>CM073591.1:162833031-164100531 GCA_037074705.1 Zhengitettix transpicula
TTCCGGTATTAATCATTATTGTATATGCATTGGAAACAAATGCAATGTCATAAATTTAAATAACAAAATATTTCTTACCTAAACCATTACATGTACACTAATGTGTAGGAACACCATCCTTTATGTTCTGATAAAAATAATTTAAACTTTAAGTATTAAAATGTAACTGGACAGCTTCAAAACTAAGTAGTTGATAAACGCATAGTATAGTTCGCATTAATAAATAAAAGGAAAACAAAACAGTTTCAAAGCGTTGTTGATTCTTAACTATGATAAAAGAAACAGAAAACTTCAAGTAACTAGAATGTGTACATCAAGTGGCATCACCTTCAATATATTTTCAAAGAAATGAAATAAAATCCAGTTTCCACCTCATATTGCATTATGTTAATTAATATGATTTAAACTGTTTACAATGAATTATGTATGTTGTAATATTTTAAGGACACGTGTCAATGTTATTTGAAACTATACGTCAAATCGAACCCTGATGGAATTGATAAAATAAATTCTTTTGGAGGCACCGTGTACTGGTGTGGACGAGAAAAATATATTAGCATTATTCTTATAAATATGTCCTAGGCAAATTCTAGGCTTGTAACAATAAGGAAAACATACGGATTACTCTTCATTGTGTATGTATCTTGCCAAACTGGAGAGATGTGCGTGTGATATAACTCACTCCGATACACTTCATAACTATTATAAATGAAATAATTAAAATAGCAGAAAAATAATAAATATTCAAATTGCTAACAGGACGTTTCTTCCATGATTGTGAGCTCTTCAGGTGTATGCATGTTACAATTATAAAAAAAATAAAGTTGACAAAAATTTTTGAATTGTTACATCAATACACCTGAAGAGATCCCAATCACGGACGAAACGTCGTGTTTAAAATGTAGATATTAAAAATAATTTTATAAGTTTTTTCACTATAAGGCAGCTATTTTTATGATTTAACTTACATATGAAGTCAGATAGTTATAATTGAAAAGTATTATTATAGACATTTTACTTGCAGAATCATGTATATATGCTATTAATTGTTTAATATTATTTTTTGCGATGGGATTAGTGTTGTATCTATGAACGGAGTCGGCTAAATTCTAAATATTTGATTCGTTTATAAAAAAATAACTTCATCATGTTATTTATTTAAGATATTGTTGCGTAATAAAGTAATTTTTATTTTTCCTGAGAAGAGCATTACCGTTACGGACGACAGGGCTATAAAATTTGGTTCGAGTAATTATTAAATATAAATGTAATTTACATGTGTAAACATAAAACAATTTTTATTAAAAATTATGAAACGAATTAAGCAACACGGAAAACGTATGTCCATTTCATTTGAAATCCTTTATAGAGTAGCAGTTTCTTCGAAGACTTCGGAAATTATTTGAAGGGCTGTGATGGATTAGATGTTGAACTATCTAAAGACAGAATTCTAATTATATGGAATTATTAAGTTTCTCTAATATGTCCTGGTATCACAAAGGCTAAATTAAGGTATTAGGAGGTAAAATTAGAAAATTAGACATAAAAATATACCCTTGTGTTTAGAGAAATATTTTTACAGTAATAGGATTTAGTTTTTCTTAAAAATTTCAGTAATTTGCTAAATTTATCAATCATCTTCAGTAAGACTTTGGTTATTTTTTTGTGCTTTAAGAGCAAGTGACAATGTTATTATAACTAATACCAATTTAAACTAATCCAATCTCTCAATAACTAACAATAAATTCGGAAAGTCATTCGGGTCAGCAAGGTTGATCTATATAAATAATATGAAGTCATGAATATAAAAGATATATTCTGGTTACTTAGCTCGATATATATCGCTAATTATTTATTGATTTTTCCCACGCCACTACTTATTCGTACTGAAATTAGAAACTGGGAAATACGATCCAACGTGTCTCGTCGTACTGCAGTGTAACTATTGTTCGGTAAAGGGTATTGTAGTGCAGTAAACCTTAGCTTGACAGAATCCTGCTTGTCGGTTTAATATACCTGGGAATTGGAGTACCTTTCACGATGGCAGATGTAACTGGAGTGTCTATGGCTCCGTGTTCTTCAAAGCTTAAAGCGATTTACTTCAACCCAACGGGGAGTTCACTTGTGCAACACTTTGAGCAGCTTGTCTGGCTAAAACGACGCCACGCCTGCCATCAATGATAGCACTCATCAATAGAGCCCCATTACCGACTTCAGTTACAAAGGGGCTTATGTTAGAGAGGGAAAATAAATTCGAAACTCGTGATCACCGAGCCGGGGCAAGCTTTACGATATTACCGGCGCTTCACACGTCACTGCCCCAGAAGAGATTTCTAATCTCGCCACCTAACAACTGAGTTACGACCGCGTTTAACGGGTGCCAATGGCAGCACGCCGAAACGAGTTTGTGATTAAAATCAACGATCGTATTTACATCGACGATCGCTCCCTCTATACTACTCCAATGTTATATAAATCGTATCCCATAAACTGGTAAACTATGTATACAAACACGAGTCATCCACTTTTGTTGAACTAATTTTACATTTCACAGTCTGCGTTAACCCAATTTCATCTGGTTCCTTATATACTCGAAGAAAAGGTGAAATTTTTTTTTTGCTTGGGTAAGAAGATAAGGATTCATCGAAGGAAACGTTGAAACTGCGTCATCACAAAGTAAATGCATTTCTATCGAACATAAACATATTTCAACACATAGAATTTAAAATTTAGTATTGCGTAATAATTAATAATTGGTTTTTCAAGCAACAATTGAAATTATGAAGGAAGTCTGAAAAAACTACATGAGAAATAACTTATCGGGAAAACTGTTATTCCACCGGATTATTAATGTACAAAATATAGTGAAATAATTGTTACCAGTTCCAGAAACCTGGACAAACCATGAACTATAATAAAGGAATAAATGTTACTTTAAATTATTCTTTTATTTCAAATCACTGAATGATATTTGGATTTGTATTGCAAAATGTTCATTATTAGATAAGAAAAAAGACTATGAATTTGAGTGTGAATATTTCTTTGTTCAACTTGAAAACTAAAAGTAATTCATGAAACTTTATTTAATACTGTTGTTATGTGGTTAAAGTTAATTACTTGAACACGGTCTGGAGGTGACTCTTTCGCTTATATCCAGTGTTCGATGAAGCCCAAGTATTTGTGGGAACGACTATGGCTACTTTATGGAACACCATTTAGAAAAAAAAAATTCACGATTGAGAAACAATGCGTCAAATTCATTTCGGTGACCAGATATTTTTTTTTGGGTGTAGACAGGCTATGTATAGGGTAATCCAAATAGTGGCAACTCCACTCTTATAGCATAGGAAAGGGATTTGAAAGGGGGGATGCGGAAGGGTGGAGGATAACGAAAATAAGGAATTTGTAGAATAGAATTCTCGCACTCAACTGCTATTAATCGTAGTAAATACATAATATTCCAGACAACTCACGTCTTACAGAAGTTGACATCATTGTTGTGGTCATAATTTGTCCTTCTTCAGAAAATGAGGGAAATTAAAATAGCTCAAAACACGTATAATGAAAATATCAACGACGCGCTCAAATAGTTACTAAATAACCGGAAGGCGGTGTCAAAAGACAGGAGCTTCTGTAACAGCGGATTTTCAGGTTTTCTTAAATTGTGTTTAGAAATCAAAAATATTGTACTTCACTTTTCTTGGCTGTTAGACAAGTTTCTGAGGATTGTTATTTAAAATTAAATATTAATTACCCATTAATTACTTCGAATACTAAAAATTCTACCTGCGATACAGAGAATAAAATCAACTAATCCGTGTCCAACAATTTCTCAATACAATCTGGTGTACACAACTATATTTATTGTACATGGCACACCTACCAATTGTAATACCTTTATTTACTTACAATGAAATGGACAGGATCTAAACTTAAAATAAAATGGACAAGGATTTATGTAGTAATAAAAATTTATTTAAAAATAGGGTGGATTGGTTATGTACAAAATTGTGGTGGATCTTCTCCGGCCTTAAATTAGAAAATAAGAGAAAATAAAAAGGAAAATATGAACCCATTTCTCTCAGGGTCACAGGTAATCTGTAGGACCAAGGTATGGCACTAAAAGTCATTCGAGCCTTTCTTAGACACATACTGGTATGGTACTTTATCCCTGGTTGCGATGTGGAAAGGTACGACTTCGTGCGGCTGGTGGACTCTGGATGTTCATAGACTCTGGTGGCTAACTGGCATGGCGTCAGTTTCTGGTATACCGTGTAGATTGGTGGTGGTGGCTCGGCTACACACTCGTTCTAGTCTATTTTAAGTTTTCCTCGAACAACTAACTACTATTACTCACTCAGGTTCCTCGTCAACGACTTCTCCACGGTTATCCAAAAATCTCTAGTTTTTCCATCCACGACTCTTCAAAAATCTCTAGTTTTTCCATCCACGACTCTTCAAAAATCTCTAGTTTTTCCATCCCACCACATATTGCGGCCCCGAAGATCTTGTCGGTGATGGCTCAATCTCCACCCTTGATACCATCACGTGATCTCTCCTTCTAACCAGGATGATCCCCTCCTTCCCGCCAAAGCCACCACCATCGCTGGTTCAATTTCCTCGGAAGACGTCTGCTGCACTTGCAGAAAAAATAGCGCATTTGCCATTGTCGGCAGTTTCCATTGCATAATGACTTGAGAAATATCCAACTGCAGGAATACTGTACCCTTCACTGGTTCGTGGTACTTCCAACGTACGCTTGCCACACAGAGGGGTTAAAATGAAATAATCTTTAAATTCATTTTAATACAAAAAACGAAGACGCATGCTATACAATCGGCAAGTACACCACAACTAGGATCTTTTCTGATGATACCATTAATTTTACCCCGCATGGAGGTCAAGTAACGGCATCCAGAATTCTAAAAACTCACTTTCACGATATATATAAATATGGCTGCATAAACGGAGAATAAAGATCAATGAGACGAAATCCGTACAAATGAACTTTTCACTAAGAGGGAACAATTACTCTCAAGTTCGCTTAAATAATGTCTTCTGGCACAAAATATCTTTGTATTCATCTTGATAGTAGACTCACTTTGAAACACTACAACGCTAAAAGACGCAAAAATTATATATTTGAAAATAAATGACTTAAATTGGTAAATCGGAAGGAACTCAACACTTTGATTAGAAAATGATATAGACGATAATTAAAAACTTAGGAGAGTATGGAATCGAGCTTTGGGGGTTGTGAAAGAAAGTCACTCATTTTAATAATCCAAATAATCTAGTCAAAATTACTGAAAATATTCTTTCGTTTCCTTGTACGTAATAAAACTTATTGTTTTACGAAATATCACAATCATCAAGGACTTTAAATAATTTAATAAAATTATCTTGTGCACCAAAATCATAAAATTTAACACAGCAGAGACAACGGCATAATGGAGAACCATAGATATTTAAGTCCGTCTTACTATTATTTAAATTATAAAAAATTCCATACAATTTTATGACTATTATTGTAATCGTGTATATGACTTTATGATTGGAGGGAGGGTATTTGTCAAAGGGAAGAAGTAATGGTATCAGAGGGCACGACCTTGAATTTGTTGCGGATCTCATATGAATGATGGAGAGCTTCTATGGCGTGAGTCGATACTCTGATGGATGGAGGCGTTACCTTTCTGCATAACAAGGTCGGTGCCCGTTCGACCGAGCATTGAAAAATTCTGACCTCTACTCGTAGTGCCTTCTCGTGTATTAAGTATTTAATACTCAAGTTTTATCTAGGCCCTTCTTGTGTATAATAATGGATAATGATACAAAAACATCATTCGAGAGCTAAAAGTGGATATTATAAATTTATAAGATCAACGAAAATCATTCAGAATCAGTCTAATCCTTAAAATGCAAACCAGAAGGAATGATTTATCTAATCGTCACCATTAAAAATTTTAAATTGTATACCTGAATTTGTAAAGGATAAAAAAAGTAATGACAGAATTATTATCAAAAAATTACTCGTAATTTACTAAGTATTTTTTTAAATCGTATACTTGTTTAATAAACTGTAGAAAATTATCATATTTTTACAACGTCAAAATATTTACATTATATTAAAATTATAATACTTACAGAATGTAAATATTCAGGTAGACTCTTCGTCACAAAAAATGAGTACTCCTCCCTAAATACCACCCACCCGACACAAGTTTCCTTTAGGAAGAAGGTTGGATGTTGCAGGGTAAAACCACGACCTTTATGGAATAATGTTCTCTTACGTTATACATGGAGTATTCTACGGAATTTTTGTAACAAAGGGTAACAGTTTTATTTTCAAGACTTAATGACATATGATTTCAACATCAGTATTTGTAAATTGTTATTATGATTCCATTTTTCCATCAGTCGGAAACGCCGCATTATTAATTTATGCTAAGAATTCGTATAAAGCACTCATTTATTATCTACCCACTACTTTAACATTTTTGTGAATATATCTTGAGTACCACGTCAGTTATTCTTTTTTTATTGTACGTCATCTATGTCTTGTTTGTTGCAGCTTTAATATAATAAAAAATCCGCATTTCTGTCACTGTCTTGACGTTGAAAATCAATACCGCTAACATTGAATACGGAGATGAAGAATATAATTTAAAATTTACCCTGCATACAGTATTTTACAAAAATCGCTACGGTGTTATCGGTGTTCTTATCTTGCGACCGAAACTCTAAACTTTTACGCCGTTTTTTGTTACTATCGTTTAGCATAATCAATTATCTTTACATTTTTCAATTCTTTTCTGTTAATTTAAATACAGGTCGGCAGTATTAGAAATTCACCGAGATATAATTTGGCTGTGGAGCTAAGCTTTGAAATTAATTAAAGTTTGTCGTTGTGGAGAATTAGTACATCAATGAGACTTGCATTTAAGCTACTAGTTTGGAGTTATATTCGGAAATATGGTCGGAATTGTGTTGTTTCGTAATTGGATGATTATCCTTGCAATTAACGCCGATTAGTGAACTTATGTTTTGGTCCAGGACGTCAGCAACAAATGCACATGTTGTAACGCGTGTGTTTTGGTTTAGTTTGCTTTGTCTCGGAAGTGTTGTTTGCTGTGGTTTGGAGAATTCGAAATCGTGCACGTGTATGGGGGTGGAGGAGAAATATTTCCATCCAAGTAATTTTCTGTCTCGATTGTTGGCCTCAACATGACAGAATAGTTGACCACTGTTGACTACGGAACTGCAGCTGCGTGCTATAACTCTTGTAACAATGGAAGAATCAGAGAAACTGACATTTCGACGAAGTTTTCTAATAATGAAAAAAAGTAAAAGAATAGGAGGCTATAATGGAGGGAACAGAGATAAGCTTTTGAAACTGGACAGTTGTTCTGCGCTCACCGCAGCTGGTGGATGTGATTATGAGAGGCTCCGTATTGCGTTACGTGTATACGTTTTAAGTGTCACCGATCTACAAATCTCATGAGTTCTGCTGTAAACTTTTCCAAGTTGTTGTCTCTGATATAGTCTGAGTCACAATCGCCGTGAGAAAGGGGTCCAGTTTGTTAGTGAAGAGTTCAGCGAAGCCACACCATTTAGTACGACGGCTTGGCAGCAATCAATCCTGGAGGCCGACGCCTTAGCCAGTGGTCAACCCCTGAGTCGACGCCTTGCAATGGTCCTGACTAAAGTCATCACTGCAGTTAACCCGTTCTGCCAGCTGTGTGATACGGAGACGCCGGTACGAGAGCTACAGCAAGCAGCACAACACAGAATAGCAGTACGCATTTGGTACGGGCAGCAGATCTCTTCTATGTAAAAACCACAGGTGCCTGAGATAAGAGTTTTTCATGCTTAACTGTAATAAACTTATATAAAATTTCTTTAATGGTCAATATTTTTTTGATTTAACGTAAAAACCCAGCCCACAAAAATAATTCTTTACAATGTCTTTATATGGAGACTTTCAACAGTAAACCGGAGACTATCCAAACATGTAGCCGATAGTGTGATGCAGGCAGAAAAGCGTAGAAACAGGTTAAATATAATCCTTATTTGAAAATTAATTTTTATTCATTCGGCCAATTATAAGAAAGTAAGCGTTATAAAAAGAACTTTCCGGCTGTAGCGAGGTACACCAGACAACTGTAAAATGAGCATAAACTATTTATCAATAAATATTAAAGACAATTGGTCCACGTGTATTTTAATTATGACATTATTAAATTCATAAATTTATTACAAACACTTAAATACGTTTCCTAAAACCACTAAATTAAAGTAAATTTGATATTATAAAAATACTGTATACTACAAAATAACTTTGTCCGTCGTAGTGAATAATCACCAGTTTTCCATTTAAATAAAAAAACGTGTACATCAGTAAAAGAAAAATTAACAACTGCATGGAAATTAATTGTTTTACCTCATTTTAGAGATTGTTAATTTATTCCAAACTCATAATACTACTTATTATTTATAAAATTTGTTATTAGTATGTTTAATAAGATAAGTAAATACAGCTTAAATAAAATAGAACGACAAAATGTTTTTTAATAAAATTGATTATTAAACTAGCAACAAATATTATATTTAACTCGTAAAGGAACTTATTTGGCATTCATTAAATTTATTTTAACTCGACTTCTATCTTGAACGTTAAAAATGATTATATCAAATGCCTTAATTGTGAATTGTTACATGTAAAAAATTGGAATTATGAATGTATTTTTTAGTCTTTTAGCCTTGTTTCCGTTACTAAATGTATGCAGAGCACAGTGAATAAATCTGTGGACGTGAATGTCGGTCTCAATAATATTTTTGTTGCTGTGCAAAACGCTTGTGAAATAGCGTTCCGCCACGCCGATTAGCGTAATTTTTAGTAAGTAGACGTCCCTGTGCTCGTTCACATATATAGCGTCGAGAGTGTACCACTTTCTCCAGAAAACTATACATTTATTAATTAATGACGTAATCAACAAGGGCTCGACAAAACCTGGAATCGAACACCAGAACACTAGTTCTCCCATCTGAGCTAACTGTTAATGCATCTCAGACTAAGCTAAAAATTTACTGCCCGAGCATAGATTAACGATTCTGTCTAGTTTTTCAATCTTACTTTATTAATTTAATTTCACAAAAATTTCGAATTGACCTATGAATAAGCATTTCTGATCATAATAATTTATGTTACAGCCCAAGAATTATCAATTACGATAAGAAAAATGTAATAAACCTTTAAATTCCGCCCGTATCATATTTTGTAATTAATTTGACTGCAGAATATCGTTGTCCGTTCCCACTATTATGAATCAGTGGCTCTTGTAATTAGTGCTCAGGTTTTCAATATTATTTTATCATAAAGAGGCAAGGGTCAAATAACTGGATTCAGAAATTGTATTCAAATATTTATTAAATATTCTTCCTACTTTTGTTATAATATAAATATCATTTTGCATTCTATTGACGTCATGTTTTGTGACATGTAGTAATTCGTTTAAGAACTTTTATATACTTGTTTTCATTCGTTAGAATTATTATTAGTGTGCGGAGTAAGTATAAATTACACAAAAATATTGTCTAAAAAAATATTTTATTTTTAAGTTGTTATAGATGTTCTACTAGAATTAATACTTTTGTTACTCATTACATTCATTTACAATTAGAAGCCCTCTTGTTCATAAAATAATGGAAAACTTTAAACATGCTATTTATACTCATGCGAATGTAGAAAAAATGTCTTTCAGACCAAGTGATAATAAATAGTAGCCTTGGAAAGAACTTATATTTTCTTTGGGCTTCAAGTACTTCCTAGCACCATTTACTAATATCGAATAAGTTAGTAATTCCAGCAATATAATAAAAATAGTAGTAACTCTTGTGCACTATTTCATAATTATTTCCTACTGGCCAATTATCACAAAATACTTTGATTTTTGAAATTTATTATTTTACGTCTGTTTTTGAATTAATAAATCTGTCAATGACCTTTTACAGACACTTTATTTTTATTTATAGAGTTCCATCGTTTCGATACGTTTTCGTATCTTCTTCAGGTATTATCCTAAAGAGGAGGTATTTATAAAGGATTGACATATGGAATAATTAAACAAAGTAAACAAAGACAAACTAAAGTTTCGTATGATACAATTTATTATAATATTCCTCCAACCACTACTAGATACTCTTTGATCCGACGTTTGGCTTAATGCTGAAGACGTTTGTTACATCGATTCTTTAAATAACCTACTCAGAGTAGCATTTTGGCCTGAATTTTTAAACCCCATTACTCCCTTTCTTGAGTGTAATAAATGCCCTCCATTCCCAGTTTTCATATATTTCCTTTTCTTTTTAATGCGTATATTTATGTTAGATATCTTATGTCGCATTAAATGCAACTAGATTCGTTTCACGTGAATTTTCATTTAAGAAAAATATTATTTCGTCAGTGTTCTCATTTCTACTCAGTGTGTCATAGATAACGGTATTTTAGTGTTTCAGATGTACGATTGGAGATGAATTAGATAAATCTGATGCAAAGTCAATTATAAAAAAATTGGGTAAAGCGATGCAAAGTTGAGTCAAATAATAAGGAGCACTATGAGAACAAAAAAAATATCAATTTTGGGTAGTTTTAAATTGTCTGCATACACTAAATTTAATTTTAGGGTACACATTAATAACCTTGCAAATAAATTAAATTAAATTTCCAATGATATTCGAAAAATGTCGAAGTACCGATGTTCGTATATTACGAAATTAGCTAACGTTGGCATTTGAAATAATATTTAGGGTTAAATTTTTTTTAATTTTCAGAAAAAAATAAGTCTCTTTTAAAATCTATATGCAGGCTTTTTTTTTCAAAATAGTAGGGTACTATTACTCACGTGCTATTTCATACAATTTATTTTTCTTTAAATAACAGTCTCCTGTTCACAAAAAACCGTATGTGGAATAGCTGAAAAATCTTAAACGGTGCAAAACTATCGATTACACAAAAAACGGGTAGTCAATAATTTTGTAATTACTGCGTTTCACGTACTAATGGACAACATGAAACAGTAATAGTCTTATAAAATATAATTAGAAAAGATTTAGCACGTATATCACATTATAACACAAAAGAAAATTTAATAATTACAGGTTATAAGAAATAATAAATTTACTGTATGAGTGTTAAGTGTCGCTGGACGCTAATTTCGACGCTGTTCTTGCATATCATTATTAAATTTAGAAATTATAATTCATTAATCGCAATATAGCAGTCGTAATATGTTTCCATCTTGTCACAATATTCTACACTTTGATAATCACAAATATCAAATGTAATCTTTCATGAACCAAATATAATTAGAGTAGCAACTGTTCTGAATAGAAATTTATTTCAGGACACGGTTGGTACGTAAATTAAATATTATTATTTATTTGTATGAAGGTTATCGACGGCCGCTCAATAATTTCTATATCATTTGTCGTCATGGTGTGCGTGTAAAGATTAATACTTAACTGTTGAGGCTTCTACTTGCTGTCTATTGGTCAAAATTTTTTATTCGAATTTTCCAGAACGTAATGCTTGAATATAGTGAGCGTAATTAGAGTCATTTTGGTTTTTGGTCCAAATTGTGTAAATGATTTTATACTGTTCATTGTTTTTGGTTAAGGAATAATAGGTTATATTTTTTTCGGCTGTATAATTATGATAATTATAGTTCGCTGTAAAAGTACTGTTTATTGATTTAAGGTAAACATATTTTTGTAAAATATAAAATAGCCAAATTGATGTACGTAGCCGTGTTCTAAACAGAAAATGATAAATGATAAGGGAAGAAAGATCAATGAATACGACAGGAAAGGGAAATATTGTGGTGGGCTGTTTAGAGAATTAGAAAGTGACGACTGAGCGAAAGTGAAAGGACCCCATAAAGGGAAATAAGTAGGATAAATCAGCATTAACGATAATAAAAAACACACATTTTCAGGTTTATTTAAGGGGAAATGAATTTTTAAAACACCCTTCGTATACTACATTATTATTCAATGGGTTTTCATGAATGACTGTATTAGTTTGCTATTTTTGCGAATATAATATTTAATACACAAATCTATTACTTCGGCTTCTGTCACTGTGTGTTTTCTATACTATTCGATATGTTCTGCTTCACTGCGCTCATTTCGTGCACTTCTATTTTGAAGTACATTCACATTCATATTTACGTAAAAAAGAAATTTTTTCTGTGGAAAGAGAAAACAAGTCAGAGTAAAAGAGGGAACATAATTTTGATTCGGATTACCTGAAACGTGAATATATGCCAAAAATACTCGATTCTATAAGGAATCTATAGCCAAAAGTTTGCTATATATGTGAGGGCAAAAAATTATAAAAAATAATACGGAGCAATGATAACGATAACCAATAACGACCACATTTTATACTAACAATATTTTCCTGACTACTTGTCTCAATAATAATTTAATTATTTCCCATTTTTCATAATTGTGTCAAACAAATAATTTAGATGAAACAAAGTTTGATTTCTCTCACAAATTTTCTTCCGAGTTTGCAGAATCCGAAAATTTAGCTTCACGTACTACTCGCCCACATAAGCACTCACATTTTGTAATAATTTCCCTACATTTTACATTTTCATTCAACGGATATAATACCTGTATGTAGTTTAAAAATTTATCTGTAACTGAATATCCTTTGTGATTCAAATATTAGTTAGGACTCTTAATTGCGGAAATAAAAGCCAGTAATAATGACTGTTGGGGTAATTATAAATCTATTTTTCAAATGTGTTTAAAAACTAGTATCAATTCTACTTATTCATAATAAGACTAACAGAATTCATGTACAGACTACACATTCAACGAATTTGTATAAAGTAATAAAACAAATCCATTTGAGTGGAATGCAATAAAGAATATCAAATAACGAAGAACAGTCAACAATAAATTTATAGCTTTACAGCTATATCGTTTTATGGAAATAAGAGAGGTTTGTTTATTGTAAAAGGGATGAATTCTAAAAAGTCGCTGCTAATAATGGAAAGACTGGAGCTTAAATTGTGTATTCGTAACCTGTATATTCTCATCCAAGATAAAGAGAAACAGTCCACACAATGACATTTAGTTTCAAAATAAAAACTAAATAATAACTTCATTTATTCTACGTTATTGTATTATGAAATTTTATTCATAAGACTTCGCCTGTTATATTAGTATCTTGACTGACAAACATTATTCTGAGAGACGAGTCCGTAAAAAAGAATTATTAGTATTCCTAGGCTTTCACTAAAATCGCCAAACGAAACTCATTCGTTTATTAAATGTTAAAACGCCATCGTACCACTCATGGCCACAGTTTGCCAAGTGAATCACACCAACTGCTAAACGGCCCAAAAACTTCTAAACTTCCGCCTCCCTTCGCGAAGTCACGCACTTGATGACGTCATAGAAACTTTTTCCACTTCTGGCAGGTGTGGGGAGATCAGTATCTGGTACGCCAGTGACGTCAACTGCGAGACGGGGGGGAATTTTAACGCGGCTATTGTGAAAGAGCAAAGTTGAAGTTCTGTTCATTTCTACTCCCTCGTCAGAGGCAAGTCCATGTTCCAATGCTCCCACCAAAGGAAAGCAAACGTGCTGAATGCAAACGAATGACATACCGGTTGGCTTATAATTATAAAGCGGAACTAATTATTTAATTACGGTGAATTTGCAAGTTAATGAGTTCCCCTTCAAGACACAGTAGTCGCCATTTACAAAGTTATGAAATCTAGGTTTTAGCGAAGGATATTTACGAGAACTTTGAAATGAAAATATATATTTGGGAAACATTTCAGAATTTGTGTCGCCTCACTCTGCAATTTAGTCTAAATTTGTCGTTTTTGCGACAAAACAGAAGCTGCCGAATACAAAGGTCAAATCAAATCATTCGTATAACAGAGGCAATAAACTGTACCAACTTTCATCGTTTTGCAAATAAAATAGGTTGTGAAATTTATAGTTCAGTTAGGAGCAGAAGTGATTGCAAAGTCATTTTCATTCTGCATAGAAAGCTCACTTCGCCTACTATACATATTATGTACCAAAATATAATGAATTAACCAATAAGTAGAAAAACTTAAATGATCAATGAAATACCAAAATTTTTTAATTGTAAATAATTAACTATGTGAATATTTTTTATCTTTATTTATAGAGGTAAATCAACTACATGGATATTATCGACCACTTCGATGTATTTGTTTTATCATTGAAAAAACGTGTGGCATGAATCAACATAATTGTTTATACATAAATATGACTAAACATGTTTTCTTATATTAGAACTAATGGACAATTAATATATTTTGTTTCAAGTGCCAATAACGATACAACACACAAAATTTTCTTGTGTTAATGTAGACGATGAGTTGATGGCTTGAACAGAAAAGGTAAGTTACATCTAATATATATATATATATATATATATATATATATATATATATATATATATATATATATTAATGCCAATTAATTAGGACATAAATTGGTTTTAATAAAATTTAATTGTAGCGGCAGGAGCTTCCAAAGCGACAATGGAGCCGAGCTCTGTTACTCTGTCGGAAAGTCAAAATGGCGTATGCGCGCTAATACTCGAGACTACGATAGTTCAGTTGGAAGTAGAAAGTAGCAGAAAGTAGCCGTTGTTAATGTATTATTAAACAAAGTTGTGAGTTTAAGACAAAGTAAAAACATTCACGGAAGCATTAAATCATAAATATTGCTAAGTAAAAGCAGTGTACGTCTGTAGCCAGCCAGGAATAGTAAAGTTGCAGTTTAAGTCCCAAGCGGTAAAAGACTAGCAAAACTACAAATCACAGAATTCATATAAGGCAAGCAGAATTCATATAAGGCAAGCAGTCATCAGATTTCTGACAAAAAAGAAGGATCATCCGAGTTCCTGAGAGCCTATCAAGGTTGACTTCAAGAGTGTAAAATCTGTGAGCCGATCAGTGTAAAAATTTTGCAATAGTGTACTCCCGAAAACAAAAAGAATGCTGGAACCAGCTGGACAGATGAAAGTAACAAAATAATGATTTATTTAAACGTAATTAAAGGATAGAAGTCAGATTTCGTTCTATTTTAAGTGCCAATCAGAGTTAATTTCTTTTCTTTTAATTTCTTCCTATCGACATATTGTCTGAGTGAATTATAAACTGTGTGTTAATTACTTTTTTAAAAAACAACTTGTTGTGTCCATTATCAAACCCAGTAGAGACCCTGAGATCTAAAATTTTAAATTGTAATTGTTTTTGAGTTATTGCCACAAAATAAATAAATATTTTGTTTGCTAATTGATTATCTTTTCATTTAATAAAAAACCTTCCATTTAATCATTACATTTTGGCGCTCCACGTGAGGTAAATTCATTAAATAAATTAAAGCTCCATTGTTGTTTATTACATATTGGCTTCCACAACGTGGGGCAAATTAAACTAAATAAAGGCTTTCTTTTGATTATTACAATATATATAAGTTCAGACACGTGGATGAAAGTAAGAAATATAACTCGTCAGAGAACAAAACACAACGTGAGGCGTGAACACAGATTTTTGAATCTCGCGAAATTATTTGCGACAAAGAAGACATACATGTATTATTTCTGTCGTGTACTTGTTGAAAGAAGCCCTACATAGTGTCGAATGAAGTATATAAAAACGTTCAAGAATCTAGAGAAAGCTTTCACATGCTCGAGCCATAGAGGCCATGAATTAAATTGAATTGAAGTATCAAAATGGCAAAATGTCAATCTGATCAGGAATAGAACCTAGTACCTCCGTTTACCGAGTGCAAGCTCTATGAATTGATCTATACCTGTCGACTCCAGATCCGGCGATCAAATTACATATAAAAATGCTTTCTTTTTGGAGGCCTGAAATTTAGGCCATGGAATAATGGTGATTTATTCAATTATCGGCTCTAATAGATGGAGGAATTTCGCACTGGATCTGGAGTCAACAGACATAGTACAGTTCGTGAAGCTTCTGCCCGGTAAGCTTAAGTCCCGGGTTTGATTCCTGCTCCAGTAAACATTTTTCCATCCTGTTGCTTTAATTCAACGAAAAAAGAGAGTTATTAATGCAATGTCTCAAAACAGATACGCTTTTACCTAATCGGTACGCCGTTGTGATAATTCTCGTAGATATATTTTTATAAATGACGTACTGATAAAAAATTATTGTCTTACAAATAAGTTTAGAAAACATTAATTAATTTTTAATTTAATTTCCTGCTTAACAAAGCCGAATGAATTTGAAATATGTTGTGTTATCCATTATCGGTGGTTAATTACAACATCGATTCTCAGAATTAAATTTCTACGTTCACGTTTTCAGCACAGCAATAAATAATATTAGACTTGAATTTATAAAACATCCAGTTTCTGGAACGATTACCGGTATTGAAAATATCAAAACGTCTGTATCGAATGAAAATTAAACAAAGCACTACGAAGTAGCCAACAAACAAAGCGCGAAAAAATAAATACCACACACCGTTTCTGTAAACCATGCAATGAAAAATTGAACCTTACAGCTTTTACGATTTGATTGTCGATATTGCTTTGGTTTTACTTTACCACGGGATGATAAAAAAGTAAATTTTAAATGTATGTAGTCATATGTAGACTTCGTTTGAGCCGCATTTCTGACGCCAATAATTGAATATGAATGCAGTAATTTTGGTCGTAGTCGAGCATAAAATTAGCGACAGCTGTTTTTTTTTAAAAAAAATATTGTTACAAATAACAAATCAGGGAAATGATAATAGAAACGGAAGGCATTTACAGTGAATTTTCTGAATACATGGTAGTGATATGTCAAACCTGGAATTATTGAGGAAAATAATAAATTAAATATTAAGTCTACCATTTTTACACCGATATTTTATGATATTTAACAAATACATAGTAGATTTTAATATTTTTCATCGCTAAATATACACTAAATACATACAATTATTTGAATACATGATTTTATTATTCAAATTTTATAAAGAAGTTATATTGTCTGATTTTATTCTTCAAATCACTTTATCGATCATAATCCAGTATCAAATCTCAATATACAAGAACAGAAAACATGCATTTATTTACAGTCGCATCAGCAGCTCAGGTTATTAACTATTAATGAATGGAACTCATTTTGCTTCGTCGCGTACCTGATTTGACAAGCGTATATCTCAAGGATACAAACATCCATGCCCTCGCCCGGATTCGAAACCGGGACGTCCGTGATGCGAGGCAGTCACGCTGACCCCTACACCACAGGAAGTCGACTATCTTAATCTTAAAGAGTCATAATACAGCCTCTCAATTTACACATCGTAAATCGTGTCATAAAGCATACGATTCAACAAGATGAAATGTAAACATCTACATTCAACGTAAACATATTGAATTTTCATTTAATATTTCTCATATTTTCATTTAAATTAAAAATAATAAGTTGTAATCTAAATTAATTTATAATATTATCAGTGTTGTGTATAATACATAGGGAGTGAATGTGAGACTTGTAATTTTATGAATATTTCTAGATTCGGAGGCAACGTGATTAGTTTGCCGATTCTCCACCCTTATTCTGGGGTTTGCTTGGTTACTGTCGGTAAATTTGGAAGAAAGTGAAACTGGCCTTATATTATAAATATTAAAAATAAATATTTCAGGCAAATTTTGGCCTGGTTGATTTGGAGGAAGGAGTAAAAAACATAACATAATACGTTTTTCAAAAGCTTTGTAATTAAAAAACAGTGGATTTTCTGAACAGTTGATCAAAATTCTCAGTTTCTTAACTAATTTATAGAGGAATTCAGGCAATTGTTTTGGTTATATTACCATACGTTCACAACATTTTCCTTGCACATTAAAAATACTCTCCTTTCTAATGTTATCGAACGACGCTTCAAAGAGTAAACGAATTTAAGTGCTAACCTAAATAATGAGGCTGTATTTTCTATATCCCTGAAAGTAAAAATACAGTTATCCACCACTCCTGGTCATATATTGTCACGTAGTCATCACGAATGTCCGAGTAACATAAAGTAGCGCGATTTATGTGTCATGTGCAGGTTACTTTGATCATGCAGACAGATATTGATTTTGAGAAGAGATTGCGTAGCTTGGCATTCCATAGGTTACAAACAGACTCCGGACAATAAAGGCTGTTTTGCTGAAATTTCCAAGTGTTCCCCGTCCTTGCGCGTCAGGGTGCAGTTGAACTTCGGCAATACGCGGCCCTGATGTGTCGTGACGTACTAGGGTAAGTTGTCCTTGATTGGTTTCCCAGTGGAAGCGAGGGGTGCTGGGGAACCAATCAGGATCAATTTTGATGTTGGGACGCGGAGGTCGAGCAATCCTTGCTTGGATCCAGAGAAGAGGAAAAGTGCACGTTCACTTGGTGAAAGTTTATTTATAAGTTTGGGTAGCTATTTCTCGGAGTACGACGAGCTGCAACGTCGAACACTTGGCAATGGGAATCTGTTGTCGTAACTAGTCAATAAAGTGCGGAACTTGATAATTACATATATATTACCCCACGGTGAACCCTGATATAATTATAATATTAAGCGTTATGTTATGTGAAGAACATTTTAAATACTTTTATTTTCATAGTCATTTCATTTTTGAATTCAAGTTGTATATTAATTGTAAATAATTTCTTCTTAAATATTTTATTTAATTTTTCATTTCACATAAGCACGCCACAATAATAAAGTTGCCGATTGAACACGCCAAATTCAGAAAACACGACCCAAGTCAACGCACGGATCTGAACTTCCTCGAACTCAGGGATTTGCAGTATTTATACAACTAAATAAACTGCTATCGTTGGTAATATAGACAGCAAGGGAAATGACATTCTTTTCTGGAATTTCCTCTAAACAACGATTTTAAGTAAAATGAAATTACCTGGAAAATGTGGGCCTTGAACTCGTAGTCCTCAAAGTAATTTCAGCCGTACTTGCGACTGTACACGCTCAGATTTATTGCAATAATAATACGTTTTCCTTACGTAACACTAACCTTCAGAGAAAACATTTTGCTGATTTTTAAGGTGAAATCGAAAGTGCCGGATTGACGTAAAAATTCTGTGTTGTACTTAAGAATTAATGTGAATTTAATAAAACACAGACACTAGAATCCACAATCGTTTCTGTCATGAAGCTTTCTGATTAATTCTAGTCAAAAGAGATAACATCCACGGATTTCTCCATAATAATAGAGTTGTAAGTCTATTCACTTCCAGAAACGACTGAAAAGCAATTACATTTAACATTTGTCATATATCATATAACGGCAATACACTGTAATTGCAGCAAGTGTGTCAGTTACAGTAATTCGACATAAAGTATGACTGACAATAAAATACATGTAAATATATTGTAACTCTAAACAAACAAATAAAAAATTAGTAAATTCATTTAAGATTTATATTTTGTATTTTATCTGTAACGAATTAATATTTAACACGTTGACTGCCACGGAAATTTTCAGAATCTCTTCGCGGACGCGCTTCGACATGTCGCTTCGCTAAAGCTGAATCATGAATACGCGTCCATATTCGTCAGTACAAAGGCTGGTGGACTTATTTTTTTCGGATGAGTTTCTTGCATTACTGGCGGAACAAACTAATATATATGCTGCGCAAAAAATTGAAATACGCAAAGCAAAAAAAAACATCTAATAGGTTATAAAAGTTCCAAGCCTGTAAAGAGAAGCCAGCCCTTTGTGTGGAAGATTGTTTAAGAAGTTCCACAAACAATAAAATATTATTTTATTTCTTGAATTTGAATTAATTTTTTTAATTATATTTTGTTTTCGTTTTTTACTAAATTTTCTGTTTATGCAAGACAGCATTGATTTATTGTTCTTTTCCCAGAAGCCATCTATCAATATATTAGCACTAATATATATTCCGAGTTTAATCGTAGCTGTTCAATAATGACAAGTAAACAAGGGCGAGATAACTCGTAGTTGGCGTCCTAGAAAAGAGCGCAGTCTACGAGTTACCTCGTAGTCGGCAGTCAACGTGTTAAAGACGCGTAACACGAAATTACAGGAATTGGTAACTAAATTTTAACATGATGGCAAAGAATATGTTGTAATCTAACGTATAGTATACCTTTCCTGATGTCACTGCCACTGCAAGCGACAAAACCAGCAATCTGCTCCACTGCATGGTTCTGAAAACAAAAATATTGTTTTTAGCATCAATAAAAATATTTAATCAATTATTAAGTATTATTACCAGAGCAGAGATAATTTTTTTAAACTAACAAATATTGCATAATTGATTTATCATCCAAAATTTAGAGTATGTATATAAAATGTTAACAGGAGTAGATGTAGATTTTATGAAATGAAACTTATGAATAAGAAACATACAAAATAAAAAGTGGGCCTGCAATTAAAGCGAGCGACCATTAAAGGTGAAATACTGAAATATATTATTAAATGTGAAAGAACAGAGAATCAGTAATTCAATGGCAAAGAAGAGAAGCGGTTACACTATCATAGTCTCTATTAAATTTAAGTTACCTTAACATTCTGAGAAATAATGGCGCATATTTTATTGCATTGAAATTGAAGAAATTAACGGTTTACTAATCATTATACGAAAAAAAATAGTAACATATTGTATAATTCAGCTCAATATGTTCTGGATGTTAAAACTGAAAAAATCGTATTGAAATAAGCGATCTCTGTAAAGTCCAATTTTGAAAACGAAGAAAAGAAGAAGATGATGTTGAGAGGCAATTAGTTAGGGTAATCCACATAGAGGCCATTTCCCTCTTATAGCGGATACGGGAAGGCAGAGCAATGTAGCCAAGGGTTAACTAGGGCCGCCGGGTTGTAGTTTAAGGATTAGACCAATTTGTCTAAATGTGATACAAGCAAAAACCTGCATCAGGTTGGTATTTGTCCCAAATGGGTTTTCTGTGTGGGGTAGCAGAATTCCTCTCTCCATGTCTGGACCAGTTACGAGGCAGCTGGCCGACTGTTCCAATTGGAACAGAGAACAACTCTTATCTTATGCTCACGGTCTGCGACCCCGGAACATACATCAAACAAAACTGAGCGAGGTACGTCAATTAGTTTAAAAACGAGAGAGAGGAGAAGACAACCCCAAAGGTAGCCTCCTGCAGATCTCCGGAAACGTACGTTTACGAGAACTAAGAACATCTCCCATGGGCTTCCTAGTGATGAAATTTTTTAAAATGAAGAAAGAAGAAGGTGTAGACAGACTATGTGTAAGGTAATCCAAATAGTGGCAACTCCCCCCTTATAACATAGGAAAGGGATTTGAAAGGGGGGATGCGGAAGGGTAGAGGAAGGTAGCCAAGGGTTAACTACGGCCCCCGGGCTATGGTTTAAGGATTATACCCGGCAATTCGCCTTATAGTAATGCAGGGAAAACCCTAGAAAAACCTGCATTAGGTAGGTCGAGCATTTGGTACTTGTCCCACGCCCTTCCGATGGCGGAAGACTCAAAATATGGCTGCGGGAAGGACTATGAAAATTTTGAACTTCAATCAGATTTTCTTAAAAGTGTTATATTAAAAATATAGAAATAACCGTCGTTGATTTCCCATTTCTTGAATAAAATGTACCAATTTCTCGCCAATATAATAGTTATTTAAACATCAAAATTCATCTCTGTTTTAATAACGGAAATTTATTATAAAGTAATTAATTATATTAATTTATGATTGAAACGATGATTGGTCATTCAAATTATAGTTTTAATAAACAATTTTGAGGTTTGAAGGAGAACAAAATACCTAGTAAAATATTTCGGGGAATTGCGCCGATTCACGGACAAAATGTTAAAAATATATTTTCACATAAAAATTTTTATCAGAGATATTAAGCTAAAATAATTAAATTGATTTGTTTTTCATAAATGCTTATGAATTGTTAACGGAAGTTCCTATCTACGAAAGTTGAAATAACCGAATCAGAATAATTTAATTTATTTTAAAATGCACGACGAATGCGTCTGAAAATTCCATCAGAATGTTATTGAGCCAAATTGTGGCATGCAGGCACAATTGCGGTGGCCTTAAATGTAGATACAATGTTAATACCGTGTTTTAAAACGAGATGTTAACGTACACTCGTGGAGATGAAACGCGCGCATTCATTCAGCACGGGTTCTCTGCAAGTCTGAATAGCCTTCACTCTTTTTAGCTGTCGAGATACAACCATTACTATGCCTAAATAAATCTCTCACAGAGGCCAAGCTCAATGGTCATTGAACTGAGGTATTATATACATTCATTTTGGTAGACGCATATAGTTTTTCGCTTCCTGAAAACGATAATTAATTTCGGGCCACTGCGTTCCATTGAAAAACGAAAGTTTTCCCGGCACTTTTATTATGCTCGCAGAAAATAATGCTTGAGTGTTGATGCAAAAAAATTAATACTTACAAAGGTTTATACATTTTAGTATAATGTAACTAACTTTCGTCATCTAAAATTGTTAAAACATTTTACGTCTCATACAGAGAGATTTTAAGTTATTGAATTACAAAAAACGGACCAGGAAAAAAGCCTATTTATTGTTTTTTATTAACTTATATGATGAGTTGACGTAGCAGTGATTAATATAAAACTGTATCATTGTAATTTATTGTCTCAGATACATAATTATGATCGTCTTCTGAATTGTAAAATTATTAGGGTAAAACCGTAAAAAATATTTACTATTTAAGATATATTATTTTATGGTTAATAATATGTTTTCACAAGATATTTTATTCAATAAATTGGACCAACTCCGTAAAAAGGCAAATTTTTACAACCTTATTATGATAAGCGTATGCACTGTGCAACACGATTCTATTGGTTCCCTGAATATTTATGAAAGCGTAGAATATAAACTAGATTATCCAAAATTATGGAACTTATTTTACCAATAAGTAATTATTCGTTCCTCCTGTTAATTCATACATTGACATCATATTTAATGTAGTAATTATGGACAGTAAATGTGGGCCCTGCGTTAGATATGCAACCGGCGCTGCAAACGACAACGTTGAACCTTCGTGTATCAGGAACTAAATGCTAACCTGCGATTAATATGCAATGACCTGAAAAAAAATTGCATTTCAACATACTTTTTCCATAACCACAAAAACGAGTAATTGTAAATTATTTTTCAGTACTTCTGATTATACCCTTCTTGATATTCCACACTTTTGTTGTCAAATCAATAACTAATGACCATAATATCTCCAATTCGGCTCATATTTCGGAGAAGGAGGATAAAATATTCCATATAGAATTTTGTATGCCTGTATATTTTAGATTATCCGCATACTTCAATTATTATTATTATTTTTAAATTGATTTATTGACAGTCGCAACAACAGCTCAGGTTATTATTTTGCCTTTTCGGGGGCCTAATTTGACGAGAGTTTTTCTCACGCACACAAACATCCATGCCCTCGCCTGGTTTCGAACCCGGGACCTCTGTGATTCTTAATTTGTAATTATTAGAAATTTTTTATTGATTTACTTCAAAATAACAAAAAAATATACGTTATGTTTTACGAATAAAGTTGCATTCCGTGATTTCATTGACACATTATGGAACTTTAATTTTTTCTAATTACTCTAGTATGTTGTAGTAAATAATCCTATAACAGTAACTGGTATTCCAAATAATTTATTTAACATAGAAGTTTTCGGCCAACATTCCTGTTTCCAGGTTACATGTAATAAAATAAATTTGAAAAACAATTATTAACTTACATTTATATTAAATTTTATTATGATTAAGTTTATTCTTTACAAATAAAATATTACAATTCAGTTCACTAATAAAATATAAGGTTATTTACTGCAACATATACCTGTCAACGGTCATATCAAACTAATACATTAGTCTATTATGTGAGCCTGTATTTCCAAAGAAGCTTTAACATCTTACAAGTAGATTTCATAAGTACAGATTTTTTCGGTTCCAGAGTGTCGGCTAATTTGTTGTTGATATGAACTACTGCTCTTTAAAGCACATTAAGTTTGTGGTATTTTCTTTATGAGATATTTATGCTATCACGATTTATTCATGAATATAAAGTCATTCAGTAACACTTTCAATAGACGGTAAATTCTTTTATTAATGATGAGATCTTGTCCCGTATTAAAACATTTTAATCCCAGCCTTATTAAATCATATTTGAAGTAGCCTCGGGAAACTCAGTCAGGTGATTCGAATGGTCGTATTTCACATTACAGTATTATTTGGCCCAACTATAATCGGAAAACTTATATCGTTAAGGTTTTAATATATTAATAACTAACTAGTAAAGAAAGAACGAATTGACAAATATAAGGTCTACAGTAAGTATGCTATTACGTTATCAAAAATATTCTTAATAATTACAAGATAGTTGGAATGGAAGATATTGTTCACTCAGAACATACGAGAACAGTTGAGTGAGTTCTACGCCTCGAGTGCATCCCACCCTCTATCGCAACGCGTCTGGCTGGTCGATAAAAAGCCGCCTGCTATTTTAAGAATGGGAGAAAATTTGCAGAAGAAGAAAAAATGGGCCTGTCACTTAACAAGAGCCAATATCCTCTACCCTAGCTCCAGAACAAGAAATTTATTTCTTGGAATTTCTGCTCTCTTCCAGGAAATTGCTCATCAATTCTCGGCTTTCGAGAGTCCCCACATGGTGCACAACAAACTAAAAATTCTGCGACGTTTATTGTGACACAAGTGATAATGATATCGATAAATAAACTTTAGGATCACACCAGGCGATATCGCCTCCAGCCCATTTACGACACTTTCATCACGATACGGCCTGTGAACAGAATTGGCATTTTTGTCAATTTAGATCGCGCTGTATCGGAGATGTGGTAGCTCGTGCAAATTTTATACGACTGATACTTTTTTTATTTACGACGTTAACAAATAAAACTTTAAACAATAAAAAAATTCAAATATCAAACATTTTCAATTGTTTATCAAAAAATAGATAACTTAGTATGGAAAGAGACTAAAGTTTGCGAATTACTTGAATAAAAAAACAAACTTATTCATCATTAAATAAATTTATTAATTATGGTATGACTGACAGAGCAGTATTTATAACCGGAGTAAAGCAAAAAACGTAAGCATTAAGAATACCATCTAATAAATAATATGACTAAGTTTAAATTTCAGAAAGAAAAAAATCAGGGGCTTAAAACTTTTGTTAACGTCTTATAGGCGTAACATCCCGATTATATTTTCAATAATCTTAGCAAATATTCTATCAAAGAGATCTGCGAGGGGTGTTCTCTCTGGCAGAACCTTTTAGGAGAGACGGAGGGGGCTACCTTTGGTACTTCTCTCCGTTTTCGAGGTTATGTTCCGGGGTCACAGCGAGTTGATCGCTGCTTCCATTAGAACAGTCGGCCAACTGCCTCCTAAACTGGTCCAGGCGCGGAGAAAGGCATGCTGTGTCCCCACAGCAAATCCCTCTCCCGCCATCGGAAGGGCGTGGGACAAGTATCCAATGCCCAACCTACCTTCATCACTTTTAGGCGAATGTCGGGTAGGATCCTTAAAATATAGTCCGGGGGCCCTAGTTAACCCTTGGCTACCTTCCTCTAACCTTCCGCATCCCCCTTTCAAATCCCTTCCTATGCTATTAAAGGGGGTTTGCCACAATGTGGATTACCCTCAAGTAGCCTGCTACTCTTAACAACAAATACGCTATCAAAGTTTCTAAATCCACCATCTATTGATTAATTACCTTCAGATAGTCTTCAATAGAAATTTAAAGCATTATAATAAAAAAAACACGACCATTCATCCCTAATTTTTGGGGGATCCTACAGGTGTTGTAAATTACGTATGAAATTTATGTTGAGCCGCATTTCATGCAATTTGTTGAAAGTTATGATTTATAATTTTTTACACATATATATTATGCATTTCATGGAATTAATTGAAAGTAATGTTTTAAAATTTTTACAGATATATATTAATAATTATCATGTATATAAAATATATTTTTCCTTTGAATTTTTAGATTATCAATTTATTATTTACTTAAAATTTTTAAGATTATAATGTTTCAAATTTACCATAATAAATTTCTTACTAGTTATTTAATTTATTTTAAAGAAGGCACATAAATATAATTGTTATTTGATGTAATCATCGTTGGATACAGAAGATTTGTAAAAGTGGATTCAGTTAAGGAAAAATTGTACAAATAGAGCTAAATTAATTCTAAATGTGACGTTGGCATTTGCAATGTTAAATTCTGGTGTTGTTCTTTACGCCGTGACGCAGAAGCATTGAAGCGAGCAACAAGTGACTTGCGACAAGCGCTGCGAGGTCGGGCGGAAGTAATCTAGATCGCTATCCAACATAAATGGCCTGTTAACGTTCAACATTTTAGAACTTTTCTGGGAAAAAGTGCTTACAGCGATCTCTTGTGTACGCTTAAACGGGGTATCGAAAGAATTTGTGTTGCACATCCCTGCCTGACAGAAAGAGAAAATTAAAATTATAGTGTCTGTACTATGTACTATGTTTACGTCAGAATGATGGAACAAATATTACTCTTTCCTGGTTTAATTTGTTCGTCTAATATATTCCGATAGTGATTGAATACCATTTATCAACATCATTGCCGTTGCATGCCTCAACTTTGAGGTAATAAATTCTCGAATTGGGGCTTGGAATAATTTTTTTCAAATCTTAACAGTTGGTTAAGAATAATTATTTGTTGTAGTTACTATTTCCTGCATATATAAATTGTGTGTATGGTAAAATTATTAGTATGAATTGACGCCATATAAATTTATATTTCGGTAACATACAGGAAAAGAAACTTGTCTGCTATGCCTATTGGAATAGTCGGACAGCTGCCTCCTAAACTGGACAATGCACGTAAAGTGAAATACTGAGTCCCAACAGCACCCTTTGGGGTTTTTGAGGTTATGTTCCGGGGTCACAGTCCTCCTTGGGCATACGGTACGAGTTGATCGCTGCTTCCATTAGAACAGTCGGCCAACTGCCTCCTAAACTGGTCCAGGCGCGGAGAAAGGAATGATGTGTCCCCACAGCAAACCCCTCTCCCGCCATCGGAAGGGCGTGGGACAAGTACCCAATGCCCAACCTACCTGCAGCACTTTTAGGCGAATGTCGGGTAGGATCCTTAAAATATAGCCCGGGGGCCCTAGTTAACCCTTGGCTACCTTGCTATACCTTTCCGCATTCCCCCTTTCAGTCTCTTTTCTATGCTATAAGAAGGGAGTTGCCACTATGTGTATTACCCTATGTATAGCTTATCTACATCTTCTTCTTCTCATTAGGTTAAAAATACAAACAAGCGTAGAACATAAGACTTAATTCCTGTTATCAATTTGTACACTAACTATATTTTAGGTTAAAATATTTTATAATTAATTTTCAGTATGGGCAGTGAGGATTTTGATTATTCGATCCATGTTTGGGCAAAGGAAATCGTCGTGCACCACGGGGAAATTCTGAAAAAAAAACGATGCTTCCACAGTTTATCTCTTCCTCGAATCCTTCTTTAGACTCTACCAAGTTTGCATGCACAAAATTTAAAACCATACTAGTCAGTAAATTAATTTATATAATTTCATTTTGTTAAATATAGATTACTTCAATAAATGATAAAATTCCAGGTATATGTGTAAATTACAGTGGATATTTAGGACACTGGGGTCGGGACCAGAATGTTTTCGTTTTAATGTAATAATCTTATATTCATAGAAATTGTCTCGTAAAGGCAGTTCATTATTGAGTTAATATACTGATTTATGGCCAATTAATTCATAAAAAATTATTATTAAATAAAAGGATGATGATAATATCATTTACAATGAAATAATCAAATATTGAGTTCCACTTGAAGTACGTCCCTATTTAAAAGGGGAAATGTTTCAACCCAACATTTAGTTCCTCTTCAAGTGTTACAATATTATTGAAAGGAAAAAAGGAGAACTATGCTGTAAAATTTTGTAAGCTCCAGATATATATATATATATATATATATATATATATATATATATATATATATATAATGAAAATTATAAACTGTAATATTAAAACAAAATTACAAATTTAGGAGTCAATAGAATAACTTTCATTCAATGAAACACGTTCAGAACTATTCCAAATTTGCATATATTTGTTATGCCGTGTCATGTTCCTATGAAATTCTGTATTACTCGTTATAAGACATGGGTTTCGTAATTGCGAAGACTCGGGTGATAATCGACAACTGATTATCATTGATTACCCTGGCAACCCCAAATCAATTTGAGAACTATTAATAAATAATCAAATGGGCCAATTTCTTACCTATTTTAAAAACTGACAAAGTAGCGACGACGTAAACGGCTCACATGCTACGCACCATACAAAATCCATAATTTGTGTTGTAATTTGACGGTCTAACAATCGTAGCTAATATTTCTGCATCGATTGAATTAATCAAGGTTAGTAATTAAAACGATTAGTATTCATATTTTCCATGACGATATACTTTATAAGTTGCTTGCGGGGTTAGTTAGTGTTATCATAATGAAAATTGTTTAAAAATAAATTACACAGTCATTATCAAGAAACTCTAATGAAGCTGAAAAATATTTAGACTACAAAACCTTAGAAACTATTTTACTGAAAGTACGTGGTCATCGACGTTACTCCTTTGAAACATTTGCCCATTTAAAAGGGAACGTACTTCAAGTGGAACTCAATATTTGAAAAATAATAGGGAAGAAACCATAGGAATCATTCCGACATCTTGTCTTATCTGGGTTCATCGTTTGCAACGAATCCGAGATTATATTTTCCTGTGGGGGTATTGGCTATATGGAGAGGAAATGCAGAAAGTTTAAGCAGGGGAAGTGCTGAATATTTATGGGGAAGCTTTGCCGGGACCCCGCGATAGGACGATGCGCTCAGAGCAGACTTAGTCCTCTGCCATTTGCAACGTAACGACGCTCTTAGGGAAAGAAATACTCAGGTATAGAACAGGGGAGGCACCAGATGCGTACAAGCATTAGAAAACGTTGCCAAACCACGAAATATAAAAATTTATGATTTAAAATTGATAGCTTTGATATGTGGTTATTTTTCTAAAGATTTTAAGATTTTTTTGATATATGGTTATTTTGTCTATAATACGTTTAAGGGGTAACGTAAGCAAAATAAGGAAATTACTAAGGTTTGAGCATAAGTAAGAAACAGTTACTTAAGGGCTGAGAGATAGTATATGTAAATATCATGCTGCTATAAATCTGAATCACAGTGCAAGTGATGGAAAATCATCATTACGAATATTTTGATATTTTCACACTCGAAAAATAACGAATCTTTGTGCGTGAAATATAATATTGCATTTTACAACAATTCCAGATAACCATCATGGCTGTAAAATACAAAAAAATAGGAACAATTATAGTTTTATGTGGATAAATTATACTACGTATTGGAACATTAATGATTTTAGTCAGAAAATAAGACAACTTATTATGTGGAAATACCATACTATCAGCTCAATTTATTTGAAATTCACAAATGCTATTCACATTTGATAATATTTTAACATGGGAATTAGGATGTCTATTTTATTTGTCTATCTCTTTTCAAGTAGTGTTGTATAGTTTAAAAAGTATTATGAAATATTTTATCCTTGAAACCTTAAACATATATATTGTAATATGACAATATTATCCTTGAAACCTTAAACATATATATTGTAATATGACAATCGGTCATGTTGTATTTGCCTTTGTCGGCATCCTTTGTGCCACGTCGGGATTGTTCAAGTGCCCTGCGATTTTGGCGCACGCGTCCCGAAATACGCAGTTGTCCGGTGGCACTCGTGGAGAGCGGTTAGAACTCAGTCTCAGTGTGGAACTCAGGTAGAACTCGTGCCTCGAAGAATAATGTTATTAAAGAAAGTTCTAAGTTTTGATCATTTCATTATATAAAAAGTTATATGTCGTTCTAATTAATGATTTATTTCTGAATGAATGAATGAATGAACAGTTACTTGTGTGCATATTATTAGATAGATAGATTTATTGTAATGGACAAAGTCCGTTGGCAATGTTTAAAAACCATTCAATGAAAGCACACAAAATATATATCAGCATAAGCAAAAAAGAAATATGGTAACAAATAGTTCAAACTTTTTACTTAATACTAAACAAGAATAACTATCATTAATACTATAAATGGCGTCCTACGTTCTCTGCTCTTCTTCTCGCTGCACCGCACTTCACTGTAATGCTTTACAGATTAAATTCAGTTTCAAAAACCAGACCCTTATTAAATCCTTATGCAAAATATGTGAGAGAGAAATTGATATGTTATTATCAAAATTCTGAGAAACATACCTTTAGTTTCCATAATATTTAATTGGAAAATTTAGCCCAGTTTCTTAAGCCACTCGTAAATAATACTTTTATTTAAATAATTTTTATTTCACTAATAGTCTTCAACCGTCATAAAATTTTCTAAAGATTATTCTTACTTTCATATCTCTGAATATAATAATTTTATTTTCCGTTATTAAGTTAAGTCACTGCTTCTATATAGCGCTTCTACTACGATATAAAAAATGCACCTGAGGGTATGAAGTCTAAAATGACAGATCACGAATAATTTTCTTTTTTGAAACATTATTGTTCTAATCTTATCCTACTTTCAGATTATTCAGTTCCATTTCATGTTAGTTTCCTTCAATGTTATTCTCCAGCACAGTTAATAATTATTTGTTTTATGTCCAACAAAATCAAATCCTTTTTTACAAGTATTATCAAGATTATGAATATGTTTTAATATCTGTAATTAAAATTTTATTTATCATTATTTCAAAATGTAAGAAGGTAATCGCAATTATATTATTTAAGTATTAAAATATGGGTCAGTTAAGAAATAATTTGTCAATAAATAAACTTAACATTTGACCTCTGGCTACATAAGCGTTTGTTTGTTCTTGAAACATCAAATTTCCGGTCATTAGCTTACACTGCTAATGGACTTTTTTATTTCAGGCTCCGTGTTACTACGGAAAGGAACATTCATTCGCATTGTGTCGCTTTAAAGCGGAAAATGAGACTCGTTTTGTCGTGTCTTCCTCCCCATTTTCGTTTACTGTTTAAGCCATCACTGACAGCAAAGTGATTGGGTAAGTTGATACTACAGTGTGTCGCGCTTCCTTTATTAACTTAGGCGGCCTAATCTGCCCTGCCAGTTAGGAAGGCAATTTTCCTGCAGATGAGCTAATCTCCGTTCCTCTCGTGTAGGAGGGGCCATGTCCGGCTACACATATGCTACACGGCGGTACACACACATTCGCAACGCGACACACAAATGCGACAGGCTCACCAGTCACACGAGGGAAAAATTCTAAGGACATGACATTCGTCGACCATAAAAACGCCTATATAAACGCATCCAAAACTTAAAATATCTTTTCATTAACACCTTATCTGAGTGAATGAAATGGCATGAAGGTGATTTTTCCTTATCTGGACCCATAAGACCCCCCCTGGCAAATTATAATATGATTCTTTGAGAAAGGTTAATTAAAAAAAACAGATAGAAATATCTCGACGGGGTTGGGAATCGAACGAAGGTGATTCTAATTTCTTATTTCTCTTTTATAGCCTTTAGAGCTCAACATGATTGAAAGCGTTTATTCTATTCGTGAATTAATTAAATATTTCTGTGATCAATTTACAAACCATATCAATTGTTCATTGAAGTCTTAAAATTAGTCAGTGTAAAATGTGACTTTCTTAAATGATAAAACGGCAAAAAGTAGAATAAAAAGGCTAAAAAATTTAGTCAAGAAACAAGAGAGTGATTCATATTCAGAAGCGGACGCCTCCTCCTAATAAAAACAGACTATGACCACAGTACAGTGGAATCTGCAACAGTCGCAGCTTCAAACAAGTTAATATAATGAATTCTACAATTATCATGTTAAAGGATTAACAAATGCGAATTGTAAAATGTAAATGTAAGAAACCCACATTTGAAATGTATAATTATTCTTTCAAACTGTTCAATTGTATGTATAATATTGGAATCAATGTGAATCGCAGCATACTTATGTAAATAAGCACTATTTGTAATTTATTTATGGGCCGCCAAAGACCAAGTTGTTAACGCGACCATTATAAACCTTAAATTAAAAAAAATGTGATAGCTCATATTTTAGAGCGACCGCATATTGAACAGTGATAATATTCCAGGTCCTTTTACAATTTCTCGATCCCATTATATTAATATGATTATTGTCATTAACAGGAAATTTTAGTAAAGAATATGAAATGGAAGGGGAAACAGTGGCCCAGGAGGCAAACTGTAAATACCTAGGCATTAACCGTAAGCTGGGGTGGGAGGAGCACGTACATTATGCTACAAGGAAAGCATGCGAAATGAAAAATCCAAGAAAATGGCACATCAGTTATTAATATGCCCTCAAATGGAATCTGGTGCAGTATGCCAGGATCCGTATAGGGAAAACCAGATACGATCCTTAGAAAGGGTTCAGAAATAGAATACAAATTCGTACAGGTAGGACCTAGGCATCGGAGCAAAAAGTAAAGCTAGGGTGATATACACTACAGACGAGAAGGTCAGAAACCGTAGCAGGGAATTAGAGATAGAATGAGAGTACCGACTCGGTACGGGCGGACTGATCACTTGTTCAAAGTCAATGTCAGGCAGCAAATACAGAAGTTGCAGAATACTCATTCATAAATAGGACACTAAATATCTGGAACAATTTACTTGCAAGAGTTTTCGGAAAAAGTCCTGTGACGGAAAGACTTAATCTGAAGTTTCTAATGAATATATAGTACTGTAGTTAAGTAAGGTGAAGTGAAGTGATACTGTTCAGTTATAAACTAACGTAAAATGGTAACATTGCTTGTCTCCTTAAATAGTTCGTTAATCTCTATTTTGAGATATATTTCCAGTTTCTTTTTTTTTTCGGGCCAGAAAAATATTTATTCTTTCATATATATTTTGTAATAATCAACAGGAAGGCTTTAATTAAATGAATCAATTATCAAAAAAATTAATTAAAATTTGAATAATTAGCCACACGTTGAAGACGTCGAATCTATTATGATTAAAAAGCTGGTCTTAAATCATAGGAATAATTAACAACATTTACTAAGATTTTTTAAAGAAATTTATTATTGTTGATAAATTTACAATGTATAAAACCTATTTTTATGCCGAATTTCATCCATTTAAAACAAATACTTTTATTTTCATTTATTAATTCATGGTATTTATGAACATACAGTTCTTATATCATTACAATCAAATACGTCGAATCCCTTATCTCAGGGCCATAACTGTGTTTGATAATTAGAACAAAATCAATATATAAACTGACAATTAACAATTCAAATATAACAAGTTAAACTAAAACAATATGAAAATAAGTGAAAAGAAAACTGAACGAAATCTGACTATACCGTTTTAATTATCATTAACAAATTTGTATAAAAATTTTGTTACTCACGGAACGTCTGTCTGGTACGAGATCTCTCTAGTAGCTTGAAAAATACTACACTAAACAGCCATTTTTTACCCAGACTCTACACTTCTTTGAAAATTTTAATACACACGATTGAAATACTCGTCCTTTGCTATCTGGAACCTCGGACGAACCGCCCCCTTTGGTGAACTAGTGGATTCCGGTCTCCTCTATGCAAAAACTGTTCAATCAGCGTGAATCAACCATTTGCTTCACCGTGTGCGAATTATTGTGTAAATCTCTCCGTAAAAATGTTTGCTTGCACTAACGTAAAGATACAGGATCTCGCCATTCGTACTTTATAACTGCAAACTTTACTGTTCGTTGCACTAAGTGAAAGTGAACTGTATTATATCTCCGCGTCGACTTTTAACAGTTTCATCTCTCGTACGCAGATTTTTTTGACTACTCCACCTTTCAATCGCCAATTCCAGAATTTAGATAATCATACTTTTACGTTTTTCAGTTCCCCACGTGAACTGAACTGTTCCTTTTCTCGCAGCAGACTGGCGTTCTCCAAGTGCATACTGTGTTTTCTACGCGCGCGGTCTCTATTGTTGAACAAAGGAAAAACCCTCCTTCATTGTCGCCTTTACGCATTCGTACCGCTAACAATTTAATTATATTAAAAACAATTAATGGCCTGTTTAATTGGCATTACAATATATATATATATATATATATATATGTTAACTTTTTCAAAATTGATCTTTTAATAATGTAATTATATTTATATTTATTTATAGTTGAAACAATGTCCCTAAATATAGCTTTTATATTTTAATGCTTTATAATCATTTTTTTAAATTTATTTTATGTAATTTGTAATTAAATCGCAATTTCATGCAACTACCACAAGGAAAAGTACTCATTTGTGGATTAAACATATACATACATACATCTCCCTGAAGCTGTGTAAAACAAAACTCGTTAGTTTTAAATAATCTGATCATTAATATGATTTATGGCTCTAACTTTCAGCGATAATACTATCACGGCATGTGGTTTAATGTGCAGAATTCGTCATTATTTGTTGTTACAGGCCAGCCACCGATAATATCCATTCTGCATCAATAGAATGGTTTATGACCTCTGAAATTTAGGTAAATGTACTATCATGGCGCATCGCCAGTCACGGTCACGGTTTATACGACTCTACGCCGCAGCGTATCACATTCGTGTTAAAACTAGAGTTAAAATTTACCGCACATGTTTCGCGATCCTGGCTTACAGAGTTATTTCGACTAATGATTTCTCGAAAAGGACTGGTTTCTTAATAAGTGAGAAATGACGATCATTAAGAGAAACATCGTCAACTGGCGTTAATATAATAAATGGGCATGAATTACATAATGATTACGTAATGAATTCGTCTTTACATTTTCATATAAAGTATACAGTGTAAGCTATAATTTAAAATACTGTAGAAGTATTTAGTTCACTATACATATTTATACTTGAAACTGGAAATGTAAATTATATTTATGGGAAGTAAAAATCGCCTTATTTATTCGACTTTAATCTGCAATAACTGTCATAACTTTGATTTGACCAGGACTGTCACGGTTTTGTGGTATGGTTATATTATTTTGTATCAGTTATTTAGTGCCGAATATGTTTCCAATAATTAATAGAATATAATCTAAAAATAAATAGTACCGAATGAACAGTGAAAGTTGTCCAATAAAACGTAATATTTATAAAATGTTTTAAATATATCGGCCAGATTAATAAAATATTTTGCTTTAAAGCCTGTTTGGCTGCCCTTTCTTGACAGTATTTCTCCAGTTCTTGAATGAAAAGATTTTTCTACGAATAACGTCCGTGCTAGTGCAATTAGTGAATTAATAAATGTAAGTTTAATTAGTTTTGACATTAAAACTTTCGTTTTGATATGGATTTTCTGTCTTTATCAAGCAGTATTTCAATGTAAATAATTAATTTATAAGGTAACTCTTCGTTTTAAGCAAACTATAATTTGTCCCGTTTCCACAGAAAATATTGTAGAAATGAAAATTAATAATAAGACAGACGAAGAAGTGATGATATAAATACGACACGTTTCTGGAAAACTTGTTCTTTTCTTCAGGTGCTGAGATGACAAAAAACACACAAGGGCCTGAAGCGACACAACTGAAACTTGACAAAACTGAAAAGCCTTTTCCAGCTCTAGGTTCTTGTGGGTTTTTTAGTTTGTTTGTGTATGGCTATCTTTATTATTATTAATGGAATATCGTTTTATTTTGTTATAACTCACAATTATATAAAAATTATTTAAGGATTTGGTTGAGAATGAAGTAATTTAAGATTTGTTTTTAGGAGGATGAATTTGGTGGAATACACTTGATAGCAACAAAACTTACATGTGCTTCAAGAGCCATTAAAATTGACATTTTATCTATAACCAAAGTTGAGAGAAAAATTATGAAAATTATCTGGTAAATAACAAGTCCGCAGATAAACATGTGCCATAAGCAAATTTTATAATTGATGACCAATAGAACAAGGATTGTCAGTTACAAACACGTGTAGAGGTGTGTAAAATTATATTTATATTCTACCGTAAGTAAGGCTTGCGAAGTCAATTTAAATGTAAATGAAAGGATTTTTTGTATCAGAATAACCTTCACGAAGCCAAACGCAGTAAACGTCTAACTTATAGTAGTTCATTAATTACTGTTATATGCACGAGAGTTGATAATTTATTTATGAGAATAACTCAATTTAATTTGATGGATATAGTGCTAACAATTGTTAAAGACATAACTGAGCAGAGATATTGCAGTGCAGTAATTTCTTTTCAACTTTGCCTTCAGTTAGTGAAGGTGATAATGTTTTCTTTTCCGTTGTTGGATTGTGTTTGTTCATGTAGGTAAACAGTAAGGTCTTGATTCACTATTCACACAAGTGAAATGCTATTAAGCTAATGGACCCCATCGCTCTATTGTACCAGCGGGCTATTATTTACATACCTCCATTGTTTACAGTGTACAGCAAGTTCACTAATCGTGTTTCTACGTGTTGTTCACCAAGGAAAATTAGTCTCCATTCGAAAAAAAAGTACCAGTTCTGCTATCAAAATTAATAGTCTGGCATTGATATTATAATCTTAATATTGCAATTAGCTACCTTATTTTAAATCGTTCTGTCTTCTTCTTAGAATTATGTAATACCAAGCCACGATTATATTTACTCAAATATAATTACAGCATAATGTATGACAATAACGAGGCAGATTCTAGATTTTGGGTAAGGCATCATTTTTTTTTAATATTGATTTATTTACAGTCGCATCAACAGCTCAGGTTATTAGCGAATCGTTAGGGAAAATTCAGTTTGACTTGTCGGAGGACTATTTTGACGAGTTTCTCTCACGCACACAAACATCGCCGGATTCAACCCGGGACCCCTGTCATGCGAGGCAGTCACATTGACCCCTACACCACAGCAGGTCGGGCTTAAATTAGTATATGCAATCAATAACAGATAATTTCCACGATATGAACACACCACGGTTATTCGTGTATATTTCTGTGCTCGATTCACCTCCGGCGTGCCAAGAACAGATAATTCCACATTCACTTCCGTCTGGAAATGACGTTATGAGACATACTTCAGAAATTAAAATGGAACCGTTTAACTATACGTGGATAGTTACACCACGTCTCTTGTTTCTCACTTAGTAAGCAGTGGAATTGCCTAGAAATAAAAATGTACACTGGAAACTCAAATAACCAAATTTTATTTTAATTTATATTGGAATACGTTTTTTAAAGCTTCTCATTTTAAAGATTGCCCAATTTTAATGTATTGGCATTAATAATTATTTTATACTGTGACTGTAAAAACCCTTCGATGTGCGGTAATTTCTTCGTTCTTCAGCATGACAATGTTTTAACTTACATTTTATTTATATAGCAGAAAACGTATTTCAGTTTAAAAATCAAATGTTATTTAATTTCATTATATTCAATACTATGCGTAAGAGAGTTTTCTTTAGGGTGTGTCTGGGTAACTATTCAATACAAAAAGTGTTTTTTTTATGGTAAATAAACCAATTTCGTCGATACTGTTATTGAATAGTTAAAACTGTTTATGATAAGAATTGAATTGATAAAAGAGGCTTTAAATTCAGATTTCAGAGTTATACTGACCGAGGTCCAAATCTTCTATATAATAAAAAAGGATGTATATTTGTATGTATGTATGTATGTATGTATGTATGTATTTACGTTGTTCTTTATACAAATTTTATCGCGTGGACAGAATGCAACAAAAATTGGTACACATATTCTTCAAAATACGAGAAACGGTAGTGTGAGGGTGAGAAACGCCTAGCGTACATGTGGAAAGAATTATAATTAAAAACCGTGATCATTAAATATTAAATTACTGCGCGCCAAGAGGCAATGACGTCACGCGCGAGAGAGACGTTACTACGCAACGAACAAAGGAAATATTTCCTTTATTAGGAATGAAATAAAGCAGAAATATGTTCTTTAAATAAAAAGTATAATTTTATACAGCAATACTCCATCGAATGGTAATAAATAAGAATACGAATTACTTTACCATCCTTGCGGAAAATGTAAGTTAATTTTCGCGCTATATTAGTTGTGAGTCTAGCTAACAATTTCATCAATGTAATATTTCGTAATGTATGAAGACTGAGTGACAATTGACAATTATATCCTGAAATACTCAAGGAATATATTTAAGTATTCAATTAAATACTTTTTCGAGTTTATATAAATAAGTACACGAGCAACGCCGGGCACCCAGCTGAAAATAAATGAATCTAGGTTTATCAAGATTTTATTTTTGGAACACTACGATTCAGCGGTTATCACCGTCGTCGTCAATTGGATTGGCGGGTCGAGACATTTACGCTCAATTTATAACGGTCAGCGACAGGGAGGTCTACGTCTAATTAGGAGGCAGCAGTGCAGTTGAACTAAACCTTTCTCGTTGCGAATGGCGTGTTTGTTTCACTGCAGTTGCCTGTTTCCTGGAGCAGGGAAAGTTTACGTTTATTTGTTACTATTCTGATTGCCATATATGTGTCCACTTTAAATAGTTGTCTTTCTGCAGATATATACAGTTTTGGCTTGTGACTCAGAAAAAGCCAGGTAACGTTTCAGAATGGAATATATTAGTCTCTGTCTAAATAGTTATATATATATATATATATATATATATATATATATATAGTAATAATTAACGATGTCGTCAATTAAGAAACAGTGCCCCACGTTGGTCGCCAAAATGTAATATTTACTATAAAGAAACAATTTTAAAATGACGTTGGTGAAGCCAAAATATAGAAAATAGAATGAAAAACAATTTAAAATGAAATTATATTAAAGTTTGCCTGCGTTGAAATACTCTATTTTAATTTTACTTGGAAGGATATTGATAAATGAAATTTTATTCAATTAAACAAACTCATTAATTTATTATATTTAAAATAATTCAAATTTACAAATAATTACTCGATGACCTTTTACAACAATTTTTTATAGAAACAAACCAAATTTTTCTCTTGATCTCAGGGTCGTTTTCTGGGCTTTAAATAAATAATGTTTTAATCCCTTTACAAACAATCAAATTACAAATTAATATTTACAAATTCAACAAAAATAATCGAATTCTGACGATTTTATCTTTAATCTAATGTTTACAAAATAATTTAAATGAATTAGAACTCACAGTTTTCCCTGGTACCTGAGCAGTTGAATTCTTTCAGCACCACACACCCTCAATTTTTAAAAAAATAATAAACAGGCCATTCTTACACTGAATTTAAACTTCAGTTTGGATTTACAATATTGGCGGCACCTCGTAGACGAACTATACCACCAATTATGCCAATTTCGCTGTGATACAGGAAATTCCTCCTCGTAGACTTTTAAGATTATTTGGCATAATCTGTAACACTCAGAAATCTTTCTGAGGCACCATAGGCATGAATGCTGTCCAACTTTACTTTTTCAAAACGTCTGTCGTTTCTTATTGCTCACTCCTTCTACTTAACTTTACTTTTGAATATTTGAAATCGTCACGTCTATTTCTAACTCGACCACTTTCTGTCGCTCCTGATTGTCGACTGCCACTACTTAACTTTTTAATATCTGAAATCGTCTTTCTAACACGACCAATGTCTGTAGTTTCTCATTGCCGACTGCCACTACTCCTGTCTCCGCTCGCATGTCTACAATGCCATGGCCTGTTTAATTATCGTCCATTCTTTTGTGACTTTGTGTTTGTTTGCCGGTAACAACTTGAGTTCAACAGTTTATAATTATTAAATATTAATTACTCTTAAATTATAACAATATATATATAAATATATATATCTGTGTGAGAGAGAGAGAGAGATTCCATGTTATTCGCCGATTTTGCGAACGTTTCAGATTTTTCTCTGAAGATGCTAGGGTTTATTCTCTAATTTTTGTTCAACAATACGTGACGTGACATTGTTGCACGTCGAGCTCTCAACGCTTGTCAAACAACAATACAGAAAATAAATAATACAATTCTTCGACCTTTATTCATGCATGTAAAAAATAATTAATTAAGTAATTTATTTTATTTATTTAAATAAACGTAATCAATTCTACATCTTTTTACTTTTAAATTAGCGGCAGGTTTATCTTTGGTGAATGAAACAAATGACGCATTAAAATTTGTCACCCCTGTCTACTTCTTAAAAAAAGTGATAGCTTATTTTTCTTGTTTTTCAACTTCCGAAACGCTAGGACGTGTTTTTTGGTGACCTTTAAGAAATTTATAGATAACCTCGCTCCCAACAGAATCATCCGATTTTTTGAAAAGTATATTAAACATAATCCAAAAGTTATAAAACGGCACAAAAATTTAGATTAAACCACGAAGTATACCGGAACGATCAACATTCAACAAGTTTCCAGGAGGACATCAACAAAGTGTGAACGCGGACATTCAGGTCCTCCATTTTCTCCATCGCGGAAGCTGACCGGATCAATCAACAGTTCTTCCGGGTCATCGTAGCCAGGACGGATTGCAGATGAATTGAGGTACTGAGTGGTAACTAAAACACGAGAATCGATTAATAAAGTGAAGTGGTCCTGTGAAAAGATTAACCAGCGCGAGTTTAGAAAAAAGAATTACTTGAATAATAATTCAGTTGGACGTACTATTTGTTGTTGTTTTATGCTTGGTTCTGTTTCGTTTTGTTATGATTAGTTAATGTGGTTATTGTCGTTTCTTGCCACCATTCGGCCGTCATTTACAAACAATTTTCATTGCACAGGTAATGCCAACCTAGTAAAATAAAACCCATTAATATTCTATTTTTTGAACTGAAGATGTGTAGTGTTTCGGCGGAGATTCAGAGTAAGTCTATTATAAATTATTAAAATGAGAAAGTTAACGTTATAAAAATGAATATATGAAAACATCTAGAGGGAGATTGATGCTTTTATGACGTTTCAAGACGGTCGACACGAATGTTTCAGTAATTAAGGAACAGCGACTATTCACAACGATGTAGTATTTTTAACACTATTATTCATACCAAAAAAAAGGAGAGTTATCATAGCGGGTCTTATATTATTGTATAATAACAATTTAGCTGACACAAAACGAATTAAGGTAGAATAATTGGTGTCATCATTTTGAGGTACGATCGAGTAGCTCCTTCATAATTTATACGACGAAAAGGCTGCAAAGGAGACTTCAAAGCAGATGCAAGTACCACCATTATAAATCCTCCACACATTTCAAAATAATGGTTTCCTTTAATAATTGAAGTCTGTAACGCCCCGCAGGAATTTAGAGAGTAGGATGTTTCTGAAATCGTCACACTGACTACGTGTCATGAAAGATGACAGTCTGGCAGTCGTCTCAATAGGCCAATACTCTCAATGGGTTGTGGAGCCAAGGAGTAGTAGTAGGAGGAAGTTTATGAAAGCTGGTCAAAATTAACTTTACCATCTAGCCTACGTCGGTAAAGGGGATTTTACCGCGTGGGGGAACGTTGTATAAAAAGCGAGATAAATGGCTCTTCTCCTTGTTAGCATTGTTTTTCTTACCCGTAAACGGACTATGATGCTGGACGAACATCAAAGCAGAGGGAGCCGCTTGCTATTTTCTTTAGGGAGTAAATCACCAAAAAATATTCCACTCGAATGACAAGGTTATGCAAGAAAACGTCCTCAATTTATTCTTGCATTACATTTCTTATAAAATGGTATTCAATTCGCGTTTTTTTATATTGTTCTAAAAACCGTTATTTTTATAATAGTTAACATTTTGTATTTTGATAACAATGGCTCGCACTAGACAGAAATACATAAAAATATCTTAACTAATTTGTTAAATAAATTTGAATTTTTATTTAAGATAATGTTTAAATAAATAAAATAATTTATTATGTAACTTAACATACATCTATAACAATACCACCACAATTTGAACATGTATTGGTTTTTATCCTATTACTTATAAATGATTATTAATTTTAATTGTATTTCTGTATTCCTAACTTTTATTTCTAAAAATTCGCCGTTGCAATGACTTTTTTTCTACCCGTTTCCAACTATTCCGTATTATGACGGCCAGTGAACAAAAGCAAACTAAATAAAGTCAATGTTTCTAAACAGCAGCTAAATTTGGTCCCATGTATATTATTCATACGTATCAGATCTTACCTTTTTTTTCTTTTATTTTTGTATCCTTTCTCCGTCTATCTTCTACTTTATATACTTTTATTTTCTTCTTTAATTTAGGTATATTAAATTTTACTTTGTGTGTAGGCTACGACGTGTGAATTAATTGTTGTAAGATTAATGCGTCTTCAGAAGAACAATAATGGAGTGTATAAGTCGACATCTGAATTTATTTTCTCACAAACAAAACATGAAGTCTTCGAATGGTTTGACGTTTCCTTTACTCGAAACAAAAATTTCGGCCCTAAGTAGTTTGAGAGTATTAATGTTAAGTGCCAAAGCAGTGACGATAGTAATTTTAAGTCGTGATGAAAATATTTTGGCTTATGGAAAAATTGTGTATTAAATGTAATTATACATTTTAGTTCCGACGGTTTTTATAGACTCAATTAAAACAATGATCTTTCCTAAATATATTATTCAGGAGAATAGGTTTTATATTATTTTACTCTTGAGGAAAACTTCAGGGATGTTGTAATGCACCATTTCTAAGTTAATAATTTTTCCTCTATGAACGTGTAAAATTTATTCTATAAATCCAGCGTATTGTCCGCTATTCCTATTAGAATAGTCGGCCAGCCGCCTCCTAAACTGGTCAAGGCACGGCGAGGAGAAAGCTGCGACCTTACAGCAAACCCCTCTCCCGCTATCGGAAGGGCGTGGGACAAATACCAAATTTCCGATCTACCTGATGCAGGTTTTCCCTGCATCACTTTTAGGCGAATTTCCGGGTAGGATCCTTAAACCATAGCCCAATGGTCCCAGTTAACCCTTGGCTACCTTTCTCTATCTTTCCACATCCCCCCATTCACTCCTGTCTGCACCTTCTTCTTCTTCTTTAAGCTTATGGAAAATTGCAGATTTATTTGCAATATGTAAAAAATATGTTTATTAGATCACAATTTGAATAAATATTGCAGTATTTCTGAATGTTTCCTCTACAATCTGCTGTAGTATTGATAATTCTACATTTATTTTTGTCTTAATAACTCAACGTCTAAAAATGTCTCCCCTTGTTCATAAAAGGATCATTATTGATTAGGAGATGACGCATTCGTTTCCAAGCAACTAATGTGCTTAGCCGTTTTTGCCTCTTTAATTTACCACAAAAACAATTGAGGGATATAAATTACCCTTGTTGCCTTGGGAAACAGTTTTTCGGCTAGTAATCTAGTAATTAATATAAAATTTACATATGAAGTTTAGCGCAGCTAACTTTGAATATATATGTAAAAACATACTCAAAGATGGAATATGGGTATATCGAACCGTTAAAATTAAGCTATCCAATTATAGATTTAGCCTTTGAAGTCATTGCAAACTTCGTTTATAATTCATATTCCAAAGTTTCGTCAGTTTTTGCCGCAATGCTAAAAAAATAGTTTAATACGAAATTATTTTTATTCTACGACTATTACATTAATTCTTTAATGCACTAATTGTCCCATAATTCTGGTTATCGGACTGTTAATTTATGTGAGTTAGCAGCAGCTTAAATAATAAATATTTCATTAAATTCTAAATTAGCAGTGCGAAAATGTAAAAGTTGGCTACTGAAAAATTTAATTAAATTAATCTAATGAAAATATAACCAATTTTGTGCTGTGATTATGTTGTTAACGTACTAGATTGGAATAATTTTATTTACGTTTAAGAAATTAACACTTTTTTTAAATCATACAAGAAATTTAATTACTAATATGACACTAAAACTTTTTACTCTTGTGTGAGAAATACCTGGTTGGCTTGCGAAAAAGTTTATTCCTTAATAATAATGACTGTACGGTTTTATCATTTCTTAAAGTTGTGAGATACGTCAGGTATATCAGAGTAAATAGAAGAAAACGTAAGTGAATATTTTTGATTCTTCTTTATTTCCAAGAATTTTTTAGACGTTACTAAATTCAGGAAAGTTTAATGACGTAATATTATTGCTTTCAAATGATAACTTACACTCAGAAGTACTTTATGTTACGTGGTTACATACAATTTAGTATTATTTTAGTTTTGAGACGTTATAAGCTATTTATCATCATGATTGCAAGTCGGTCAGTTTTGAGAGGTGTAAGTTTCGGAGTCGCAGACTTTGGGCATGCGGTAAGAGCTGTCCGCTATTCCTATTGGAATGGTCGGCCAGCTGCCTCCTAAACTGGTTCAGACACGAAAAAGGGAACGCTGAAAATCCACAGCAAACCCCTCTTCAGCCAAGTACCAAATGCCCAACCTACCTGATGCAAGATTTTCTAAGGTTTTCCCTGCATCACTTTTAGGCGAATTGCCAGGTAGGTTCCTTAAACTATGGCCCGGGGGTCCCAGTTAACCCTTGGCTACCTTGCTCTTCCGCATGCATCCCCTCCTTCAATTCTTTTCTTATGCTATAAGAGGGGAGTTGTCACTATGTGGATTATCCTATATATAGCCTATATACACTTTATTATTTCTCAGCCTCGGATAAACACTTTCTGAAATGAGCAACAGTACATTTGTCTGCGATATGACCATAATTACAGTCTGAATATACATATATAAACCTTAAGTTCCCTATATGTTCTACAACCATTAGCATATTTAGCCGTCATCAAGCTGTTCTTAGGACCATGTTAATAAAACTCTGTTTTCTGCTATCTTGCTTTTATCTACCACAAGTTACGGTCACTCCAAGTTTAGAATTTCTTTGAAAGACAGTCAAAAATACTTAAAAGTATATTCTTCTGTTATTATACCGCACTATTAGTTAAGATATAAGGAACGGAGTTTTTTTTCCCTGGGTTATTTTTCATCTTTTTATATACTGATTAATATTGTAATTACATCAAATGGTCTTAAACGATATTTACGTAATTGTGACTATTTCAGTTTATATCATGAAATATTTAGCTCGAGGTGAATTATATCAGTCAAAGTTAGAAACAGAATCGACTCACTTTTATGCGACATGCCGAAGAGATTTCTACGAGATCCGGAAGTTCTTCATTTACGCTAACACTTGAATTTCGTTCCGGGAAAAAGACGAAAATGACATTAAACGTCTGATTTTGTGTTCCTACCACTTTGAACTTCATTAAAAGTATGAAGAAAGGAACTTTTGAGAGATCATTTGCTTCGACGTTTCGATCAGGAACATCTTGATTTGCATGGTTGAAACGGACAACCCACAACATGGACTTTACTACTGTATCAGATATGTGGATGTTGATTAAAAGTGTGATGTAAGTGGTCGGATGAGTCTGTCCACGTTTCCGTGAGGGGACGCCAAGGCCGGGGTCGGCCGCGCCGAGTCAATCGATAGGTACACACGACCCCCGTCACCGGGGAATTAATCTTCGTCTGCTTGCGACAAGCGACGCCTCATCCGACACACCCGCTTATGAAGAAAAATTTACTTCCTGCCTGAGGCGGCAAATGAGCTATTTGCGAAGCTCTAGGCGACAGGCCGGACAAAATACTTCCCGTGAGCAGTAAATAAGCTCCAAAACAGGAACACGTTCCATAATAATATGCAAGACAATAATAGGGGCTCTGATTGGAGTAAAAAAGATTGAGTACATCACGGGAAATATCTGTATCCACACAAGCTAAATCTAGCAGCCTGAAAAAATATCAACATTATACGTATGACTTATCAACTGCAGATTAAGGAATAAAGTTCTTCAATTTCTTAAATCACGTTTATCAAGTATTGAAACAAAAACGTCATCAAAAGAGAAAAAAGAAAAAAAATTGTTATTTAATTAACATTTGAATCGAACAATTGAATTGTATGGAAAATAGTCGGAGATTAGATAATATACAGTTTTAAATTGTCAGCGAATTTGGTTACGAAGAAAATTATATGTAAGTAATGAACTGGAGTATAAAAACTGTAACTTTTCAGCGTCTTCCGTCACTCGTTATTTTACTTCCTATTAACTTCACTCTTTCATTTATTACAGTGGTTCTTTCATTAACTTTAATACTGAAAGGTTGGTTGTCAGTCTTTCTGCTGCAGACCAGCATTTTTTTAATGTATGTTTATTTTCAGATTGAATTCTTCCTGGTCTATACTGCATAAGATTCTTTTCATTTCAACTTCACTCTCTGCAATTATCGTTATGATATCTACGATCCTCAACATGCTCTCCTTTTCGCCATGAATTGTTACTCAAATGTTTGAATATTCTGTCACACTGTCGACCGCCTTCTGTACATACAAATTGAATAGTTCTGTAGTACAGGTGGGCAAAAGAACTGAGAAAGTCTTAATTTTTTTTTAGCGTAACAGGCTACATGAAGGTAATCCACGAAATTTCAGCTCCCCTTTAATAGCGTAGGAAAGGGACTGAAAGGAGGGATGCGGAAAGATATAGTAAGTTAGACAAGGGTAAAGTAGGGCCCACGGGCGAAATTTTTAAGGATCCTACTTGGAAATTCGCCTAAAAGTGATTCAGGGAATTATTTGTAGGTGTAGACAGGCTATGTATAGGGTAATCCACATAAAGGCAACTGCCCTCTTATAGCATTGGAAAGAGATTTGAAAGGGGGGATGTGCGGAAGGGTGGAGGAAGGTAGCCAAGGGTTAACTAGGGCCCCTGGGCTATCTATAGTTTAAGGATCCTACCAGGCATTCGTCTAAAAATAATGCAGGACAAACCCTATAAAACCTTAATCAGGTAGGTCGGGCATTTGGTACTTGTCCCACGCCCTTCCGATGGCGGGAGAGGGGTTTGCTGTGGGGTCGCAGTTTACCCCTCGCCATGCCTTGGCCAGTTTAGGAGGCAGCTGGCCGACTCTTACCGTATGCCCAAGGTCAAAGAGATGTGCAGTCAGTCGATTATTATAAAAGAACTGTGCTCTAAAACGGCTCAGAGTTACGACTCACAGATCGAGTCGTAGAGTCGTGAGAGCCTGGTTGAGTTGGAGTCGTGAGCTATTTTCTGGAGCCGTTGGGTCGTGAGTGAGTGAGATTTGCTATTATTACGACTTCTTTACATCCATAATTAACATATTATTCCGAGAGTTTTTTTATCGTTTCGATGTGGATAGTTTTGTTCAACCTTTTAGTAATTTTTATTATTCGGGAGGCAGCTGGCCGACGGTTCCGACGGAAACAGTGGAAAAATCTTACAGTATGCCAAAGGTCTACGACCCCAGAACATACACTTCTCAAAATAGGCCGAGATATGTCTCAAATCACTAACCCACTCACATATAAACTGTAACGCGTGTATTTTGGTTTAGTTTTGCTTTGTCTCGAAAGTGTTGTTTGCTGTGGTTTGGAGAATTCGAAATCGTGCACGTGCGGGGGGGGGGGGAGATAAATATTTCCATCCAAGTAATTTTCGTGTCCTGTCTCGATTGTTGGCCTCAACATGACAGAATAGTTGGCCATTGTTGACTACGGAACTGCAGCTACGTGCTATAACTCTTGTAACAATGGAAGAATCAGTGAAACTGACATTTCGACGAAGTTTTCTGATAATGAAAAAAAAGTAAAAGAATGGGAGGCTATAATGGAGGGAACGGAGATAAGCTTCTGAAACTGGAGCAGTTGTTCTGCGCTCACCGCATCTGGTGGATCTGATTATGAGAGGCTCCGCATTTCGTTACCAGTATACGTTTTAAGTGTCACCGATCTACAAATCTCATGAGTTTTGCTGTAAACTTTTCCAAGTCGTTGTCTCTGATATAGTCCGAGTCAGAATCGCCGTGAGAAAGGGGCCACAATTTGTTAGTGAAGAGTTCATAGAAGCCACACCATTTAGTACGATGGTTTGCCAGAAACCAATCCCGGAGGCCGACGCCTTAGCCAGTGGTCAACCCCTGAGTCGACGCCTTGCAATGGTCCTGACTGAAGTCATCACCCGTTCTGCCGGCTGTGAGATACGGAGACGTCGGTAAGAGGGCTACAGCAAGCAACACAACACAGAATACGTATTTGGTACGGGCAGCAGATTTTTTCTATGTAAAAAACACAGGTGCCTGAGATAAGAGTTTTTCATGCTTAACTGTAAAAAAATTATATAAAATTTATTTAATGGTCAATACGTTTTTTGATTTAACGTAAAAACCCAGCCCACAAAAAATTTTTTTTTACAAAACATTAACAGCTTTACAATATCATGTACAATGGATATTCAGAATAAATTTTATCCAGATATATAGATTGATAGAATTGCAAATTATTCAACTCATTACTTGCGTTGAATATTTCATTTCGAATAAATCCCGGAAGGTCGTCTAGCACGAGATCAGTGACCTAACCCAGGAATTAACCTTTGTTCTCAAGGACTGTGAAGCCGTATGGTTGTCAATATATTTATAAGTAACTTCTCGTTTTTCCCGAATGTAGAATTGATGAATTTACTTAGAGAGGCATGTCGGTGAAAAGGAGGTGGCTCAATTCCCAAAGATTTCCCAAATCCTTTATCTAAATGGGATTGTTAACTTTTTAAAATAGTTACAGTAATATATTCATATTATTTTTTATAAATAAATTACTTAATAATTATTCCTAATTTTGTTTCTTAATTTTTGTGTGTATTCGTCCCCCCTCCCCCCGCCCTCTCTTTACTTACTCAAGATATGAATTTTCAACCTTCAGAATATAATCTTATGGGTTTCGGAGAGCTCTAAAAGTCGTTTAAAAGAATCGACTCGTAGCAATGAGTGAATCTGCTATGAACGACTCAACAAAAATAATTTATCATCGCTGGTGTGTGGAGAATGAGCATCTTTGCCATACGCTTTTCGGAAAATGAGCTGTTGCCTCTGCCGCTACTTCGAACTACTCCAATTTTACACTTGCAGATTTTAAAGATTAGTCTGGTGAAGGTCTAAGAGAAACAATAAATGAATAAATATTATAAACCTATTTTAGAGGAAACAATATCCCCGTTCACCAAAAACCTGATCCAGGTTCTACATTCAACCGAATATCAAAGAATATTAATCTAATTTCTGAATCTGACGAATTGTTACACAGAAATATATTAAATATAACCCATTAAGTATTAATATTAAGCATTAATATGTACTAAACAACTGTAAACTGTAGTCGATAATAACCTCACTATAAACGCGATCAAAAATAAGATATATTTTAATAAAATACGGCTGTTGTGAATTCTGTAAACCTGAGTTCTCCGTGTGGGAGTCATCATCCATCGGCGAGAGTTATATGGTACTGCAAAGTCTCACATATTCACCTGAGCTTTGAATTAAAACACTAGTACCCTCCTGATGAAAGAACTAATTGTAGTGTATAAAGAGAGCTGGTAGGGATAATAAATATATGACGGTGGATATTTAAAATTATTTATGTAAACGAATTCAATGGAATCCAGTGATAAAATTGTGAATACACAATTAAAAATGACAATAATTTCATGTTTCAAATAATTTAGTAAATTATTTTATGAATTTCTCCTCGTCAGTAAGTACGTCAATTGAATATGACTATTCCTTGCATAGGGGTTCCATCCTTGTGTCATGACGCACCAACAGTGCTAACAACGTTACGTGTCCTGTTCTCGCACACAACGTTAACAAGTTAGGTGTCTGTGTTACGGCACAACGCCGCTGTTTGCTCCAGGTCTTTGAAGTGAAAGCTTCCAGCCGGCTCCCTTTCAAAATCGAGGAGCTAAGCGAGAGCCCGTTACCGGCCACACGAATACTGTTCGCATATTAAGTTGACCACAAAGGCCAGCCGGTCTATGAGCTTAATTTGCTATTATTACGGTGTTGTCTGGTTGATGCAGCTAATTCAGCAGTTACGTTATTAATAAACTCTGCCAAACAAAGCGTCGAAATTCCGTTTTGTACAAGAAAACCTTAAGTCGTCTAGTTGCATTCCTTTGTATACGATGAAAATTAAGAAGCATTAATTAACGTAATTAATAGACCCATTACAGGACCCAAAAAGCATCAAGCGTATAAAATAACTGTTTTTCAGTTATTAAACCAAAATATTTGCACGATCAAAGTGCATAATTTGTAGTTCTTTACATTCTTAGTTTTCTTTTTGTAAGCGTGACAACTTTAACGGTATTAAACGGTTTCTCTTACGACTATCTGTTGCCCTCTATTGACGTCGATGTATTTTCCTCGGAACTTATTTTTCGTTTGGTGCAGATTTCAGAAGATTTACTTTGTCCCTTGTTTTACGATAGCAAATAATTAGCTTCATCGGTCTACTTTGTGTGGATTTCATGACATATTCAAAAGAAGTGATAATAAACTATTATTTAGAAATTAATATTAATAGGGAGTGATATACATTCGTATCGTTAGGTCATTTATATAAAATTATAACTAAAGCAAACTACAAATGAAAAGTTAATTTTTTTTTGAAAATTAATCATAAGAAAAATAGCCAAATACAGCAAAACAAAAGATAATACAACGTTTATATTGTAATGATTATTGCTTTTTTACTATGGTATAAAAAAAACTTTATTACATGAAAATACAAAAATACATTAAAAAATATTATTGGGCGCCAGCATATATACATTGGTCTAGAAAAAAAAAATATCATTAGCTCCGGCTTGGTTATAAAAATCCTTCTTCTCAACAGGGTAATGTGGGCGACTCGGTAGCTATTCAAGAACAGAGCCTATTTCCGCACTGTGTAAAAAAAATTCAACTTTTGAAGGCACTTTACAGAAATGGTGATCCTTACTTTAACTTTTGGCGTCAGCCGACTTGCAGTGGATCACTGGTCTTGTAGTAAGCATCACACGATCTCCTTCTTCGGCCTCCCCGCGATGGACGTCTCTCCAAAAACTTTTGTTGGCTACCGCTCGCCAAATTTTCCACCCTCTCGCCTCTCTCACTCCACTTTCCGTCCTCTATCTGTCGGTCTGCCTGCGTCTCTCCACTTTCACCCGGGTTCGGAGTATATAATCGTACTCCGCCCCCCCAAACGATGCAAAAAAAAGGGACGCGTACCCTCAGCTTCTTGGGGCCTCTCGGGCAGGCACACGTGCACGTTTAATGTATTCCTTCTCAGGCCTTCAAGGGCGACCATTTACCGATGTTATTCACTTTAACAATTTAAAATAATAATAAAATCCCCACGTTGGAGTGTCAATTAATGTAATAAACAAATTTAATTATATGAAATAAGGTCACGTTGCGGAGTTAATTTAAAGTAATACATAATTTAAAGAAATGATGTCAAAATTTGTAATGGTAATCCACAATGTGGATAATTAATGGGATTTATAAATGAATTTTATCATCTTTTAAAAATCAAATATTTAATACAAATTTCTATTTAGTTTTGATTCTGTACATAAACTTTTAAATAATTGCCACAGTTTTTTAGTGAAATTCTTAATTTGTCATGGCCGCTTATTGAGCCTCTAATAGCTACAGTAATTTGCAATTATCACCAAATCAAAAATACTGTTACAAAAATAATAATTAAATTTACAAGAAAATGTTAACACACAAAAATCTAAACAAATCTGAAATTCAGTGAAATCTAAAGAAATTGACTTAAATTAGACGTTACGCAATTTTTATATAAGGTTTTCAGTTGAAATTGTTTTACATACCAAATTATCAGCGCTGTTTTAATAAAACAGTGCTTATACACTTATCTGGTTATTTAAAAGAAATGTTCACGTTGCTAAAGTTCCGGCCAACTGACCACCGGACACGTCTTAATCACTCGTTCTAAAACCTTTTCATTCTACTATCTGACTTTACTTTACTGTCCTGGATATTAATTAAAACTGACTATTAAACTTTACTGTTCTGAATATTAATGCAGCCTTTCCACTTTGCTCTTTCACGTAATATACTAGGCTGAATGTGACAACCTTCTGTCGTCTTTCGTTACGAACTCTCCATGACAATTAACGGCTCATCAAAAACAGACTGACTTGTTTTCTCGTCCAAGCTTTCAACCTCAAATATATGCCGACAGTAATACGTCACCAGCATACCACATTTTTACGCCACGCTGACAGTTGTTTACAATACCTGGGCCATCATTATTATGCCGATAATACACATATTAAACAAATTATAAAAAAATTATTTCAGTACACATTGATGGTCACCACAATGTATATACTGTAGTAAGAAAACCCGTCCGGTTTCTATGTTTTATATTTTTTAGTGCGCAAGTTAAATTGTTTCAATTTGAAAATACCAAAACAATTATTTAAATTTAATTTTTTTCTCGACACATGAAATAAAAACATCTACAATACATGGACAAAATGTAGCCACTTCTTCTGTTTCCTCATTTTCATTCATTTAAACAGAACGTATTTGGAGTGTATAGTCATCCCCTGCGCTTTCTGCCTGTACTACACAGTAGCGGCATACCGACTGACTTTTAACAAATACACGGCGCGAGCTTGCCCAGACAGCCGACAACAATGTATAATTAGTATTATAACACAACCGAGCATCAAAGCTCTAATTTCGTGTTACACACATGCATGTATGTATGTTTGTGTGTGTCGTGCATAACATAAATATATGCAAATATATACGATTCTCCAACAGGATAAATCGACATCCAGTTCATCTGAATTGAAATGAATTAACAAAATTCATACGCTGTATAAATTGAAGCTCGTCGGAACAAAATTGAAGAACTTCCTCTTGTCCTGTAGGACGACGTCAATCTTAAATTTCAGGTAAGCTACCACCGTTTTATCTTTCCTTTCCATACAAATTTTAATTATTTTGACAATGTCACATCCGTATATATATATATATTGTAATAATTTAAAAAGACTAATGATTGGCAAATTAAAAAGATTTATTAAACAATTAAACAAAATTTATTTAATTTTTAAATACAATAAAATTTCACAATAATATTTAAAATCTCATGCTCTACCGACTGAGTTTGATAAATGGGTGACTTGAATTTAAATTATCTAACAAAACAATTAAAGAAAAGAAATAATTAAAGAAAAGAAATAATTGAAGAACGATCTGACGTATCTTAAAGAAATGGTTTACAAATAAATTTTAGAGTTCTTTTACTTACGGCAGACCAGGTCTAAATTTTGGGGTTTTCTGTGCACACGTTTTTGGGGATATCACTGAATTTAAATTGGTTACAAAACACTTGTCGAAACTTGATGTTCTCGCAGCTGGAAACGGCTACTCCTTCCGAATTAATGGTCAGTCAGATTATTACCAACTTCCTCTCGATGACATCGGTGACGGTCTCTTTACTTATTGAGTTTTTTACTGCGGCAGGAAATTATTAGGTTACTGCTTGTGGCTTTACTTATTGAGAAACTTTCCTGTAACCTTATTCGATGAATTACAGACTGAAAAACTTTTTGTTCAATTTTAACTTGCAACCTTTCCGTTTCGCCTCTCCTCGCTGACTGTGTCTGTTCGTCTCGTAGATTTTCGAATGCGTACGTCTTAACAATGGTTCTTTTGTCTCGCCGCCCGCTTTGTCGCGGTGTATGCTTTATATAGTCTAATAATGAGTTCTTTACTTTTCAATTATAACAATGGATTAATTACTATTTACTACAATATATATATATTTTGTAATGACAATTAATTAGGCCATTAATTGTTTGACAAAAAATTTGAATTGTTTGAGAAATCCATTATAGCGGTCTGATCGAACAAAGCGACATTAGAAAAGCGAGCTCACTTGCTTTGTCGAAAAGTCAAAAATGGCGTATGCTCGCTAAAACTCGAGAGAACTAGTAGTCAGTTTGCGGAAAAAACATCGTGAGGAGCAGAACAAGAAATATAATTTGAACAACGTATAACTAGTTAAAGTTGTAAATTAATACGAAGAAAACATTCACGCCGCAAATATTGCAGCGTAAATAATTGAAAAGTAAGAACAGTTTAAGTCTACAGCAAGGAGCTAAAGAAAAGTTAGTTCGCTCCGAAAGAATAAACAGTTAAAATAAATCGTAAAGGAGATACGTTGCAGTTTACGTCCAATTCAGTAAAAGACTAATAAATCTATGAATCATAGGGTTCCGGTAAGGCAAGCGGACATCAGATAGCTGACATTCAGGAGGATCATCCGAGTTCTTGTGAGCCTATCAATTTTGACTTCAATAGTGTAAAATCTGTGAGTCGGTGTTTAGCATCAGTGTATAATTTTGCAATAGTGTACTTCCGAAACCAAAAAGAATGCTGGTACCAGCTGGACACTACGTAAGTAACAAAACCAAAACGAATGATTAATTGTAAACTTTAATTAAAGGATAAAGACAGATTTCGTTCTCTTTTAGTTGTCAATCAGAGTTACTTTCTTTACCTTTTAATTTCTTTCATTCTATAGACATATTGTTTAGGTAAATTGTAAACTGTTTAGTTAATACGATTTTAAATCAATTTGTTGTGTTCATTATCAAACCCAGTACAGGTCCTGAGAGAAAGATCTCAAATTTTGTTGTAATTGTAAAATTATAAAATATTTTGTTTGTTAATTTTTTATTATTATTTCATTTAATAAAGCTTCATATTTGATTATTACATAAATGGCGCTTCAACGTGAGGCAAATTCTTTAAATTACTTAAAACTACCATTATTGTTTATTACATAATGTCACCACAACGTGAGGTAAATTAAATTAAAATTAAATTAAAAAGTCCAATTGTTGTTTATTACAATATATCTGATGTTTCGACAGACCATTGATGGCCTTGGCATACCGAGACGACTGTCAGACATTCTGGATTTTAAGACTAGCCTATGATCAGTGTATTAATTTATCTCTCAGTCTTACTCTATTTTTCGTGCCCAGGACGAGCACAAACATCCATCCCAGCTTGGGATATATATATATATATATATATATATATATATATATTGTAATGTTAAAAGGGCAATTAAAAGAATTAATAATTAGAAAATATTGAACTGAATTGTTGCCGGCGAACACACAAAGATACAATAATGGTCGAGGCCAAGACATTGTTAGACAATAGCGCGCGTAAGGCGATGGAGCAGCAGACAGTCATGAGACATTGCTGAGTAGGGAAGGAATTCAAATTTAGCAGTCTGGTTTTGAGCATCGACCAAGGATAATCATAGCAAAGTATGTTTCGCGAGTAACCAAGTAGCCGTCGAGCAAAGTTGATGATATTGGTCGTATTTAACCTACGATATTGAAGAACTTTTAAAGTAAAGTCAACAGATATAAATGGGACGAAAGGTCTTGAACAATTGTGTCCGGTGGTCAATTGGCCGGAATTTAGAAAAGTGAACCATAAGTAAATTCAGTGATACGTGTGGCCTGTTAAAGTGTTCGAGGTGAAATCTCTACAATTGCCCTAGTACCGGTACTAACAGTGAGTAAAAAAAGAAACATTTAAAATTAACATTGTAAACGTTAATAAAAGATAGAACATCGTCAGATTTCGATTTCATTTCGTTTTTATTCGATTACAGTTCGAGATTTTGTTAAAAATATTTCTCAGTAGTAAATTGAAAAATTAAATGTTCTTTATTTAAAAGGCCCAATAAAGACCCTGAGGTAAGAGGAAAGGACATTTTTGTATAAAATTGATGTGAAGTTCAGCAAGTAATTTGTTTTGCAAGGTAAAATAGTTGTGTTTAATAAAATATTTGTTAATAAAATTAATAATAAATGTTATTTCAGTTTCCTTTCATTAGATAATTTTTAATTATTTCATTGTATATTACTATATATATATATATATATACAATATAAAATATACATAAAATGGTTATGACATTAAACGTTTTTAGGATGAGCCGAACTTTCTTTTAAACTTATTTACTATAAATATTTAATATTACTGTCATTAGAGCATGATGCGTTGCATATTTTATTAATCTTTATTAACAGAAAAATTTATTGCTTATAGGAACACGGTAATTTCTGCTTGCAGAATGCTAACGTTTCTACAATATGTGCTAATTCTTTCACAAAATTATTTCTATATCAGTTTAATGTGCTAAATGATCATTTTCGAGGAAGTTAATAATGAAGCAACAAACAGGAATAGGAAATTAGATCTCATCTGAGTGTTTGCTTTCAATTCCGGATGGAAAACGAGTATTTTCAGAGCACAAATTGAGGTTACGTTTGTTTTTCTGAATGCATGCACTGAAACTTTTCGTAGCAACTAATATTGGCTACGTAAAAGTAATTTTTTCATTTTTTTTCATTCCTGTACTAGCTGTAGAGAGTAAACGTTCGCTGTTTCACAACATTCCTCCAGACATCAGTTCTCCAGTTCAATCAACAAAGTGACCTCAAATTGACACAAAATGGCGTGCTCACTGTTAACACTTGACACTGTTTAAACAATCAGCCATGTACAGGAATACTAGTAGAACATATTCAGACATTCCGAGCACCATTTGTGGGCACAATATACGAAACTTCTGGACTTAATTATAATTAAGAATTATTGAGAAATTCTTATTAAATGTAATGTATTAAATATATATTGAACGGTGCACAATTTTGTAGAAATAGAGATTCAAATGTTTTCTGTCGAATCGTCATGGATCTCTTTTGAGAAATAAGTTTATAATGCAAACACACGCAAGTCAACAACAATTCGTTATGGTCTATTAGTATTTCAGCCACGACAGTCAAGGCAGAATGACCTGACTCAAAATTTTGTTAAACTTTAACCGGAAGAGGTCGCAGAGTTAGGGACGAAGCGTAGTTTAATGTTCCATAAATAAATATATTTTTTCTGAATTCAAATTGGCTTTTGTTTAGTTATAAGTTGTCTCAATAGTCACGACGTATATGAATATAAATTTTTAATTATTTAATGTAGGTAAATGGTAAAGCAATGCCATTCAGAATTTTAGGGTCGAAGCATTTGCTGTATCAAAATTTGTTTGGCGGCCATATTCCTGCAGGCAACTGTCAGCAAAGCAAAGTATCTTTAATGACCAAATATCAAGAGATCGTAAAATGATTGAATGCACATTTGGAATTTTAGCCCAAAAATGGCGGATACTTCATAGTGCAATTGATACTTCACTTGATTTTAGTGAATCCGTTATGCATTTCGCACAACTACTTCAGAAAACGTGACGGGATAAAGTTTAAAGATACACTTTATGAATGTCCACTGGAAACCATTCCTTCTGTTCGAGTAAGGAGCAAAACTATAGGAACTCCGATTAGAGATTATTTTTCTGATTATTTCATTTAACCTTCTTACTCTATTCCTTGGAAATACGAAAAAATTTAAATATATAGTGAAATGCGTGTTTATGCACTTATATTCTATTTAAAATACCAACTTAGATTAATTTATTTTAATTTTATTTACTTAATATTTAATAGTTGTATACTAAACGTTCTTAAATAATGTTAAAAAATATTAGAAGCCTACCTTTATCACGTTTATTAATACACTTTTGCGCACAATTCCGTCAACAATTCTTTTTTTAATTTTCTTTGAAAATTTTGAGCTTTTGATATACAAATCTGGGCATTTTTGTACTTCCTTAATAAATAATTGAGTATTAAAAGGCATGTTGATCGTTATAATGCCAAATGTAGACTAGACTAGAGAGAAAGAAATGAGACTGCCCTGCTGTAATCAGCAACTATTTAATAGCCAGTGTGTGATGTTATGTCTGTATGATTCATTCTCACAGGAAACAATTGACTCACTCACAAAATAGAACATGTATATCTTTAGCTGCCTCGACTATTTAGTTTCGTGTGTGCTGTCTGTCATAAGTATCTATGTGTTCTATTTTACCAATGAAAAAGTTGTTTGATGAAATTTGCTAGTGTGCGAGGGTCCATAGAGTTTGTGGAATTATCGGAGTGCTTCCTGATTAAGTCCTCCAGGGTCATGGATAAAGTAAAGCCCTTACCCCACTCTACATCAATCCGTATATGTGACCGTGTGAAGAGCTTCCTGCCCCGCTGAGTTCTGTATCAGCAGTGGACAGCGACTGGCTTTGAGACGTGTTTACAATCAGGGAAATAATAGTTGATTGGGAACTGCAATCACGTAAACTGAACCGCGTAGTTGCTCGGAATCAAGGGGATGCGGCGAGATATGTGTATCGATAATGTGACTCTCGTAGTCAAGCATTCTACCGAGTAATGGATTGATAGGCGTGAAAATTCCGCGATCACAATGCAAGTGTATGTGTAACAAAAAATACACTCCAGGGAACACTTGAGCGATAAACCGTTCTTTGTTCTCAATGTCCCAGTAAATGTTTACGGAACCGTTGGTTTCTTCCAGAATCCCCTCGCCAAATCTCATCAGAACGTCAGATTACGGATTTTTTTTTCTTGACGCAAAGTGAAAAACATATTCACGTTTAAAGATTTTTCTCCGTATAATCCATTAAAAAATTGGTTTTGGAAAATTTGTCATTTTTATTAAGATGGCGGGTTGAAGTTAAATATTGTTAAAAAATTATTCTTACGGGTCAAAATGATAACTAAAAACGTTTAAACCAAATCGCACTTACCGTTAACCGCGAAAAACGAATAAAATCAGCTCCGTAATAGTGATAACCAATAGAAAAGGACGTTACATAGGTTTCAGATGCACTGTTACATGAAACGTAAAGATAAACAAAGTCCTAAGCTATTGTAACGCGTTCATTTAGGTTTAAGTTTTTCTTTGTCTCGGAAGTGTTGTTTGACGTGGTCTCGAGAATTCGAAACCGTGCACGTGCGTGAGGGTGGAGGAGATAAATATTGCCATCCAAGTAATTTCGTGTCCAGTCTCGATTGTTGGCCTCAACATGACAGAATATTTAGCCATGGTTGACTACGGAACTGCAGCTGCGTGCTATAAATCTTGTGACAATGGAAGAATCAGGCATTTCGACGAAGTTTTCTAACAATGAAAAACGTAAAAGAATGGGAGGATATAAGGGAAGAGATAAGCTTTTGAAAAAAACATTTGTTCTGCGCTCACCGAAGCTGGTGGATGTGATTAAGAGAGGCTCCGCAAAAATGGTTGTCTCTGATATAGTTCGAGGCAGAATCGTAGTGAGAAAGGGGCCACAATTTGTTAGTGAAGAGTTCACAGAATAGCACCACACAATTTAGTACGACGGCTTGCCAGCATTCAATCCCGGAGGCCGACGCCTTAGCCAGTGATCAACCCCTGAGTCGACGCCAGTACGTCGGTACGAGAGCTACAGCAGGCAACACAACACAATAGCAGTACGCATTTGGTACTGACAGCAGATCTCTTCTATGTAAAAAACCACAGGTGCCTGAGATAAGAGTTTTCATGTTTAACTTTAAGAAACTTATATAAAATTTCTTTATTGGTCAAATATTTATTTTGATTTAACGTAAAAACCCAGCCCACAAAAATAATTCTTTACACTATGTATAGAACTAACTAACTAAGTTCTTGGCTCGACAGCCCATGAAGGACCTTGGTCTACCGAGACGGCTGCCAGACTGTTATCTTACATGACACATTCTGGATTAGGAGTGACACCTGGTCAGAGTGTCGATTCTCCCACAGCCTTAACCTCAGTTTTCGTGACCAGGACGATCACAAACATCCATGACCATGCCGGGATTCGAACCCGGGACCTCTGTGATGCGAGGCAATGACGCTGGCTACTACATCACAGCAGGCCGGCTAGCTATGTATAGACAAATCAATTTTATTATCATAGATTTATTTTCACTATTTTCTGTGCATTTTAACAAGAATATCATCCTCAACTTACCCCTTTTTAAAAATCAGTTAACTTGCAATGAAATGGTTAACAACTTAATTTCTAATAATAAAACAGTACTTAATAATTATTAGGAATAATATTTAGAAGTAATCAGTTCCTTAGTGTTCCTTATTTCAATTTTAGAATGTGTATTTTCATTCAAAATATGCCATGTTGATGTGCACTCTTGAAAACCAGTTTGAAGATATTCGGAATGCTTCGTCGCTAGCTGCAGTCATTTCTTGTGGTACGCTTCGAGCGTCTGGCAAAATAAATGAAATCAGCACATCGTCCAATCCATTCCCGTATCACATGGTCCAGTCCTCTCCGCTCTCACACCGAATCGCTTGTGATAAATTGAACGGAGATTCGACAGTTCTGCGCCGCGCTCAAAAGTACATCCTTCGCCTGTCGGTAGAGAAAGCTTCAAAAATGTCAACGATAAATTCAGCTTACAGTCCTGTTGGTTATTTTTCAATTTAAACGAAAATTTTTTAAGTTAATTAAGTAACTGTTAAGAAACATTTGGCCGATATAATTTAACACTAAACAAGCTGTACTGGCCGGAATTTAATCAATTTTATTACGTAAAAATTATTTTACGTAAAAATTAAGCTTCGATATTTTTCAAATTGTTTTAAACAGTGATAAGCAATCAGTTACATTTCAATAATTAAATGTCTACGATGATTTATTTAATTTCAATTAACCTTTGTTTAGAATCGCGGGCGCAGTACTATTACTTCTCATCCATCATCTGCTTGTAACAATTAATGCTAAAATCTCTAAAATACTAAATTCACTTGACGCTTGTCGGTGAACACAACTTCTAATAATCAAATCATGTAAGAGTATCTCTGTACTAGTTGGTTTCTAGAATTCTTTGTAAGATGCCCAATTTCTTAATAAAACAAATATAATATATAATTCGATTTCACAGAATTTAACAGAATTGCTCCAAACTCAGGATCACAAATTGGCTGTACTTTTAAACACATCCAACAATTACAATGACAGAATATGCAATAGGTAAATTTAGTGGTCATTATATAATTTACAGATCCTGAGTAACCGTGCAATTAAATCGGAAACATTGAGAGGCGATTGGAGTAAATTGCTGACTGTTATTTTATAGTGTTTTGAGTAGTCTAGTTTTTAGAGACATCTATGTGATACTAATGAAACTAAAATGAACGTGAAACTTTAGTACTACAGTATATAAATCTTTAACAAACCTGAAGTATCGAATTATACGGAGACTTTTCCCAATCATATACTGGAATATAACCAGAAATATCATAATATTCTACACGGTGATGGCAAGTAGTTAAATGAACTTTTAAATATTGCTGCTTATTCGGTATGGTGGAATAGCGGGACTGTAGTTGTGTTGGGGGAAATTTATTTTATTCTACTCTTACAAATATTTCTATTTGTTCCTTTGCTAAGGAATCTCGGCATTAGAGTTGAAACAAAGGCTTGTGGAAGCTCTCGTAGAACAATATATCCTTATATAAAGCCAGACGAGCTCGCTCCAGGCACAACTTCTTTGCCCAATTTGTACTCTGATAAGAGCCAGCATCATCCGCTCTGAAGAAAGCAGAGTAACAATGTTGCACGGCCCGCAGGTGCATCTTTCTTATAGTATATAGATGCTCACGAGGAATCAACTGCTTCCAAGGCCTGGTCATATATACGAGAATACATAATTAGTAATCAACAATTTGTAGTGAACAGGGTTCTATTTCACAGACATGAATCACGTTATTGACTTCATAAATAAAAAGTGTAAAAGGTACGACGAAATGAGTGGGATTGCAATGAAGAATGAATTCGACGTCGAAGTTCATAGTTTAATTTATTATTGTCAATGGGGATCGTAGGTTTTCCCGGTGTTGGACGAAGAGTTCTCGGGTTTCCAATCGGGTATCGACGTTAGTTAGCCTCAACGTTTCGATGGCTGAAAACGCCAACTTATTCACCGAATTTATTGCAGTCAATTACCATAAATCTTACTCTAAAACTTCAACTATATGAAAACAAAATTATAATTAAATAATTAAAACAACAGCTTATTGGTCAGAAAAAATTCCACATAATTTAATTCCACATATTTCTCAATCAAAAATAATTTTATAATTAAATTAGTGGTTCCCCTATGGGAAATGCTTTATCTCATTTTTTTCTGAAATTGTAATGCGAGATTTTGAAGCATTATGTATTTCCTTATTATATTTTAAACCATTAAGCTATTTCAGATAAGAAGATGATATTGTAGCGCAGAACATCCCCCCCCCCAAATTAATTCAAGATTAATTTTTAAAATTAGAGTAAAAACACCTTTGTACGCAGAGCCGAGCTGCGGTTTGATGGGAATTACAGGCAAAAATTTGGCGCCGAGGTGACGGGGTTTCGAGGAGAAACCGTGCCTTCAGTCAAATGCAGCGGATTATGGGAAAACCCTGCCTCTGGGGTATTGATCTGACCAAAATCCCCGAAGGTCAACCCTTCCAAAAAGCAAGAGTAAACCCACAGATTAGCTTAAATCAATGACGTGATGATGGGAAACAAAGAGAGTTGAGCTGGAAGGTGGACAGGCAAGGATACAGGACTGTTCCTATCTATTAGCTTAAATCAATGACGTGATGATGGGAAACAAAGAGAGTTGAGCTGGAAGGTGGACAAGCAAGGATACAGGACTGTTCCTATCTATAACTCGGAGAACGAGGATGTCTGGGAAAGGAGAAAGTGTAGGAGTAAAAATTTAAATTTTTTTATTTTAAATAAATCAATTGTTTCTGAAATTTAAACACTATAACCATTTTAACATCATTTCATTAAATTAATTTAATAATAAATTCAGTCCCTAATTAATCATAAATAGTGATTATTACATAACTGGCGCGTCAACGTGGGCTAATTAATTAAAATATTATTTAAATATTACATTAATGGCGCCCAACGTGATGCAGAATCATTTAAATTCATCCACTTCATTAATTAAAATCATTTGATTATTACATTTATGGCGCCCAACGTGGGATAATTAATTTAACTATTAGTTGCATATTACAATATATATATATATATATATATATATATATATATATATATATCATTGTTTAAAATGAAGTGCGATAATAACAAATTACTAATTAGTAAACCTAAGAACAAACTTTTATCGTACTTCCCTTTTTTGAAAATATGCCATATAAACTTATTGAATTGTTTGATTACTAATTACGACAGTCGTAATATTTATAAAACGTCCAATAATTTAAATGCAGTTACAAATATTAAGGAGGGCATTAACACTTTAGATAAACATAATGTTATTTATAAAATTAATTGTTTAGATTGCAATTTTTGTTATAGCGGGAAAATGAAACGATGCTTAAAACAATAATCAATGAACATAATGATTTGAAATTTAATTTCCAAATTTATTATGTTGTTCTAAACAAATTTATTATAATAACATAATTTCGACTGCTTCAATTAAAATAATTTACAGGAAGAATGTAAATACCAACCAAAATTTATGAGCAAATTGTTACATAATAGATTTCATATTTTCAGCATAACACAAATAAATTAAATTAAATTTATGATTATTTATTATTGTGATCTATGTGTTGTATTATATAAATTTTTATTTTCATTGTTATCTCATATTTCAATAATACTCTTAACAGCTGATGATGACATGTATATATATATATGTATATACTTACAAGGTTCTTACTCGCGTCTTTGTTTTCTTTGCTGAAAACTCAAAACTGGCCGCTCTCACCAACTCATTAAGAACATGTCTCCTGAAGACTGTTGAAGTACCCCACGCTGATAGATAAGTGATAAAAATCCTCCCGCTGCTTCATAACTGACAAAAATCCTCTCCGGCCGCTCTCTTCTTATTATATCTGCCACCCTTCTCGCCGAACTGTCGCAATTCCCCAGAGCATTATTCTTCTCTCTCGGAATATCTCATGATCATTTTACCTGGGAAATGGAGGTCATCGGCTACTTGATGACATCTCATTAGCGCTATACATACCTACCCTTTCACGATTTTTTATTTTTTTATTTTTTAGGGCAACAGGCTACATGAGGGTAATCCACTTTGGGCAACTCCCCTTTAATAGCATAGGAAGGGATTTGAAAGGGGGGATGCGGAAGGGTAGAGGAAGGTAGCCAAGGGTTAACTAGGGCCCCCGGGCTATATTTTAAGGATCCTACCTGGCATTCGCCTAAAGAAATGCAGGGAAAACCCTAGAAAAACCTGCATCAGGTAGGTCGGGCATTGGGCACATAATATATCATAACATACACCCCAAGTAGATACGAGAAATCGTTCACACTAACACGTGACTTCCAATTCATTATTTAGGCTAAAAATTACAATAGAAATTTAAATAAATACCATTATAGTATCGGTGCGGATAATATAATATACACAAATATTTCTCACTTATGGATAATGTAATACAAATATAAAACACAGGTGCCTTACAGCACGATACACGATGTGATATAGTCAATACACATCAGACATCTTCCGCATGCAACAAAATTTTCTACAATTTAGTTTTTTTTCCATTATTGACTTAAAATTAATGAAAAAAATAAAGAAATAGAAGAAGAACTCAAAATATTTTTATTAAAACAACGATGGTAGGTTATATGAACCACTTTCAGACATAATATTTCAGATTGGTTTTTATTTTAGAATTTTTTAATATAAAATTTAGTAAATAAATAACATAATTGACAAGAACGACTGGCAGCTTACTTGTTACAGAAATTATAGCCATGTATAAAAATATTGTGCACAAGTAGGGTAGAATTTAAAGACTAGAATTTTCGAGAAAAAGACAAAGTTAAGGTTTATTACTCATAAGAAAACGAATTATTTTATTACTAGAAATTTTAGAGGAAACAATTTTTAGAAAAATATTATTTTAGTATCGAAAACACAATAAATCTATAGATACTATTCAAATGTAACGAACACATTAAAATCTTTAAAAATTATTAATATTTCATTTAATCGCCTCATGTTGTAGTAAGACAAATTGTATCATACAATTATTTAACCTTATTAGATTATGGTAGCGGCTTGGCTAAACAGAAGTCTTTGATGATTAATTCGCAATTAACATTAATTATGGAATTCACAATAAAATATCCAAAGTTTTATACAATGTGTGAATTGATCAGCTAATGTGATGCGGCTTAGCATAGAAAATGAGACTTTGTTAGGCTATACTGTGGACCGTCAATAAAAAGAACTTTAAGATTTATAAAAGAAAACATACCATTTTATATTGTCTAAAAGAACACGACACCTGACAGTAATTGTGAGAATGAAGCAATCTTTGTCAATAATTCAAAATTTACGAAATTTCAACTTTACCCCTACAGTTTGTCGACTTGGTTACTGCAATGCCAATCACCCTCCCCTCGGATGCACGTATACGATCAAAATATGGAAACACACGTACTATAAACCTTGGCATGACTAACCACTCTTACTAAAATATTACTATCGACGAGATATAGTAAGTGAAAAACTGATTATCCGTCCTGTCCCTGATCTGCTTAACTGATTACTTCCGCAAACTTTTACGTCTATTTATGGGTTTCATATCACGTGGCTGCTGGTTATAGAACATTCTCGCGGGTCCACGTCCCTGCATCACGCCAACAATAGTAACGCTGACCTTTGAGCCTTTAACCGTCAAAACTTTTTATTCATTAGAAAAAAACACGACATCTATGGTAAGCACATAGTGGAGGCGAGAGCTCAGATTACGAGTACGTAAAACGGCAGTTTGAAACAGAGAGAGGGTAGTCTATAATTTATAAACTATTATATTCGTACTTCTATACATAAATTAAATATTAATTTTGAATATATAGTGAAGCTTTGATTTCAGTTTTACATAAGAGAACTTGGTCTATAAATATTTTCACCAAACCCGCGATTAAGCTTCAGAAAAAATCGTTGTCTTAGAGAAAGTCACAATTTAGTTTGAACATTACAAAAAATTCAGAATTTAACAAAAATAAATATAAAAAGTTTACCAATCGTATACTAGCGCTTAGATTATTTAATTATCTATTTTAATATAAATTATTTCAAAATTTATATTTGAGCTTCGTTTTATTGTGCTAAATTTAATATATTCAGAATATTAATGAAGCGAGTTACCTTCTTCTGTAACGTCAAACAATTTGCAAATGAGTGGTTAAAATATTCGTTGAGGGATTTCTTCGTAAATTGTAAATTATGTGAGCAAAGTAGCGGAAGCTATCATTGAAGCAGCAACGCACCCAAGCGAACCCTACTCGCTGAACTGAGCTTTGTAATTATACAATAATATCCCGCTCCCAAGATGTAATTAGTGTTCTTAATTACAGCCATTCATCGTAGTCCAGTCAGCTCTAAGTAAGGTCAATGAGTAAAATGTTTCGCTGGTCTGCCTCTAGCTACCACATAATAGACGTAAGCAAGCAAAAAGACAAGAAGTCGAGCACGAATTACAACACTCCTTTGTGACTCAGAATAAATTCACAGTTCTACATGCAGTATATAGGTCGTTTGTACTGTATTGCTCGTTACAATAATGGAACAATTATCCTTCCGTTGCGCATTGCGCTGGTTGTCACATAACACATAATACCTTGTTGACGTGAAACGCTTTAGTCCTTAATGGTCTTGCAGCGAGATTTTCCATATTCTCTGGAAAGGCCCGGCCCGCTCACCACCTACATTAGTTATTCCAACCGTAAGGACTTAAAAATAAAGGGTTAAGATAAATATGTTTAAAATTTAGTCTTCTTCTAACGCGCTTATTCATCGCATCAACTACAGATAACCAATAAATGAAACGGCAAACATTTAAGTGCCTCAACCTCATCTTACAAAGACACGATAGGTTATTATTCTACGAAAGCCTGAACACAACTATTCCGCAGATATGTGTTTCGTATACTCTTTCATAGTACGTATGCCGTCAATATTTCGTTCTTGTTATTGAAGCATTCTCTACGCACGTATGCAGATAAAATGCTTTCACCCCATCCAGCCCTTATTAATAAAGATTATTTTTTCAAATACCTTATTTGGATTTGTTAGAATGTAATGAGTATTCTAAATATTTACCGTCAATTTTACGACTCTTGCGTGTTTTGAATCACCTGACGATAGCAACAAGCATTGCTGAAACGAGTGTTGTATTTAATTTAGCCCTTGTTTGGTTTGTTATTTGACTATTTGTTTATCTAAATAGTACACTTTGAAACACGTTTTATTTTATAATTGACCGTTAATGTTCGTCCAATATATATTATGATATATAGACTGGATAAATATTCTTGACGACCATAGAAACCTAATAGAGCCTTATTTATTAATATAGCTCAGGAGCTTTCGACTTAATTCGTGATAATCATCAATAACGAATATATATATTTTACTTGGAAAAAAAAATAATGTCACGGTGAAAATTGAACCTGCTAAAACCTGCGTATCCCCTAGTTGCCCTAAAGTGTAGAAGAAATGCCAATATAATACGTCTGTTTAACATTTATATATATATATATATACATATAATTTTAATATATTATGAGTATCCTTTAAATTTGATTAATAAACTCATAAACAATTGATTGAGCATAATCCAATATCCTACTGTTACTCGTCCTCAATCCCCAAAACCCAAATTTGTTATCGTACTTTCTTATTACAAATTTGTACTTCATAAGTTCGGTAAAGTTTTTAAAGAATATCGAATATCTATCACTCAACAGATCTACCAACACTCTTTCCTTCTTGATAAAAAAATCATAAGGACACCTATAGTTAACATTCTGTAATATACAAAATCTCTTCCTCTAATTGTAATTCCTGCTACATAGGGCAAACAAAACGTTCACTTAATACCCGCATCGAGGAACATATGTCTAATAAAACTTTCCAACGATAAACAATCTGAAGTCTCCAAACATATCAATTCGAAACATTAATTTGGTTGGCAAAATGCTAAGGTTTTAGACATCGACGCCAGGTACAATTCCAGAATAATATCAGAGATGCTTCATATTAAACCCTACTCTATAGCAATTAACGTAGAAACTCAACAATAGCTGTGATCCCTTATTGTTACGCTAACCCTTCTGTTTTCCTATTGTTGTTACATTTTACTTCACTTTGAGTTTGTCAACTGACTAGAACCATTTGCGGTAAATATTTAAACATAACAAAACAAATATTTCACATAATATATTTAAAATGACCTTAACAAAAAGGAAATATTTGAGAACTATATTTAAATAAAAATAAGCTAATAATAAGGTAAAATAGCCAAAACACGAAAAAAAACCTGAACTGTGCGGTTGTGGCGCTCCTTGCTCTCGCTGTTTTTTTCAATAAACTGACGAAAGGACGTTGTGTGTTATTTATATCATCACTTAATTTTGTTTGTATTTGGCTATTTCATCTAACTATTAAACTATAGTAATTAACGTTCGTTTTATTTGGAGCTAATATTTTTAGCACTTATTAAATTGTACTAAACTATAGTAATTGACGTTCGTTTTATTTGGAGATAAATTTTTTAGCACTTCTAAATTGTACTGTAGGAGACTCACAAATCGCCGTTTTGTTAGAGGCTATATTATTTTTATCGTAAATATTTAGAACTTTCGGGGTACTCGTGAAGTATATCTTTAAAACAAGATTAATAAAGGCAAGTGGGGATCTGTATATTACAAGCTTGTGGGGAAGGGGGGGGGAGCTATAAATGTCAAATGTCAAAACCTAAGGTCTATTGATTGTTGCAAACAAGAAAGCGAGCACAATTATTTTAACGGGGAGTGAAGATGTAGAAGAACTAGGAAAGTTATATTTCGCAATATAATTTACATGAAATACAAGTTTTATACGATTCAGAGTACACCTTATAATAACTGCTGCAAGACTTACACTCAGAGACCAAAATTCTTGCGTGAGACTAAACAAATTCTAGGAGCATTAAGAAAACAATGGATACTAATTTGTGGATAGTTGTTTCAATAATCGGTGAATTATAAAATTGTTTATAAGCCAGTGAAATGGTTACCATTTCTATCAATTAGATGGAGCTTCCCAACTTGTAGACAAGCTCAACAACGTTCGTTTGTGTAATGCAAAAGGCTTTAACTCGCGTTGAGTTTCAGCGGCTTATCCTAGCAACAGAAGCTCGCATGTCTCATTAGTCTGGAATTAGCTTAATAACAAGGTATTGTTACACACCGGCTCTCTCGCGTGTGCAATCTGAGAATAGTCCTGTCTTAACAAAGTTCATATCAAGTGCTAACATATTCAAATAGTTTCATGAACCAACATCTTCCTTGGTTCTGTACCCTTTATTTCTTAACTTCATGCTCTGAAATGTCTGAAGTGTTTCAGCCTATTGTTCTGAATAAAATAGTAACAGCATAAATAACTTTTGAGTGTATCTATTATCTTGCAAGTATAGTTTTCTTAAGACATTCACTAAGAACAAATATAAAACGAATATTCTGTATGATAAATAACGTGTAGCTTGGTAACACATCTTTAGACGTGCATATGGTTTTAAATAGTAATAAGAATTTATATAATTATTTAATGGATTTCAATATCTTTAACTTTTTATAAACTTAACAGATAAAAGCATGGGATGAATATGACTAAATCTTTCTATTTAATTAGTCAAATGTAGAGACGGGTTGTGGCTTTCATAGAATCCCAAGTATCAAATTTTAAACCATAATGATGACGAAAAAATTAGCTGACATTTGTAAAATTCTGGGTACTCGGTGGTTCCCTGGTTGTCGTAGTTAAACTCAGTGACATCCATAATCCCGATTTTACTCCAATCACGGTAATTTTTCGCTACTTTTTTGTAACGCCCCGAAATATATTTATCCGACGAAAATATCGACCGATTAAGCATGTTAAAAAATTTCCACACATGTTCACCCACACCTCCGAGAGTGGCAGTCGTGTCTATACAGTGTTTTTCTCCGGCACAAAGGGATCCCGTGTACGAAAATTGGTCAAATTTGCTCCACGTGTGTAGATTTGTATGTATAGCACACACACACACAAACGAACAGTTTATTTTATTTATTAGACAAATAAATAACCTTGTGTCAAGAAGTTAAACTTATTAATAAAAAATTAAATAAACGACGTTTCGTTTCGTCCTCTAAATTATTTGGTCTGATTTATATACAAAATTATTAATGTGAAGCGGTCCTAAAAGAGGACGAAACATCGTTTATTTTATTTTTTGTTAATAAACTTTTTTTTGACACAGATTTGTATATTTATTTATAATTTTAAAGCAGTTTAATTAAAACATATAGATTTATTAAGGTCATTGAATATTAAGTTTTGTATTCGTAACTAAATAAAACGTAAACAATCCGACAAGATTTAATAAATAAATTTAGTAGTTATTAAAGAGCCCGCAAAGAAAATAAGAAGAATAAACATATTTTCAATGATGGAGAACTGTGAAAAAGAGAATGCTAATAAATAAGCAAGGCTGTAACTCAATAATAAATTTACTTTTAAGAAGTAATTCCGATACTTATTTTAAAGTTACACAAGTTATTATATTCTTAAAATTTGTGTGTACCATAACTTTTTAAAAATACAGTCCTTTAGTCGAATGATAAAACTGGAGTCGTAAATATAATACATGTTTTTCTGATTTATTGGGAAGGAGAAACTAATGACTTGTAAATGTGTTTGAGATGAAAACATACTTTCATATGCCGAACGAAATCCAGCGATGACATTTGAGAACATGCCAGAAACTGACGTCATCTCTCCTCTAGAACGATGATGAGTTGCTCGAATTTAACGTCTAGCTTACAATAGTGCAATTGACTTGTTCCAACGAAGGCATGCATCATATGATGTCCAAACTGTGTTTTGAAATTTTATTACTTATATGACCTAGATGGGGCATTCATGGACGCGTTATGCCGCCATGAACATCGGGAGTTGTGCCAAATTCTCTAGAAATGAAAAATTATAAAATATTGTTGAACAGGTCCTTTTCGTGGTACAAATCCGTAAATTTAACGTGACCTAAATGTGTAAAATCCCCCTTCACGCGTAATTGGATTAGCACAAAGCAATATTTTAAAGCTTTGCGGCTGTGTAAATTCTGGTCCGCTTCGGCTTCAGAAACTTCCCTGCACTGTATATTCTAACTTCCTAGTACAACACTAGATAGTTTAACCCTGCGAGTTGTGTCATTGCGGAGGACTATTGTAAGCAACGTAAAATTTAAGGTTGTGCTGCTTTTAAAACAATAAATGTGCTAGTAATATGCTAAATATTATACAAATACTTGTCTGCATTTCTGTTTATAAGAAACAACGTAAATTTTCTGTACGACTGAAGAATTATTTGACAAAATGAGTTTGTCTAGTGAGATGTATTACCTAATTTATAATTTGAAAGTAGATGCGAAGTGCCCACCATCGTAAATCCTCCATAAATTTCAAAATAATGGTTCGATTTAAGAACCAAAGGCTAAGCCGAAAAGAAGAATCTCAGATTTAGATTTCTCGACAAGCTTTTGATAACCAACTTTACCATCTCATCCACGTGGGTTAAATGGATGACGTTTACCCGGTTAGGGGAACGTCCTATAAAATCGAGAGAAAACCTCTCAAAATGCTTTGTATTCTTGAACGTTTTGATCTATTAATATTGTTTTGCTTACACAAATAGTAACAAATCGTAGAGAAACAGGGGCTAAATTTTATGCCTCTTTCTCAGGAAGATGCTTTATATTTTCATGAAGGCGCCAATCACTTGAAAATGTTCCCCAAGAATGCCGATGTTAAGTAAGCAAACCCAGAAATCTATTCCTTCAGTACATTCCTATTCCTACATAACGAAATTCAATTGATGTTATTCGTTTAAGTTTTTCTAAAACCTCGATATTTATGCTCTCAGATAGAGATAAAAAAATTCAATTTAAAACGGTGGCACTTTCAATAAATACGGAAGAAATGATTAATTAAGTAATTTTTAATTGCAATTTAAAATTTTTAAATAAATCATTCAACCTCATTTATAACCATAACCACCTTTTGTGTAAATGATAATATGATGACCATTATAATATGGGCGAAATGTGCTTCAGTATGCCTCTTTATTCCTTGTCTCCAATTTTTTCTACAATCTTCAAACAGGATTCGATTTCAGTCATGAGCGTGCTCCAATAATATATTTCACATTCCACGTGATATATTCCAAGTATTTCGGGATACATTCACAATTTAATTTTCTCGGTGGTCTTGTCGCTCGATTCTCCGTCTTGCTCGTTACCTTACTTTCCGATATTCCTATTACTCACATTCGCTCAGTCCGTTTTTTACCCTTCTGTTTGCCACAAGAACTATTCCGAACATTTACTTCATATTTTATACTCTACTCTTCCCCAAACTACAGACAATGGAATATTGGAAGAACTTCTCTACAAGTTTCATATCAACTGATATTGCAAAATTGCAAATAAAACTAAGGTTTTTTGTGGTAATATCTCGGACGTTTGCATACATAGAAAGGTGTGAGTATTTTGCAAAATTGAGAGAGTTATCTCACTGTTAATTTAGTCAGTTCAACGAAACCATTTTAAGGTGGGGAGTGTACTTCATCAACAAAGCTACGAATATGTTGTATCAAGTGAATGTATGATCCAATAATTGATGACCTGACCGGAAATGGGATGAGCATGTATGTAAAACCCTAAAAACTCAAATTACTTAATGTAACCGCTGTTTATGAGTCACTTAAAATTTCATTTAATATTTTTTTAAAAAAATTAATTGAAGTGGCTTTTGGTTAATACCATAGTTATCTTAATACATTATTTAAAAATTTTAATAGGGAGAACTTAAAAATAATTCATTTTTCATTCTAATTAAGAGTAATTTATTAAAATGGTGAGATGAAATTTTGATTTTTTATACAAACCTCTTTAATATTAATTTTTTATTTAAGTTATTGGGACTAATTGTCATAACACTGAATCATCGTCGTTCTAGCCGATTACAAACGCATTCGAAATAATGCAAAATGGAAATGGCGATACAGTCTGATCCCAAATAATTATCATAATATCCGATAATCACCCAGTTTCATAATAATACATGATTAAAATAGTTTCATTCTCAATTTAAGTCTTTTAGGTACAAAAATCCCAAACGTATTGTGACAATATTTCAACTATTTAATAAAATATAAATATTTTTGTTAGGAAACTTTTAAAATTTGGATAGTTTTGATAAATAAATGATTATTAGCCAATTTTTCAAATTTGAAATTCAGTTATTTATTACAATTTAAATTTAATTTGTTTTCGTACACAATTTTTATACATTAATGCCACGGCTTTTATGAGACTCTAGGATCGCTTATTGGGACTCGAAACATTAATGCAAACCCGAAATGAAAACACAAAATACTTAACTGAACTTACAACTATTTTAATTAAATTATTCTCAAATATAATCAATAACAAAATGAAAACTGACGGCATGAAATAATTATATATTTACAAAGTATCTTATGTTACGTGGAAGCAATTCTGGTATCACTCCAAATCTTTCACTTCATAATTTTACCAATTTTATATCACAAATTAATTAAATGACTCTTCATACACTATTTGAGTCACATACACGATTAAATCCCTGGCACATCACAGACAATCATCAGACGATTTCCAACATTTCGGCGAACAGTAATAATGGATACAACAAGGAAAATTGAATTAAACTTTCCAAATATCAGTCATATTTAAATCTCAATAAATTGTACCGTTGAAATCAATTCAACGACAGCCAGTATAGCTTTTCCTGTCAAAACTTTATCGTTTGTCTCGTTCAATATCTAGAAATGGGGTTAACTGTCCCTTTAACACCAGCAACCTTCATAATTTATCTTTTACACGTAGAACATTAATAATACAAATATTCAGTAATTTAGAAAATCATTTCGTCAGATACATTGGTGGTCATTACAATATTTTAACTTAGATTTTTCAAATTTTACAATATGTTATTAACTTTGTAAATCTCAGATTTTTACGATAATTTTAAATTCTCACCTTAAGTATCCTCACACTTAAGCATGCTGGGTATGGAAAACGAGACCGAGTATTTTCTTGGGTTTAATCCAGAATATTAAATTATTTCTGTGAAGAAATATATTAGGACAGTATTGCAGGTAAACAGTTCATTGGTTGTCAAATAAAGTACGTATTTAGCTTATGTAATTTAAGGGAACTGAGAAATATAGAAAGCTTCTACGCTCAAAATTCCTGTTTCTTAGTATCACTTTTTTTTCTCCATATAGGCTGAGTTTGCTTTTGCTGCGTACGTGGCATAGCTCGTGGGTCGGGCGCTTGAGAAGCCGAAGCCCTTGTTTGCACGACGGAAGTACGTCATGGTTTCCATCGCCTGGTTTCGGATTTCACGGCGCGTGTGACGACGATCTGTTCTGACGATCCTGCGATCAAAACACCTTGTAGGTTTCAGGTCACGAGCTTTTAGGAAAGGTAAGTGATATAGGATTTGATGAAGCAGAAGGCGTGGTGTTTACTGAATTTCTATACAAAAATAACACAAAATAACAAATGAATTATTTAGTGTTTTTTTAATTTATTTATATCTGCGATTATAACAAATGATTCTGAAAATTTTCTCCTCAACCGATTTACCTCAAAATGTTTCAATATGGACCGTCGCTAACAAATAAATCTATTCGACGGGAGACAATTTTTATCGCATTTACCTGAAGATGCCAGTGTCCGCCACCGAAACGTTCTCTGTTACTTTACGTACACAGCTGGAAACCCAACACTCATTTATTAAACTATTACACCATAAATACATTCTCTCCTTAATAACTTTTTGACAAATAAGCATCCGTCTGGTATAAAAATAACATTTTTAGAATTGTAAAATATATGCAGGGTTGCCAATTTATCTGAAGACATTGAATTATATTAAAACTACCCACCTCATAAAAAAGTGGGTAACGAAATTTTTCGCCTTATAGGAGTCTTCAAATGATACCACACATGACTTCTCCTCCCCCACGTGCTAGGAGGGAAGGTAGGCGAATAAATACTTTTATGGAAAACCCCTTTTTTATGCAGATTTAGACTCTCCAGAAAGTTACATTGACTTGCCCTACTGTTAAAGTTATTTCATTCTCAGATGGCAACATAATCGAGAAAAATCTATATGAATACAAAACCGTACAAAAATAAGAACCCCATTTTGTGACAGGCAAGGGGACTCATTTCAAGCAAGCACCTTGAAGAAAACAAAACAAAACTACGTCCATGTCTTTTCTGGTTAACGCTAATTATTTATTTACTTATCGATAAACAAGTTAACTAACTGTTCGGATTTATTTCGATTGCAGTTCTATCTGTAAAATAAATCACATCAATAACATGGTGAAAACATATTATTTTTCCGACAGAATCAAAATCGCCAATTAAAAAATTGTGGTTTTATAGAAAGATCTCTTGTCACCAGGAGGTGGAGTGTGAAGTCGAGTTTGGTTTCACTGGACGAACAAATTTCACTTACCACTTTCTCTGATACGATGCGTAGTTTTCAATATATTTCAATATCTCGAGAAAAATTAGCCACACTGCATGTATATTGTATGGTGAAAATTAATTATAGTTCTTCGTATTCTATTCTCTGTTATTTAAAATGAAGTAAAACAATAAATTTAGTAAGTAACCATATTTGAAATACAAAATCGAAGCCGTTGAGGCATCGCTCAGGCCCAAAAAATTCACACATTTTGGATTGTCGGTCATTCAGTACTACATATTTTGTCAATCACTTATGGAGTAAGTACGTCGAGCGTACATACGACCAGTATTAATCACATCTGAATGCCGAACCGCTTTTAAACTCATCACACAATTATAATTATAAACTGGTTCAGACGCTGAGGCAGATGAGCGATGTACATCATTCAACTCGGCTTTGTCCAATCACTGACAGATCTCGTATCTTTTCCATTGTTTGAAAATAACTCCAGCTATTTCGGTAGAATGATAATGACGATTAACCGAAGCAATTGTAAATTTGACAACGGAGTATTTCATGACGTTACGTCTTAAAATTTAACTTGTTTCGATACTTCCAACGCCTTGAATTTTGTAATTACTTATTGACGTACTCTAGTATTGAAATAAAATGTCCGTAGAATAGAAAATAAACGTTAATATTAATAAGTTGACCATCGACAGAAACAGATTCAATTTATATGTCGACCTCTTTTTTTTCTTTTTTTTTTGGTGTAGACAGGCTATGTATAGGGTAATCCACATAGTGGCAACTCCCTTCTTATAGAATAGGAAAGGGATTTGAATGGGGGGATGCGGAAGGGTGGAGGAAGGTAGCCAAGGGTTAACTGGGGTTCCCGGGCTATATTTTAAGGATCCTACCCGGCATGTCCTAAAGAAATGCAGGACAAACCCTAGAAAAACCTGCATCAGGTAGGTAGGGCATTGGGTACTTGTCCCACGCCCTTTCGATAGCGGGAGAGGAGTTTGCTGTGGGGACGCAGCATTCCATTCTCCAGTTTAGGAGGCAGCTGGCCGAATATTCCAATGGGAATAGCGGACAACTCTTACCGTATGCCCAAGGCCTGTGACCCCGGAACATACACGTTTCAGAACAGGCCGAGGTGCCTCGGCTTGTGGGAACTTCAGTTCAAAAACGGAGAGGAAAATGCATCCCCCAAAGGTACCCCTTCGTATCTCTCCTACAAGGTTCTGTTTGCGAGAGAACATCCCTCGCAGGTATTGCCTGCGAGAGAATACCCTTCGCAGACCCTGGAACCGACCACATCAGGTTGTAATAAATTTCTTCAGCTTCATTCGTTAGAAAAGAAATGTATTTCATGAATGTTTACCCACAGCTCAGATACTTTTAGCTACCTGGAAATTATTCACAAAAATAAAATCATGTGAACCTTCCAGGGAGCTCTGGAGGAGGCTACCTTAGGTTTTTAACTAAGGTTCCCACAAGCGGAGGCACCTTGGTCTGTTTTAAGAGGTATATGTTTCGCGGTCGGTGATCTTGGGGCATACTGTTAGAGTTGTCCGCTATTCCTATTATAATAGTCAGCCAGCTGCCGTCTAAACTAGTCAAAGCTCGGAGAAGGGAATGTTGCGTCCCCACAGCACATGTGGGACAAGTACCACTTGTCCGACCTACCTGATGCAGGTTTTTCTAGGGGTTTCTCTGCATCACATGTAGGCTAATGGCCGGAGGAATCCTTAAACTAAATCCCCGGAGTCCTAGATAACCTTTCTTCTACCTTTCTGCATCCCCATTTCAGTCCCTTTCCTGTGCTATAAGAGGGATTGCCACTATGTGGTTTACCCTATCTACTTCTTTTTTCTAAAATTTGAAGATATTACAGACAAGTCTGTGAAAATAGGATACGAATTTTTAAGTGCCAGTAGAATGAACAAATTGTGAGATGAGAGGATGCACGGTGGACACATTTTTTGCTGTTTGCATTAAAAATTTAACCAATTGCAGCGCGTAGAGTTCCGTTGTTTGAACTGTCCATGAGCACACAAAACGGTATTAAGTCCAAAGAGCATCCCATGGAGATTTGTTCGGACGATCAGAGATGGATATCGATGCGCGGTATCACAGAATCCGCATCGGCACTAGATTCACACGTGTTAGATCCGTTGGAGATTACGCGTAGCCTGTTATTCTGCAACCGCTGATATTGTGCGTAAATATAATTGAAGCGGAGAGATTGCATATCTCAATTAAGTGATTACGTTTCCAAACTCGCAAACAAAAAGCGTCACACTTTAAACCCCCCCTCTCGTCCATTCTCTACTGTCACGCTGACGGACAAACACCCGCGTGCACGTGCCATCATCATTATCAGAAATTTCAACGCATGCTTCGTAATCTAACTTCCATGGCTTAAATTATTGTTGTAATTATTAACCCGACTCAATTTTCTCTATACTTCTTTACGGTTTCTTTTTCATATACTGCCTGGCCAGTGTATCCTTTCCCAGTGAATCTAGGCAATATAGTTTTCGGATTTAAACCGTGGCTACCGTCGTAAACCACCAGACGTTTCGTCTTTTAAAGACAAATGGTATCCCGGGTTTCTCTGCCTTGTTTTCTTTTAAGGGCAATCAATTTATTTCACCGCTCACTTATCAACGCTGTAACCTTTAAACCTGGGCCAAACACATGATATTCGTCGGTAATTAATTATTTAATTTCTGTATTGTAATTTAAAAAAGTAAGCAAACAAATGTTGTTTTTCTTTTTATACAAAAAATATTATATTGATATTAAAGTATCGCTCTGCGTCATTGCCTCGTATCACAGAGGTTCCGGGTTCGAACCCCGGCATGGGCATGGATGTTCGCGCTCGTCCTGTTCACGGAAACTGGGGTTAAGACTGATGGAGAATCGACACTCTGACCACGTGTCATTCCTAAATCCAGATAGTCGTCCCGGTAGGTGAAAGTCCTTAATGGGCTGTCGAGCCGAGGAGAATAGAATACAATATTGAGGCATCCACACCACAACAATACTGGTACTGATTAAATTAATTTGGAAGGAAGTTGTGATATAGTCAACATATTAATTTATGATCGGGATGGTCAGTTTTTGGAGAACGATGCTGGCACGACTGTATACCGTGGCGGAAGTAACAACGTATTTTATTTATTTATTTTTTATTAAAAGTTTATAATGGTCGCGTTAACAACTTGGTCATTGGCGACCCATAAATAAATTACAAATAGTGCTTGTTTACGTAAGTATGCTGCGATTCACATTGATTCCAATACTATATATATATATATATATATATATATAATTTAACAGTTTGAAAAATTAATTATACATTTAAAAATGTGGGTTTCTTACATTTACATTTTACAATTCACATTTGTTAATTATTTCTCATAATAATAGTATAATTAATTATATTAACTTATTTATCACTCTCTTGTTTCTTGACTAAATTTACGAGCCTTTTTATTCTATTTTTTGCCGTTTTATCATTTGAGTGTGGGTACAAAGAGTCCAATATATTCATGAATGATGTAGAGGATATTTGGTAATCTCTAATAATGGTTCTTGGGTTCTTTGAGTCCGTAGCATTTAGTATAAGAGCCTTTAACTGCTCCAAAGGGATAGGTGGAGCACTGGTTTCTTCTTCATATAATATTTTTAGTGGGCCTAATGATTGACTAAGCGCCTTATATTTATGATCCTGAATGCTTTGTTTTGTTTTCTTGGGTGGATTAGTACTTGTCTTATGTTCAGGATTACTGGCGTCTTTCTTAGCAGCTTGGCTCGTCGAGCTCGTAGATGCAGGGTTTTTTTTGTTAGTAGGGAATTATCCATGTCCGTTTTTTGAGGGTTAATTTGAATTGCGGGTGCCGGGTTCTTACACTGAATTTTCAGATTGTTCTTTAGTATTGCACCTCTATTAGGACAATTTATCGCGATATGGCCGGGACTTTTACAGTTATAACAGTTATCGTTCTCCGCTGCTAGATACACCCTATAGATAGTTTCTTCATATTGCACCATTATCGAATCCGGAAGGGAATTTAGCTTATCTGGGTTAATGAAGAATTGTCTTCTGAAACTTTTAATGTGAGAAAATCTTCGATCACCAGTACTTATTCTAATATCCGATATTTTAGAGTCTGGAATTATATTTAGCTTTTCTAGTTCTAGCACAATAATCTCGTTAGAGATAACTGGGCATACATTTGACAAGATTACACGGCAGTATTTTTGCATTAAAGGTCTTATATTAACCATCTCACCCTTTATTGTTATTGATTTATGAACTTTTATTAGGTTTTCGACATCCTCCTTAGATGTTAGAAGTGCGCATATTCTCGCATTGGCTATTTTAGAAATGTACTTTATTCTGATGGGGTCAATAATATTAGCTAAACCTATTACGTACTCATCTGTATTTAAACTTACAACAGCGTCCAGAATTATGGCATGCATTTTGTCCGAATATAATCTAGCCTCCAAATTCTGTGTGGACGTCATCTTCAGGTATTCCTCTTCTTTACACTTTCTGAGATTAGTGGACTTTCCTTTATATAGCTTAGATATCATGTACTTATACACTCCTTTACACGATAATTGCTAGCCGGAATCCGCCGGGGCAGCCCCGCTTCAACCACCGGCTACTGATGTAAACACACTCGGGCACTAAAAGAGCTGTAGATACTTAACAACGTATTGTTTTAGTAAAATTTGCTGAAAGACCCAGGAAATATCCTTCTGTGGCAATTCCGACTTTATTATGTAGCATGCGCGCTGAAATGCACATAATACATTAAAACAAAATTCTCGGTGTAGCAAAATTGTAACTGGATTTATGTACGAGTAGGCAATGTGCTTTTTAGGAGTTTGATCAGGTGTGGAATATTATATTTCCTAAAATATATTTCGAATTATTTTCCGAATCCTTCGAAAATATTATCTCCAATTTAAATACAACATTCTCATTGCATATCCAATAATTCTTCATTAATAAAATAATCTGATAAAATGTTTAGTAATCCAAATGAAAAGACGAAATTAACTAAACGAGCTGTAGTGGAAATAAGGCAATATTTTCATTAGTAAACACCTGTCTTACGGTTGTGCCTCCCTCTGTAATTTTCATTCAGGTCACTATAAAATTATTAAATTGAAATCTACGTTAAACAAAGTTGTACAGTTGGCTTATAACTTTCACTTAACTACTGATTCTTTACTGATCCAATATAATGATAAGGAGATTATTAATTAATTAATAGTTTTATTTAAGGTCACATTAAAAATAAGGTCATTAGCGATTGAACCATACAGGGGTTACTTATGTTGAAATTTAATTGTTGATAAAAGTTTCTTGTAACTTTGTTCCTTTCTTCAGGTGCTAAGAAAACTAAAAATACAAGAACCTAGAGTGACACAACCGCACAGTAAATTTTGAGTTTGTCAGCTGTTGTGCGGTTGTGTCGCTCTTGGCTATTGAGTTTTTACTTTTCTTAGCACCTAAAGAAATAAACATAGTTTCCAGAAACGTTGTTCGGTATTTATATCATCACTTATTTTGTCTGTATTTGGCTAATTCATCTTGTTAGTAATTTTCAAAACAGAAGTATATTTTTAATTTGAATTGACGAGATATGAACGAAGATAATATTTATTCGTAACAGTTAATTGTTGTATGAAGTGTTTTTGGGATTCCAGCCGCTGTCGCCGTTATTTTGCCACAAAGTTTCAATAGCTGTCACCGCCATTTTCTTCATCTGAACACTTCATACGACAGTTACACCGGGAAAACCTACAATCTCTAGTTAATTCTTGTCAGGATGTTGATTATTCTTTCTTGATATTCAGATGATTGGTTGATCAATTGAAAATATAATACGTCTGTTTTAAGATATAATACAGAGATAAAATTGACAGTCAAACTGAAGTGAAGAGTCATTGATCGTTTGGGTTGTCGTCTCCCAGGATGCAGTGATTGTCTTGATGAAATTTTCGGCATTTTTTATCAGATACTCCAGAGTGATAACACAGATTGGAATCGGGCTGAAGTAGATTATTGTTGAGCCGTTAGGGGACAATAAAAAGGATTGCAGATAACAGTGGGAAATGGAAAGCAAAATAGCGAAGAAGGTAAAGAGAGGAAATTAACGCGAAGCTTCCTCTGGTTTGCTTCGGAATACGTGTTAATTACTAAAAATTTAATTTTCGGATCGTTTGCGTTTTACGAAATTGCTCTGCATTCAAGAATTAAATTTTTAATTAAGTTGGAGACATACTCGTGAGCTCCATTTGGCAACACCTGCGACATTAAAGTTGTTGTTAATTGTTCCACGCCATAAATTAAAACGACTGAGTTTAATTGCGTAAAACGAAACGATGTATTATCGGGTAGAACGCGACGCGAGGCGCCGGCTCGATACTTGCTTATCCACCACACCCGGGACGAGATGAGTTAAAAAAAAATGGCGACCGAGCCTTTGCAGTAATGGAGCGCGTTAATTTGTGAGGGGTTCGCTGGATTGGTTTTACTGCGGCCGTGTTAATCACGCGCATTAAGACTGGTCGGAGTGAATGGGCGACGCCGTCAGTAACTTGACGCAGCAGTCATAACTCTGGATTGGGGATTGTGCTAGCTAATTGCTTGGCGCTAGTAGGACGCCCCGGAAATTGAATGATCAGAGCGACGCCTGATACATTGAGCCTTCACGCCGAGTTGTTGGTTTCGCGGAACTCTCGCTTACCAGATTCTAGGAAAGCGAGGCTAATGACTCATAACACGTCAATAGAACGGTCGATTTATCTCTTTACGAATGAGAAAATTTGGAAACGACACAACGCAAACAATTTATGACGGTCACGAATTTACAAAGAAAGTTTTGATAGCTTTTACAATATCTGTAATTTTCTTTTTTAATTTGACAGCCATATGAATACTTGATTTCAGATTAGCATCCCAGAAACGTTGTGCGGTACTTATATTATCACTTTTTTTTGTCTGCATTGGCAATCTTTCTTATTAATTATTTTCATTGAGACGTAAATTTTTTCATTTTATTTAAAGTAAGTTGAAGTAAGTTAGTCCCCATTAATCTCATGTTATAATATTATAATAACACACAGTTTCGTACAATCAAGTCTGATAAAATTTGTCAGACGGTACCGAACTTACTAGGTTGTTTGCCATCCGTTAGGATATTTTAAAATTTTGAAAACTCATTTGTAAATGTGGAATGTAACTTGGAGGAAACAAAATCGTAAAACTTATTCTTTACATTAATGGAGCAATACTATCCGAAGTGAAACTTACAGCAACTATAATTATAAGTTTAAGTAAGTCCGGGGTACTGGACGCCTGATAGCTACATGAAGAAGACGAGATTTATTTACTACTAAAAGGCTGTCAAAATTAAACTCAGCAACAACCATAACACCGGATTTTACTCAAATCTAGGCGGTTTTTGCGTTATTTTCTTGTGACGCCCCTCCACTCCCACCCCTAACGGTGCTCCCTCCTATACCGAGAGGGGTTAAAAATATACACATGAAACATCAGGAGAAACACTAGAAATATAATTGACCGCGATATATATCCGACGCAAATATCGACCGTTTGATCACGTTTGAAAATTTCCAACCCCGTCACCCCAGCCCCTGATGCTGATAGACGTATCTTACCTTCACAATATTTCCCTTGTAACGAACATAAATTATTCGCGTAAATTACGTGGATTGTTAAAGGTGTTATTCCGCACTTCTGTATGGTCTCGGTTCGGGACGCAGACCTGTTAAATGTGTTTAAATATGTTTATTGTTAAATCTAATACAGTTTCACGGTGTTGGCGTTTGCACTACTATAAATATTTAGTTGCCACAATCCTTCTTTGAAAATACTTTAAATATCCATCTCAAAAAGACAAAAGATAGATTATTCAATTGTATCAAAAGAAAAGTAGAGAACAATATAAAATAATCTTAAAATTGATATGATAATATATATATATATATATATATATATATATATATTAGGAAAATCCTTGAGGGCATGCATCAATAATCCCTCTAGTTATTATCGATTAAATGCCAATTCCCTACATTCTTGAGTCTAAATGTAGTATACTATACTATACATTTGGATGGAAAACGTAGTTATAGGAGTAACTTGACACATTTTTAATTTGGAAATACATGTACAGATTCTCATCGATCTGCCATAAACTATTTTTCAATCCGCCGCAAAGAGTGAACACCTTCCCGATGGTACCCTTATATTAAAAAAGAGATAGTCTGTTAAATATAAATGAAATAAGTGTGGTAAATATTCTTTGTGAACAAGTTATTATGAGGTTCTACAATTTCGAAGATAATTTCAATAGCCATTTGCGTATTACTAAACGCTAATTATTCGTCAATCACATTATTTATTATACAGAAGTAGCTGGATGCTTGGCGTTGCCCGGGTTGTCATATATGTATAACCACCGGTTTGACTCCAATCTCCGTTAATTAGGCGTTATTTTCATGTAACGCAGCTCGTTCCCTATCCCTAAATGTGCTCACCTTCCAAGTCGAAAGGGGTTGAACTCATTGACCCCGGTAAGTGTCATTCGAAGAATATATCGGCTGTTAACATATTAGAAAAATTCCACCTTCGTTACTGTGAGTATTTATTCGACGCAACAATCGGCCGGTTACATTGTTTGAAAATTTCTACTTTCGCCAAGCCCCTCCAACCACGGAGTTGACTCGAATCTAGATTGTTTTTTCGTTATTTTATGTAATGCCCCTCCACCCCAACCATAAGTGTGCTCCCTTCCCATGCCGAAAGGGCTTGGATTATACTCAAACAACATCGCTAGAAATACTATATTATTTTTATGTTATGCCATTCCACCCCCAAACTTAGGGGTGCTCCCGCCCCAATCCCGAAAGGGATTGAAATTATACACAGAGAACATGTAGAGAAATTTTATGAGTCTCATTGATCCCGAAATATATTTATTCGACGCAATAATCGGCCGGTTAACATGTTTGAAAATTTCTACCCCCGCCTATTCTCGCGTGTTGCCCAGGTTGTCATAAATAAACTCAGCGACATCCATAACCCAGATTTGACTTGAATCCCGGTTGTTTTCGCGTCATTTTCTTGTAACGCCACTCGACGCCCTCCCTCATTGGTTATTTAATGGGTTGAAATTAACTCTCAACCGGTAAGGCGCTCCATCGATTATGGCCGTGGATTCTGATTTCAGATGCTGTTTTACGTAGATTTTCATTGGGTATGAGAGAAAAATTCTGATTTGAGATGCCTATATGGCACTCGCTTTTTTAAACATCTCGGAATAAGTCGTTTTGATCTCACACTCTCCCCCCCCACATCAATTCCACATGTCAAACTAATTTTTTCCTTTCATCCCTTGATAACGACGTGAGGCACAAAACACCCACAGCACTGTTCTCAACACGATTTTTGGCGTAACTTTGCAAGAAAGAATACTTTGGTTTGGTATTAGATTTATTGTAACAAATATATTTATAAAATAACATCACCAATTTTATTTTAATATATTCCTGAGACGTTATAATTAATTTTATCAGAGGAGATTTGATACGGAATGAAGCGACTTTTCTGTCGCTAACAGAACTGTTACACTACTACATATCTGACAATCGATTAAATAGGATATCCATGGGTGCAGGGTGCAACGGGACTGGAACCAACATGAGGTTTTTGTGGGAATTATAAAATATAAAACATCTGTTTTAAAACTATATTATTTCTCTAATTTTTGAGGTAATATTCTTTACAGTGTAGCAATTACATTCAGATCATTAAATTTAGGAAATCTATTGTTTAATATTGAAGTTAAAAGAACTGTGGCGTGCTGGAAATAAATCAACTATAAAACCAAACAATTCATACTTTTAACATAAGTTCATAACGCTTTGTAAATTTAAATATATAAAATTTCTGAGATAAATACAATTAACTGTAGTACTTATAAAACAAAATAAATTTTTGCAGTATATGTCCGTTGCATTGATTATGTCTTTTTTATCATCATTTAAGGTTTAATAAATCAATTATTGATCGCATACAGACACTTTAACCTTTTACTTATACCGTAACGAAGTTTCGATACATGCTCCTATCCTCGCTATAAATAAAAAATAGTGTCTGTATAAGGTCAACAATTGATTTATTAATTCAAAAACAGACGTAAATTAAAAAGTTAAGGTTTAGTATATGCAGTACTGTTTTGCCATGCGATCCATGAACTATAAATTGATCAGGTTGCCATAGTTACACCCCTAAATTAGTAATTTAATTTGAATTCAGCGGCCTAGAGGATTATTGCTTTTGTTGATATCCCCTAAACTCGCATGATTAACTATAAGTGCGGGGTAATCAGTAATCCTTACTGAGCGCATAATCTACAAGAAGCCATAGATAAAATTATGGATTCAATATGGCTTGAGTATAACTTTTTCTTCTTTTACGCTTCAGTTATAACGCATTATTATGACATTCTTATACACGAATATATCTCTTAAAAGAGTAGTGGATTACAAATAACAGATGTCAGTTTGAAATTACCTCAAAGCTATTTACTGAAAACCCTTTCAGTTTTTTTAAGTGAATAAAATTACTGACCAAGCAGGAATATAAGTTCTGGGAACGTTCGCCATTCAGTCACAATACTGCCCACGGCTGATAATATTGCTGAAATCATTTTATGAGGAAGACTTTTGTTTGCTGATGGCGGACGACAATTTAGTACGCCACGAACCATTTCACAGTTTCGTGTTACAACGAAAAAGAGTTTTATCGAAATCGGTCGAACCGTTTCCTACTAGAAAACGAACAAAGTAAGCGTGACAGACTGCCAGGAATTTAGATAACATCGAATTCGGATTCCCTGATGCGTGAATCGTAGAGATACACCAAAATACCTCGATTCCGATCGCTGTACAGAAAAAAACCTTTTCATTTATATCGATACTATTTCTGGAGTGTCACTTCATTTTTGCGGTTTTTATCAGTTTCAGCATCAACAAATGTACAACACATTTGACTAACGATTCAACGAGTTTGAAATATTGTCGAGTTCTCAGAAACTCTATGTCTCTCGTACCACTAACTATTTATCATTATCATGTCGTTCCCCCCTTTTTGAAACAATAATTCTCAGTTTATCTCAATAATTAAAACGAAGTGACCGGAATTTTTTAGTTTCATTCCGAGCAAATATTTGAAATTTGTGAGTCTGGAATTAATAAATTGATACTATTTTCGCTACTTATGAATTAATTACAGTAATCAAATCCTGGTTTTAAAGGATGTTTTGTTTGGCTATTATAACACTGTTGACAATATAAACATTCAATTTTATAAACTTATATTTAAGTGGCGGCGTTGCCTGGGTATTTTTTTATTTCAGCCGGGAAAAGTATTTAATTCGAGACTAATCGCTTGGTCAACACGTGATTTGACCCGCACAAAGTACAACAACTTTTTTAACATTTACCATTTCAAGCCTAACCCACTTATGTCGACGGAATATTAATTTCAATTTAACTGGTGTGATGGCTCACTTTACTGAAAAGGACTCGAGAAATCTACAGGTACCTTAAATAAACACATTAACATTTAAAAAGTTTTTTTTTAGAGTAACAGGCTACATGAGGGTAATCCACGCGGTGGCAACTCCCATTTAATAACATAGAAATGGATTTGAAAGGGGAGATGCGGAAAGGTAAAGGAACGTAGCCAAGAAACAATACGTTTAATACTGCAGTACGTTAAGAGAAACACAAAAGTACTACCAATATTTTCGGAGAGTCATAAATATTCCCAGTACCCTCTATCCGCATCCTTATAAGTGTTAGGCATATTTTACCCATGCAGTGTATGTACCTCGATCGTAAGTAACATGTGTACAAAGTATGCGTTTAAGATTTTACAGCGAAAATTTTCCCACCATCGTCCACATTTACTCCTAAGGGCTGTAAGCCAACTTAATCGTCACATTTAATGTCATAATTAAACTCTCTGTGACTTCCTTAAACCCTCATTCTATTCCAATCTCTGTTGTTTTTCTATTATCATTATGTAATGGACTTCCACTTAGTTCCTCCCATAACCCTACACCTAAGGGCTGAACTACAACCTATACCCGGAATGTGAATGTCAGAATTAAAGTCAGTGAACAGATACAATTATTGACCGTCTCTGCATTATTTTTATATAAATTTCTTCCGAATTCACCCCTACGGTTGGTCGCCTATATTGTCGTTAAGGGTTGAAATTAGACATTGACAGCTTCAAGAATGACACGGTAAAACTCTGCAGTTCCGAAAAATTTTCATAGACGCTAATAATTGTGGATTCCGAATTTCTTTAAATGCTACCCATTTCACCCCCGCCTATACAGTTCCTAGGGGTGTTTTACACAAACAGAGTTTGATTCTAGATTATATGTAACGTGTGCACAACATTTGGCTCTACGTGTTCAAGATTGTGCGCAAAACTTTGTTCTACCTCCAACCACCCCCACTCCGAGGGGATTAACTACAAGTTAACCGGCTTGCCCAATGTCATAATTAATCTCAGCGACTTCCATAACTCCGGAATAGACACTTTGTACTTTGTTTTCGCCTTAACTTCTTGAAACTCCTCTTCCCATGCACCCCAACGGGCTACTCCATTCTTACTCTGATACGTGATGAAATTATTCAAAAAAATTTATTGACCCGGAAAAATATTTATTACTCGCAAATATCGACCGTTTTCACATGTTCAAAAATTAACCTCTGTTCATCCCTGGGGTTGCCTGATGCTTCGAAACCATCTCGGGCGTGCACTCAACAACTCACCAAAGTTTCATCGCTGTCGGGTAAATGGTATGGGAACGTATAAGAAACAAAAAACAATGATACATACATTTTTATTTATATAGTGTTTTTATGATAGCTAAAATATGACGCATCGATGTGTAAATTTGTGATTCCACTTATGATACTCTATTTCCATCATGATACTTCCATAACGATCGTATTTTCCAGCAAACCAACTTACCCTACCGCGACATAAAAAGTTTCAATTCAAAGAAACTTCTAGTGCGCTTGGCACTTGAAGTTGTTCGTCAGTCAGGCTTCTGTAATTCCGTGCAACAAAGTTCAGTAGCTCATGTGGGCTGTAAGTGATATTGCTAAAAACCTTCTTACGGTTCTGCAGAACAAGGAAATAATTAGACAAAATCAGTCGAACCATTTTCTTGAGAAAAGTTAAAAAAATCAGATCATTAGACGGACTGCCAGAAATTTAAATATATCTGTGAATGGTTCTATTATTGAAAAAGGATGGGTGTGCTAATACTGCAAGTATCATTAACAATTACAAACTATTTGTTTTTAACTAAAATTTTATGTAAATTTCACAAAAAATCTTAATTTACAAATTTTTGGTACACAACTTGTATATACATACGTAAGTAAAACCATTTCAAATCTAAAGGCAAGAACATAATTTATTATCAAATTACAAATATTCTGCCGCTAACTTTCGCAATGGTGACACCTTCCAAGGGTGCAACGGGCGTCAGCGTCTCTACACCTGATGAGAAATAAATATTTCACCGGTACAATATGGAAAGTGTTGGTTGATTCGCCATTATAAATATATATTACGATTATTTGAAATATTCTCATGCGTCAGTTTTAAAGTTTTTGATCTCGACTGGGTTCAGGGTGGCACGAAAACAGTTGACCATATGGACATCTGGTCTGTCGACATTATGTCTGATGCCCAGTCTACGTATTATTTTGCACCACCGTGATGGGAGGCTGCCATAAACGAAGTTGAAAATAATATGACTGAGTGTAATAAAAATTCATTAAGTACACGAAAATCCATTCTGGATATTTACTTTATCAAAACGGGGATAAAGATAAATATTTGATGTAATTAGCGGTTAAATAAAAAAATTACGGGAATATTCTTCATCTGCCAGAAATTATTAAAGTTTCACTATTCAAATATACACCATCGACTGGTCAGTCGGTCATTTATATGGTTATATGTGCAATATTTGTAAAATTGTCTGATATATCATGATGGACTTGGATGCGGAAGAATAATAATTTAATTAAAAAGCGAATTACTGGGTGGAACGAAGCGAACAGTGTGGAAAAATAATTACCGAATCCATTGAGCATAATTAATTTTTTCATTGTGTTCACGTAATTTGAGGTAAATAGTCGTAAAAATACCCGGCGGAGTCACGAAGTTAATAATCCTCCCTTTTAAAACATGTGGCAGCTCCCTTCGAAATACAATAGGAGGCCTCACCGTAACGGACTGACTTTCCTGTAGCGCTTCGACAAAATTTAGAAGGAAAATTCTTTCTGCTTGCCAGCCAATTAAATTACACAACGTCAAACTATAAGGTACAAAATGGATCAACGCAGGAAATATTAAGCACCTGATTTAATATATTATGACATATATTGATTTTGATGGATTAAATCAGACAAAGTCATTAGATCGTTCAGGAGGGTACGATGAAATTTATATTTTGTAAATAAAGGCAGTTATTTAATTGTAAAGTCAAGAACATGAGTTACAAATTCGTCAAATTTTGTATTACCTCCAAACTTAAAAAAAATTGTTAAATAAACATCAGCCAATTTTAAGTAAGAAAAAATAAGTTCTTAATGTAAAATTAAACAACGTTTCATCGCTTATTTTGCGACCTCATCAGGTTCAAGTTTAAAACTACAAAAAAAATGACATTGATTAGAATAACATTTTTTTAGAAACATTTGGCAGACTTACAAAATTTTGATAGACAAAATATTGACTGACGTGGCAGAAATGTAAAATTTAAAACAAAAATTAATTTACAAGGTGGGGTGCGGTTTACAATGGAAACATTTTAGAATTTGACATTATAACAATATATAGTGTAGTTTTAAACTTGAACCTGTTGAGGTCGGAAAATAAGCGATGAAACGTAGTTTAATTTTACATTAATAAATTCTATTTTCTGACTTAAAATTGGCTGATTAGTTTTCTCAATAGTCAGTAAAATAAAAAATTGTTATTTTGGATGCAGTATTTCATATTTGAGCATCTATTTCTTGAATACTAAAAAATTAATTATGGGGAAAATATATTCTAAATCGGAATCTGTGAGTTCAAATGTATTTCGTAGCATTGAGTTCAATTAAAAAAGCTGTTTAGAATATGAAAACAGTAAATGATTATTTGATTATTGGTATAAAATTAGAATGTTCTGTTCTGTCTGAGTAGACGAAGAAGAATCCCCCTCCACCCGCATCAAGCACGTCTACCTTTAACGCAGACGGCCCTCTACTTAAAAATAAAACGGTCTTGTGCGAGTGAAGGACGTACTACAGATACACTCTCCCATTAAAGTGCACTGCGCCCTGATCGACCGCAGTTATTCAGGTCGTAATTGCCAAATCGATGTCTCCTGGCTGTGTCGAGGAAGCCAGGCGTGAATCATTCAGCAGGAGGGCGATGACATGGCGAGGGGACCCTATAATCGGACAACAAATTCACCATGACAAATACTCTTATGAATATTCATCGCGGAGGGTTCAACGTTTCTTAAGCACACACAGACATTAATAATGGTAGAACGTGTATCCTAATTCCAAACACGAATTGAGCCGAGAGAAATTTCCGTCATAGTAGTAACAAACGTCAGTCATCTACTAAATTATAATATATCGATCTCCAAAAACCATGAACGAAACTTCGAATAAGATACGAACAGTGTATTTTACGGCGACAATAAGTGTAAGGGACTCCAACCAATGTTCAATGTTTAGATTCGGAAGAGTGGGGCCTCACCCTTAATGGTACTAATAGCTACGCAGAAAGTGCATTACGATGATAACCAAGGAACAAACCAACGGGCAGTCTACATACAATGTCAAGTTCGTTTCAATTTTTGATATCCGCGCCTTCAGATAAATACATTCATACAAAGTAAATTAGTGGGCCCATATTAATGATATTAATAACGATCTCACTAGTTAATTTCTTAAAAACAAATAATGAAATAAACTTTTCGCTCATGACCTTAATGGTTCATGCCACCATAAATAAGAACTAAGGACTAATAAAAAAAATTAACCTATTCAGTGCTTGAAAATTATAGACTGCGTTTTATCCGCGATTTTGTGGCAACTAAAATTTATATTCAGCAGTCAATTTAAATGTCATCTATAAAACACTAATATTGCTGTTCGTATTATTATCAGTAAAAAACCTTATATTGAATCAGTCCACGAAAAAATAAGTTTTAAGTCTTCATTTTGGTTTGTATGTGTTTCTCTGATGATTCTCTGAGCGGAATAATAATTCAGCAAAACGTGTACACCAAACTCGAAACTATGGCCTAGGAACTTGTGATGAAAATAGCCGCATGTATAAACTACAATTAACATGAATTTGTATTATCATAAATTTGAATAAATACATAACAAGTATCTTAAATGAATCTGAATCAGTTAATGACAAATTTTCGGAAAACCGAAATGTCTTTGATAAATTATATTACAATTTTAAATCAATATAATTTTTAAAGCTAATTTAAATTATTACCAACTTAAAAATGCGTAATTAAGAAAATTTTTCTTCGCTGGATGAAAGACTTAGGAAGGGAGGATATTAATTTACACATATAAAAAGGATACAGATTTGTGTATGAGTTAAAACCTGAAGAAAAAAATCAGTTCGAATAAATAAATACAACCCGTATTTTTAAAACTTTTTATATATATATTGGACTTTTGGCCTGCGTGAACTCAAAAAGTTTTATTACACCACCGTTATCAAATACCATTAGGAATGAAAAACCTTCCGTCTGATTGAAAATTAATAATAAGAAAGATAGTCAAATACAGACAAAATAAGTGCTAATATAAATACCACACAATGTTTCTGGGCCCCTTGTCCCTTTCTTAAGGTGCTAAGGAGAGCCTAGTGCGACACAACTGCACTCGTCAGTTGACAAAACTCAAAAGCTATTTGGCTATCTTTCATCTTATTAATATTTTTAAGGACTCTCACATTTTTATATAATCAGTATGTCTATTTTAGCTAAAGTTGAATTTTCGTGAAATTACTGTTGGTATTAATATTAGGTAACATTTCATAGACCGTGTCGAGAAGCTGGGCTTAAATGAAAATGTGCGAGTAACTATTTGTACAAGTAAAAAAAATCTATACAAACAAATTTACAATTTATGGCACGTACCATAACAAAATTTATAGAATAAAAATAGTTATTTTACTTCATTACTACAATTTAAGTAGTGGGCAAAGCAAAAATTTGGTCAGTTCCTTTTTGACTTCTGTTTCATCCTCCTTTAAACCTTTAATGTCGCCTGTGAGCCGTTGTTTCTTACATAAATGTTTTGAAAATCAGAATTGAATTGGTTCTTATTTAAAAAAATGATTGTAAGAAATGACATGTACAACATGCAATGCCCAATTTTTTAAAATGGTGTTGTCTGCAAACATAACATTCTTTAAGAATTTAGTTTAACAACCTTTTTTTTTTTTTTGCAAGATTAAAAATTTCTCTATCATTGAAGAACTACTGCAGAATATCATACCATGTGTCAACAGGGAATGAATAGAAGGTAAACTGATTTTACAAAATTTTGATATCTGCTTTTTGTCATTTTAATAACAGCGTAAGTTGCTGGGATAGTTTGCTTGTAAGTGTTAATTTTTCAATTTAATTTATTGTCTATACGTAATACTTTTAACGTTTATCATTTATATAATCCAGTTCTTCAGGATTAACGTCGTTTTTAAATTAATAAAATGTATTTTTCACAATTAATTGTGTAAAATCTGTTCAGAGATATGCCTAAGATAAGTGAGATTTTAAGTCCGGATAAATAAGTTGTAATTAGACACTGTTGGTGATGGTCTCCTGAAAAATCAGTGCTGATACAAATTTTTATTAATTGGATTCTATAGAATATATCCGACAAAATTAGTAACACTGAATACTAACATGAAACATCTAATTAACTGAATTGAATGTCGGCTGTTTATAGTTGTATTTGGCTCAGAAGCTTGTCACCGATAAATAAGGTTAAGTGTTAGCTGATTAGAGCAGTAAAGGTGCAATATTTCTGGTGCTTACCCACGTGCAGGGTGTTACCGTGGCGTCGCCTGGCGTCGCCTCGTGCCTGCCTGCCTGCACTCCCGCACAGCGCAACGCAACTGCCTCGCCTCGCCTCGCCTCGCCTTGCCTAGCCTTTCCTCTCCTCGCAGATGGCGCTCTGGCTATCGATCAGCCGCGACGCCAGCGCCAGCGCCAACGCCGAGTGTTAGGCTGTCCACTCGCCGCCGCAGCTGCATGTAAATGCGCCGAATCTTTCCTGCGGGAATATACCGCAACCGAGCATGCAAATATGCTCTAGAAATAAGTCCTCCGCCCCCATTAAAAGTGCTCCTTTCATCAGATAAAAACTTCCTCCGTACCCTCAACGCAAGATAAGGCTCCGGGCAAACGCCACAAAAATTAAAATGAAGATCGTGAGGTGTAGGAAAAGACGTTTACAGTAGTTAAAAAGATTGTGTTTTAACCTGCAAGTATTTCGAAAGTTCTTATCAAAGTACTATTACTTTTTCGGAACATCTTTACTTCTCTAAGTCCGTATCGAATTTTTTTTTTTTTTTTACTTTCAACTCGTTTTGCCGCAGAGTTGGAGAGGACAACTTCCTCTTTACTTTTCTGCGGTTGTGGCTAATTGGCTGTTTTAACATCTGCAACCGAGGACTAATTGTACGACCGACGACGTAAGTTCAGTTTGTGTCTGTAAAATTTATGGAAATATTTTTGTGTTGGCTCGTACTTTAATTAAAATATTAGGTCTACCGGAAATTAATGCCGTTTTTGCGTATGTCGATATTCGTTTGCCATTTACAAGATCATTGTATACTTCAAAATCATGTCAAAGACATTTTAAGGTTAGAGTAACTTGTTAACTCGTAAATAATTTAATTTTAAAATTTTTGTAATTTATGATTGAAATGGCCAGCCAATTAATATGTACGAGAGGTTCATAACCGGTATTGTACGCTTTTTGAGTTTCACGAGGGTAGTAACGTAACAGTTGCTACCAAAAACATTTGCGATGCTTATCCTAAATGGCAAAGGTGGTTTTCTAAGTTCAAATCAGGTAATTTTGATCTTTTAGACTCGTATCGATCAGGAAGACCAACAACTTTAGATAATGACACGTTAAGGGCGGAAGTGAAAGAAAATCCGTGTCAGACAACAAGGAACTGTCAGACACTCTTAACCAACCTTTGTCGACCATCGACAAACATTAGCAGCAGATTCGTAAAATAAGCAGAGTAAGTGTTTGTGTCCCGCATAGCCTGTACGACGATAACAAAGCTAACCGGTCCACCACATGCAACTTATTGCTTCAGCGGCTCAACACAGAAGCGTTTTTTGATCGCTTGATCACTGAAGGTGAAAGTGGGACTTCTATGATTATCCAACACGCAAAAGGCAGTGGCTCTCTCTGAATGAATCGCCACGAAGAACAGATAAGCCAGGTTTGTGTGTTTGGTGGAGTATTCACGGGGGTCGTTCATTTTGAAGTACTGAAAGCTGGAGAAAGTGTAAATTCAGACTTTTACTGTGAAGAATTGGATTGAAAAGTGACCATCTATTGTCAACTAAAAAGGCGTTATTATGTAACACGATACTGCAATTGAGGTGAGAGGTATTGCCTCACCCACCATACTCGTCAGACATATTGTGTTATCGGATTTCTATTTATTCCGATCGGTTCAACATTTTCTAAGTGGCAAAAAATTTGATAATTTGGATGATGTCAAAATACTTTCTCTGGATGTATTTCTCAAAAAGCAATTGATTTCTACCGATCCTACATTGAAAATTTGCACATCAGGTGGCAAAAGGTTGTTGATAATGAGAGTGATTTAAAAATTGATTAAAAATAAAATATTGTTAAAAATTTATCTGTTTTAATTAAATGTAGGTAAGCATTACATTCCGGTCCAACTAATATTTATAAACACTATTACAAACCAATAAATGGAAAAGAGAAGTCGTTCGTTATAACAAAAAATTTAAGTCGTATGTTCTCTTTTGATAATAACATTTAAATTATTTTCACTCAGTTTCATAAATCAACCGTTTCTTCACACAAATATATTACTTAAGTTACGAACAAAGGAAAATATACGCAACTCTAATAAATAGACATTTGAAGGTGGCGAGAGCAAGGCTGCCACCAATGTTGCCAACTTAAAATTTTCTCTGACAAAAAAATTTAGAAAGTTTTATGTACGCAATGACAGTAATAATTTAGCTGTCTTGAATAAGGGAGACTCGGAATGGGGGATGAAGGATGAAGGATAGGTGAACTCATTAGGTGAGAATGGAACGAAACTTCCATCAAGGCTCAAAAAAAACAAATAAATCTATTCACCTTCATGGAGTTGATGAGTCATTTTTGATCTATTATATATGGAAGTTCATTACCTTTAGTCATATTCAGCTCTGACCAGCCAAACAAATACGTCCCTCTCGTATCGTCATTTTATCTGTGTTCCGATTTACCCTCTTTTTGTTGATTTAAAAATTTATTACATATCAATACTTTATTACTTCCATAAACATATAAATTATTATATTTTATTTAATAAATTTTTATACTATTAAACAGTACCCAAATAAATGACTACTGGTTTGACGTTTATTTATTATATACTAGATAATTTTCAGTCTTGTCCTGTTTATTTATCAGCATTTTACTACTCAGAGATTAGAATTAATTATTTAAGTAATTTCTAATATTTTCAAATAACCTCATCTCACCCCAACGCATACCAACGTGGTTTAAGTGCTGGGGTGTCGCTGTTCATTTCAGCTACGCATAAATCTATAGATTCTACACATTTCTCACCCCTTCTCATCTCCCCCATCTCCACGCCGATGGGGGCTGAACTTCAACAAAACTTGTAAAGATCTGAGCATACACAGATATATATATATATATATATATATATATATATATATATTGTAATACTAATTAGAGACCATTAATGATTTTAATAATTGAATAGTTAAGGTGGATTGTTAGCGATACCAATTTTCAAAGGCGACAATGCATAGGCGAGTCTTGTTTCACCGCGAGCGCTTTCTGAAACAGTCTGTCGGGTGTGGAAATCGGAAATTGAAAGGCGGACAACAAACAGCGTGGCAGGCATATAGATCTGGCCGGAAAGGTTACAAGTATTAAATTTGAGTATAAAGTTTGGACAGAAAATCTCATCGAACTGTTACAAGAAGTAACCTAATATATAGCGCCACAATAAAATTTCTATAAGTACCGCGACCGTCTTCAATTCCACAGAGAGACAATTTTGTAACAATCTGTCCAACTAATAATCCGGAAGGATTTCCAGTTCCAGTCCAAAGGAGAGACACGAAAGTTACGATCATGTTTTTGTTTAATAAAGTGTAAATTCAGTGATTTCATGGCCTTTTAGTGTGAACTGTGAGGTGAGCCCCAGCACAAGAGAGTTAAGCCTGGTACCAGGCAATGTGTTGTAAGTACAAACAAATTTAATTAAGTTTTGTAAACGATAATTAAAGGTAAAGTCGTGAGATTTCGCTTTCTCGTTTTGTTTGATTTTTTAATTTCTTAGCTTTTAATGGAATTTGATTGTTAACGTAAATATAAAGTTTTTTTTATTTAGAAGGCCCAACTAATTCTATATAAAATATTGTTTGTTAATTTTGATTTGTTTATCACATAAAATGTCGCCTCAACGTAGGGCAAATTAATTTTATAATAAATAATTAAATTTTGTTAATTAATCTTTTGTTTGGTACACCGAATTAATGTAATATTAGTTAATTATTACAATATATATATATATATATATATATATATATATATATGTATACTTATTTATTTATGTATTGGCGTTTGTTTTTGCAAAACTGGCACAAGGCGATGAGAGGCGAGTGTGTTCGTGCAGAGCTGACTCATCGCGTATCCATGTAACAGTGGAACATTTTTCCAGGACAAAACGATATTCGTTTGGCTTTGGTGACGAAAGTAGACAGGACAAAGCGCTTCTGAAAATAATTTTTTTATATTGACAGGTTACCTGAGGGATAATCGCCGTGGTGGCAGTTCCCCATTAATAATTTTGTAATGGATTTGAAATGGCGAATGTGAAAGCAGTAGTTACAGTTTAAGGACCTGTCCGGTCATTTTCCTGAAAGTGATGCTGGACAAACCCTAGAAAACGTGCACAATGTAGTTAGAGCTGTTGCTACTGAGCCCACACCCTTCCGATGAATAGGAGTGGGGTATGCTATTCCAATATGAGCTCTTACTCTCCAGTACTGTTTCACCTGAGAGATCTAATCTCTTACATGTGTACCTGATGATGTTTTGCGCTTCTGAAAATATCCAAATCAACCAACATTGTCTGTTGCGCCATCAACTTGAGATATTCAAAACTCAGCTACTTTTTCACTCTCTGTCTCTCCTGAATACTACTTCATCTTTTATTCACCCCATGTCCACGTCATCAGCGACTTTCCTCGCTCTGCCACAATTTCCTCCCTTCTTGGATGCCGAATGATTAATTTCGTCCCACCACTTCGTTTTTCTCGTCCCCAAATGCTTAACAAAATTTGGTGGTTTTAGAAGATTTTTGGCGCGTTTCAGTGTCATGTTTTGACTTATGGTCATGTCCCAAATTATCTTTTCTAAATATCACGAACTTTTTCATAACCGCCGCCAGTATGGCTTCTCATGATTGCACTGCTGTAGGCGCATCTCTTCCGAAATACATCGCCGATTCTCAATATTTTTAAAAATATTTTATTTATCAGCAATAAGATTAAGTTTTAATCTAAAAACTAATGTGGTAGCTTTAACATGTAATTTACATATTTTATATTATATCATGATGAGATCCCCTACAGCCAAGAGAACTCCTAAATCTTGCCTACAGATGTGCTGGCCATTTTCTTTGCAGTCTTCTTATTACATCAGTTTCTCATAGTGGTTGTAATGATGTATTTGAATGTGATTTGAGCTTTTCATGATGACTAAGACTCTTTTGATGGTCAATCTCCATAACAGTGAGTATTTTTAAGTCATAACATATCATTTGTTATGTACGAGGGGTCCATCAACGCTGCCTATTAATATTTTAGACTGGCATCTTTGGATTATTGCAGTATTTGACTAACTGGTACATCCTCAAAATTCTATCCCGTAGCTTCATATTGGCATAATTATGGTTTCGTATAGTAGACGTTTATTTTGTATGGAGAAGTGTGACTTGCGTCATAGTAACCAGTACATTTATTTTTGTTTAATATCCATTTGTTTTCTTTTCTTGGTTATTTAGATTTTCCAATTGAGCTTTCTATCGAGATGTAGAACAAAATCTTTGACAGAGAGTGATTTAGGAATCTCTGTGTTGTTTATATAGATCGGTGGACACTGTTTTTTACATAATGTAAACGTCACATGAAACAACTTTTTTTCATTAATTTTCAATCTCCATTATTATTTTTCAAGCCATACTTGAAGTAAGTTCAGATATTTTTGTATGAGTGATGAGATGCTCAAGATAAAATTATACTTTAAAATAATTTCCTAGAAATATTTTATCATAATAATATCAATGACAAAGACAGTTAAAACAATTGAATTACGATAGGAAGACGTCCGAAAATATATTTCGAACGATTGTTAAATTACTAGTTAATTATTGGAAGGACATTATTAAATTTTAATTAATTGTCAAAACATGTGCATCTCTAAGCTCCATCATTTTTCTTTTCTCGTCTCCTTACACCTAATGTAAAGAATATAACTTTTTTCATTGAAAGGGCGGGTGCCTAACTTGTTTCGAATATATAGAATCAAACATTTCATGGAAAATACTGAGCACGGTTTGTAAAAATGTCTGCTCTTAAAGCACTTAAAATTGCCATTTACGTATTACTCGAAAAGCGAGTCAGGACCGCGAGAATCACTTTAAAACTAGATATTTGTTTCTCCTTTTACAGCGAATTAATTCGCGTCGGTGAGAGAAATGTCGACCGTGCGTTGAATTAAAATTATCAGCGTTTGGAGATTAGTAATAAATGTTTGAATCTTAGATTCCTTTACAAAAAAAGGTAAACAGTTGCACAGTTATTACTAGTAGGCCTATGAGATTTCTTAATTGCTCCCAGGAGTACCACACCATATTTTTAGATAATTTAAGATTGCATTTAGTTTGCATAATTACAGTGGATAGAATAAATAAATAACTATATCATTATCAGATATTTAACGATGTAACCTGTCTTACATGGTCGCAGTACTTACTTTATCAGAAAATTAGGATATTGGTTATATATTATATAATATTATATATTGTAATATACAACAAATATTAAATATTAATGAGCCCACGTTGAGGCACCAAATTTGTAATAATAATAAAAAACAATTACTGAATTAGATGAATTGCCCCTCGTTGCTGAAGCCCAACATGTAATAAACAAAGAGGGTTATTTAATTAAACAATTTATTACCTCACGTTTCTGACGCCAAAATGTAATAAACAGATTAATTAAAGTGAATTCAATAGTTGGCCATGTTGGCGAAACCAAAATGTAATAAATAAACAATATTAAGAGAATTAAATGATTGATGAATTGGATTAATTTTTATTTATTTAAGATTTAAACGAGAAGGATTTCAAATAATTAACCAAATTCTTTTCAACTTTACAAGACAATTAATTTATTCCAGATAAAATTACAACATTTCTCGACGTGATTATTTACATTTGAGTTTTTGCTGTTTTATAGATTTTATTAACTCTCATCTCGGAGTCGTCTATTTGGGCCTTCTAAATAAAGAACCACTATTTACATTTAAATTTAAACAATCCAATTCCTTTTACAATCTTAAAATTAAAACAATAAAACAAACGTGAAACCGAAATCTGACGATTCTATTTTTGTTAACGTTTACAAACTTTATTAAATTTATTTCTACTTACAATCTCTGCTGGTACCAGACTTAAATTTGGGTTCAGATGCACCACACTTTTCACATTAAACAGGCCATGTTTAAGTTCAGAAAAAAAGTAGCTGTGATGGTTTGTTACAATAATTCGGAAGAAACCCTGAGGAAGATACTGATATGTATCGAAACGTTGTTACGCTCTACATAAAATAAAGTCAAAAATTTCTTTATTAGTCTTGCTACGACCTCAGCGGTATTAAGTGAATTGTGTGCCTCGGACTCCTTTTTCTAAATTTTGTGAATTTAGTAACATGTAAATTGTTTTTGGTGCTCGTTGGTTATAATAATTTGGGGGTAAAATATCCATCGAACGTCTATCGAAACGTTGTTACACTCTAAATAAAATAAAGTGTGTGTATTAAATCAAAACTTAATTCTAAAACAGTCGTAAAATAAAAACTTATATACATATGACTCTTAAGTAGGCCTGCTGGACTATATCGTTTAATTATTATTTTTTGCTTCTGGAGTGGTTAAGTATTTTAAGTCTTGAGACATACATAGGACAAAATTTTATGAAAATATACTTTTCATATATTTTTTATAGTAAAATTTATTATAAAATAATAATTTATTCATATATACTTAATAATTTATTAGTGAATTGTCGGATATTACGGGATTTGTCAATTTTCTGAAGACGAAGAGGCGTGAAGACACGACGTCTTATTGGTTTTGCGCAGGGGATAGCTTTTAGCAATGTGGAGGTAAATGACATTTCCGGTTCGACCCTAACGGGAGCCAGACGGTAAATGATTCCATTGGCAAAATGGTGGCAGTTTCCGCTCGTCTTCGGACCACGGCGGCTTTATCACAGCAATCTCCGATTGTTGGTGAGGCGCTAGTGATTGGATTCAGATGAGCAGAATATTTTTTTTAAAAAATCTGTTATTGAAGATTATATTTTTTCAATACTTGATAATACTTAAGTAAGCATCATATTAAACATTTTCTGTATAAAAAATATGCAAATTGAGGATTTTTATAGACGCGATGAGAGGATTCCAAGCTCAACTTTGCTAAACTGAAGAGCATTATCCAGGTTTAGAATGATTAACTGAAGTCCTAAGTTAAATGGCTTCAGTAATTACAGAAATTCGCCCGGTCTAAAATTTTAGTTTATTTAAATTCAATTTTGTGCGCGGTCATAAGAATATGTGACGCAACGACAGATTTCGGAACAAGTTCACCGGGAAAACCTTCGCTTTCTATTGTAAATTTTCCATATAATTATTCGTTTCGTTACAATGGTAGCAATATTATTGAAAACCTTTAAACTCGGAAATTATCATTCCAAAATTTATATAAGTCTTGAATATTTTGTTTAATAGGATTACACGAATAGTAATCAAATGAGTTTATCACAACGTCAGTGTGCTATTAGTCAAATAAATTCCCATTAGAAAACAGTTAGGAATAATTTTTATAGATGAAATAAAGCTTTTAATTGAATTGTTCCGTGCAAAAAAAAATCTTATTGTTACATCCAGATTCGTTCATGGATCAACAGAACAGGATGTAACAACTTTAGTTAATTCATTGGGCGCGAATGGCTGATAATTATGATTTGTAATAGAATACAAATGAAAAGTAAACATTGATATACTAACAATAGTTTCTCTCTCTCTCTCTCTCTCTGTGTGTCTCTCTCCTCCCACAACCCCTCCTCTCTGCGTGTTTGTTTTTGTAACTAATGTTCTCGATTTCGGCCCTTCTTCCTCAAATAAAAGTCCTCTCACAGCAGTGTGGAACTGCAGGAACAGGAGCGGGAGCGGAAAAGGTGCAGTACTAGACATGGGTATATTCAGAACTACACGAACTTTCCCACCACCCGCTGTGTTCCATGATGGTTCGCATCTTGAACAGAATATCCTGCGTTTCGCAGCTTGTCACTAACCGTCATAACTCTCATACTTATAGCTCAAAACAATTACAAGTCGTTCTTCAGGAGTTATTGGTTCATGATAGTTAGTGTGTTGATTTTTAATGTTATTCTTAATACGTTTGTAATTACTAATAAAAAATTTCAGGTTAATATTTCATAAATTTCACTGAAGTCTTCAATTCTTCAATTAATTTATTTTCTCACACAAGAGCTTTCGGCTCTAGTAACAGTCATCTGTAACAGGTATATATACTAACTATAACCTCATATAGAAACCAAAAGCTAATTTTTGTTACAAATTAACATATTTCGTGATTTTATCTATTGCGTATTGCAATAAATCATATTCTCCACATATTATGGAGAATAAGATTTATCGTAATACGCAACAGTAAAATACAAAAAAATGTTTATTTGTAAAAAAAAATTTTAGTTTTTGATTTCTATTTGAAGTTTAGTTAGTATATATACCTGTTACAGATTACCAGGTTTAGAACCGAAAACTCATTTTTGTGAAAATATATTCATTGAAGACTTAGGTGGTTTTTATTTATGAGTTATTCTTAATTAAATTGAAATTTTCATTATGTAAACCTAAAATATTGTAAGATCTCTTCGTAATTTTCGCTGAATAAGTTGCTGGAATTGTTCCCGGGTTTCTAACCGGGTGGCGTTTACTAAAGATTAGTAGGCGAAAATGTCGACTGTGCTAGTCAAGGAAACTTCGTGCTTAGTAAACACCACCCCGTTGGATATCATAGAACTATTCCAGCATCTCTACGTCGTAGCTCTGACATTAGGTGTGATATTCACCTAAAGTGGTACGTCTCGTATTAATTCTATAAATCTGTATTCTTCGTTTAACTAAAAATATTTTAATAATCAAGAAATAGGGTAAATCCGGGTTTTATTGCTTATTATTAGCACGATATTCCTCTTCAGATAGAGTGAATAAAAAAAGAGCCCCTACTTCTTCTGAAGACATTTATTCAAAACTATATTTATAAAAATGCTTAGTTATTTTAAGTAAAACTACTTTGTATGTTGGAAGGAGTCTGTAAAATGAATTCCCGTTCCCGCAAAGGTGTGGATGATCCTGAGGCGCGCTGATCCGCACGTGAAGCGGGATTCCCACTACCGCGACAGTTTCCGCAGTGGTGCACTGTTGAGAAACGATCCTTAGTTCCCTTAAATATAAATCCTAATAAACTTCATTAAGCAAGCTGCGAGGACAATACTCGAGATACACACCAAAGTCAGGGATGCTAACAGTATCTAGCTATGACCGAAAAAAATTAGATATAATGACAGGTTTCTAGTGTTTTATTATAAAAAAAATTTCTACTTCAACAATATTATTTATTTAAAAAAATTCCATTGATGACCCATTTTCATATCGACATTAACATTCAACTTTAAATTGGTTGAATTATTTCAACTTAATAATTAAATTAAAAATTATATTTTTAAAAGTTGGTTTTAGTTGCAATTACAGGTTTAGTAACATCTAACTAGTTTCCAATTTATTAAGTTACAATGTTTTCACCTCATGTTGCAATCCACTTGTCTTTTAAAGGCAACAATAGATTTTTCTTGCATATATGACACACAGAGAAAGAAATAATTCGGAATTAAGATTTGAAGTGGATTCGTAACATCCAGATTCGTTCAGTTGAACTGTTAGATCTTTAACAACTGTCTAGTTTGTGACTCAGAATCCCTGTTTTTTTAATGAAATTAATGATTTTGGAAGTTATATTAAACAAAAAGAAGCCGTTGAACCTTTGGCAAAGTGTCCTGGATGTTTGACGAGCAGCCAAAATTTTGCTTTGGTGGGAAAAGAGAGAGGGAAGGAAAGTTTGGGAAGGGACGGCAGTTGGAATGTGCCTCACAAAGAAGGAAGTCTCCTTTGGCTGTGTGAAAGATTTGGAGAAGAAAAAAAGAGTAAAGCTGTACCTTCTGTTGCTCTGTTGACGGAATTAACAGTGAGAAGGAATTCAGCCAGAATTATGAAACTTGGTTGCCAAATGGAACATTACCAAACGTCTCTATTTAAAACTATGAGGGGATTAGCTTTATTTTTTTTATCGGAAGCAGCTGTATCTTGAAGAGTAAATAAAGTTAATTAATTCATATCAGAGTTTACGGTTTACTATGCAACACTCAAATACGATATCCGAGTGGTTAATGAAAACTTTTTCACATATTTATATCACTAGGACCCTCATGATAACGAAATTTTTAATTTAGTATAATACGCCAATTATATTTTATATCATCTGAACTTCCTACAAAAAGCAAAATTTTGAATTTAAATCCATTTATTCACACTGACGGCGTTTTAAGAGTTGGTGGTCGATTACAACATTCAAATTATAATTTTAATAAACGTCATCCAATGATAATAGCTTCAAATCATCATTTGACAAAATTAATTTTTTCACGAGAACATAAAAGATTGTTACATGCAGGACCGCAGACATTACTGTCTTGATTGCGAGACGTTTATTGGCCGATCGCAGGAAGAAACTTGGCAAAGAAGACCGTACACAACTGTTTAAAATGCTTCAAAGTTAATCCACGGGAAATTTCCCCATTAATGGGTAATCTGCCTCATGATCGCGTCACACCGACTACTCCATTGCACGTCACAGGTGTTGACTATGCAGGCCCATTCTTGATCAGAGACAGGAAAGGTCGAGGAAGTAGAACTTTAAAGTGTTACGTTGATGTTTTTGTATGTTTTGCGACGAGAGCCATCCATTTCGAACTTGTCACTGATCTGACCACAGATTGCTTCATTTTGGCTTTACGAAGATTCGTTTCGCGATGGGGAATGCCTGTAAAAATACTTTCCGACAATGGTACCGATTTCATTGGAGCTCGGCCTGAATTAAAAGATTTGGGAATGATTCTTCGACAGAGCGAGAAAAATTTGAATAAAGTCTTTGTCAAAGAACGCTTCAACTGGTAATTTATTCCAGCATATTCACCTCACTTTGGTGGTATTTGGGAGGCGGGTGTTAAGTCTACTAAATACCATTTGAAGCGTATTATGGGTGACACATCATTAACGTTTGAGGAGCTCTACAGTTTGTTAACGCAAGTGAGCGCTATTCTAAATTCACGTCCTCTCACTCCAATGTCTTCCAATCCATCAGATCTACAACCTTTGACTCCGGCCCATTTTCTCATTGGGTGATCGATGACGTCTGTTCCTGATCCAGATCTTATACATTTACCGGAATCCTATATGTCTCGCTACCAACGAATTCAACAGATTCAACAACATTTTTGGTCACGTTGGTCAAAAGAGTATATTTCAGAACTCCAAACCCGAATTAAGTGGAAGAAGAATCAAGGCGGCACACTCAAAATCGGTTCGCTTGTCCTCATTAAAGATGACAATTTACCGCCCATGAAGTGGAAACTAGGACGCGTGACAGAACTGCACCCTGGAAGTGACTCTGTCGTAAGAGTAGTATCATTACGCACTTCCAAAGGCATAGTGCGTAGAGCAGTGAGACGTGTGTGTCCTCTTCCAATACAGACTTCCAATGATTATTAAAACATTCAAAAAATAAATACAAAATTACCATTATTATTATATTATCATTCATTGTATTATATTGAAAAATGTATATTTTTCAAGGCGGGGAGTTTATGTTAATTACTTATTGTAATCACGCCTTGATATCTTTGTGTGGTGTGGCGCATCTGTAGCACCAGGTATTCTTTGGAAGTTTGTTTATGTTTTTATCTCAGTTCGTCTTCTGTTTTTAAGATTGTTGCATGCTACATTTTATATTTGTCAATAAATCGCTTCATAATAGGACATACGCAAGTTTCATTTCTTGTAAAACAAATGGAAATACAGTCCTAACTTACAACAAAAACATATTGGTCCTTCCGGGCCTGGATGGTGAAGCAGCAGAAGTCACTAAAGGATTGCAAATTTCTGAAATAAATTACAACGTGGCGTGGCAATTACTAGAAAGACGCTATCAACACAAACCACTCATGATTCACAATCACATAAAAGGTATTGTGGAATATCCAAAGCTTACAAGACAAAGTTTATCCTTATTACGTGATTTTTTAAATGCAATACAAGGACACATACGAGCATTAGAAGCATTAGGACAACAAGTTGGAAGTTGGAATAATCTGCTAATGTATCTAATTGCAGATAAACTTGATTCGAATACAAAAAGGGAATGGGAAAAGCACAAGCTGAAAATCTTGAAATTCCAGAAGTCTCATCTTTGATAGATTTTTTAGAAAAGCAATGTCAATTCCTTCAAAAGATTATCAAAGAAACAAAGGAATTGGAACAACGTCGATTTACAAATCTTGGAAAACGGTTGCAAAGAACTAGTTTGACACACGTAGCAACAAAGCAACCAGTTTGTCCCATGTGCAATGAGCAACATGCACTTTTTTCATGCAAAATATTTTTAGAGTTGCCAGTTTCACCAAGAATTAACGCAGTTTTCGTCATTTGCGGCATTTTTGAGATCGACATTGAGATGATATGTGTCCCGGTCGAAAACAATTTATACAATATCATTAAATAAGTTATAATTACTCAGGTAACTGAATTCATCACAAATAGGAAACCATTCCACTTTTAAGGTATTTAATTATTACAATCGGCATTTCCAATCTGTGATTGTACTTTATCTAATGACGACAGAGGTGGAAAATTTAGATATCAATTGCATTTTTGTTACTGAACATTTTTCAGCATACAAAATATTTTGTTTCATGTTGACATTTTAGTTCTTATTCGTAATGATATATGCATTGTAAAGTTTCTTGGTAGCATGTGGGCTTAATTTCCTCAATTGCGATTTTTGAAATTAAACCGAATGATAAGAAAAAAAAAATTTGTTAATGTTGTAAAATTTGTATATGTTTGGAGACAGCTACATTAGATTTTTATATTTATATCCAAATAACAGGTTCAATACCTGTGTAATTCCTGGATTGCGACACACTCAACGGAACTTAATAACTCGGAAAAATAATATTCATTTGTCTGTTTTACAATAATATTTTTCTTACTCTTACGTTTAAAGTCTTTTTAACTTCGTTTTCATTTCACTTTTCTTTACAATAGTTTTTGTCTGATTTCTTTCTGCGTAAGTCACAAATATTTCCGATCAATAATTTTTACCATTTACAAACCACAACGGGTTTTTAACAAGACTTTAAACGAAAATTTGAAAAAAAAATATGTCCTAGATTTCCCCAAAAGATACAAGACTTGACCTGGGGTACTAAAAAATGCAGATGATAACCACATTTTTATATCCGTTAGTTTATTCAAGTAATAAAACCGCTGAATACAATTTGACGTTATGGTAAGAGAAATCTGCTAAGCAGAAGATCATGTACGATTAGTCTTGTGCCTCTTTCATGTCTGATTGTACGGTCAGGTTTATCATAGATATGAAAAACAGTATTTTACGTATTTGAAGTTTGACTGAAATTAAAAAATTATATCGGAGACGTTATTTATCGATTTAGTTTTTAGTTTGAAAGATCTGCCTGTTCATGTAGGGAGGTTGACAGCTACATTTAAGCCGACAGTCTTAGCAAGGGACAGTAATTCTGTTTCGTGGTCTATTGCCCGCCTCACTACTTGTAATAGGGAAGGGGCAGTTCCCCTGGAAATGGCCGTGCAACCAATAAGCCCGCAGTCAATTCTGCATTAGGGTAATGAAATGCTGTAGACGCTCCGCTCTCTGACGTCAGCGGCGTTGTATGGACTCGATGCGGAAACACGAAGGGCTTCTAAGCACCGCGATTCAGCGATTCCTCGCAAATCCTATCTGCAATCAGATTGTTCTCTCAGCTTACACCAAGATCTCGAGTTCTACGCAATCTATTGTAAAATATGGAAATGATAAATTAAAAATAAGTTCTTTTAGGCGTAATGCGGCAATAAATTTTGGCATTAATAAAAATGAATTAAAAACCGTGTGGCTTCTGTTATCTCAAGAAGTGAACAATTAAAAAGGAAAATGATAGATTAAATTTACTCTTCCAACTTTTATGGTTTTATTAGATTTTTTCTGAAGTTTTCCTTCCGCTTTTACAATTCAGCGTCATAATCTTCACATTGAAAACATTTTATCCCTCTCCACATTACCATATTTTCCCTGTCTATGCCTTCACAGGCACATATGTTCTTTATATCTAGGTTGAACAAAATTAATGTCTGTCGATCCGAGTATGTTATTTCTTGATTTGTTTGTCACTCAGGCCACGCTGGGAAAAAAACATTTTAAGCTGCTGGCTAATCCAGCGAAAATATAACGGTACCTCTTCTTAAACTCGTTACCCTAATTATCTCTAGAAACCGCATCTAGTACTATGATATCAAGACCTTTGGGTAGTGTGGGAACTCACCGCACTAAAAACCCTGCCACTTAAATGATGTTACTTCGTCTTTGTGAATTCCGTTGTTGATATTATCTATTTATTCTTGTTTTCATCTTTCCTGAAAAAATATTGGTCGCTAAGTTCTAACGTTCCGAATTTGACCTCATCCTCCAAGTACTCTTTGATATCTTCAGTATAGTTGATATTAAGGATTTTGGCATGTAAGAACATGAAAAGAGGTTTTCAATCTGATTGCAGCGAGTGCATTCAGGGAAAGGGGTTTTTCTAAACCTGTTTAGATAGTAATTGTAGGGCCCGTGGCTAGTCAAGATTCCGAAGAGTTCTTTTCCTGGATTTCCTTTCCATTTTCTCTATCTTGGATGTTATGCGAAATCTCAAAAAGGAATCCTCCATCTTAAGTTCCATTCTGATCTTATCCAATTCTTGATGAATTATTTGTCTGAAACCTCCTAATTTACACCAATAATAGAGACTGCCCTTTTTGTACTGAATTAGCGGTCCGCACCTATACTTTTTAAATAAAATAAACAATATCAACAACTTATCTTGTTCCTTAAATCAATTGTTACTTTCTCTGTAAGCTTTGGCGGCGCTGTAACATGTATCTTTTTGGCTGCCCGAAATTTCCGTTGGCAAAATATTTTCAAATTTAATTATACCTTGCATATTTCTCAAAGTCCATAGCTCATAAGTTGTGATAATATTGATTATTATATTATTTACTGTTTTATAAAATGTAATTATTATATTATACTTACTAAATAAACTTTTCATTATGTTAATTAAGTGCGGGAATTATTTATACTAATATCACTTTTTTAAATGAAAATGTTTGCCAAGAATATCTTTAGAGAATCTCCGACTATGGATGAGGGGGGAGGGGATTAGCTTAATTTTTTATCTGAAGCAGCTGTATCTTGAAGAGTAAATAAAGTTAATTAATTCGTATCAGTTTAATAATATTTGATTCTGCAGATCAGAAAAATGTCAGCGGGAGTTTCCTGAGGACGGCCCACGAAGATTCTAAAAAAGACTCCGCTGATAATATATGCAAAGATGAGTATTACATTTGTATATAAAAACCTTGATATTTAATAAATAGTGCGCAAAATATCATTATAAATTTGGCGACCATTAGTAGGGCTCTCAAAATAACAGTAATAAAAACTGAGACCCACGATGCAGAGCCTGTAGAAGTATTCTAAACGTGTGGCAAATATCATTACACCATTTATCTCCAAATAACTATCGTAAAACATTTTTTATAATATAAAATGTATAATATTTAATTTTGTTTTATCATAAGACGAACCACAATATAATTACTTCTCCATCAGTTCAAACGAATATACTTTATTGCCAATCCTATTTGTTTCGTACTGATTAGTCCAGTAAAATTCTACTAATTTCCGGAAAATTCATTAGTGAGAATGATTGTTGAAATGATTTTTTTCAAACTTTCATATAGGTGCAACGCAATTGTTCGCAGGCATATTAATTTATAGGTGTTACAGGTTCCATAGAGATTAATGATGCGTTCCATAAGGCGATTAAACATTTTTATTTCAAATCTGAGCTTATGACGTTGCACAGCCATTTAATGACTTTTTCTGGACAAATAAATGTAAAAACAGCCTTACGACCATTGATGCAGATACTGTAAGGCCAGGACAATTCTGGAATTAAATTTCCGATAAAATTCATGGGACCGTGTACATATAATACCACCGCGTTAAATGTTCTGAGATTTATTAATCTTGCATTACCGGGTACATAATAACCTGAATAAAGCAGAGTGATGTATGGGTACCGAGTGACTGCAGACCATGAAACCTCGATGAAGGATATTTCAAAATATTATCAATTTCGTCTTTCTTTTTTGATAACATTTTTTTATTTATTTTTATTAAACAAAACTTTTATCTTAAGATTATTTGTTGTTACATAAGTATTAGAGTATATACAATTAAAATCCTGTACATAATTAATCTTGTCACTTAAGTTAATCCAGCAATTAACATAATTTTGAAAATTTTTTTTTCATGTATTTTAATTTAGGTGTCTGAGGTGCATACATTGTTGGGTTATGAGGGTTCGCTGGTGATGTTGAATTTGATGGGATGGATGGAGTGGGTGGGTGGGGTCTGCGGGTATGAGTATGGAGTGGGTTAGGAGGTGCCATAGTGTTCTGGGGGAAGGATGAGGTCGAAAGGGCATTTTCTCTTGAGGCGACGTGCGTGTGGGGGTGGGGGAGGGTTGCAATGGAATTGCTGGATCGTGGTGTTGGGATGATTGAAGGTGCATTTGATTAATGAGGTTACGGATTTGGTGATTATTGAGTTGACTTGGGGAAGTTTAATGTTGTGGTGGATAATGGAATTTCTGAGGTACCAGGGAGAGTTAGTGATGGTGCGAAGGATTATGTTTTGTTTGGTTTGTATTTTGGCTGAATGGGTTTTGGCTGTTGCTTCCCATATGGATGAGGCGTAGGACCAGGTGGGTTGAATTATGGAGAGATATATTAGGCGTTTTGTGCTGAGGGCGAGTGGGGATTTTCTGTTTAGGAGAGGATATAAAGTTCTGAATTTAAGGTTAATTTTAGAGAGGAGGTGTTTAATGTGGGGTTTCCAAGAGAGTTTTGAATCGAAGAGGAGTCCTAGGTAGGTGGTTTCAGTTTTTGTTGGTATTTCGGAGTTATTTAGATAGTGGGGGATGTGCGGATGAGGATTTTTGGATAGTGTGAATGGGACGGTTATTGATTTGGTAGGATTTATGCTGATTCGCCATAGCTTGAACCAGTGTTCTAGGTGGCTGAGCGCTGACTGAAGAGGTTGGATATTGGAGGTGAGAGAGGAGGTTTGGTAGGAGATGGCGATGTCGTCTGCGAAAAAGATTGTGCTTGTTGCGGGATGTTGTGGAATATCGTGGGAGAAGATGTTGTATAGGAAGGAGGCAATGACGCTTCCTTGGGGGACTCCTGCAGTGATGGGATGGGGTTGGGAGATGTGGTTATTTATTTTGATGGAGAAGGTTCTGTTGGAGAGGTAGTTGAGGAGTATTCTATAATGAGTGTCATTTAAGTAATCTTTGATTTTTGAGAGAAGCGAAGGGTGATGAATTTTGTCAAACGCTTTTTCTATGTCAATAAAAGTGGTGATACAGGATTTACGTTGTTCGAATGAGTTGTTTATGAGGTTGGAGAGGGAGTATAATTGATGGGAGCAGGAATGTTTTGGACAAAAACCGTATTGTGTGTCAGGAACTAGGAAGGAGAGTCGTTTGATTAAATGCGGGAGAAGTAATTTTTCAAATAGTTTGGAGATTGTAGGAAGGAGACTTATTGGTCGGTAATTTTCAGGGTGGGATTTGGTTTGTTGGTTTTCGGTAACATGATTATGGTAGCATGTTTCCATTTGGTTGGGAAGTAGGTGGTTCTGAGGATGGCGTTGAAGATATAGGTGATTAGGATTATTGTTTTTTTTGGGAGATGTTTTAGATGGCGGTTGGTGATGTGGTCATGTCCTGGGGAGGCTTTTATTTTTTAGTTTTTTTTATTGCGGTTTTGATTTGGGAAGGGGTGAAAAGTTTAGGGAGGGGGGATAGTTGTAGGGGCTGATGGAGTTTTGTTGCTATGGTATGATTATGATATAACATATTTACAGTTGAGGTAATTTGCTATTTTACGAACGTAAATGTTGTTGCGACTGAAGCTCTTGCTGTTGTTATAATTATAGCAGATAGTGAATGGATTGTTGCTGAACAAGTCGCTGATTTGAGCATATATCGTTCTCGGTTTGGTGGATACATGCTGTTGATTGACATTTGACTGAAAGCTAATAATGGTGAGTATACTTGAGAAATTTGAAAGTAGTAGAGGATATTGTATAAAACTCCACTTCCTGCGTCGTTCGTGTGTTTAAACGAAAAGGAATTCACAATTACGTTCCGCGACTGTTGACATTGGACCAAAAACGGATTCGGAAAAACATTTCAACGCAGAATCAGCAATGCTTAGCCGTAACCCATAAGAATTTTTGCGCAGATGTGTAAGCGTCGATTGAACTTGGATCCATCACTACAGTCCAGAGACCAAAAAGTAATCAAAACAATGGACAAGTGCTGATGAAAGTGTACCGATAACGGCGAATACCGATTTGTCAGCTGCAAAGGTGATGGCCACTGGGATTCTCAGGGTATAATATTCATAGATATCTTAGAGAAGGGCACAAAAATAACTGGGCTTTTATTATCGTGCTCTGCTGGATCGTTTGAAACGGATGCTGATTGAGAAACGGCCGAGATTGGCGCGTAAGAAAGTGCTGTTTCACCAGAACTATGCGCCAACGCACAAAGCAGCAGTCTCATTGGCGGAATGTGTACGAGTTGGGATTCAAATTGGTTTCTCAACCACCCTATTCACCAGACCTAGCACCAAGTGACTTCTTCTAGTTCCTATTTGAAAATTTGTCTTGGTGGCAAAAAATTTTCATCCAATGAGAAAGTGAGGCCGTGACGAAGTATTTTGCAAATTTTGACTCAACAAGCGATGGGTTGAAAAAATTTGAAAGTCACTCGGCCATGGAAGGAGGCTATTTTGAGATATAAGGTAATCTTTCTAAAATAAATACTTTTTGTTACATTCTATCGTCATGGTGGAGCGGAAGTTCTTGAGAATGTGTCTGGATAATTATTACATAGTAAGAAATGTGAAACCTGATGCTTAATCTGTTAATTCTCGAATGTGTGAACTATCGCAATATCATTTTGCTTGGTTAAATATTAATTCTGTTTTATCAGAATTCCCAGATTACCTGACACAATACAGTATGTATAGTCTTATTATAATTGTTTTCTTTTATGTGCACATGCAGTGTAAATATTTATTGTTAATATAATAAGGTTGTTTGCTTATATATTATAGATGATACCTGTTGATGTTATGATAGTAGGTTAGTATGTATATTTCATTTCATATATGAAAATGACTGTTAAAATCTGTTAAATGTTACCTCTTACTACATTAATAAAATTCACTATCCAATTTGATTACAATTAATGACGCTTCCAAAGTAGGGTCAATGTAATAAATTATAATTAACACTTCTTCAGTCACATGTAAAACAATAAAACCGATGTAAATGTTACGGAATTCCAACGTTGGGTTTTATTTATAAGAATAAAACAGAAATGATGTTTCGCATTACCCAAGTATGAGTTTAATCTGTTTGAAAATAGTTCTAGAAATATTATGCCGATTTTTTGGAAGTCTTGTATATACTTTGTTGTTTGTACGGAAACCCATTAGGTAAATATATTTTTTGCAACATCATAATTTTGGAATCTACTAAGCATGAAAAATTTAATAATAAATGGGGCCCCAAATGAGGCAATAAAAGTTTCTGCCACGTCGTGGCAAATTGACGATACCACGCGAGAAGATTTCATATAACAACTACACCGGGAGAACCTCCGATCATTAGGAAACAATGTCTGAAATGTATAGAAGTACTACGCATATGAAGTTGGAAAATAGTTTGCAAAATGCTAAGTGATAACAGTGCGAAGAAAGAAAAATGATATTTTAGAGATTAGGTATGTAAAAAGATTAGTCTATAGCGCGTTACTGAGGATAGGCGTTTCTTTAATGGATTTATACTAATATTTTAGTCAGTTTGTTAATCGCGTAAGCAACCATGTTTCTCTGGTTATTCCAACATCAGCAGAAAATACCGTTTTGTGCCAGTCCGGCTGGGGATTATAACGGTAGCTCCATCGGGGAGTTTTCCCGTGCGCAAACAGCAGGTGCAGAGGGTCTCGCTGTTGAAATTTTCTACGTCCGATTGGCTAGGACCTGTGATTGGTCCATAACAAATTAAATGGACCAATAGAGAGACAGTTGGAGAAACAGGTCGGGAGAAGTGGATGCCTGAGGGTATTCTGGCTGGAGAGGTGACTGAGAGCAGTGGCTCTTGGTTTTCCAAGTATCAGATCAGCGAGACTCCACCAAAGGCACCAAGTCGATGATCAGGGACGAGGGACGTCGCTGTGTTGCTGAGACCCTAGTCGGGTAACCAATATCGCGTATTTTTCATGGTTGCGTAGAGCACTTTGTATAAAACTCGTTTCTCGGGCCTAGTTTGCCACAACAATCCCTGGAATTCATAACTGGCTAGTCGGGGCAAAATTTTATAATTGCATATATATTTATATTTTAATAAATTATCTATGTATGGAATGGGTTGTTGTTTTCCCTAGTACTTCCACCTACCGCAGGTAAGCCGTTCCAAGAATTGGACCGCAGGAGACATGCTACGGCGGGTAGCGAAGGGAGTGCCACAAGTGTGATAAAATAAAATAAAATAGAAAAATCCAGTAAAATGAAGATGATCATAACATAAATAATATCAATATTTCTCCGAGAAGAAACAATGCGTCACCAAGCGTGGAAAAATGAATCTGAGTTGCGAGGAAAATTAGAATAAAATAAAATAACGGTTAAAAATTCTTCGTATAAAAGGTACAGCGGACGTATTGGAAAGAGACAATATTGTAATTAGGTATTATATAAAGGGGAAGTTATACATTGCAATGAAGTATTCTGACAATTCCTGGAGAGGAGGAGAACAAAGTATGGAACAAATATTGCAAAGAGAAATTGCGAGCAGATTTTTCAAGAGGGATACAGACAGAACATATACAATTAGTTTCACAGACTCCAATTTACTTATAAACGTTTTGTTAGAGCTCCAAAAATTCCGCGAAAACGGGCCAGTAAACACGAAAACATTTAAATGGGTTTTTATAAAAGTATTACTTGATAAAAGGTATTCCTAGAAGTTACAAACGAATTGTATTTTTAAAAGCTTTAGATGAACCGACGGGAACAAATGCAGATATCGAGAAAGATAGAAAAACAATGAATCGAGATATAAAGGGTCAAATATAAATAGAATAGGCGAGGGTTCTCGTCTGATTTGAGAGAGAAGACAACGAAATAAATCCGATGGCTAAGGAATTTGTTGTAACCGAAGTAAATGGAGGGGAAAGTAAAGAAACCTGTAGAAATATTAAAATCCCAGATATGTAGGAGTACTTTCATTATGTACAATTAAATTTAAATATGCTGCATTATGAAATATGTACTATATATATTGGGAAATAAAGCCGATTTAGTAAGACTTATTTACAAGTCCTTGGATTTACAATATACCAGCTATTCCTAAACATTACGGAACATTTACCAAAACCCTTTTATTTATGGAACCCTACATTCAATAATAACAATTAAAAGACACTGAAATTTAAAATTACAGTAAAAATCCCCTTCATTGGGAATATTTCAAACAATGTTAATGTGAAGTATGAAACGGTGTCATTGTTTTATTAATAATTTTAAAGTTCGGTTTTATGTCCGACAGTTGTTATACACACATGTGGAGCAGAATAAATACATAAATATTTTTTTTGTATAAGTATAAGCTGGTTTCGTGGAACCCTTGTGTCTTTACACAGAATCCACTTTGCAAATAGCTGTGAAATACAAAGACTTGTTGTGCACATTGAAATATAAATATGGCATCCAGACTAATATTCATAAGCATAATAAAACATATAGTGAGTAAATTTTAGAATAGTTAATATGGTAAGCAACTAATTATAGATATAGTAAATATTTTTTATTTAAAAAGTGACATATAAATGTTAAAAAATTATAGTAAACAGAATGGCAGTTGTTCCTTGAGACTGACAGTGATTCATCCTAACTGATGATTTGAAAAAATAAAAGCAGGGAACGGCTCTCCTTCCCCATAATTATTATACCGTTTGCATAGTGAGTTGAAACAAAAGCGACAGGGAATAGTGCACAAAGAAGCCGCTCCCCTCGCAGGACAATGCGCTTGCTCAAACATCGGCCGATGCGAGGAAAAAAGTCATCTGTTTACTTACCCATTACCAAAATATAGCCTGAAGTAAGTTTCATAACCTGTAAATCGGCTTTTGTGTGAAGAACTGTTGGTGAACTGATGGCTAGGTTTGTTATGCTCAATTCAGAAAACAATTGTGGACAAAATTTTCCAATCTGGCTGAATGAAATAAATCAAGCGCAGTAGAGATTATTTCTGCTGCAACAAATTTTATTTTTACAATCGAATCAAACAACGAATTAATTTTGCATAATTAAAATATTCATTCCCTAACACTAAAGAATCTAAAATTAGCAAATGGATGTTACCGGTCGGTTACAATATATATCCATTTATGATAAGTAATTGGTTGTTTGATTAGATTATTTATATTCCAATTTATTATTAAGCTTAAACTAATTTATTAATTTTAGAAGAAAATAATAATAATTATCTAAATACATAGTTGTCTTTGGAATGCCGAGAAAAAAATATATTATATAAATTCACGTTAGCAATTTTTTAATCTAAATATTCTTGTAATTAATTATAATAACCTAAATAAATTCAAATCTGGGACGAAATATTATGTCTGAAAATTATTATATTTAAATAGAATAATAAAATTGTCGGACTAATAGGCTGTTGTTTTTAATTTTAAAAGAAGTCAGATTATTATAATTATTATATAACGTAATGTTGGTTGCAGTGTTTTAATACAAATTCTCGTTTTACCATCCGTACGATGCAGATGTAACAAAAAAACATTCCTCAGTTGCGACATTGATTAATGATACGTATGTTATAATTACTGGCGGGGAAACCGAATAGGAATTTTATCAAAGATCCCGGCGAGACTACTATTCCAGTTAAATATCATCACTAAAAGTACAATCCACAAAAATCACAATTCGAGCCCTTCAATCACGCGAAATGCAGAAATCTGTAAACTGGCTCAGTGATTGCGATCCGTGCCGGAGGAGACTTTCCATAACCTCAGCGGCGGTAAAGTTGATAGCCGACCTCCTGTGGTGTAGGGGTCATCGTGGCTGACCCGCAACACAGAGGTCCCGGGTTCGAATCTCGGCGATGGCACGGATGTTTCTGTGCGTGAGAGAAACTCTTGTCAAAACAGTCCCCCGAAATGGAAAAACGAGTAATGAGTCGCTAATAACCTGAGCTGTTGATGTGTCTGTAAATAAATCAATAAAAAAAAGTTAACTGTGACCATTTTGTTGAAGCCGTATTATTTTTAAAATATTTCTACTGTGCTAATCATACTTACAGATAATTAAAAAAAATACTATGGCCTTATCTTTGTAGGAGAACTAAGAAGTTTGTTAAAATTTTCCATAATTTCATATTTGATGATTTGCAATTTTCAATAAAGTCTGTAAACCACATAAAGAATTTATGTACCAAAAATAAAGACAAAATATGTTGTAATAATTTAAATGGTGGTCTTAATTACAAGGATTAATTAACAAAATTATTAAGATTTAAAAATTTATTCTTTGAAAGTATAAATTGTAATCCCTACATTATACGCCTAATTTCATCAACTTAACAAAAAAATATTTTATTTCATTTTTGCAATTCGTGGCGTTCTAGGAAAAATACAACTTTAAATTTTACAATCAAATACGTCGAAATTCTCTTTATCTCAGGGTCATTACTGGGTTTGATAGTAAGAACAATCCAATTTAATAAACTGACATTAACAATTCAAACTCATTGAAGCTAACTTAATAAATATGAAAATAAACGAAATGGAAGAAACTAAATGAAAAGGAAAACGAACGAAATCTGACTTCTACCTTTAATCCTCGTTTACAGATTTTAAATAATTGTTTCGTACTCACGAATGTCTTTCTGGTACCAGATCTGATTCTTGGAGCCTGAGGACAACACACACTAAAAAGGCCATTATTCACTGATTCTACACATTAAATTTCAATACACACGGTCGATGTTCTCGTTCTCTGCCACCTGGACTTTGGATCAGCCGCCCCTCAGTCAGCCCTCGGACATAGGTCTCCTTAATGCCTCTATGCGAAATTTAGTTCAGTCTGTGTGAATCAAAACCTTTTGTTTCCAACTTTGCGATTATTATTTGAGTCTCTCCGTCAAAACTGTTTACTCGCGTTTTATTTAATCTGATAGATCTTGCAGTTGGACTTCTTGGACCGCGCTATTCATACTTTTAGATCACATTCAAACCCGAGGAAGCCAGCGACAGAACCTTCCTAGCGAGCTCTGGCGGATGCTACCTTTGGGGATGCCTTCACATCTCTCTGGTTTTTTGAACTAAGGTTCCCATATGCCGAGGCACCTCGGCCTGTTTTGAGAGGTGTATGTTCCGGGGTCGCAGACCTTGTCCGCTATTCCTATTGGAATAGTCGGCCAGCTGCCTCCTAAATTTGTCAAGGCACGGCGAGGGGAAAGCTGCGACCCCACTGCTAATCCCTCTCTCGCCATCGGAAGGGCGTTGGACAAGTACCAAATGCCCGACCTACCTGATGCAGGTTTTTCTAGGGTTTTCTCTGCATCACTTTTAGGCGAATTGCCGGGTAGGATCCTTAAGCCATAGCCCGGGGGCCCTAGTTAACCCTTGGCTACCTTCCTCTACCTTTCCGCATCCCCCTTTCAAATCCTTTTTCTATGGTATTAGAGGGGAGTTGCCACTATACATAGCCTGTTTACACCTTAAAAAAATCCACATTCTCCCGTAACGTTCGCTGGACTCCTTTAAAGTTTCAGTTTTCCTCGCAGACTGACTTCCTACTCGCGCGCATTTCCCGGCAACATTAGCCGACAAAGAGGCGTGGTTGTTTCTTTCAAAATTCGTGCCGCTAACAATACAATTATATTAAAACAATTAATGGGCTCTTTAATTGGTATTACAATATATTCCTGAAGTAAGAAATGTCTACAGTATTAAAGTGTAAAAGTTGTGTCAAACATTACGTATGTTATACAATTGAGTGCGTAAAGAATAGAATTTTAAGTAAGTTTAAAGCTGAAATAAAAAATTCAGAAATGAGGTAACTTATATCGAAATACAATTTTCTGACATTTTAAGATTATTCGCACATTATTCGTATATCATAATATTAAATGTGTTTCTTCTAAAATGGTTATAATCTTATAAGCTGAACTTTCCTTTATGTACCCAGTGTAAAAATGATGGTATTTTGCATTTGGTTGGTTAACCATTTGTAAGTATTTATCCAAAATAAATTATATAGATCACTGTCCCGTCGTTCATTTTTAAAGATATTAACATTTGTGTTACAATATCTTTTTTCTTGTTCACGTAAATAATTTTTCAAGTATGTATTTTCCTATTTTATTGTTTTTCTCATTTTCAATCTGTCAATTCATATATTTCCAAATTTAACATTACATTACTAATTTGTCTTCTTTTTATTCCGTATTTTATTTTATATATGTATGTTCCATGTTGCTTTTATTTATTTTGTTCTATTTCAATCAGTATTCCCCCAACAGTAATCTAAATGAAGAAGATAGTACAATTGATGGCACTGGCATATTTCACCGTAGGATTATTCGTTGTTTTTTTATTTCGTCTGTTTCTCTATTGTGATGCTTAGCTAAATAGAATCTTTGTACAATACGTACCACTTTGGCATCAAATGATGCGAAGAAAAGTCTTTCCAGAAGACACTGTTTGGAGTAATAGTGTACTTATTATACATTTAAATTCGTCATTTTACTCCTTCTCAGTAAGTCTAGAGCTACAGGTTGATTATGTTAAAGTTAGAAAAAAATTGAACAGCAATGAAATTAAGATAATTAGATCCGTCAATTATAAGTAAAATTTGAGTAAAATTAAGCTGTCTTTTCGATCTATGTCTTAGGAATATGTTCTAAGCCGCTTTCATGTATTTCATGGTTTGCGGAACAGACATTAGTGATCTGTTAATGTTTACAGATTAGTGTGTGCCTATCCTAGCCCCTGCGAAGCTTAGCATTTAGTAGTCTGCACACTAATTGATTTAGTAATCTGAATCGTGTTTCAGTTGCACCTCACATCCTGATAAACTCTAACCTGTCCTCTCATTTATTACAGGAGGAAAAATTGTTCTATGTCGTTTTTCAATAGTAAGTATTGAACTAATTTTTATGTTTATAATTAAATACACCGCTCTACATACTTGCGGAAAATATAATTCCAACATCAAGAAGAAATTTTGATACATAAACAAAATCTGGGAGTCTGGTTTGCAAATCTAAAAGATGACATATTTTCAAAGTTTCATGATCGTTGAGCATATTCCGTACTGAGGAAACGTTCCTCAGGGACCCAACGCATTTGTAAAGGTTATTTTCATTGTCCCTTCTTCCCTTGTACTAAAGGGTCGCAGAACGTTCGTGGAGCAGCCAGGCAACGACACACAACAAAACGACTTAACCTTCAAAATAATTCCGCTTACTTCATTCGTTACATCCTCAAGTAATCGATTTCTAATCATTCAATTTCTCACTTTACTGCCAACAGAAGTTCTTATTTATGCTTCAGAGGCCTCCCAGTAGCGTTTCGTTACCTTACCTAGTAAACTGTACCTTCAAGTAACAAATACTATCCACAAACATTATATGAATGCATCCCAGCAATATCGCGAAAATTCTGATAATGTCGTCTTCCGTCTCCTTAAGGTGCTCGTAAATGAGCAACAAAAGTTCCACATTGCTGGCAGTATTTTAGGAAACTATGGCCGGTCAACATTTCCGGCAATGTGTTGCCGGCAAGTATGGCCGGGCAATAAATTGCCAGTCATATTCTGGCAATATTTCGGCCACAAAGTAGCCCGAGAATTTCCCGCGAACACGTAGTGCAATAAAAATTGCCGAAAAGTGCTTATTAGCGCAGCATTAATTGAGATAAAAATTTCAAGTAATTAAAGAAATTCGAACTTATTTAAACAAACCAAAAACACTTAACAATTTAAGAAACGAATTAAATCTTGACAATTACTTTTTTCAAAATTGATTTATGGTCGCGTCAACCAGTTGGTTATTGGCGACCCTATAAAAGTATTTACATAATTAAGTTACAGCAGGTTAGAAAATTTCCAATTGTGAACGACGTTTCAAATAGCGGATGTCAGTTTTGCGTCGGAGACGAACTCCAGGAGGCTCTTGATCGCCGTGGTGTGTATACAGAAGTCTTCTCCGGAGAACACGGCTAAAGTCCTCCTGCGTATTTCCTCGAATTTTGTGCATTCAAATAGAATATGCTGGATGGTGAGGGCTTGATCACATACATCACAGGTGGGCTGATCCGTTCTGGAAAAAAGATATTCGTGAGTGAGTTGGGTGTGCAAAGTTCTAATCCTGGACATTATTATTTGTTGTTTTCTTGAGATGTTTTTGAGGTGGCACAGATTTGCTGATGTTTGCAGGTTCTGATGGAAGAAGCCGTTATTTCCTCCTCTCCGCGTGTCCTGCCAGCTACCCTCCACTTTTCCTGTACATTCATTTAGAATGTCCGAGGCTGTACAGGCAGGGGCTTCGTACAATGGTAGATCTTCTTGTGCAATGGCCGCCAATGCGTCCACCTCCTCGTTTCCCAGCGATGCCCGCATGAGCCGGGATCCAGACAAGCTTCACGGATTTCCCTCACGAACTGCAGAGATGTAGGTTGGCTCTGATGGCGTTGATGGTGCCATTCCTTATTTTAGGGTCTGGTAAGTGCTTTAGTGATTGCAAAGAGTCTGTTAGGATCATAATTCTGTTGATTGAAGATTCCAGGCAGTATTCAACTGCCATTGCTATGGCGAAGGTTTCAGCGGTGGTGCTAGAAGCAGAATTATGGATGGCTATTTTCCTGTTGAAGTTGGGAAGAATCACCGCACAGGTAGTGCCTACTTCCGTTTTTGAGGCATCTGTGTAAACTAATGTAGAGTTTCCATGCTTCTTTATAAGAGCATCGACGTGAGCCCAAGGATCTTCTTGGGAATCAAGGTCAATGAAGTATCTATTTGTAGGTCGATAAACTTCCATGGAGGGAGATTAGATGTAGTATTGTGGTCTATGTTGGGGATGGTGAACTGGAGACTGCGAAATAGTTTGGCTGATTACTTATTTACTATCCTACAACCGACTTCCAACGACACTTCGCCGTCCAACGCCAGAGCCAATCAGTCTAACATATCATTCCACCAATCACAACAACGAAAAGACATTCATCGGCACGGATCCGTTATAGCAATTTGTTTTATAATGTATCGAAATTATCAAAAGTATAATTTGTTTGAAATTATAAATAAAATTGTTTATTCACGTTTTGGTTCGTACAACAATTTTTCTTTTATGAACCATGAGGTAAATAGCAATTTGAAGTGCCTAGAGAAACACAACTGCATTGGTCAGTTGACAACACTCAAAAACGACGATAACGCAACGACAATGGGAGAGCCGAAGGGTTGGCGTAACAATAAGGGAGCAACGACAATGGGAAAAGAGAAGGTTTAGCGTAATAATAAGGGATCATAGCAATTATTTTGTTTAATACATCACACCTATTAATGTACAAACAGACACTATTTAACTCAATAATTGCTATGATCCCTTATTATTACGCTAAACCTTCTGTTTTCCCATTGTCGTTGCTCCTTATCGTTACGCTAACCCTTCGGCTCTCCCATTGTCGTGTTTTCGTCGCTTTTGAGTGTCAACTGACCAGTGCAGTTGTGTTTCTCTAGGCTCTTCTTAGCACCTGAAACGTTGTGTGGTATTTATATTACCTTTTTTTGTCTGTTTTGGCTATCTTCCTTATTCATTATTTTCTATCAGACGTAATTTTTCTCATTTTAAATAACAATTTGCTTACATAAACTTTTCATATTTTAATTCCATTTTAAATTTTGTTTTTGGTTATTAAATTATTATTTCTGAATTAATTAATTTTCTATTTTTATAACAGCACAACCACATAAATAAAATTCTCTCTTAAGTAATTAGCGAATTAATTTTTACAAGGTGTAGCTCCGAGTCAGGCGCCCTGCAGCGTTTATTCAAATAACTGTAAATCACCGCCATCTGCGACTCAAGTGTTGTCACGCTAGCGTTCATTGGAGGGAGAACCTTTTGTCGCTGCTAAATGTTGGTTAGAAGGTGAGCGCCTGAAATCAAGCTATCTGCGTCGTCGACAGACTGGTGGAGTATTTTCCTCTCAGAGCTGGAGATTTCTCGTCGTTATCGCTCGTACCTTCATAACAAATTTGGACTTCAGACTGTTGATTGAACCGGTTGGTCTGCCAATTTTGATCATGATTACTCGGGGGCGTTTTGAAAGAGGAAGAAGCTCGTTTCTAATTAGCTGTTGTCACCAAACGTGCTCTACAGGGTTGTCTTGGTCCGCAAAATCAACATATCGGCAGGCATGAAGACAAATACAGCGTCGTCCGCAACCAGCTCGGGACCATTGCTGATTTTACAGAGGAAGTTCAACACGCTTGGAAAAAACCATCCCACAAACTGACATACGACACTTGTATGACAAAAGCGTTTGCATGTTTGCATTCAAAATTGAGGTTACAACAGAGGTTATGTTTTTAACGCACCACCGTTTCACAAATTAAATAGCTCTTCTCGCGCATACTTTTACTTGAAACTGAAACCAAATAAATATGTTACCTAAACAAACAGCAAACCCCTCTCCCGCCATCGGAAGGGCGTGGGACAAGTACCAAGTGCCCGACTTACCTGATGCAGGTTTTTCTAGGGTTTGTCCTGTATTTATTTAAGGCGAATGCCGGGTAGGATCCTTAAACCATAGCCCGGGGGCCCTATTTAACCCTTGGCAACCTTCCTCCACCCTTCCGCATCCCCCCTTTCAAATCCCTTTCCTATGCTATAAGAGGGGAGTTGCCACTATGTGGATTACCCTATAGTTAGCCTGTCTACACCCAAAAAAAATGTTTTGTCTAACTTAAATTCTTCTAAACAATTTTCACCTTGTTGTGGGGATTTAATTTCCCACCATTATATATGATACTGTTAATTTCATATATTCTATCCCAGAATAATTCAGTACCACTATTCATCTGTAATTTAAAAAATCGTACTATTCAACAATGATTGATATTTTATTTTATAACTGAAGACAAAGATTGATAATATTATCGGAGCAAAGAAAGAATACCAGCATTTAATGTCAGACAAAGAAAAGAACGGACATTGATCAATTCATATTTATCATTAATTCCTTGAAGTATTGAAAATTTCTTCGTCGAATATATGCTGACGGTTTCTTTAAGAACGAAACAGTTACGTTTTATTTGTTCTATAGGTTGATGTTATATTTGCTCATTGCTAATAATCAATTCAATTGTGTGTTGTTTAGGGCCATTCAACCAATTAATTCGAAAGCGCCTAAACGGAAATGTCTCTGCTCGACAAACATTTAGTCAAAGACTACGTGATAGAAATTTCAATTTTAGGTCAGGAAAACCCACAACAACACACTTACTAATTGGAAATTAAAGCAATAAATATATGAATACGTTATTAGATTTATATTTGGTATGAAAAAAGCAGATTAATGTAAACCAATATTTCACAAAATAAAACACTAAATCTATTCTCTATATATCTTTAAAACTATTATGTTGGTAAAGAAGTCGATAAAACCTCCCAGGGCAAAACAGAGCTAACCTTTATAATACTAGGGCAATTACGGACTATTTTTTTAGCGTGCGGTCTGATACAAAAAAAACTGAGCATGACCCATTTCTGAAAGGAATTATATTTTATAATAAACTGCCACTGTACATAAAGGAATTGCAAGGCAAGCACTTTGAAAGAATTCTGAAAGAGTATTTAGTAAATAAGGTAATATATAAGATAACTGAGTTGTGATGATATGACTGTAAAACTTTATACTGATGATTTAAATGTTTCTTTTCTATTTTTATATTAAACCCGACACTTTCACATATTGTATGTATGAAATTATATGGAAATAAAGTTTATATCATATTATTATTATATCAGTTGAATATGAAGCATGTTCAAGGAATCTGATAGTTTTACGAGGCAATATTGTTCTTTTGATAATGCAGTGAGAGCGAGGACATTCTCCTGGTGCAATAACCAACAATTTTTTCACAATTCAGGGCGCTTATTTCCCATTAATTCACGCATTTGATTCGAAATTTGTGTACAATATTGTTGGGTTTCCATTCTCTCATAACGATGACAGGGTTTTATTGAAGAAAACATCAAGCATTGCATTGAACTTCAAGTGAACCATGCAATTTTTGGTAAATGAAGAAGATGCCTACAATCTCATAAAACGTGATAAAAAAAATTAAAATTTGGACTCTTTATCCATACGTTGTAGAAGGTTACGACAAAAAAATTCATCTCAATAATCTTTTTTAGATATTTCTTCTAAAAACTTCACGTATTTTGTTAAAATGCACCGAATATATTTCTCTGTTCTTGTTATTGGGAGGTGATTAAAAATATCTCAGGTAAAGTCAATTATAACGCGACATATATATAGCTTGTCGACGACGGTAAAACTTTTACCAACAGAGACGCTGCGGGTATATTTAATTCATATTTTGTTCTCGTGTCGGATCAGTTTTCAAACAATAAGTCATCAGAGGGTCGTGCTTTTTATAAACTGCTACAAAACGCTGTACAAATTGTTCAAAATTAAATTTTCCTTCAACCGGTTACCAATATCGAAATAATAAACGTAACAAGAAAGTTAAAATGTACCCAATCTGCGGATATATATGGCATCTCAAGCAACGTTGTGAACTACTGTCACTTCTACTCCCCTTCAAATCATATTCAACGCGTGTCTTTCTACCGGCATTTTTCCCGACTCCCTTAAAGCTGCAAAAATTATTCCGATCTTCAAGAAGGGTTCGCCCACCGACGCATCAAATTACAGACCAAATTACCTACTTCCGATATTTTCAAAAATACTAGAAAAAGTTCTACACAAAAAGTTACTTGAATTCTTGACGAAGTATAAAGTAATTACTCCCGCACAACACGGCTTCCACAAGCACTGCTATGTACGAGTTCATTCAAAGTATACAAAATTCCCTTGATGAAAAACTTAAAGTAGCCGGAATTTTTGCTGATCTTTCGAAGGCATTTGATCTTGTAGATCACAGAATACTACTCCAAAAATTAGAATATTATGGGATCAGAGGCAACGCTTTGGCACTCTTTCAATCATACATCAACAATCGGAAACAGAAGGTGGCCTTAAAACAACAAAGCTGGTGATGTAAACTTGTCAAAATGGGAAGGCGTTTCTTGTGGCGTGCCTCAGGGCTCAATATTAGGTCCACTTCCTTTTTCTTTTGTATATTAATAATCGTACAGAATATATGGAACCTATAAAATCTGTCTCATACGCAGAGGACACTAATTTGTTAATTACGGACATTGATTTAAATAATATCAATGCGAAGATTGAGATTGCATCTAGAAACCAATAAATTAAACTCAATGTGCAGAAAACTCAGTACGTTTTACAACAGAAACCAACAACATCGTAACGGATAAGTTCTCAGATTCATGCGACTTTCCTCGGTTTGCAGGTGTACAGAATATTAAAATGAAACTTGCAGATTGATCGCCTTGTGCGCAAACTTAGTTCTGTTTATTACTCATTGAGACTATTGATGCAACAAGTTGATACCAAAACTGCTTCACTAGTCTAATTTGCCTACTTTCATTCAGAAATGTGTTACGGTATTGCCAACTGGGGCAATTGTTTTCGTAGTGTGTAAGTTTTCAAATTGCAAAAACGAGCCATTAGAATTATATCAGGTTCAGATGCTTGAGAAAGCTGCAGGCCGCTGTTCAAAAGACTTCATATTCTGACTCTACCTAGCGCTTACATATTAGAAATACTAAAATTTGTTAACCGCAACATGAACATTTTTGCAAGTAACGCGGACAATCATGGCTACGACACAAGAAACCGTTCAGTTCTCAAGTCTGACAAGCACAGCCTCAGTCTCTACGATTCTAGCGTTCATTATTCCGGTATCGCACTATTTAACAGCTTTCTTGAACAGGTAAAGAACAACAACAACTACAACTCAGTCGTCAAGGAGTGTAAAACTTTTATTGTAAATGGAACTTATTACTCCGTACACGAATTTTTGAATCGCTCTCACATTCGTTGAACTGCGCTGTCTACAATTTTTTTTTGGGGGGGGTAGGGGTAACAGGCTACATGAGGGTAATCCACATCGTGGCAACTCCCCTTTAATAGCATAAGAAGTGATTTGAAAGGTAGGATGCGGAAGGATAGAGGAAGCTAGCCAAGGGTTGACTTAGCTGTGGGGTCGCAGCATTCCGTTCTCCGTACCTCGAACAGTTTAGGAGGCAGCTGGCTGACTGTTACAATGGGAACAGAAATAACTCTTGCCGAATGCCCAAGGTCTGTGACCCCGGAACATACACCTCTCAAAATAGGCCGAGGTGCCTCGGCTTGTGGGAACCTTAGGTCAAAAACGGAGAGAGGAAAAAGCATCCCCAAAGATAGCCCGTTTAATATGTAAATGATGAAGGAATCCGGCGAGATAATTCTCTCGCAGGTGAACCTTCCCAGAGAGCTCTGGCGGAGGCTACCTTTGGGGATGCCTTCACATCTCTCTGTTTTTTTTAACTAAGGTTCCCACATGCCAAGGCACCTCGGCCTGTTTAGAGAGGTGTATGTTCCGGGGTCGCAGACCTTGGGCATATGGTAAGAGTTGTCCGCTAATCCTATTGGAATATTTGGCCAGCAGCCTCCTAAACCGGTCAAGGCAAGGAGAGGGGAAAGCTAACCCCTCTCCCTCCATCGGAAGGGCGTGGGACAAGTACCCAATGCCCGACCTACCTCATGCAGGTTTTTCTAGGGTTTTCCCTGCATCACTTTTAGGCGAATTGCCGGGTAGGATCCTGAAACCATAGCCTTCGGGCTCTAGTTAACCCTTGGCTACCTTCCTCTACCCTTCCGCATCCCCCCTTTCAAATCCCTTCCTGTGCTATTGTAATATATATGACATATATATTAGGTCTGCCTTGTGGGCACTAAGGAACTTCTGAGTAAGCATCAGAAACAAAGCTTCTTTGTGGTTACTCACGTTCTCGGAGTAAGCATCAATAAACAAAATACTTGTAAGCATTCAGGAATTTCCAACTCGGCAGCAAAGATAATTTAGACCCATGTGTCCTGCTGAGTCTGGGGCTGCTTGAATACAATGAAGCTCTGTGAACATATGTATAAAAGGGCCAGACTTCTCTGATGGAAGCAAGTCTGTATCTTACTTCAACGTGGTGCGTATGCCACTCTGTCTTCTGTTTTCATGTTATTGACTTAGCTCTAGGCTGTAGACTAAGATTAATAAAACTTCTTTATTATTCTAATGGACTAAAGCCTCATGTTATTTCTCTAAGACTTTAAGCTATTATAGAGTGCGACTTAGCGCGCACTCCGGACCCAAGTTACAATTTCTTCCTAAATATCTCTGTTAGCGAGACCAGGAGAAATTCGATTATTATATGGTGGCAGCGGAAATTTAAACATTAAAAGGTGGCAGCGGAAATTTTAAACATTATATGGTGGCAGTGGTGGGATAGAATAGCTCAATTTCCATCCATTGGCAGTGAGAGAATAACTACAGGTGTTCAGGAAGGCACGCCTGATCAACGTTTCTTCTTGGACTAAGGTTCGTAAGATTGTGGCTCTTTAGAAACTGCGTTATTGATACCCGAGGGAGATTTGCGTGTTCAGTCTTTGGAGCAGCCGTTGCCGCAGACGGAATTCGGTAGTGAGAAGATCTCACGAGTACTTCCCGACTGCAACTCCAATCTTACCCTACATCGTTCGTCACCAGAGTGACGCATCTATCTTCTATCTATTCTTCACGGCCTTTCCGTCTTCACGTCAACTTTACTCTTCACGACGCCGGACGACTTTCGACGCCCGACGACGCGATTGTCTTCCCTTCTCAGAACGACTTCCGACGACTCTGCACTTCACGTCAACTCTACTCTTCACGACGCCGGACGACTTTCGACGCCGACGACGTGATTGTCTTCGCTTTTCAACAAGACTTCCGACGACTCTACACTTCACAACGTCTCTACTCTTCCGACGACTCTACACTTCACGCCGTCTCTACTCGTCACGACGCCTGAAGACGCCGAAGCAGCCGTCTCTTCCCATCACGACTTCTGACGCCGAAGCAGCCGTCGTTCCGTAGCACGACAACGCAGAGAGATAGCTGAAACCTTCTATTTCCTTTCCGGTAAGTCCAGTCCCATAAAGCAGAATAATGTCTAATGAACGCTCAGACGAAGTAGGCAATGATGATGATTTATATATTTCTGTGACTCAAGCAATTAAGTTAATTCCTAAAAATTTTGATGGTAATCCTAAGGAACTTTCCGAATTTTTAGAAGGAGCAGAAGCCGCTAATGAATTTGTTAATCCTAATAAGAGACCGCTTTTACTAAAATTCATAGAATCTAAAATTACGGGAGACGCGAAATCAAAATTGTTGGCTAGAACAGAACGGGATTCTTGGCAGAAAGTTAAAAATATTTTGGAAGAAAATTATTTGATTAGGAGAACTCTCGAATATTACGCTGGAATCTTGTTTAATTCTAAACAGACTCCGCAAGAGAATGTTGCTCAATGGGGTTCAAAAATTGATTCAATTGCTATACATTTAAGACGTGAAGCTAAAACACGTATGGAAAAATTAAGTGCAGAAATTAATGATCAATTTATTAATGGTGGTATGTTTATTATTAGTGAACTTTTAAAGGGAACTTTCATAGCAGGTTTAAATGATGATAGAGTAAAATACATGGTAAAAACCAAAGGCGAAGGTGAACCATTAGCGCAGCTTGTAGAAACAGCTATAGTGGAAGAATCGAATATTAGATCTCAAAAATTCAAAGGTAGTGAAAAAGGTTCATTTCTATCACACGGTGCAGTGCGAAAAGGAATTCAGTATCCAGGGATTGTAAAAAGGGAACCACAAATAAAAAGAGAAGTAAACACTATGGATAATATTCAATGCTTTAAATGTAAAAAGTTTGGACATAAGGCGCATACTTGAAGATCCCAATCTCGATCGGAAAACTCGCATTAGGCTTCTCTAACAGCCGGGGAAAGTCTAATCGCGGAGGCTGTACGAAAGAGGTGCGAAGCGCGGACACAATTGTCACATTCCAGGGTAGGACTTGTGACGTGGTCACAGATAGTGACGTGATCGCAACTCGAGAGGAAGTTGACGATGCAGCAAGCATCGCCCAGGTGGAGGCTGATGACTTGATTAATGTTAAAGACGTATGTAACGTCTTAAGCGTAGTTCAAGGGAAACTCGTGCAGACAGGTTCTTATGGGCATCCAAGGGAGATAGCCGTGGCTCATATGGGAGTACCAGATGGGTTGAAGGGCAATATTAAATTGTCGAATGAAAACGATAAGAATTTCATTCATAGAGAATCCTGTGTTAATGTTGTTGCACACGAGAAGAAACTCGGTGTAAGGGAAATGTGTCCTGGGAGTAGGAATTGTCACTGTGATGTAAACCACCTGACTTGTAAATTACAAGAAAATGAAATTAATTCTTATGAATTAGAAATAGAATGTCCTCAATTAAAGAAAGGTTTTGGAAAAGCTTTGATAGATACTGGAGCTCAAATATGTTTAGTGCGAGAGAGTGCATTAAAATCGAGTATTGTTCCAAAAAACTCTGAAATAATTATAAGTGCCATTAATGGAGATAAAGTAAGAACTAGGGGTATAGTTCAAATTAAATTCTCTTCCTTAGAAGTAGATAAAGTTACTGACTATCACGTAATTGATAAATTACCGCGTGATCTAGATATAATATTAGGAAGGAATTGGCTTTTATCGAATGGTTATGTGTTGGCAAAGAAATATGTAATATCACCCTATAGCGAAAAACTAGTAGAATTTCCTACGGCAGAAAAAGGTTTAAGATTTGTAGAAAAACAAATGATAGACTATGATGTATATTGCGCAACAGGTTTAGTAAATTGTGTTAACAATTCATTTCCATGTTTAGTTGTAAACTTAAGTGATAAAAATATTATAATAAGTAAGATACTTAAATTGGTTAAACCTCCCACACAGTTGAAAATTAATGAAAATAATTCGTGTAAGCAGAATTTTAAAAGAATCCAATTATTACATAAGGTTAGGGCATATTGTGGAAGGTGCCTCAGAAATTAAAAGAATTTGTGAAGAATTCATTGATGTATTTAAATTACCTGGAGATCCTTTAACTACAACTACAGCAGCAGTTCATACCATTCCAACTCCAAAGATACCTAGTGGTAGAACAATCACTTTAAAAAATTATAGACTACCCGAAAGTCAGCGCGAAGAAATTAATAGGCAAATAGATCAAATGTTAGATGAAGGTATTATATCTCATAGTAGAAGTCCATGGAATTTTCCTCTTATTGTTGTCCAAAAGAAAATGGATGCCTCTGGAAAAAGAAAATGGAGGATTTGTATAGACTTTAGAAAATTAAATGATGTCAGTATTGGCGATAATTATCCATTACCTAACATTCAGGATATATTAGATAGAATAGGAAGAGCTAGATATTTTTCATCGTTAGACTGTGCAAGCGGATATCTTCAAGTCCCGATTGCGGAACAAGATAAATGTAAAAGAGCTTTTAGCACAATGACCGGGCATTATCATTATAATCGTATGCCGTATGGCTTGAGATCGGCTCCCGCGACTTTTCAAAGGATGATAAACGGGGTATTACAAGAATCCATAGGGGAAAGATGTTTTGTTTATATGGATGACATCTTAATTTTAGGTGAAAATTTAATGGAGCATAATAGAAAATTAAGAGAAGTATTAGGACATTTACGCAAACATAGATTACAACTAGAACCAGATAAGTGTGAGTTTTTGAAACCTGAATTAACATTTTTAGGTCATATTGTAACCAAAGATGGTGTAAAACCAGACCCTAATAAAGTATCTGCTGTAAGTAAATTTCCTGTACCAAAGAATTCTAAAGATATAAAAAGTTTTCTTGGTTTAGCTTCTTATTATCGGAAATTCATTGAGAAATTTAGTGATATAGCACGACCTCTAACAAATTTGTTAAAGAAAGAAGTCGACTGGAAATGGACAAAGTTAGAACAAAATAGCTTCGAAGTACTTAAACAGAAACTGACAGAAGCACCCGTGTTGCAGTATCCTGATTTCACAAAATCATTCTCTCTAATTACAGATGCAAGTGGTTATGCTTTGGGCGCGATATTATCACAGGGTAAAGTAGGGCAAGATAAACCTGTTTCTTTTGCAAGTCGAACATTAAATGGAGCAGAAATAAGATATAGCACTGTTGAAAAAGAATGTTTGGCAATAGTGTGGGCTTGTAAACATTATAGACCGTATCTACTAGGAAAGAAATTCACAATTGTGACCGATCACAAGGGTTTGACTTGAATATTCAATGTAAAAGATCCCAGTTCTAGATTACTCCGCTGGAGATTACTTTTAGAAGAATATGATTATGAAATAAAGTATAGGCCTGGTAAAAAGAATAGTAATGCAGACAGCTTAAGTCGTTATCCAGTAGAATGTCTTCCAATATGCGAAGAAAATCTAACGCAAGATCAAAGATTAAAAATTATTAAAGAGTTACACGAATGTCCAATTGGTGGTCATCAAGGTGTTAATAGAACAGTTGAAAGAATTAAATTATATAGAACATGGCAGGGAATAGAAAGTGAAGTTTCGGAATATATTAAAAACTGTAAAGTATGTCAAATGAATAAAGAATTAAACCACAAGGTTAAACAACCTTTGGAAATTACAGATACACAAGAACTACCGTGGTTAAAAATATATTTAGATATTGTTGGTCCACTCCCATTAAGTGAAGATGGAAATAAATTTATACTTACTTGTCAAGACAATTTAAGTAAATATATTGTAGCAGTTCCTTTGAAGTCACAGACTGTAAAAGACGTGACAGAATCTTTTGTAAATTCAATTATTTTAATATTCGGCATTCCTTTATATATTGTTACCGATCAAGGTACAAACTTCATGTCAGAAGTATTTAAAAGATTATGTAAACTTTTCAAAATAGAGAAAATAAATACAACTGCGTATCATCCGGAATCTAACGGAAGTTTAGAAAGATCTCATAAATCATTGATTACTTATTTGAGATGTTTTTGTAAATCATCTGATTGGGACAGATGGATTCAATTTGCTGCATTTACTTATAACACAACACCTCACACAATTACAAAATATACACCGTACGAAGTATTGTTCGGTAGGAAGTGTAACTTACCAGGAATTTTACAGTTTAGACCTAAACCTTTATATAATTATGATGATATAGTGTTAGCTATTAAGAACAAAATGCAAACTTGTCAAACTGTAGCAAAAAATAGGTTAGAAAAGTTTAAAGCAAGCCAACAGGATAAAGTTAAATCAAATAAAGTAGACTTTAAGGTGAATGACCTTGTTTTGTTGAGGGAAGAAGCAAGACATAAGTTAGATCCATTGTTTACGGGACCATTCGAAATCAAAGAAATGAAGTATCCAAATGAAATAATTCAGAGAATAGGTAAAAGAAAGCTCCAAGAAGTACATACAAATAGAATTAAACGGTATTTCTATGTATTGCAGGACGATAAAGAGGACGGAAGCCAAAAAGCTTATAATGATGATGGTGATGATGGTGGTGGTGACAATAACTAGGAATAAAGTAGTAGATGCGCAGAGTGTTGAACAATTCAATTCTGGCCCAGGACTATACTTTGATGAAGTAGGTACGATGTCATTGTATCCTATTAAATGGAAAGTAGTAAGTTATATTAATCTAGAGTCAACTTGGGAACTATGGAAACATACTAATAAGATGAACAGTATATTAGCAAAATTTTGTGATGAACAAAAAGGTTTTGATTGGTATCTACTCACAGATTGTGGAGCATTTCAACAATATGCTGAAACGAAATTTCATTATGTAAATAATTTAAGAGATTCAGTAGAAAGATACACGATTAGTCCAAGTGTAAATTCATTTTCTAAATTCAAGAGACTAAAACGTGGCGTTCTTAACTTCATAGGTGATGTGTCTAGAATTCTGTTTGGGACACTAAGTCAAAAAGATGCTGATAATTATAACAAACAAATTTCCAATTTGGAAAAAGAACAAGCTGAATTTTTACATATTGCAACAAAGCAAATGACTGTAATTAAATCTACAATTAATTCAGTAAACTTAACAATACAGAGAATTAATAATAATGAAAATATGTTAAGAGATAGCTTAATTAAATTATCCGACGATACCAATGTTAAATTACTAACCTATGAAAATCAATTTAAGATAGTTACTCTGATTAATGAAAAGATTAGAATTATACAGAGGGGTATAGATGAATGTCAACATTCGTTAGAAATAATCTTAGATGCACTTGTCCATTCGGAAGCTGGAATATTGCAACCTCAGTTAATTGTATTAGAGAAAGTTAAAGACCTATTGCTTAGCCAGAAATTGCCTACTGGACTGGATTTTCCAAATTTTCCATATACAGAACTTCAAACACTTATAACACCTCATGCTTATGTAAACACTCAAAATCTGGTTTACATATTAGAGATACCATTACTCTCACCTACTATTTATCAAGTGTATAGAATAACACCATTTCCAATTCCTAAAAGTTCCAATCTTTATGTGTTTATTAATTCAAACAAAGAGTATATTTTCAGTGACCCAGTTAGACAACACTTTGGAAAATTGTCAGTGAGTGAACTATCCAACTGTATGCATCCTAATGAGTTAATAAATAAAGAAAAACAAAAAGATTATAATAAATATTTTTTACATGTATCAGCATTTAGTGGTGGTTCTATACTTATTGTAATTTTTATTTCATGTTCATGTTGTTGTTGTTGTTGTAATAGTAAATGTAGAAATTTTATGTTTTGGCTTTGGGAAAAGTTTTCTCCAAGAAAATGCTGGAAGGAAACATCAGAACATCTATGTGTTAATATATTCAATATGCCAAGCCAAGGGAGGGTTGTATACCATCAACCAACTAAAGAAAATAAAAGTTCACCTTCCAAATCAGTAGATTCCATTCCTTCTCCTGATATAGCAGATAATATAGAAGATGCTTCTATTGCTAATAGAACCAGAAGTAGAATGAAAAAGTCATTCTTTAGGTAATATTGAAATTCATATGCAATTAATACTGTAATTTAAATTGTATTTCAATTAGTGTTAGAATTTTATATTATTTGATGTTTCTCCATATTTGTGAATATGTGCTTAAATTCTGAACTTGTGGTGTCAGAATTTTTTTTGACAAGGGAGGTGTAATATATATGACATATATATTAGGTCTGCCTTGTGGGCACTAAGGAACTTCTGAGTAAGCATCAGAAACAAAGCTTCTTTGTGGTTACTCACGTTCTCGGAGTAAGCATCAATAAACAAAATACTTGTAAGCATTCAGGAATTTCCAACTCGGCAGCAAAGATAATTTAGACCCATGTGTCCTGCTGAGTCTGGGGCTGCTTGAATACAATGAAGCTCTGTGAACATATGTATAAAAGGGCCAGACTTCTCTGATGGAAGCAAGTCTGTATCTTACTTCAACGTGGTGCGTATGCCACTCTGTCTTCTGTTTTCATGTTATTGACTTAGCTCTAGGCTGTAGACTAAGATTAATAAAACTTCTTTATTATTCTAATGGACTAAAGCCTCATGTTATTTCTCTAAGCCTTTAAGCTATTATAGAGTGCGACTTAGCGCGCACTCCGGACCCAAGTTACAATTTCTTCCTAAATATCTCTGTTAGCGAGACCAGGAGAAATTCGATTATTATATGGTGGCAGCGGAAATTTAAACATTAAAAGGTGGCAGCGGAAATTTTAAACATTACACTATTAAAGGAGAGTTGCCACTATGTGGATTACCCTCATGTAGCTGTTACCCAAAAAAAATATGTAAATAGTGTGTTCAGTTTTCCCCTTTGGTTCTGTTTTCCTGCCTCTGCTTTCTGTTTTAGTAAATAATCATGACGACATCCCTCCTGACCTACCGACAGGAGATGAATACCACGAAGTGATAAGTGTGTGTGTGTTTCTTAAAGATAGTGGGTATGAATGTGGTGACTGGACAAATGTGTACAGATATGAATTTTTTTTTGTGTGTGCAACTTATCAATTATTACTATTGATATTAATTCTGTTTATATGTAATTTTTCTACTGTACATTTGTGACGAATACTACTTCTTGATCAGAAGGCTAATGGTGAATAAATCTACTTATCTATGTACCATTTCAGCAACAACAAAGATTCAATCTTTCCAGTATTGTATCTGGATCTGTGTCGGCATTTTTGTCGTTTGTTGAAGTGCGTTGCGGTAACTTTTAAATATTTTTTATCCGGGCATTTACAGTTTCAAAGAAACCTGTATTTAACAGCCTGCTCTCTTTTCGTATCCCGCTTTTTCAGGCGTAAAAGCATGATTTTCAACTGCTCACCCACTACAAAATAATATATCAATTGAGATGTGAGTAATATTTAGCCGCTTAATAATATCTTTAGAGATCGAACACAATGGCCGCACAACACATTATTGTAATTTGTTCGTAAGTTACAGTATCAGTATCAGTTTTTTGTCTCGGTATGTAAACAGAATATGCTGATAATCGATAATCAAGGACTGGGCAGAATTAATAATTCTTAGTAAACTTCTCTTGAAATCGATCTTTGGATGAACATAATTATTAGCGCAGCTAAAAATACTATGAATACATTTATATTTTATTATAAAATGTCCGTTACAGTTTAACATAGAATTCTTCTATTTGTCTTCTTCCATTTCTTAACTCTGCATAGTTTTCAGTTTATCATTTGAAAATCGATTCTGCCGTTTTCAAATCATCACTAAATTAATTATGTTCAGAGTAACTAAAAATAATCTATTACGAATTAATTTTTAATTAATTTATAAAAATGATGGTATTTATTAATAATGATTACTATTACTAAAATTATCTTTATAAAGTAGATAACCTTTGGCTCCTCTGCAGGCCAGTAGTACGTCGTTGAAGAAGCTTAATACGCGTATAACCTGGATCCACTGTGAAAGGAAATGCAGTACAGCTTAGAAGACTAGCAAGAGTCGTCAACGGGATAAAGAGCAACAGCTACGGACAATAACCTTTAATTATGTTTTGAACGCAGCGTTGATGACAAAAGTTTTTCAAACGGCTTTAAAAAGGCAGCAAAGAACGAGAAAGAGACCGCATGTTTTAATGGGAGGCGGGTCGTCTGATGTCAAGCTGTTAAGTGCTCAACGCTGATAAATTACAATTAGAGGCCGCCATTCTTCATTATTGCGCCTTGGCGGCATCCTGCTGCCCCGCCATCCTTATTAACCCCCGTAATTAGGAATCTCCCAACTACCACTCAACACTTCCGTGCAGGTCTCTTTACACCTCAATGACTTCAAAATAATTTTTTTCTCAATATTCAGGAGAGTCGAGAGAAATGTAATGTTGTACATTTGTTTCACACGAATCATACAAGCTCGAACAAACACAATCCCCAATGTTCTCATAAATAAAATATGATCATCACTAAGATCATAATATTAGAAACCAGAGGTTAATTCTACAAGTTTATCGTTATAATTAATGTTTCTCAAATTAATATTTTTCATCTGTATAGCGTCTATTTAATTTTATATAATGCAGTTAACTTTCCGTTCCAAATTTATCTTAAGTCACATTTCGTTTAGCCAATACCAAACTACCCAACTGCTAATAATGTTAAGAATATCTATGTATGTTAATAATAACGCTATGTAAACTATTTTAAATAATATACGGGTCGCCAATGACCATGATGTCGACGCGACCGTTATAAACTTCAATTAAAAAAATATATCAAAATTATGTGTATTCTTCAGTGTCAAATATATTGAATTCAGACGTTTATTAAATATTAGAAATTTTCTATGACAATAAGCGACATCGCTCTTTTAATGCATCTCGGGCAGATTTATAAAAAATGAGTAAACTAAACTGTTTATTTCGTTACATTGCTATAAGAGAGTCCTTCACAAAAGTTGATAGTTTTTTTAAGGACAAAACTTATTTCTGTAGAAAATTCCTTAATACAACTGACTTGATTGTAGATGTATATCATCTATAAGCTTTTCACGTATTGATTTAAACTTTTACGGATACCGCAGATCAATTTGGATGGCAGAAACTAATTTAAATAGTTCCCGAGGTCTGCTGGAACAAAACCCGGCGACGACGCGCCATTTGATTTGTAAATGGGATCTGATTGCGAATATATTTTAGAGTGTTCATACATTCTTCCATACCATCATACAAAGTTAGCTGTTTCCATTGTTAGTGGCACGTTATATAAGAGTTTCATGGAAGTAAGTACGCGAAAATGACGTTTCTAATGAAATCAGGTCTTATTTTCGTTTTCTTTTTATGTAATGGCTTTAATAATGAAATAGAAAAGTAAGAAAAAAATTATGTAGATAAAGAAAAAGTAAAATAACAGGCAAAATTAAGTGATAAAATAAATTCCACGCAATGATTGAGCAGTATTCTAGACCCTCAGAATGGACGATAGCAACAATAATTGCTGTAATGTGTGGCATTTATTTTATCACTTAATTTTGCCATTTATTTATTTATGTATTTATCTAATAAGTATTCTTTTAACACACAGGTTTTACATTTTATAATTTTTAAAAAGAAACCCCTCTAACCGTATAAAAACAATTCTAATTGTATATTTGCCATACCTTGTATATTAGTATTAGAATAAAATTGAATATAGCACCAAATGTTTGATAACGGTAAAAGAAGGATATTAATATGACTGTTAGCCTAATTGTTAGCAGTACTAACTACTTTCCTCCTAACTATTTCGGTCTATCTATTTATGTTTCGATTACGGCTGAGAATTAGAGACTGACGTATTGTAAAACAAACTTCATGAATACATCAAGCGTTGGGACATCTGTGTTATCATATTTCTGAAGCTTACACGCTTCCCCAAGAAGCTGAATTGAGACAACTACTAGCATTTAATTTGGTGTATTTACTAGGAAATTAGCCGCCTCGAATGACGAACCTGTTTAAGTTTAGTCTGGAGATTTTAATTTATAGCTTTTGTCTACCTCGACTTTCCGCTTGAACTATCATCAGAGGGATGCCCGCCTTAATGCAGCTATAGTATATTGTTTGGCCAATAATTGATTACGCAATTTAGAACACTAGAAATGGTGCATTACAATTAACTCAATTCAACTATTTCAATATTAACTTGAAAGTTCAGTAAAAAATTAATATTGTAAATAAATATTGAGTAATTCGTCGTTTAAAAATTAAAGTCATATATGAATATGAATTTTTGAAAAATAGAATTAATTAGGCATTATGGATGATTAAAGCACATAACAAAGAATCCGCATTCAGTCAGAATTAAGGTACGTAAATAGGATAACAATAACTTAACTAAGGAAAATACTTGGTATCCAGTACATTAATAACATGAAAATAAAAATAGAGGCAGCAAGGAATAGTAAACTTTTGCCGCAATGCAAAAGATGCCAAAGATTTTGACACACGAGAGCATTCTGTAAAAGAACCCAGACTTCCGTGAAATGCGCAGGAGAGCACTTAACCACAAACTGCTCTAAAACCAGAAACACTTCTGCCAAGTGTATATACTGCTCTCAAGATCACCCTGCTAATTATAGGGAATGTACAGTAGCACAGTAGTTACAGTACGTAAGAGAAAATACCTAAGGTGGACACCCCTCAACCAAGACTAGTTACTACTACAGTAACCAGAACTGAGGTATTTTAGTCCCAAATTACAAAACAAAAAGCAGTAAAGCACATCTATGATGCAGCTTATGGAGAATATTTTGAAGAGACTAGAACAAATAAATGCAAGACTTGACAAACGAGAAACCAGGACCACATCTAAGTAAAAAAAACCACCATGGAACAAAACAAACTACGTATTTAAACGTAAACTAGAACAAATAAATGCAAGACTTGACAAACGAGAAACCAGGACCACATCTAAGTAAAAAAATAACACTATGGAACAAAAAAACTACGTATTTAAACGTGGGCATTCTAAACAAAAACACATAGCCTTGAAGTTATTCTACATAAACATTATATAGACGTCTGCCTCATCTCAGAGACGCTCATGACACAAAGCCACCTGAAAAGAGAGGATATTCAGCTAACTAGTTGGCAACAGGGCAACAAACAGCGTGGAGAGGTTGAGAAAAAGAAGACTACCTAACTCTCCTGAGACTCATAGGAGAAAGATTTATATTTCGAGGCGATTTCAACATATAGACTAGGTGTTTAGATTAACCACGACGAAAGGAAGAGATTTAAGGAAAGCAGTTCAATAAATTAATTTTAACCCAACAGGTAAATCTACCTACTGATCCACAGATGCCGATGAAATCCCTGATCTACTAGACTCCATCACGAGAGAAGTAGCATACAATTGCATTGAAGTTTAAGAGAATTTTTGATTTGGATTCTGATCACTCAGGAGTTATTTTAACACTCAGTGAAAAGATAATAGAAGGGGAAACGAGAAAAGAACATGAATAGCATCCAAACGTTTCAGAATAAACGGTTGAGAAACATCGTGAAATCCCTTGGTATATCCAAAATGCAGATCTTCATAAAGATCTCCGAGTTACAACCATAAAAGAAGAAGGTATGCTGTGAAATATGAAGCTAGTCTTCAATTCTACATCAACCCAGTGGTACGACGGCGTCTGGAAAATCAAAATCGCACCAGAAGATTGAGAAAAAGAAAGACAGCTGATCTTGTGTAATGTGCAGTGTATTAAAGTAGCACAACGAGTGAGTGACGTATACACAGATCAGAAAAATCGAGAAGACAACATTGGAAAGACTCAAATCGTTGAGTGTACAGTTTAAAATTTTCAGAAAAAATTAATGTTAGACTTAAAATACTTGTTACAATGTCAGGAACACTGATGCTATTATAAAAAATTATATATTTAATGTAATCAATTGTAAGTAGGTCTGATATTGTATAAATATGAAAATGTCATAAATTATGATGTTCTAAACATTTTTGCTTGGAATTCTTTGATTACGAAATTATTTTTTAATTTCAATTTACACCTAAAGAGTTCCCAAAAATAATTAAACGAAACAAAAAATCAGCCTATTAAGTCAGAAATTTAATATGAACAGGTCCAAAAATATAGCGGATGAATCGTCGTATCTATTTTATTATAATGTTTTAAATTTTCATAATACATTTCCTTATTAATTGTCTTATGTTGTTTCATTTTTGCATTTGGTAACAGATGAGTATTCATCGCTTTTTGCATCGTTATATCAAGTTACTTAATAATCACCTTACTTTAATTAGGTTTATCAAATCTGTTAATTAAATGCAAAGTGCCTCAAGGTTAATATGTATGATGATTTAAAATGTAACCATCCGCAGATTTCTAATTAATTTAAACGACCCATTAATTAAATACTAATAGTTTTATTAGTCCCACAAAGCAGTAATTCCAGGAGGCCACTTTGAGTGTCAACCAAGTGAATACAAAAGTTTTTAAGAAGTTATTAAATTAATTTCAAATATTGCCACTATACTTATCTAGATTAAAAATTATAAACCTTTTGTTTCATAGTCTCTCATTATCTGGAAGGTAATGAGGTAATTTTCTTTTTCTTTTTTGGATTCATGATAACGTTGTAATAAACATTGTAATGTAGATTTATTTACTACTATTTTTTATGTAACTCTGCAAATTACAAATCACTATCATTGTTAGAGGTCCTGTAAGCGGCCCTGAAGATTTGAATTTCATTAAAAGCTGTGACATCCAAAAATTAAGGTAAATAGAAATTTGTAATAAATAATATTTTTGTTATCCTTTAAAAACATTTGTTTAATTCAAAGATGAATCCTATAAATTATCTTTTCCTTTTAAAATTCGAATACTACATAAATTGGTCGCAACGTGGGGCTATAATTTCCCTTTTAATTTGTATACCACAATATATTGTAATAAACAAAAGGGACTTCTATTTAATTTGCCCACCGTTGTGGTTAAAAAATGTGATAATTAACTTTGATGGGCTTTTAAATGAAAAATTATAGACTTTAAAACAAACAACATTTATTCATCAAATCTACAATTATACATTTAATATTATAAAAAGATCTCTTTCTCTCATGGGTCTTTACTGGGTTTGATAACGGACAGAACACTTAAATAATCAAAGAACCCAACATTTATCTTTAAATTAAACAGAAATATTTAATTGTCTAGACGTGGGTCTCTCATGGGTCTTTACTGGGTTTGATAACGGACAGAACACTTAAATAATCAAAGAACCCAACATTTATCTTTAAATTAAACAGAAATATTTAATTGTCTAGACGTTTAAATATTTCTGTTTAATTTAAAGATAAATGTTGGGTTCTTTGATTATTTAATTGTTCTGTCCGTTATCAAACCCAGTAAAGACCCATGAGAGAAAAAGAGATCTTTTTATAATATTAAATTGTATAATTGTAAATTCTGATAAATAAAAGTTGTTTGTTTTAAAGTCTATAATTTTTCATTTAAAAACCCCGTGTTTATTACAATATATATATATATATTTAGAATTTAGAAGGTATTCAAAAACAAATTTTAATCGAAAAAACGCCCTTAAATGAATAAAACAATGTGAATTCAAAGCGTAAAAATATATGTATTAGTGTTTTAAAACAAATATACACTGTGAAACATATATTCCACGTACAAAAATTATTATAACAAATATAAACATACAGATGATGCGTACCAAATGTGTATATTTTGAGCTTACGTCTACGTAGGTTAAATGTTTAATTTGAAAAACTGATTAATGTATTTTATTATTACCGAATCTAATTTTCAACTACTGTACAAAATAAAACTAGACATAAATGTATTCAGGAATAAGTATCCAGCACAATAATACATGTATTATAAAATAAATAGCAGATCAACGACATATATCTGAGAATGAGATGCATATAAATGAAAAATTGTAACGCCCCAAGAAATGGCGGCTCGAAAGCAACATAATTAATACTGAAAGTATTGAAAGGAGGGGAAACTTTTAAAGCCGGAACCGTGAAGTGTACACAGTCGGGATAGATTAATTGTGCGTTATTTTATTAGTAATAAATAAATTATAAATATAAAATTGATTACAGACGTGATAGATGTTAGAAGATTGTAACATTAGCTTAGATATACTAAAATGGTCATCTTTGTCATACAAACCTTATTTGACATTAATGTTACAACCAAACCAACGAATGTTAATTTAAACAAAATTTCTAAAAGATTATAAAAGAATAATTAGCTGTACTTATCTTATAATAAATCATATTTACTTGTATGATTATTTGAATTGCATTATAACAAATAAATGAAACACAGGTGCCCAAAAATAATTACTTCCAGACTTGAAAGTATTTATTTAAAAAAAATTCCATTATTATTCTCCATCGATTTTGTTGGATTTAATGTTTTAAAACATGTATTTTAGTATGACTGGTGACTTCAATAACGAATGAATTGTTTGTAATGTTCATTTTTATTGAATGAAGATTGAAGGAATTTGGAACACATGGAAGATCGTTTCCCTTTGATAATAAAAAGATGTACGGCCTATCGTTTGTCCAATGTCGTGGAGATTTTATGTTCCGGCAGTTTCCCGAAGTGATCTAAAGTTACGACGCATTCATATGGCTGCACACTTGGTCTTAATCTCAATTTTGTTACGACTGAGTGAGAAATAGACGGACGATGAAGTAAACCCCGATTTCATTTCATTGGTTGCGATTCACGTTTATATCACGAACCCTAAAGCACGGTATTTTATGTTACTAAATAGGCTTGGTGATGAATTGAAAACAATATCGTTCTCAGTTTCCTTTCACATTTCTATTATAAGGTTACGGTAGATACAGAAACGTGTTTGAATAATCTAGGTTCAATTAATTACGTAGAAAATTCAATATGTTGAGAATATGAGTGTCATTAGATTTTATACTGTTATCTAAATCTACGATGAATTAAATTGAATAATGGCACAACAGTCAAAAAAATTTTAGTTAAAGGTTTCCACAGAGATACTAATCGATTCGTTTTTAGTTTTATGCCCATCATTCATCATTACTTATAAGTTCCATTTAAATTATTCTCAATATTCGGCCAGAGATCATCCGAGCCCATTCTTTTACTCATAATCGTTCATATCCCTCTGATTATTAATTTCTTATTAGATAAAGGTTTTCATGTTATATTATTTCAGATAACAAAATTCCTTACTAAACTACGCCATTTATACATTAAAATGACTGTCATTCTCATATAAATTACCATATATCAAATATTTTATGTCTGCTTTATTTTTATTACGTGATTATTTATTTTGTAAATTATCACTATTATTAACGTTTACTAAGTATGCGCCAAGCCGGAATTTCTTTTTTATGTATTCCTCTTTTTCTTCATCTGTAAATAATTTTATTAAACTTTCTGGTCAACCGTAATATTCATAAACATAGTTTTTGTATAAATATACTTCTGATTAAATTATCAAATAATATTTACACTGTGTGTGAAGCCATAAAAACATAAAACAAATTCAATGAGACTATACCTACGCCATCTTTCCGGCATTCGAATAAAACAGAATAATAGATTTCAACAAGAAAAATTATAAACAATGTGATAGTTCACAAATTCGGTAATAAACAAATCAACTCCCTCAGGTATCAGAATTCTTACGATGTAATTATCTGCCTCCCACCTGCTCAAGTAAGTTCGCTGGTGTCTATTGATTTAATTTTCACCGCCCACCTGGACTCCCGATTTGGAACTTATTTCCTGAGTTTACAAGCGCTTTTGACGTCGCTACAATCACTTAAGATCTCGGAAAAAATAGTCACCTATCATCAATTATGGGCTTCAACCATGTCGATGTCTGAATCTATTTATAAATGAAAAAATGTCTGAATGATAATAATCTCTTCCTTACATGTGCGACATCTTATCATTTCTCACTACACCTCCAAACTCTCGGTCACTATGACTTTCATATTAGCTCTATTTTCTTAGACAATATGATGAATCAGTATTCCTTAAAATAACTCCTGTGTACCCGATTTCATAGACGTTGTTAAACAAATCTGGTCTCTAGGAACTGAAATATTGTTTCCATAAGTAAAGATCTCATACAGTTTGGATATTCTTTGCCTGATTGAGAAATGATCGGTCTGTTTTCAGCCATGTCTACTAGCCTCGAATCCTTTATTTTTTAAAGTACCATAATTTAGTCACTTGGGATCACTTTAATAAAGCCTCGTGCACGTAGTTGGTTACATATGAAAATTAATATTTTATTGAATTGCGTATTTTAATACCACAAATAAAACTTTAATAAATAACCCGCTGCGAAATCCGCCTTCTCAATGTCAGCGCATTATTCCGTAGAGCGCTTGAACATTTTGAGATCATTATCGTCTGGAAAATTAACAGTCATTTCTGTGTAACTGGGTTAATTGATGTAATTTTTTAAATACTTTTTAGGTATTCTATTCCAGGCTTACGTGATGTTTGTGGTTCGGCGTAATGGTTGGGATTGAGGTAAACACGTTTTATGCCCGAAGTCGAATAAATTGTTAAATTTATCATTGCGAACTACTTCGTAACTTACAGTAAATCAACAGGGTAACAGCTCATTTTTCTTGCAAAAGTATTTGGAATCTTCCAGAAGTTCGAGTGGAGTTTTCAACAACCACTGACCGGTGACTGGGAAAGATTTTGGTGGAGCGGAGGAGTCATAGAGAAAGAGTCGAGTATTACAGAACGAACAGTTGGGTGATACAGGAGGAATAGGGAAGACAGTCATAAGTGAAGCTAATGTGATGGCGCCGTATTTTGAGCGGCCGTGCCGTGAGCGGACAACGGTCCCTTCCTTAATCCTGACCGCTGAGCGAGCAGGCAAAAGTTTTCCGAAGAGCAACTTTATCAGTCTTGGTTTCAACATTAAGTGTATGTAATACAAGTTTAATATATAACATTTCTGAAACTTATCTGTATTTATAATTTCTGTCTCTATCTATAACACGTAAACTGTTCCAATTGGTAGTGAATGAATATGCTTAGAAATTATCAATTAAGATACAAATAATTTAACAGTTATATTTATTTGACAGCAATGTGATAGTAAGAGAGAAATAAGTCATGGAAAGCAAATGTACAACAGAGGAAGGTAAACTCCAATATTCTAAGGGTAAAATTTATCAGCACTGAGACACCTTCGGCTTGGAACGACCAATGAGATTATAACGCGGTCACCGTACTCCAACAAAATAAATTTCCAAAGCGGGGAAATTCCAGGGCATATATTGACGGAAACAGTAATTTTCATATAGACAGTCACATATACGTACCCGTAAGTAGCTTCTCGGATGCATGACCGCAGATTCTCTGAGTGAACTCTTATAGTTACAAATTATTAGCCATTTTTTAAATTGATTTATTTACAGTCGCATAAGCAGCTGCGGTTATTAGCGACTCATTATGGGAACTTATTTTTTCCTTATTCGGGGGCCTGCTTTTATTGGGATTATAACTAGGGGCCTCTGTGATGCGAGGCAGTCTCGCTGACCCTTACACTACAGGGAGGTCGGCTATGAGGCTAGGCATTGTTTATTATGGTTGCCAGTTCTGCGTGTCGTCATGCATACTCTATGGCAACATACGCCAATTTGTCAATGTTTTTGTTTCCGACACTGATATTACAAATCAGGAGTACACATCTCGTAATGTACGATTATTATGATTGATCGATGAAGATGTGAGCACTTCGTGGGTTTTAGAGTCAGAGTCGCCAGGGAGGCGGAACCCTGCGAGTATAAGAACATATTAGCACACGAGAAATCAACGTCTTTCTCTAAGTGTATTTTTTTTATAATATTATAAATTTATTTAGTTTTACTTTTCCGAAACATATAGCATGATAATGGCATGTAAATCGACTCATACCAAAATTTTCCTTTCAAATTATCGCTAAAAATCGACTTTAGGTATTGAAGACTTCTGTGACGTAACATCCCATGTGTTTCCAATTTTATTATAAGCAGGAAAATATAATTATTTAGTTCAGTCGTCAAGAAGCCCTTGTAAAATTAGATACTTGGAACTACTTTAGCGAATGCATTTAGTTGCAGCCGTAATTTAAAATGGATGCTGTATAAATGTGTCTCTGCTTTAGGTTCCGCATCCCCCCTTTCAAATCCCTTCCTATGCTATTAAAGGGGAGTTGCCCTAAGTGGATTACCCTCATGTAGCCTATTGCCCTAAAAAAAAAATAGGTTGAATCTGCTCCTGCAGGTAGAACCTTTTAGGGGATATACGAAGGGGCTACCTTTGGGGATGCCTTTTCCTCTCCGTTTTTGAACTAAGGTTCCCACAAGCGAGGCACCTCGGCCTGTTCTGAGAGGTGTATGTTCCAGGGTCACAGACCTTGGGCATAAGGTAAGAGTTTCCGCTATTCCCATTGGAATAGTCGGCCAGCTGCCTCCTAAACTGGTCGAGGCACGGAGAAGGGAATGCTGCGACCCCACAGCAAACTCCTCTCCCACTATCGGAAGGGCGTGGGACAAGTACCCAATGCCCGACCTACCTGATGCATGATCAAAGATTGAAGCCTTTCCCGGTGCAGTTGTTCAATATATTGTTCTCGGAGTTCAACCGGGTTTTGCATAATTGTAGAACGCAACGTTTCGACGACTAAAAGCTCTGTCGTCATCTTCTAGGCGAAGTGTCGGAACCATTCTATTGCATATTATATATATCTTCCACTGAATCATCACGCTTTATTGTTCTCGGAGTTCAAGCGGGTTTTGCGTCGAAACTTTGCGTTCTACAATTATGCAAAACCCGGTTGAACTCCGAGAACAATATATTGAACTACCTGATGCAGGTTTTTCTAGGGTTTTCCCTGCATTGGTTTTAGGCGAATGCCTGGTAGGATCATTAAAATATAGCCCGGGGGCTCTAGTTGACCCTTGGCTACCTTCCTCTACCCTTCCGCATCCCCCCTTTCAAATCCCTTCCTATGCTATTAAAGGGGAGTTGCCCAACGTGGATTAGCCTCATTTGACCTGTTGCCCTTAAAAAAAATAGGTTCAATCTTAAACGTCTTTCTGCTTGCAAGAAAATTTGTGTGTGTGTTTAAGTAACACGACATTAGGAAACGCAAATATATTTAAATAATTAAAAAAAAACTTTTAAGATTTAAATAGGGTCTCTGATTTTATTATACATATGGACAAAAATTTATGATAATCAGGTTTCACGTATTGCTAGTTATTGACGATATAAATAGTAAATTTTGCATCCACAGAAAAATCAGCAGCTTAACAAAATTCAGCTGTTATTCGGACGTGGCATAAATTACTGCATTCAGAGGATCCATTTAAAGTGAGAAATGTAGTTGAAGTAAAGTTTTGAAGTGTGGATTTTGTTGGTAAACAGTGTGGTCGCGGGTTCTGATGCAATAGTGGGAGATGTTAAGCCTTGAGGTGTCTAATCTTACTAGGATGAAAATTTCATTATGGATCCCAGCCAACACAGCAGAATCGATTGAATTGCACAGCCGATGCCAACGAACGGGGGTTTCCAATGTTACGTATTTAGATATCAATTCACTCGTGAATTAGATATACTCGTCTCGTTAATGGAAGGGGTATTTCCATAACTAAACTTTGGCTATACAATTGCAATAAGTCTCTCCAAATAATACCTGAGCCAGCTCAATTATTTCATCACGAGTTTGCTCAGAGGAGTAGGATTTACGTTTGCTGCCAAATTAAAATATAATTTAGTTAAAACCTAAACCAAGACTCGCCTTGAAAATGAATCGTAATTTACATAAAAGTTCTGACGCATTTAAATAATTTCAAGAAAATAATTAATTTTCTTGTGACTTAAAACATGCCGAACAGATAATTTCGACTTATTAGCCGATGTGGAGGGTGTCTGGAATCGGATTTTGCTAGAGTTTTAAAAAAATTTAAGAATAATTTTGGGATGTAGCTCATTTAATTTATCATTCTATAACAAACGCTACATCCAAAACGCGGTATTGGTCAAACTATATAAAGTTACGTTTTAAACAATGATTGGTTGAGAATCGTATGGCTACTGTTTTTTGAAGAGGTAAGAACATAGCTTGACTAACAAAGCGCTACTACGAGAACTTGATTAGGCTGCTTCTATTAACAAACTTCGGCGTTTGAGGGACGCAAACTGGTGGCAATTCCACATTTAGGGAAATTCGCTGTGCTATTCGCGAATCCTTTGGGTGTCGTTAACAGTATCTGCTCCATCGGTTCGGCGCTAGTTAAACAGACATTGTGCTCGGAGTGCTTGTAGGTTGACAAGCAGGGGCGCGTCTTCGGACCAACTAATACTGCTAGGGATGCATTGTCCCCCAGGGGGAAAATAGTTTGCTATCGGTAGTGTCGGGGGGCCTATAACCGCGCTAACAAGGCCGGTCCCACGTCACGCCAATCGATTATAATGCGTTCTCCTAGTGATAGTTTCTCCTATACTCGTATTCACTCAGAAAAGCATATATCTGAATCCTGATCCAAAGTTAAAGTATTACTGAATAGTTATAAAGGACTCATTAATTTTATTCATCACTGATTATTGAAGTTTCACGAATTCTACAGCACATAATACTACTTATGAACCAGAAACACAAAATGAAAAAAAAAGCTATCACTGACATTTCTGAGTGTAATTCTTGTGTAATTTAGACACGTTTGCCTGTAATGTGATTAATCTGTACTCTGTGAACAAATGATTCAAACTTTTACTTAGGGCCTGTTCACAATTTTCACAGTGAGGTGACAATCCATAATCTATAATCGTTTTCTAGACGTACTTTCCATATTATGTCGATAATTCGGTCATAATTATGAGACAACGAATTTTTTTTAGAGTAACAGGCTACATTAGGGAAATCCACGTGGTGGCTACTTCCCCTAAAACCGTAGGAAGGTATTTGAAATGGGGGATGTGGAAGGGCTGAGGAAGGTAGCCAAGGATTAACTAGGGTCCCCGGGTTATGGTTTAAGGATCATTCGCCTAAAAGTGATTCGGGACAAGCCCTTGAAAACCTGCATCAGGTATATCGGGCGCTTGGTTGTTGTCCCACGCCCTTCCGAGTTCAAACTTATTAGTTTCCTTTCTGTAGGAGCACACAAAACTTTCAACTCATGAAAGTTAATTTTTTAATTTGTACAATAACGTAGTGTATAATCTCCAGAGGTATTTTTAATAAAGGAATATATATTTTGTAAACTTTAGTTTCTAAATTATGACCCACAGCACGTGATAAATTTAGATATGATGTTAACACACGATTTTAGATTTACAAATTTTTACTAAGATTTATATAAAAACCTTAAACCCAAATATTCTTATCAATTCGGAATTTGTAATATTTAGTTAAATATTCGCGCAGTAATTTTGGTCACATCGCGAATAGATGTCGGCCTATTGTTGGGAATATCGAAAAGTTTTAAGACCGTCTTTAAACCAGGATGTGAACAACTAGTCACTTGACTAATGTTAGTCCAAGCCGGAGAGAGTAAATCGACGCCGAGTCTGGGTCAAATTTGGTCAGTGAAAAATAAAGTGATACTAAGAGTCGAGTTAGAAAGAGGATGAAAAGACCGAAGTCCAATTGGTGGAGATTCCTGGGAGGTTTTTAAAATGGGTTTCAGTGCAAGTCATTTGGTCAGTTATTGTAATTATTACGTTGCATAAGTACCATTAGTTTAGAGTTGTGAAATTCGTTGGAAGTTATTGGAAGGGGACTGTGGATGTTGAGAGTAACGACTGGAACCAGGAGAAGAGCTGCTCGCCCGCAACACCTAAAGTTCTCCACAGTGCAGGTTTAATGTAATTTACATTTGCAGAACATCTAGTTATAGAGTCTGAAGTTACGTGACTTCGGTGTCAATGCTCAAATATAGCCAAAGCTCACGGATACCCTATATCATTTTTATGTTTACTAAAATCTACATAATTACATAATCTGTCAATTAGCGCACAAAAATTATTTTGTAATTGTCCATAAAAAATGGAGTAATTCGAAACTTATAATTACAAAACAACTTTTATTATTTCATGTAAATAAAATCATTAACAATTGGCTTCCAACTGTAGGTTGTTGAAGTTTTAACAACCCCCCCCCCCTCCCTCCCTGAAAAGAAAAATTACATTACTGTTCAAACGACTAAAGTTATTGTTTCTTATTTTTATTTATAAATATTTCGATCAAATGTCTTAGTCCTTATGCTTTAGAGTTAGATATATTTTCAAAATTATTCTTTTAAGGCTTTTTTTTAAAAACACTGATTTTAAGAATTTTTTCAAGTGTTTATCGGCTTGGGTGAATTACAAATACACACATATAATTAATATATTTAATACTTAACAATATAAACTCCTAACATATCACTGTTTTCTATCTTCGATTTCCAGCTGAACTAATTAGCGTATCAAGTGTCTCTTTTATCTAATCCATTAAATGTGCTCGGCCCACTCAAAATATCGGTCCGTAAATACACCCAAAAATTAACCACAAGTAATATTTTAACGATAACTCGTATCCCCCTTTTCGCAATACACAGATTATAATAAATAAATTGTTACAATTTACGTTTATTTCCTTTTTTTATGTGTTGATTTTTGTGGAGTAATATGCGGATAGCTTACTTTTGAATCAAATTTGAAACTTATATTTAATGCCAAACGTTTTACTCATAAAAAACGATTGAAAAACCCGTTGACATAATTTCTATATTATAAAGGAAGGTAGGCAACCTGGTGCTACCTATCTTGGATCGCCTCACCGAGATCCCGGATGCGAATCGCACTATTGACAAGGACGCTTGTATTTGTCTTTCTCACTTTCTGTATTCTCATCAATTAGACCTATTTCAGAACTCTCGCTGCCACGTTCGCTCGGTGGAGGGTAACATTTGATTCATGTGACAACTGGCGGAAAGCCAAGAAAAAAATGTTCTCCAATATGCAGAAATAAGAAATAGTGAGAAAACTCCACAAACCAATCTCTGTGTCGAATAATAAATCAAATAAATTTAATAAATGAGAATTTACCTATTGATTTATAAAATAAATGTTTTTTTTGTGTAAATAACGAAAAAGTGTAAAAGAAGATGAACATGCCAGATATTAGTTGAGCCGAATATGAAATATCTTGTTGGTATTAAAGCTAATATTAGGGACAGATCTATTAAAGTTCTCATATTTTAAAACCATGAGTGAAAAGTCGAGAAAAAACTAGAATGCTAGAGGGTTATCCAGTAAATGATACTACGAATTTGAAAGTGCAATATTGAACATTATCAATAGAAAATACTGACAATTTTGCAACATATTTTTAAAAATAAATGATTACTAATTTATACTTTGGCTTCTTTCAGATTGTTGACAAATACTGAAGTAGCACTAGACTGTTTTATAATATTCGAACGTTTAAAACCATATTTTATAGCTTATTACGCAATTAAAAAGTATATTCTATTAATTTGTTTTTGTTCTAGAGTGTGTTTTCACTTATTAGAAGTTGTCAGTTTATTTTAATTATTAAGTATATTAATTAATTTAGATTGAATTCCAAAATATATTTTCTTTGAACTGAGTTTACAAAAGTTTTACATTTTATGTTTTCATGTACGTCCTTCGAATTATAATTTTTTTTCTTTTCTCCAAAAACTCTATTTGGTATTTCCTATATTGATCTCTGTTATACACTATAAAGACTTATGAACTTTGTATTTTTCTTTTAACTCTGATTTTTTTTTAAAAAAAATATTTTAATGATTAAATGTAGAATGTTCCATGTATTTCTGGATGAGCTATTTAATTCCTCCACTCATCAAAAATAAAAGGTTAGATTATTGCCTAGGTATTTACATACCGTCACCTTCTGTTCTTTCTTCACGTGGCTGAAACCTCTTGAAGTGAAATAATATCCACTGAAAACATTCCCACATAACAGGGCTCTCCCTCATAATGTTTATTGAAGGTAATGAATTAACATTTTTCGATGTATTTATATTTTATTTCCGTTTGGGTTGTTGCTTACTGTGATCAGATCTATTTGTAATAGTCACATCTAGCCTCTTTGTTATTTTTCGGTAGACAATGCAGTCTTCTGCACAGGGTAAACCTTTATATTTAAAGCTTGGAGGTATATTGTTAATGTATATTATAAAAAATAAAGAGTCCAATTGCAGACCCTTTGCGGAACACTCAAATTCAAATGTCATGTTCCCTATCCATATCCTTTGAGTTATAACTGTAAAAAAATACTTTATCTAGGGTTATATTCGGCAGTCATATCTAGTTTAGTTACGAGAATCTCATCCAGTGCTTTGGAAATATTTATTAGCGCACTGTATTTTCTGCCCTCATTATTTACTTCATCTGCTAGTTCCTGGAATAAGAGATTGTCTGGCTCATCTAAATTGTTCCTTTAATATCCCAGTTATTAAAATCACGTTTTCTATTAATCCAGTCTGAAATCAAACGATTCGCTTAGTAATACAACTTATAACATTCTGGGTTTTTTTACTCGGTATTGTGCCGTAAATAATTTTTCCCTTCTCGAAACTCGGGTATGAATATTCATCCACTCTACGCAATAAAAAATTTATGTCTAATCGCTTTCATGTTTGTTCAACTTTTCTATTTAATTTAGCAGGTATTATCCAAAGGAATATAAATGCTTACTGCTATCCAGATCCGTCTTTAAAAATGCGAATAAACGAAGACCGTAAGGTGATTTTCTTCTTTTTCCTCGAACTTTTCTTTCGGTATTAACTGTAGCGTGGATAAATGACATTTAAATTTGAAGACTGAAAATTTTTAGGAACGTATTTCCAGATGTGATAGTGAGTTATGTCAAACAATCATCGGATAAACTACTCGCCAGTGTAGCGTAATCGAGTAACATAAACTTGTCAAGTTCACAACCTTACTAAATTTCTTAATAAAACAAATAATAACACCATAATACCTAATAAAATTACAAATAACTGTGCAAATAAATTATATACATCAAATCGATTCATAGATGCTGTTTAATGAACTAGTGTCACATTATAACGTACTGTTTTGTTTTACGTATGTCGTTTCTGAAATTAATGTAGCGTGGAACTTAGACTCCATATCGATAATTTTAGTATTACTCCAAGCAAATATATGTTTGTTTAAAGCAGTGTGTTCATCAGTAGAAAGGTTAAAATTAGATCTCTGTTTTTTAATTGTGGTTTTCAGGGCTCGTTTAGTTTTTTTCAATATACACCATCACACAATTTGTGCAACAAACGTTATTAGACCCCAATCTTAACGAATTTCTAAACTATCGTGGTATAACACACTTCTGAGATGATAACTCATTCCACTTTAAATATTTTCACAAAGTAACGCTCAGATATTTAAAGTTATTTCTGCAGCATTGACTAGTGTCCTATAACATGCAGAACAGAAATACAATATTCATTTTCGAAAAAAAATTTCGACTTACATTTTTTATATTGATATTTCATATTATTCGTTAGCGATCATCCGTGAAATTTATTTGTCATCCTGACCAATATTCTCGGTTTACGCAGTTTGTTTATCCTGTAGACAGCGTAATAATTAGTAAAAATATTACCTGTAACCCGTATACTCTACCTGAGATTGTTTATGTTTGCTATATTTATTAGTGTACCCATCACACTACTATGGAGAAATTTTGCATTAACTCAAAGTCTTATATTACTAACCACAGAAATTACCGTAGCTCAAAGTATAATAAATACTAATGGTACCGAATTATTTCAAAAAATTGTAATTGACTGTCTTTAATACAGATGTTCAGGAAAATCGTCCATATTGACTCAGGTACACATCCAGATACAAACCCATACTGCGTTAATTATTCTCCTCTTTTTCTTTCTTTTTTTTTTAGGGCAACAAACTACATGAGGGTAATCCACATTGGACAACTCCCCTTTAATAGCATAGATAGGGATTTGAAAGGGGGATGCGGAAGGGTAGAGGAAGGTAGCCAAGGGTTAACTAGGGCCCGCGGGCTATCTGTTAAGGATACTACCCGGCATTCGCCTAAAAGTAATGCAGGGAAAACCCTAGAAAAACCTGCATCAGGTAGGGCGGGCATTTGGTACTTGTCCCACGCCCTTCCGATAGCGGAAGAGGAGTTTGCTGTGGGGACGCAGCATTCTCTTCTCCGTGCCTCGACCAGTTTAGGAGGCAGCTGGCCGACTATTCTAATGGGAATAGCGGACAACTCTTACCGTATGCCCAAGGTCTGTGACACCGGAACATACACCTCTCAAAACAGGCCAAGGTGTTTCGCTTGTGGGAACCTTAGTTCAAAAACGGAGAGGAAAAGGCATCCCCAAAGATAGCCCCTTCGTATCTCTCCTACAATGTTCTGTTTCCCTATTCTTCTCCTTGTTTTCGGAGACGCTATGTATGTAATCGTTCTTCAACGTGCCTACACGTTCCAGACGTGAACCTCGCGGGCTTGAATTTTCCCAATTTGTGCAGCAATTGGATTTAAATTTGTGATGAATTACATTCTCTGGTAAAACAGGCGAGACGCCATTAATAATAACAATATTCGAAAAATTCTTTATGTACTTAATCTTGGGTTTTTCCGGATTTCGTAACTTCTTCTTATCCAACTTTTTATGGGGGTTAAAACTTTTAGGCTGTTCTTGTGTGAGTCTTTAATTATCCGAAAAGTTGTAGCGAAATATTCATAAAATTTATTTGACTTATTTATTTCTTAGAAGCGGTGGGGTTATTTCAGTCCTTTTAGCGTCAAAGCTTAAAAAACTACTTTCATCTATCGGTTTTTCTTTAATAAGATTTCTGAAATACTTTCTTGCCATAAATTTATAATTATTTCACTGGTTTTATCTGTTCACATTAAATTTGATAACTTTCATATTTTTTCATCAAACACGGTCGGAAATGCATTCCGTCAATGCCCATACGTTCGATACTGTGACCGTGAATTATTTAGAGGTGTAATTGAGTGTGTGTTATGCTAAAACGAATCTTGAATTCAGAGTAAGAAATGATTTCGATTTCTCTGCTTACTTTCAGTTTGAATGATAGAAACCTGTTTTTTTCTTAATTTTTAAATACATATTATGTAACTTTGCGAAGAAGAGCCTAGAGCTCAACTGGCAAGTGCAGTTGTGTCGCTCTAGGCTCTTCTTCGCACCTGACGAAAGGGACCAGGATCACAGAAACATTGTGTAGTATTTATATTATCACTTTTTTGACTAAATTGGCTATCTGTCCTATTCATTATTTTCAATCAGACGCAATTTTTTTAATTTTTATTATGTAACTTTATTGACGAAAAAATTGTGAAAGAAAATTTATCTACATGCGGTTTTTTCTGTTAAATAATGAATATTTAAACCAATGGAATGGTATATGGAGGTTTAGTAACTCGAGTTCTTTCATACGTAGCAGAGTTTGAGACAGAGTTGTGTCATGAAGGCAAACAAGCGGTAGACCCTCCATTACAGAAGCTTGCCTAACTCTGAATTATAAAGGTAAGTTTGCACAGGCGCTGGCCACTTTCTCTGCAGAAGAGAAAACACACGAAAACCAAGAGATCGATGACGAAGGGGAAGCGTGGCTTGTCTCTCTACCTTTAGGCGTTCGGCAACTTCGCACCCTGTTTTCTTCGTTTATCTTGGTGTAGATATTTATAACTGCCGACATCACGCCTGACGCTCACACGAAACTGCTCAGATGGAGCGCGGATTCGTCAATAATAACTCGTAGAAACGTAAGTAGAATAATTATTTTATTTTGTAGTAATAATTGTTTTCAGTTTATAAATTCATTATTGAGGTTCATGTTTTTAATTTATTTAATTCAAACGAAAATTTTACTATATAAAAATATATTCGATTATTATGCCACAGAATGAATTGGCTGGCCACAATCTAAACATTACGAGTTCAGCGTAAATGTGTGTGGAAAAAGTTCATGTATATTTTAAAAACAAGTTTCAAAAGCTTCAAAATTCTTCTCGAAAAGTTTTTACATGTCTTTACGGGCAACGGTAAAATTAATAATTAAGTCAATACTTCATAGATCTAAATCAAGCAATGTTTATGAACTTTCCGTTTGAGCACTTACTTCAATATGTGTGTTTTCGGGAACATCATCCACGGCAGTCCTTTTTCCCCTCAAACATCCACATATTTAGGTCAGAAACATTTTAAATGATTACTTCTTCCTAGAAACAAGTAAAATATCTATAAATACACGGCAATGAGGTTTTCTTTTTTTTCGCTTTTCAGTTGATTGTATTCTTCCTGCCAGCTTAGGTAACTGACAAGAAATACTCTGGACTGATACATTTCACGATTTTCATTAATAACTAGTAAATAGACCTTTAAAACTAAAAAAATCACATCCAGGCAAGATATAATTATACAATTTATAAAACATGTAATTAAACTTGTAGATGTGCTAATTTTTTTGAAGTTATTATATATTCAAAAAGTAATTATGAGTTACCTAGTGTTGTATTTCTTAAAGTTCTTATAGAATTATAAGACTACCATAATTCTTCTTTTGCATTATGGATAATTTTATACTTTTCGGGCTGTTTTCTATTTACTGATGTTTCTATTGAATCACCTATTTTTAGTGTTTCGTCTCAAAAGTTACATAATTTTCTTTAAATACGTTCGACATAATGTTTTTCCGTAACGTCCTTGGTAATCTTGCTCCATAAGGCCAAGATAATATAGTAATAATAATATTTTCAACTATGACTTAAGACTTTGTTTCGTGATATCTGTTAAAGTAATTCGTTTAATTATCTTTCAATATTTTCTTGTTTTGTATAAAATGACGATTTCATCTATAAATCATTATACTATCTACTGCAATCTTCTCTCTCGGATATTTACCTGACGATTATCGACTCGGGCGCCACTGCGTATTCATAATTAATATTTTATTTTTCTATGAATACAGCAATTGTCTTTTTCACAATAAACGACGCGATCTGCGCGTTCCAAGCTGGGAGTCGGTAAGAGATTTACCAGAAACTCGTAGATAATGATCCTCTCATTTTGATACATGCCGGGTTCTGGCTTCGATTTTAATTTTGAAGGGTTTAGTGAAAACTATGAAAGTTTCCCATTTAACACAACAATTTAATTTACTAAAATATAAATTAAATAAAAAATTGTCGATCCAGCTCAGAGTATTTCTATCCGTTACACGCACTCTTGCATTCTAACTTAAAGTTATACTATCCTAAAGGCTAACTAAATCTCGAGACATTTCATGTTCATGTTCGACCAAGATCTTTAGCAAACCTAGCGCGTTCCCTATTACCGGCCATTGTTACAAGCCAGATCAGTTTAAATAAGTCATTAGTTTATTCCATGCGACCGTAATGAGTCTCACGCCTATTTATAAGCTCTGATTATCTTGGCACGGTGCAGAATTTTCTTAGTTTTTCAGGTGGTCGCAGGTTCATGCCCCGTCCATGGTTCCTGGACCTTGCTGTCCCGGATCACTGTCAAAGACTTAATGTAACTAAAAATGCGCGAGTTCCCTACACCAAAGTGCCCACACATCACTGGAATTGCAAATACATGAAATAATAGGCCAACTAGATGCAAACAGAACCGTTCTTTGGGACAGGACCGCCCTGTCAGTCAGAATTGCGCATTTTTCAAGTTTTTATACCGAAGACTTCCTTTAAATTAGGTTGTACTTGTGATTTCCGAGGCTATAAGACTGACCTGGCTTGTAACATATATCACTAGGTAAAAAGATCAAGAGTTGTCCACAAACACACACTACTCGCGTTTCAAAATAATTATTATAATGACAAGTCTACTGCAATTCAATACAAAAAAATATTATTTAAGAAAAAACATAATGGCGTAAACATATATTATAGTTTACTTTATACAGTGGAAAAACTCGTAAAGTATTTATTTCAATAACATTAACTTATTTATACTAATTTATCATTTTTTTACAACGTCTTACCGATATTGATTTAGTTGTTAGAATTGATACTATTGTAAGTTTGTAAATTTTAATTAAGATAGGACAGTAATATTAAATTATGACATAAATATCATTATCGAAAATTGATTTATGTGAATAATGAATTTCGTCAGCCTTACTCAAGGTAAACAGTAGTCTACTATAATCAACAATACTACAATTTCTATCATGAGTCGATATTTGGCAGTAGGAAGAGACCACCGTTTATTTTACTTCAAATTGTAATTTTAACCCCTCTGTAAAATTGTAAACAAATGAATGATGACCCCAAGAATAAAGTAATGTACTTTATATATAAGACAAAATTGTTTTATAACATTTAATATAACTGATGTAAGCGTGTTTTATATGTCAAGAGGACGTTTAGTTCATATATTTATTCTAATACATATAAGCGCGCTAGTCCCTGTCAGATTTCTTTGATAAATTCCCATTTTATATATTAGAAAGATTCCTCACTTTTGACAGTGAATAGAAGGTATTGGTTGAAGATATTCATTTTCACCTGGAATCTTAAGTAGATGCAATGATCTTCACCACTTTTCAAAAAGTACTGAACGTACCCCAATAATGTGATAAAATGAATGCGTAGTAGATGAGAATAAGTTTTAGATAAATATATGCTGACAAGTTCGATAAGCGTATATATACGTTGGAACAGCTGTTGTTTCTATCTCGGCACACGACGGGCAATAGAAGTGGAAAGTCTTGTCGTAGCCCCTCTGCTCCCCTTATTTCCAGATGTCAGATACTGCTGTGGGAAGTGTATTACTACCCGCGGTGTTGAAACAGTGTTGCCGCTATGACGCCTCCCTACAAGGTCAATAGTGACACCCTGCGATTGCCTTTACATTTAACAATAAGCATTAATATATTATCCAAGACAACTAACTGAGAATTTATAAAAATACCCACTCTAAGAAGTTTTCAGAAGCGTAATTTGAGTCTCATAATATTAGTAATTGTCAATTCGAGATTTAAAATGTCATTATTAAAAGTAAATGATTAATTAATAATTTTAATATTATAATAATGTTATTTTTGTACACTTACGACGGTTCGTAATAAATTCTGGTGTTGAAAAATGTGAAATTATTTATTAATTTGATTTGGCGTAATTAATTGAAAATATAAATTTAATGTGTTAGTTTTATCAACAAGATAATGAAGTAGCCAAAAACGGAAAAATTAGTTTTTATAAATTAATACCAAATAATGTTTCTGCAAACTTTGTTGATTCTTACGATGTTTGTATGAAAGGTTTGTGAAATCACGCGGCACAACCCACTTGCATCGCCCGAGTTGTGCGCGTGAAGTTCCAAAACTTGTTACTAATATCAACACCTGTCGAAACAACAAATTTTGCAAAACGTTGTTGGGTATTTATTTTTATTTCCAAATTTATTATTTTTTTCTGGCTACTTCATTAGCTTATTGGAGTAATTAATTACTAAAATTATTATATTCATTAGTTTTCAAGGGAGATGTGAAATAAATTGGCAAGAGCGAAATCGACAAAGTTAAATTATGAAGTACACCTTTTACATTATAAATTTTACAAAGCAAAATAATTAATTAACAGCGAATTATTCTCTATTTATATAGAAAATTATAATTGGATATTTACATTCATAGTTTGATTTTAAATATTTAAAACTATTAATTGAATCATTTTAATTTTCAATATTGTGTGTTAAATACGAACTATATAAAAACAACAGGACCGAATACTCTGAGCCTGCTAATAATCTCCGATGACCGGTTGGTACCGAGAAAAAATGCAACATTTACAAAAATCGATGGAATAATAATTTATTGGCTTCCTGCTGGACTCCTTAAGTACCTGTACGTCCGCTCCACCAAAACCACCCATAAAGACATCAGCTGGATGCACCAGTTCGACTTTGACCGTAGAGCTCAACTCAAAGTCAGCAAGCCTGTTAGCCTTCAGAACGAGTCCAACACAAAGGAATAATATCGATATTAAACCTAACCTCGAGACGTAGAGAGAAGACTCAGAAGAATGTGGACAACGGACCTGAAGCACAACACGAACTAAATAAAGTCAACCTAACAATAGTATACTATTAAATCGTTAATGAACGACCCATAATTTCATATTGAATAACCTTATAGATTTTACTACGAAAATTGATTTATATAAAGTAATTTAAATGTTCCTGTAAGTCGCTAATGACCAACAGGTTAATGCGACTATAAACTGTAATTAAAAAATTTAAAAAAATTAAAATATTTCACATTTCGAGCACGACTTAATACTCCTTAATTAGTATTATAGCGATTTAACGGTATTAATGCACCGTTTTTGACAATAAGCCTGTCGAAAGTCATTCTGTTCCATTCTTCAAATTATTTTTTAAAAAAAAATTTAATGAATTTTTCGAATTTTTATAGTATTTATCAACTTGATGAACAAAAATTTCAAAAAGTTGTAAATATTTAAACCTCAAATAAACAGACAGCTTTAGAAAAATAATTGTGGGTATGGTTTGGAAGTAATAATATTTTTTTAAATATAACCGAGAACTATTTTGTACGAGTGGGATAGAAATAGAAACTGGGAAACGAATTTAGTAGTCAGACTTATAGAAGTTACTTACATTCTCAATGAAAACATGATGAATGCATATTAGTTTATTTTTGTTTAAAGTACAGTGTAACAAGAAGCTTATAATGACGCAAAAAAAAAAGTTTTCTAAATCACTGCAACGTGAACTTTATTTACCTATGCCAACTTCGTATCAGCATTCAACATTGAACATCATTTTGGAATCTTTTCTCTTTTATCCTATAAACAATAATTAATGGCAAGCTGTTTGACCCTGTAGAAGGAATTTTTCATCTTAATTTTAATATACAAATTAATACTTTTCTTGCCCAGACGTGATTCTTCATTCTGAAACTTTCGATAACGCAATATACAAATTACGGGCGTGTCATACGGGGAAGTCTATATATAAGCGTCAGAGTTTTTACAGTCATATTCTGAGATGCAGTGCTATTATCGTGATCGCTGGTCCAAATGTATTATTTTGTTTATTTACTGCTTTGTTTCTATAGAACCAACGAGACGAACGGATAGAGAATTTATGAACCCAGTAATTGAAGAATATTTATCAGCTCTGTCAAAAAATAAAGCATAAGAGTTCTGAATTAATTCTAAAAATTATATATGCATATAACGAGTCGTGAAAAAATATAGTTTAGAATATTCCAAATTTAGCATTATTGCCGGCCCAGTCTTGGGCGTGCGTTCGGAGAATGAGGCGTTGAGAGAACCAAAATATTGTAGGTTGCAATATGGTCAGACCACGTGATTGCAATCATAGTGTTTAGATTGATTTATTAAATCAATTAGTCCTCTACTGAAGAAATATGAACAAAGAAAAAATTACTTATAAGAATATAATTATAAAAATACGATAACAATAACATTACAAAAATATTATAAACTACACATATAAGAAAATATAAAATATATATAAATGAGAAATGATATAAAATAGACAAGTGAAAGGTGAAACGAAAAACTTAGGTAAAATGAAATTGCTTGTAAAATAAAATAAACTTCACAATTACGACTGATCTCACAAATAACACTACACCTTTGTGTGAATCCACAGCCTTTTTGGTGACTAAAAATTTCTTCAATGTATGTATAATAGTGTTAGACACAAGAAAAGATATGGGCAGTTATTAAGGCGATAAATGTTCCTAGTATATACAGCATTGATTGCAAAATTTGGACTTAATTGGTTATAGATCGACTGAGAAATTCAGGATCAGAAAAAAGCGCCTTGTAGGAAAGAGTTTTATAAAATCTGGTGTACTGTTTAATATTGTTCAAAATTATTATATCTTCTGATAGACAATTATAGATCTTTAGTTAGGAAAAACAGATACTGTTCTCATAAATGGTTTCGATTTCATATTAGCCATTGGTTAGAAATGCTAATATTATGTGTCAAAAATTTAAAATTTATGTGATGCAGATGTAGAAACGACAGAATTCAAAGGTTCATGTTCCCTACCTTCTTTGGCGCATACAATTACTATTAAAATTTCGTATTGCAGTTAATATTTAAGAGCTCCGAGCGTATTGAACCGAACTAGTTATTCCGTAGCACATATTGGACTGAAAATAAGGATAATAAACTGTTTTCGCGTTGTTGGGGTCGAATTGTTAATTTTATAGTGTGGCACGCGGATTTAAGTTTCTCGGCGGCTACACTGAAAATTATCGTGAACCTGAAAGTCAAGAAATAGAGCGTGTATTGCGACTCTGATGTTGTTGACATAAGAATTATAAGTTACTGAAAATTTGACTAACTTATTTATTTTTCAATATTACTCACACTGAACCACAGCTCCAATGTTGTTACAGCGTTTTCAGCTTTCACACCGAGAACGTTTCGACCCGTACCGGAGACGGGGGCGTTGGTCTCATCCGCATTTAACAGATTTTAGGGGACGAATATTACTAGAATGGTCATTTTTATAACAAATAAATAAAAGGGGTCCGGGAATTGTTCTGGTCTTCGCACGAGTTTTCGCGCTTTAATTTATCTCGTCCACTCGTCCGCCCCTTCGTCGGAGGCTAATATTACATTCCAGGTTGAGGTGTGGACAATCAACGGAGCTTGGTAAATTGTGATATTGAAGTGGAATGTTGGTGGTACGTGCGTAGATTCACATGTGGGGTGTTCATCACGGTACGGAGGACAGTCCGGGCTTGGACCCAATACTGATGAGTGAGGTAGAACTCAAGAAGGTGATGATCACTCGTCGAAACAAGTTGTAGAAAATACCAAGGTATAATTTATATTTTATATCTTTCATGTTGCCACTTCCTATAAAAAAATTGTTTAAATAAAGAAGTGAGATCGACACAAGTTATATTATTTGCAAACATACAGTAAAATGTTCGTTTGCGTAATATGTAAAATTTTCAATTATTGTTAAATGCTTCTTAATTTTGTTTATATTTCCTCATATTCCCTAAAACTGACAGAATATATAAAGACGATAATAGTATAATGCAATAGTGGTGCTCAAACGCATGTTTAATAACTGCTTACTAGATATATGTAAACGCAACATGTGTGTAAATATATTATAACAATAAATATTATTAATGAATTCGAAAGATAGCCAATACAGAAAATAAAGGTAATATAAGTACCACACGACGTTTCTGGGATCCCTTGTTCCTTTCGTCAGGTGCTAAGAAGAGTCTAGAGAAACACAACTGCACTCAAAAGCCTTCGAGTGTTGTGATCTGACCAGTGTAGTTGTGATTCTCTAGGCTCTTCTTAGCACCTGACGAAACGGACGAGGATCCCAGAAACGTCGTGTGATATTTATATTACCTTTATTGTCTGTATTGGCTATCTTTATTATTCATTATTTTCAATCAGACGTATATTTTTTCATTAATAAATATTATTTTTATATTATCAATGTATGGGAAATAATATGTTATAACAAATCGGTTACTAAAATAAACTTACATCGTAGTTAAATCGGCTTGTAGGGAATTGTTTTTAAATTCTGTTACTTTTTTAAAAATTATTTTCATTGTAGTCGCATCAACACTCATTGGCGACTTAGTACTATGTTGAGTTTCTTTGTTTGGAAAGTAACGAGTGGGGGTTTCTCAGTATGGAAACACACGCAAACAACATCCGTGCCCCAGTCGGTTCTCGAACCCAGGACCTCTGTGACGCGATGCAGCCACACTGACCATTACACCACAGGAGGTCGGCTAGACGTTATTTTACAGCAGATTCTGTAACTACAAATGCTGTGACAAATGCAGTTCAGTCTTCTTTCCCGCAAAGCTACACAAATTTAAAAGTCATTCTAAGTTGTTATTCTGAAGTTGTTATTTCACACAACAGAAGCCAATTTACGAGCCGACGACCACGGCAGAACCTAATCGCAAACATGTTTACAGGGATGTTGTTGATTACAGTGAGCAAAGAATGTTTGCACAAGTTATACTGTTAGTTGAAGCTCTAGAGCGAAATTGAGGCGAATGGCCACCGCTGGTCACAAAAGGGGAGCGGATTGTGCGGTCATCACTTCCGCTCGGACGCTCTCCGCCCCCGTTGCCACGAAACGCAATTACCACGGGCCAATACATGCCCAACCAAAACACGGTCTTCCAAAATAAAGGCCACACTAGCCAGGAATCCGACGATAAACTGCACCTGCGGCAGCGCAGCTCTCGCTGTTATAAGCCTAGTCTTATCATCCTTTATTAATAAACAGTACAACAAAAGTCAAGGTTCGGCTTTAATTCACACAGGAATTTTTAATCACAAGTACACCGGCATCAAACTCCAGAAGTCCAGTTGATTATTTTTGTGATGTGCAAAAAATAGCAGACTCGATCAATCCATAGGTACGTTTGAACTTTTAGTTATCGAACTCTGCAGGCGCTGCAATACAATGGTGCCTTAGGCTCGAATTACGGTGAAGGACAGAATTGTTTAAATTCGACGTTGCTGTTATGAGTATTCCATTCCATAATGTATTTTAGAATTATATGTTGCATATATCTACAAATTAACTCCCAACAGATTATTATAGACAGATAACAGCACGCTCTAATTATATTTAGAAGTAAATAATTGACATGTAAATAAGCAATGCTTTAAACACATTGAACCTGCGCCAAACATTTAAAACAAATAATAGCCTCAGACTTGTTGACAAAACTATCTCTCTGATTTCGTTTGCCAAATTTACAATTCACAGTACGCCAAACAACATTTAACGTCCGATTCTATCCCACAGACTCCACAAATAAATGAATGAATATTAGATTAAAAACTCCGGAATTACACATATTTTGGAAAAGAAATATAATAAAATTTTATTCTAAAGGAGTCATTCATTTGGATCACAATCTTCATTATATAATAACAATAATGTCATATATACTATCAAATTATAATGTAATATATAGAAATAATAAATATTATTGAGGTAAAAAGAATTATAAAACTCAAATAAAATATCAAACTCGCACGAGATAAACGTTTTTATGCTTTGAACTAAATAAAAATAGAAACTTAGAAAGTTACTACAACCTATGGCTTCATTTTTTTTTACATATTTTCCGTATTTTTCTATTCTCGTGGAGATTATCTAATTTTTTTAATTTCATATTAGCTGGGCACTCTTCCTGCTTACAGGGACGAAAGTCTTGTGCACAATTCTCTTAGTCAGCGTCAGCTTCACGCACAAATATTTTTCTACGATTTCTATTGATAGGCCACAGTTTTGCTCAACTTTTTTCTTTAACGTGTTATTTATACCTCATAGTTCCAGTATCACGTTTTCTCATTTCATACTCTTGGAAATTCTCAGCCTACGTTTGGCCACATAGAAGTACTTAACCGGTGAATTATATACACTTTTTTAAAGCATATAAATAACTATCGAAGTGGTAAAAATCAAGTTTCGTAACGTCGGTAATATTTTCTATGGAAAACGGACGATAGTTTGATATTTCGTTTATCATCTTACCGGCTGTATATAAAAGTAAAATAATATTTCACCCGAAACAGCGCAATCGTTTTTCCTTGTTGATTGAAGCGAACAAAATCAGCATGAGAAGCAGACATGAGTTTGGATCATCTAATTCGTATAACGTAAAACTAACTTAAATTCATCGTGACTAATCCAAATAAAGAAAAACTATCAATTTCGTTAAATAGATTTTTTTTATATTATTAAACTCATACTACATCAAAGGATCTACAGATCGAAGGATATTCGTAAACTGAACTAAAAGGACTGAGAATAAGCTGGAAAAAACATAAAACAAAGTTATCTTTACATTATGGTGCCCAACGTGGGGCATGATGTTTAAAAATCGTCGTGATAGAAAGGAAATGTTATCGTTGCTCGTGACCGGTACAAGAAGATCATGAACCCAAGGGCACGAGGCTACATCACAAAAGTTTTTTGTTTGTTTTTCAGAGTAACATGCTACATTAGGGTAATCCACATGGTGGCGACTCCCCTTTAATAGCATAGGAAGGGATTTGAAAGAGATGCGGAAGTGTAGAGGAAAGTATCCAAGGTTTAACTAAGGTCCCCGGCCTGCACTTTAAGGATCCACCCCGGAATTCGCCTAAAAGTATGGTTGTAGCTTTCCCCTCGCCGTGCATTGACCGGTTTAGGAGGCCTGTGAGAGGCCAATTTAGGAGGCAGCTGGCCAACTATTCCAATAGGAATAGCGGACAATTCTTACCGTATGCCCAAGGTCTGCGACCCCGGAACATACACCTCTCAAAACAGGCCGAGGTGCCTCGGCATGTGGGAACCTTAGTTAAAAAAAAACCAGAGAGATGTGAAGGCATCCCCAAAGGTGATGCTCATATTTATTTTATCTCGTAATGTATATATGTCTGTAGACAAACGTCTGCGAGGGCTAGTCTCTCGCAGGCAATACCTGAGAGTGATGTTCTCATGTAGGCAGAACCTTGTAGGAGAGATACGAAGGGGCTACCTTTGGGGATGCCTTTTCCTCTCCTTTTTTGAACTAAGGTTTCCATAAAACGAGGCACCTCAGCCTGGCACAAAGAGGGGAAAGCTGCGACCCCACAGCTAACCCCTCTCCCGCCATCGGAAGGGCGTGGAACAAGTAACAAATTCCCGACCTACCTGAAGCAGGTTTTTCTAGGGTTTTCCCTGCATTACTTTTAGGCGAATTGCCTGGTAGGATCCTTAAACTATAGGCCGGGGGCCCTAGTTAACCCTTGGCTACCTTTCTCTACCCTTCCGCACCCCCCTTTTCAAATCCCTTCCTATGCTATTAAAGGGGAGTTGCCCAACGTGGATTACCCTCATGTAGCCATGTAGCCTGTTGCCCTAAAAAACAGTATATATGTCTGAAAATTGATTTATTAAACAAATCGACTTGTTGGATCGATAATTATATGGAGTTGCTGCAAGTAAAATTGCAGGTTAGATATATCGTCCATATGGTCCTTTGTTTCGATAATCTGTAGTCAGTATCCGACGGATTAGACACTTTTTATGCATGGATTAACTACGTTTTCATATATTATGCATTAACCTATTTTCTGCGAAATACTTTCTTCCGTTTCTTAAAGTTTTTACTTTCATACGGAGATTATTATACTTAGTAAAGCGCCGTCTCTGGGAGCCACTGTATTCGTAATATAGACTGGAGTTCGTCCTTCAGATACTCATGATTTTCATTTCCTAGATAGGGTAGGAAAAATAAAATTAAAAATAAGTTTCAATAAAGTTATAATTTAAATATAATGTATAGTAATTAATTCCAATGAAACCACATCATCTTGTTCAATGGAAAATAGAAGTAATCAAATTGCTTATTAGTCAAAATTGTATCAATTCAAAGTGCCACAATAAGCCCAATATTGGAGGAAAACCATATAAATTTATAGATGAACTGTGAAGTTATTAAAAATGTTTGCTTATGATTACAATTAATTTCTGTATAGCTTCACTGATGCAAGCAGATAATAATAATATGCCATTTTCCGTAGATCAGTTATAACATTCAAGCTTCTATGACGAGTTGTGTTAGTGTGAACAGTTTTAATTATTTTCATTTAATACGTAATTTTCATTATATTTGGATAACATAGAAATGAATATTCTAAATAATCGTTCATTTATAATCAGTATATTTTCAAATAATAATTAGCTCCGACATGAACGTAGATAGTTGAATAGCTGTTGCAGACTGTTTACAGTAATCTAATATTATTAATGAAACAACTAATGACTGATGATTATGATTAATAGTTCATTCTGACTACTACTTGCATTATGATTTAATTTTTCATCTCAGATTCGTAATTCAGATTATTCTATAAATTATTTTACTGACTAGAAAGAGTGACCAAGGAGAAATGGAGTTTTCTCAGTCCTTGGTTATTAGATAGCTGTTTATAAGTGGAAGTTTGTTAGAGATATAAATTCCTGCAAATGAACACCATTACATTCTAAACGTACGAAGACGAATCAATATCACGAGAAACAGTAACAGGTGGAGGATGTCCCATGTTATTTAATTTTTATCTTAATAAGCAGATGGTAATAAAATACCTATTCTATAAGTCCATTTATAGTTTACTATTTTTTCTCAGTACGGTTTAGAGATTGAATGTCATATGGAAGTGGTATAATACGTAATTAATCAGATATTAAATATTTTAATACATTAACAATTATATGTTATGTGGTGTTGCATTAATAATATTAAATGACTGTGAATAACATGTATAAACTATTCAATTATCTACGGTTATGAAATAGCATATTAATTTAAAATTATAATTTCTTATTATTATTACGTATTTATTTGAACTTTGTCATAATTCCATACAGTACCTGTTTCTTGGCATTTAGATATTACGAGTAGTGTTTTAACATCCCACACTTACTTCTCCTCCTTAATCTATTATCTAGGTTTCTCTAGTGTCCTTAAACGCAACCTAAATAACAAATACAATAAGCAACGTGAAATATTTTGCTGCATAAGATATATGCGGCTTGAGAAGCAAAATTATGAGGCATTTCTCAGAGATTATTGCCCTTGCTAATGCAACTGGTGGTTAATAATTGCTTCTCTGCGGCCAATTTCTTGTTTCTCTTAAAATATCCAAGAAAGACTCGTGCTAAGTTGTTTGTAATTACAAGCCAACTCCTCTTTTTGAAATGTCTAAGGAATTTTAGAGTAATTTGTCTTACGAAAAATATGATTTCAAAAATATTCTCATTAACTATTATCATCTTATAGTAATTATAGCGAGATATACACAAATCCATAAACTCTATAGAAATTCAAATGTAACGTTGATTGTCACAGATATATTGAAGGTATTGAATTTTTTATGTTATGAACTTAGGATAAGTTAAAATTTCCTAATATTTTACATGCATATTACTTTTAAGTTGTGCTTGTATCTTATAAATAAAAGTGTATGTTCCGCATTCATATTTAAACAGCAGTAAACATGTTTATCATGACCCGCGAACAAACTCTGTGGGGGTAAGACGCTCTAAGTACCACTAGAGGTAAAAGGGGAAAACGGATGATATTACGGCCAGTATTAATATCAATTGAATGGTTTGCTGGATTGTTCAAATTACTCCGGATGTAATTAAAGTTTTAATCCTATTAAAACAGGGTGGTGCGGAAAAAATGTTACTTATAAAACATTATAAATCACATAGGAGTTATGGTTCTTCAAGCTTCAGCTTCTTAAATGTACCGGTCTCTGAATGTACCGATATTTTTCATACTCATAGAAACCGGGAGTGTTCTTGACTTCCAGAAGGTTGCGACTCATTTAAGACACCAGAAGTGTTTCTACTACCTTAAGGTATGTGAATTGATTGGGATCACTTAAGTTACCGAGAGTAAGATTGAGTGCTTTTAGCTTGTCAATCCGGTCTTACTTCATACTAGTTATTACGGCGATTCTTGGGTTTAATTTATGATAGTTATAGGGAAATGGAATAATCAAATTAGGTTTCTCTTAAAAACATAAATTAATTAATGATCAGTTTTGCCAAAACTGAAACTTTGTATTTGAGCACTTGCGATTCTCAATCCCGTTAATATAAGTAATTGTAAGTATTGAACAGGTATTCCTTTGTCCGAGTAAAATAAAAGGAACCGTGGAATAAAGATAAGAAGGGGTATATAGGCTACATATTGGGTAATCCACATGGTGGCCACTCCCCTCTTATAGCATAGGAAAGGCACTGAAAGAGGGGATACGGAAAGGTAGAGAAAGGCAGAAAACGGTTAACTAAGGCCCCGGGTTGTACTTTTAAGGACCCTACCCGGCAATTATCCTAAAAGTGATGCGGGGAAAACATCTGAAAAACCCGAATCAGGTAGGTTGGGAAGTTGGTATTTCTTCTTCCGATGGCGAGAGAGGATTTGCAGCATTCCCCTCCCCTCTCCTTTACCACATTTAGGAGGCAGCTGGCCGATTATTCTAATAGGAGTAGCGGACAATTCTTACCGTATGCCCAAGATCTGCGTCCCCGGAACATACACCTCTCAAAACTGAACGAGGTAGCTCGGTTTGTGGGAATCTCAGCTCAAAAACCAGAGTCTTATAATATGTACAAATACAAAAAATTAAATAAAAATAATCTGAGAATATACTCAAAAATATCTAAATGTTCATCGTATCTTTGGGTACTTTACCGACCGATGCGGGATCATACCTTCATGACTTCTCTGCGTCTGCGTGGCGATTCATTTTGGTTCGTACCTTCTGCGGTGATACGGGTCTCACGAGTGATACTATTCCAACTTTGGCTGCTACTATGACCTCCGACCCGATGATATACTATCAGAACTTCCCCTTCTCTATATCGGTAAGATATTTTTAAGTTATCCACAATCATTTATCATTATTATCAACCATCAAAATAATCAATTTATCAAAACTTATCCTCATTGAAGCATCAGAAGTAATTTGTTCAGGCCTGGAGATTTTTCCATATTATATTCCGCTCAAAATCACTGGTGGGAGGAGTCCAGACTTCAAAATCGTGCTTCTCGTCCCCTTTTAGAGCGAGGAGGTAAAATATTTCCTTATTAATTCACTTCCCCAAGTGTCTCGTGAGAGTTTACTTCACCTTTTTATGTTCTTTTAGTTTCTTTTTAGGCACGTTTGACCTTCGTCGCTCGGGCTATAAAACTTACGACTGTCGACAGTTGTTATCTAGAGTCGCGAAATACACGCTACCTTATCCTTAGCGTGAAATAATTTGCTCCACTTCTAAACACGCCTGCTCAATTTCACTTTCCAGATTCTTTCAGCTCAATAACACACACAAAAAAAAAATCTGTATTAAAATACAAGCAGACTCTGTAGTGATTAATGACACACTATGTTATTTTCTTTCATAATCTAGACCCTAAATGTTTAGTTGTATTGATAAAGTTTGTTAATGTGTGGAAGTTTTATTTTATGATTCATCTCTTCATTTCCATTTAATATTTATAATAATCCTACCTCGACGTAACGTGTGTCTGGATTAAGGTAGTTAACACCAAACCATCCCTGGATGGTGTTATATATATATATATATATTGTAATGAACAGATTAAAATGGCGTCTAAATAAAAAGATTTATTTGAAGAATTAAACAAAATTTATTAATAAAGTTAATACAATATAAAAATTACACAATAATATTTAGAATCTCAGGGTCTTTACTGGGTTTGATAAATGGGTGAAAATAATTTAAATTTACTAACAAAACAATTAAAGGAATGAATAATCAAAGAAAAGAAAATAATTGAAGAACGATCTGACGTATCTTAAAGAAATGGTTTACAAATAAATTTAGAGTTCTTTTACTTACGGCCGACCAGGTCTAAATTTTGGGGTTTTCTGTGCACACGTTTTTGGGGATATCACTGAATTTAAATTTGTTACAAAACACTTGTCGAAACTTGATGTTCTCTCAGCTGGAAACGGCTACTCCTTCCGAATTAATGGTCAGTCAGATCATTAACAACTTCCTCTCGATGACATCGGTGACGGTCTCTTTACTTATTGAGTTTTTTACTGCGGCAGGAAATTATTAGGTTACTGCTTGTGGCTTTACTTATTGAGAAACTTTCCTGTAACCTTATTCGATGAATTACAGACTGAAAAACTTTTTGTTCAATTTTAACTTGCAACCTTTCCGTTTCGCCTCTCCTCGCTGACTCAAACTGTACTCTTTCGCTCCTCTTTGCCGTAGACTGCCGTTCGTCTCGTAGAATTTTTGACTGCGTACGTCTTAACAATGGTTCTTTTGTCTCGCCGCCCGCTTTGTCGCGGTGTATGCTTTATATAGTCTAATAATGAGTTCTTTACTTTGCAATTATAACAATGGATTAATTACTAATTACTACAATATATATATATATATATATTGTAATGATCAAATGATAGACTTTTATTAAATGAAAAGTTTAAACAATTAACAAACAAATATATATATATATATATATATTGTTTTAGTAACGATTACATAAAATTTGAGGTGTCCTCTCAAGGCCTCTACTGGGTTTGATAATGAACACACAAAAAAAGATTTAAAATCTTATTAACAAAACAGTTCATAATTTACCTAAACAATATTTCAATAGAATGAAATAAATTAAAAAGTAAATAAATTAACTTTGATTGGCAATTAAAAGAGAACAAAATCTGACTTTATCCTTTAATTAACGTTTACAATTAATCATTAGTTTTGGTTTTGTTACTTACATACTGTCCAGCTGGTACCAGCATTCTTTTTGGTTTCTGAAGTACACTATTGCAAAATTTTACACTGACTCTAAATATCGACTCACAGATTTTACACTATTGAAGTCAGAATTGATAGGCTCCCAAGAACTCGGATGATCCTCCTGAATGTCAGCTATCTGATGTCTGCTTGCCTTACAGGAATCATATGATTCGTAGATTTAATAGTATTTTACTGATTTGGACTGCAACGTCGTTCCTTGAGGATTTATTTTAACTGTTTATTCTTTCGGAGCGAACTAACTTTTCTTTATCTCCTTGCTGTAGACTTAAACTGTCAACTTTACTATTCTGCTCTTTGCTGCTCACCAGAAAAACTTCATTCGTCCACAGCAATCTTTCAGCACCAACTCTAACCTAGTTGGCTGTAGACGTAAAAAAAAACTGACTTCCTTTCCTGGCTGGCTATAGACGTAAACTGCCAGACTTTCATGCGCGCAAACGCCATTTTGACTTTTCAACAAAAGCGGCTGAGCTCGCTTTTCCATTCTTGCTTTGTTCGATCAGACCGCTATAATGGATTTATCAAACAATTCAAATTTTTATGTCCAAACAATTAATGGCCTAATTAATTGGCATTACAATATAGTCTTATTTTTCATTAAATGTTATCCCGGGTTCTTCCTATCAATTTTTGGTTAATATTCTGTAATGAAATGAACGATATTTATATTAAATACAAGAGGACCAATGTGGAGGTTAAGTAAATATATTACGAGCTTTACATAAAACTGAGTTTAATTCTATTTTTTTAATGGAGATGGTTTTTATTGTTGACTTGAGATGGAAGTCTCACGCATTACACGAAAATAAACGATGCGACATATTTATTTTTTAACCCAGGATTCCAGTATTTCCTTGTCTATAATTGCAAGTTTATTTTGATTCAGCTTCCAATCGCTACTTTTTTCTTGTCGTTTGTAATTATACAAACTATGAATGTTACTACTGGCCTTGAACTGAAGCGAAATCCAAAAAACTATAAATAATGATGTAATTCAGTTTCGAATTATGTTTGCATAATTGGGATCATGTAAGATTATAACGAAATCATGACCATCATCTCGCATTATTTTATGACATGGTTCAATTAGATATGCATTAGCATTAGCAAAGTAATCTAATAAATTACTATTTCTCCATATTACATATTTTCTTCAATCATGGTTACTTTGTTTTCATTTATGACATTTCTGTTAACAATAAATTTATCATTTAAATCTGACTACTTATGCAAACGTTTTAATTAAATTGCAATGGTTGGTTAGAAGTGTTAAGGAAATTGTGACCAAAATACCCTTAAGCTTCTTTCCTCCCAACAATTGTATCGGCTGAGAATGTTTCCTTAATATTTAAAACGTATTTAGACGAAAAATAAATTATTCATTATTCGTGAAAGTAACTACATTTTCTATAATTTTTTTTTCATACAGTTCCTGTGCACCTGGGGCATTCCGCAGGAAAATTGAACCGTCTGCCCTTTAGGCAAGGCAGGCAAACAAGGGCGGCATAATGCGGCGACTAATAAATCACTCGCGAGTGGCGCTGGGGGAAACGCTTCTCATGCGGAAACCAGTCTTCCACATATCTGCTCAAGGCAATTATTTCGCGCAATATTATTACCAAAGTACGTCATTCTATTCGCTGCCATATATTCAAAGAAGGTAAATTAATATGCTCTGAAGGTTTCATAAAAATAGAAAGGCTGTAAAAATAATGTTACAAATATAACAGAATACCTGACTCGAAATTATCAAAACACTGTGACAAAACTCCGAATAGTTATGTCGCTTAACTGGAAGCCTTCGGAAACTTCTGGGAGAGTGCATAATTTCCTCAGTAGGCTATTTGACGCCATCATCAACTGAAAGTGCAGGATATGATTTTGGAAGATCTGCGGTGGACGGTGCATGAAATTTCTGATACTGTAGGGATATCGCGTATGTTACATTTTGCACGAGTAATTTAATATACAAATGCTTTCCGTAAGATGGGTACAGCACACACTGACTTTTTAGTATTCGAACGACAATTTCCCACCAGTTATTGACTATTTGACCAGAAAAATGAGTTATTTTCTGCATCTATTTGTTAAAATGGATTAAAAATGGTTTCTCAATAACCCGAACAACGGTTCTTGCCGTGGATAAAAGCAGATTCTTCACCTCCGAAGACGGAAAAGGCGGTGAAATTGGGGGGAAATATAATATCGCCGATTTCTTGTGATGCGAAACGAATTAGGTTGATCAACTGTATAATGAATATTGACGCAAAAATTCGTACAAAGAGACCGTCCTTGCAGAAAACAAAATAATTTTCCAATAGGACAATGGGTCTGCTGACACAGGCGTTTTGATGATAGAAAAATTGAGGTTATTGCTCTTTAAATAACAGGAAAATCCAACAAATTCCTCAGGTTTGGGTCCCTCGGTTTTACATATCTTCCGAAATATCATACGTTTCCTTCATGGTCAACGATTTGTCCAATAAAGAAGCGATTACTACTGTAGAGACATACTTTGTTGCAGTTTAGACAGAACACTGCAGATACGGGATACTGGAACAGGAATACTGTTTGATCAAAATTATTAATATTAAAGATCTTTATAAAACGGAAACCGGATCACTATAGCCTGGCTATCGGCGCATAAGGACATAGTAGGACACGACAGGGCAGATCTCCTAGCGAAGATGGAAGCTGATCATCAAGGAAGATCCATCAACCTTCCAATCAGCACCAGCAGAGACTGCAGAGTAGGGCTCTACAAGGAACTGGAGGAAAAGTAGAATAGACCTGTGAAACCAGAGGAATGCGGAGTCATCCTCAGAAATGTCAGCAGTATCAGAGAAATATCGCACCCGAAAGAACTATCTCGAAGGCAACAGGTTGTTGAAACCAGAATAAGAACATTGCACTCCAGTTTCATTCACTCATTCTTGATTTCCAAATCGCAGCAGCCGGTATGCAGCTTATTCAAGGAGCCCACAACAATTCCTCATGTCTTCTTTGACTGCCCCAAATATAGCGAGATAAGAAGATCAACCATTGCCGCACATTCAATGATGGAGATTTGAAAATCATCAGCAGCAATAACAACCTCATAGACTTTACGATGAAAACTGAGTTGTATAAAGTAATTTAATTGTTATACAAATGTAGAACTTAACAGATGTAAGTCGCTAATGACCAAAAGGTTAATGCGACATTTACTGTAATATTTTAAAAAAAGATCTTTATGTTGAAGGAGAATGTTTTAAAAACGTAAGATAACACTTTCACTATCGGCGCTTATTATTAGAGCTTCAGGTGAGATGCAAAAATAATGTGTAATGTTTTCATACTTCTGATAAATCTGTAAAAACCTAAATGTTTTTTTTAATTATTAGTAAGATTATACATGGATGGCATCCGTTTAGAAAACGTAATGTGTCCAGTTAGTCCTCATATAACGTTTAGAGGATCGAAGTCTCGTCTGATGTCACACTGATGGAAAATATAAAAAGCACCGTTGATATCTGTGCTACCAGAAAATTACTAAGTACAACAATGGTCGAAATTAGGTAAACGGCTGTGTGATAATTCCTCTAGCATTCTGTATCCTTTGCATAATGTAGGTAACACTTGCTGCGTTATATATAATATATAATAAAATATTGCGTGTTATCGGTTAAGTCAAATAACAAATTGCTGCTCTGGAAAGTTACAATTTTGTAGTTAACATATTCGCCATGACAATATAAATTTTTGATAGAATTTAGAAATGAAGATCTAAATCTGAGTTACGGAGTTATGATTTATTTTCTTCATTCCCTATTCACATAAAAAACAATAAAAATAATTATATTCCATTTCTGCAGTCCTAATATTTCACTTTTGCAGTATGTGTATATACTATATATCCCGCTCATTTAACAATTATTCTACTACAATACGGCACATTCATTCCGTTCCTTCCATGCGTATTATTAATTTGCCTACCTCAGTTATGTAATGGATTTCCACGTGGTCCTTTACGGAAGACAGAGCTTTGGTTTAAATATTGGTTTAGTATTTCGAAGAAGAAGATGAAGAAGAAGAAGGTGTAGTTAGGCTATGTATATGGTAATCCACATAGTGGCAACTTCCCTCTTATAGCATAGGAAAGGGATTTAAAGGAGGGATGCGGAAAGGTAGAGAAAGGTGGCCAAGGGTTAACTACGGCCCCAGGCTACAGTTTAAGAATCCTACCCGGCAATTTGCTTAAACCCTACAAAATGCATCAGGTAGGTCGGGCATTTGGTATTCATCCCACGCCTTTCCAATGACGGAAGAGAAGTTTGCATTCCCCTATCCATGCCTTGACCAGTTTAGGAGGCAGTTGGCCGACTATTCCGATAGGAGTAGAGGACAACTGTTACTGTATGTCTGCGAACCCGGAACATGTACCTCTCAAAACAGACCGAGGCTTGTAGGAATCTTAGTTCGAAAAACCAGGGAGAGGAGAAAGCATCTTCAAAGGTTGAGGTTGCCTCCTCCAGAGCTCTGTGGGAAGTTTCACCTGCGAGAGAATGCTCTCACGGGCTTCCTCGACAGTATTTCGCAATTGACAACAGTTTTGTTTTGTTTTTTTAAAAACCAGTGACATATTGATCTCAATTGAAGAGCCTCCTCGTTCTGGTTAAGTTATAACAATTAAACAATCACCACCGTTTTCAGCAACGAAAAATTCATCACATAATTCATATTTTAAACTCTCCTTTTTACAATTGTATTAACTTTCCTCCATTACCTTAATACAATTTCTCTTCATGAGAAAATCAGGCAATGTAACTTCTGAAGAGTATTATCCCTGCACTACAAAACATTAAATTTCAAATTCATCCCGCAGTCCCTGCCATTTCCTTAACGTCTCATCAGATGAGAGCCTTCTTCGTGGCTCATATTTCCCGATTCCCGTTCGGTACTCTTTTTCATCCACACTACTTGCATTGTGCTCCGACATTGCCTTTTCACTCTTCATATTTCTTTCATGCTTCACTGGCTTCAGCCTAACTTGTCAAATCATATGTGGCGCCCTTATAAATAATAGCGATGAGATGTGAATTTATTCCTAACACCACATTAGTAAGTAAATTTAGAATAAGTAATAACAAACATACTTTTAGCCATATTTTTTTTATAATTTAAACTTTAAGAACATTTAGTTATTCTTGTGGATACCTAACATATCGTAATTCTTTCTTAAAGAGACTGCATGCGTCTGAACCACATTCTACTAAGATTTCACGTGTTTTTGAACTTACATTCAAGTAAATACTATTGACAGGCTTTTTTTCCCGATTATATTATTTTTCAATCTTCTGCTGACTCAACTAATTTAATAAATATATGATGTTGCGTAGAGTGTCACTAAGTGCAGTTTAATGGAAGTTCTGAACGTTCATGTTTCAAGTATGACACGTCATAAATTGTTTAGACAAGAGCTCAAAGGTTTTTGAGTTGAGAAATGTATTTTAGATTAAAGCTAAATTTAATTACAATTTCGAAAGAATTTTTATAATTATTTTTATCCCCTGATAGTGTTAACTAGCGAGCAAGACTTAATACCGTAAATACAGGTTGAGTGTTGAAGTATAAGTTGCAGTAACAAAATTGTAATTAAAGATCTTGCAAATCTATAACACTACTTGTCAATTCAACCGAAATATTTTCATTTCCATACTAATGCATGTCAGGTACAAAACTGTAGAGGGAATAAGGCGTTTTAGATGCGGAGACTCGTAATAGCGATGTGTTAAAGTAATTAATTTACTTAAGAATTAAAGAGTTACTCTCCTTTCCTCGTCTTATAAAACCTTTCAAAATTTTTAAGACATTTGTATCATAGCTTAATGTGTACAAAAGTACGTATAAATAGTTATCGGCTAGCCGACCTTGGGCACACGGTAAGAGTTGTTCGAAGTTCCTATTGGAACAGTCGGCTAGCTGCCTCCTAAACTGGACGAGGTACGGAGTAAACTCTTCTCCCGCTATCGGAAGGGCGTGGGACAAGTTCCCAATGCCCGACCTGCCTGATGCAGGTTTTTCTAGGGTTTTCCCTGCATTATTTTTAGGAGAATGCCGGGTAGGATCCTTAAACTATAACCCGGGGGCCCTAGTTAACCCATGGCTACCTTCCTCTACCCTTCCGCATCACCCCTTTTGAATCCCTTTCTATGCTATTAAAGGGGAGTTGCCACCATTTCCATTATCCTCATGTAGCCTGTTTCCTAAAAAAAAAATTAAGTAGATCGTAATTTTTCGGGATAAATATCCGATAATACGTTACAGATTTATAGAAATTGTTTTCCTGTGGGACGTTTTATAGATCAACATCAGCCAAATAGAACTTGATAAAGAACGCAATTTGAAATATAAAATCACGAAACATAGGTTTTAGAGCATTTAAAGGAACGTAATGATCTTCAAAGAATTAAATATCGTATTTGGGTGGAAGCAAATGTAATAGTAGCTCATGTAGACTTTTGACCATGAGCCTTTGTGGTTTATTTAGCGTAAGAATTAAATGGTATGTTTACATCCAAAAGCCGCTGAGCAAATTTCTTTATTTTATCTTTCCCAACTGATATGTGCGCCCCAGCCTATATCAAAGATTTTCCGAGCGAATAAGTTGCTTCCCTTGCATTTGTGAAGTAATAGAGGCAGGGGAGACAACATAGAGAAACTGGGGGGATTAGGATGGGAGACGGAGGAGAAAGCTAATTATAGGGAGAAAAGACAGAGGGGAAGACGTCGTAACCTAAACACAATCTTTTAGTTTTTGAGTTGGTACTTCTTGCTAACGTACGCTTCATCTGTCCTGTTAACATCTCATACGTCTAAATAAATATGTAAATTTTTGATACTTCAAACGAACAACATCGAATATTTTGAAAATGAGACGTGATGTAGGCAAAAAGTATGTAAACAATCCACAAATTTGGAAGCACAAATATCATTAGAATTAAATTAATAATGAAATTACAAAAAACATAAACCTATTTAATAACTCTGCCATAAATTCTATGTGTAGGTTATTAACGAAGGCGTTGACCGAGAAATTGAAAAGCAATTTTTTCTGACATCAACTGAATGAGTAAATAAACCGGCAAAAGTACACGATTTAGGAGAAAGAACTTGCTTTTGCCATATTAATGAATGTGTAATGACAAGTAAATAAGTGAAATTCATAGCTGGAAATTATCCGCAAAAATGATTTATTTAGTCATACAATTACATAACTTTATATACTGATATATTTGGTGATATAAAATAGCCGGAAAGGTCTTGTTGCTTACCAAACAAGCTTAAAAGATAAAGCTCTCATGAATTCAGTATTACACGAAACCAATATTCATAAATTCTTTAAATGTCAAATATCTCATGGCGTAAATTCTACATAATTATGACGGCCTGAGACTACTAATAAGGTATTCAATTTAAAACCAATTTCATAAATAAGAAAAATACGCAAAGCAATTGATTCGGTGTCAAATATACGAACTAAAAAACTGTGTGTGTTCGCCGCCAATAAACGAACACTCAATGTACAGAAAACTAAGTTAGTCCGTTTTACAACAGAAACCAACAACATCGTAACGGATAAGTTCTCAGATCATGCGACTTTCCTCGGCTTGCAGATCGACAGTAAATTAAAATGGAACTTGCACATTGATCGCCTTATGCGCAAACTTAGTTCTGTTTGTTACTCATTGAGACTATTGATGCAACAAGTTGATACCAAAACTGCTTCACTAGTCTATTTTGCCTACTTTCATTCACATATGTGTTACGGAATTGCCAACTGGGGCAATTGTTCTCGTAGTGTGGATGTTTTCAAACTGCAAAAACGAGCCATTAGAATTATATCAGGTTCAGATGCTAGAGAAAGCTGCAGACCGCTGTTCAAAAGACTCCATATTCTGACTCTACCTAGCGTTTACATATTAGAAATACTAAAATTTGTTAAACGCAACATGAACCTTTTTGCAAGTAACGGGGACAATCATGGCTACGACACAAGAAACCGTTCAGTTCTCAAGTCTGACAAGCACAGCCTCAGTCTCTACGAGTCTAGCGTTCATTATTCCGGTAACGCACTATTTAACAACTTTCCTGAATATGTAAAGAACATCAACAACTACAACTCATTCGTCAAGGAGTGTAAAACTTTTCTTGTAAATGGAACTTATTACTCCGTACACGAATTTTTGAATCGGTCTCACATTCGTTGAACTGCCTTGCCTACAAAATTGCCGAATATGCTATAAATATGTAAATAGTTTTTCCAGTTTTCCCCTTTTGGTTCTGTTTTCCTGCCTCTGCTATCTGTTTTAGTAAATATCTATGACGACATCCCTCCGTACCTAGCGACAGGAGATGAATACCAGGAAGTGTTAAGTGTTGTGTGCGTGTTTCTTAAAGATAGTGTGTATGAATATGGTGAATGGACAAATGTGATCAGATCTGAATTTTTTAAATTTTTTTATTAATTATTACTATTAATCTTAATTCTATTTATATGTAATTTGTCTAGTATACATTTCCTGCCTCTGCTATCTGTTTTAGTAAATATCTATGACGACATCCCTCCGTACCTAGCGACAGGAGATGAATACCAGGAAGTGTTAAGTGTTGTGTGCGTGTTTCTTAAAGATAGTGTGTATGAATATGGTGAATGGACAAATGTGATCAGATCTGAATTTTTTAAATTTTTTTATTAATTATTACTATTAATCTTAATTCTATTTATATGTAATTTGTCTAGTATACATTTGAGATTAATCCTATTTCCTCATTAGAGGGCTAATGGTGAATAAATATATCTATCTATCTATCTAAGCCTATGCATTTATCTATCAACGACAGATCAATGAATAAAAAACCAATAAAGTTCAAACAGAAACATAAATACTATATCGAAAGATGATTTGCACTGTGTATAAAGAAGAAAATAGTTGATTTAATATCGTTCGAAAAAACTTAATTTGACTTATATTATTAAGTTAAAATATCCAAAAATAATATTTAATTGTAGTTTTAAATTTAACATATGAAAATTAACGTTCTCAAAGTGTGGGTGATTTGTAAATTAATTAGTGTAGTTTTATTTATGTTTGCGAGTGTTTACGTTTACAAACATAAAAATGCAAGACCAAAAATTACTACAGTTCTTCAAGATTCTGGAACTGAGTGATTTCTTTGTGGTTGTAATATATGCGTCCGTAATATAATTGTTTTGTATTGCATAACCAATATATCGTTCGTAAACAGATATTTCCAATATTTCTGCATCGAGTAGTTAGCGAGGTAATCAATAAGCGATAAAAAAACCAATGAAAAATATTTTGCTACCATATCACCATTTTATAGCATTGTAGTTCAGATTAGGGTCATATATAGTACAATCTATATGTTAATATTTGATTTGATGATACCAAAAATAAGCTAATCAGATATGTGGTATATCAGTAAGAAAATGGGCAATTGATTCTGAGGCCCCTTTGAACAAACGCAATAAAAGTAATAATAATATTAGAGAATAAATTATATTTTAGCTTTTCAGTTTTATTATCCAGAGCTGTGAAAAAGTATACATCAGATGTTACATTTACTTTTGACTATTAAATTAACGTTTCTTTTTAATGTAATCGCATGAAATACTTCAAAAGGTTGCAGTGCTAAAGCCTGTATACAAATTCCCCTCTCTCGGCTCAGTTGACGGGGGAAGCCTGTGAGCGTGTGCGGGGGAGGGCAGCTCTGACATTTATGTGTCGCAAGATAACGGAGCACACGCATCTGCGAATAACGCAGCCTGGAAAAAGCAGCCCCACAGTGTCAAAGGCCGCGAATGTTCAGCTCGCCTCTGGCAAAAGCAAAAGTGCCTCAATTTGGCGTTTAACACAAAATATAGCAATGTTGATAAGTATTTCACTGTTATATCGAATACTGATTAGTGACAATAGTTTAGATTTCGAAATAATTTACAAAAAAAAATAAAAGTACATACCCATAAATATTTAAGTTTTATAAATGTTTCTGATAAATAGGGAAAATACTTTCCCTTTATTTAAAGCTAAATAATTATTTAAGCTTATTTTATTTCTTATTTCCTTTAATTGCTACTGTGGACTACCCTATATCGTGAGAAATATTGCACATATAAAATAATACATAACCTGAATCATGGTTGAATGAAAATTTATCCCGGCTTATTATCAAGGATCAAAAGCAGTTACAATTAGAAAACAGCATAACGCATTTTATCATATTATAAAACAAATATTTATTGTGTAAAAATGTCTGACTTAGAAGCACACAAATTGCTTACGTACAGATGCCGACAAAATTGTTGATTGTACACTATAAGTCAGAATCTTTGAGTCATCCAATTACAAGGCCTCTTGTGACTTACGCGTTTTTCAGTTGTTTACTAACTCAATTTTTTACTTAATACCCTTGTTATTATTTTAAATATATGCCTCACAAATATCTGTAAACGATAAATTCAAGTTCAACAGTAATATAGCGCATAGCAAAACAGTGACTTAAGATTCTCTAACTAGAAAACTTTAGGAAGTACTAACAATTAAACTGATAGTCAGCCAACTTACTCAAGCTGCATAAATTAAGGATAGTTTGGAGGAAGATGCATGATCGAAGGTTTAATTCTTAGCGTGATAATATTTTTTTTTTCTTTTCCAAGTAAAATAAATTAAACCAAAACTTATGGTTTATTATGTAAAATAACATAAACCTCTACAAGTAACTAAACCCTTAAAATATTAAAAATATAAATTATTTCAATTAATAAGTGAATTATTTGTAATGTATTATTTTAACAATATCAGAAACCTGAGATGGATAATTAAATGATCAAAAAAGTTCTTTTGTAATATTAGTTTAATGAATAAGAAAGATAGCCAATACAGACAAAAAAAGGGTAATATAAATACCACACAACGTTTCTGGGATCCTTGTCCCATTCATCATGTGCTAAGAAAGGGACAAGGATCCCAGAAACGTTGTGTGGTATTTATATTACCCTTTTTTTGTCTGTATTGGCTATCTTTCTTATTCATTATTTTCTATCAGACGTAATGTTTTTTCATTTTATCAATATTAGTTTAATTAAGAAATTAGTCACAATTATTATTCAATTTTCAATTAAAAATACCTACCTATTCCACTCCTCAAACGTTATATTCTTATTAGAAATATAGTCACTTTTAATAAGATTCAAAGAAGCTTTCAGACATTCGGACATATCACCTGTAAAATAATACATTAGTCAATTGTGCAATTTCAAACGTTACATATAAAGTAAAAAAAATGTAAAATGAGAAATGCCTTGTGCGTTTGGAATATGTATAATTGCCTAATGTTATATTATTTTACTGGTGATTATTGTAAAATGGCTTAAATCGTCTTTGTAATTTTTACTAATTAGATAATTAATTACAGAAAAAAGTGCAAAATACCTCAAATATATTAGACATAGTGGTAGATTGCGTGGTTTTAATTCTATTTATTAATATTATCTGTTAATTGGGTACCTCTATTTCTAGTTAGTATACTTCTAACACAGACGCTTTATATATTCAACTATTATTAATTTTTTAAATACATCTTCCTCGTTTATTGTAGTAGAAGATTGTGTGGTATTAATTTTATCACTTAATATTGTCTGTTAATTGGCTACCTCTATTTCTAGTTAGTATATTTCTAACACAGACGCTTTATATCAACAACTATTATTAATTTTTTAAATATACATTCCTGATGGGGTTGTGATGAATGGGTAATTGCTGTTAATGCTGTGTAAATTTGTTTGAAATATTAAATTATCTAAAGTAAAAATGATTATGTCTCTGAAAATATCTTGTTACCGCTGGTTGGAGGATAGCTTACACCTAAGGGACTTAACTTGCCTATATACGCAAAAATCTACCCGACAGTCAGGCATGAGAATCAAAAACTAATAACATAACCCAGCAATAGACTTTTGATCTGAATAAGCTTCCCTCAATTTTCAACTACTATGGCTTCCATATCCCAAGTCTCGGACAACGCAAAGCATTGAATGAAAATAGCATCTAAAGCCGGAATTATCTGGGGTTTCAAGTGCGAATATCCTTGTGTCTCAATTGTAATTCTTCTGGTGTCTCCTCAAGTCCTTCTGTACTGTTTTCTTCAAATATAATTATGACCGTTCGCACAAAACTCTTTCGTCTCCTTCTCATTGATTCTTCTCTTAGATGAGGTGGCTAATGCGAAACCCCAGACGATGTAACATCTTCATTTCGTATTTGAAAATGAAGACGTTACCATCATGGGTCGACCGCCCTCTTTCTTCAAGCGTAAGATAGCAGTAAAATGATCGGAAAAAATAGGAGTCGTGTCAAACCAATAGACTTAGTGGTAAATTTAGTGCAGAACCTGCGCCAAAATTTATAAAATTTCATTTTCGTCAACTTTACAATTCTCAGCGAAATTCCCGTTCGTCTACTGCTCAAGTTAGCTCACGCAATCTAAATTACTAAAAAAATTACTGTAATTAAAAACTCACCCCTTCGCCTACCTTGAAAACCTAGTAGTCGACTACGATTGAAAGAGAATGGTCTCGATACTGTGTTGTCGGTTGATACGGATTAGCTATGTAATTATATATGTGTATTGATTGACAGCCCATAGTAGAACATCAAGCAACTGTGATGTTATGTTGCAGTCAATAAATCATTTGATGTCATTGACTATACGCCCAGTTATAACTGCCAGAATCCTGGAAAATTAACAAATCTTTTACACACTGCAAGAACCTCCTGCAGAATTAACAACTGTGCGCGTCTATTCCACAATTAACAATGTCCCACACAGGATATATATGTTTTTATAGTAATAATAAAATTAGAATAATAGGACTTCAAACAATAATAGTAGCCTGCAATGATATAACCAAATTAAGAAAAAAAATATTACAAAGTATTCAACTGAATTTACTTGAATATTACACAATGAAACCAACATAAGAATCAATCTGACTGTAAGGAATATTATACCAGGTTTATAATATATTTTTGTACATACCAGACATCGTAGCAGCTCTCGTATCACACAAATCGTTCATTTCTCCAATTATTTTATCTTTTCACAAATTATTTTAATGACTTTAATTAAACAGGCCATAGTATCACACTTTCTACACAACCTAAGTCATCATATGCGATTAAATGTCTAACACACCACAGACAAACCTCTGTTGATCTCCAAATATTTCGGCAAACAGTAATAATGTCGAAAGCAAGGAAATTGATTTTATACTTTCCAAATATCAGTTCGATTCCACTCACTATGAATTCTACCAATGATATCAGTACAACAACAGCCAGTAAAACTTTCCCTACAATTTACACGTGTCTCCTTCAATTTCTAACGCCAACAATTTTAAGAATTAAGTTTTCATTCGATAACTCTTACTTTCAAACTCGTGGTTTATAAGCAATCCTAATAAACAGTCCTCACTGACTGCCACATACAATAACTTATTCCGATCCGCTCATATAGGAGACTCAGACCAACCTTCTCCGTTCTGCTTGTATCGCAGGCTGTACTTTTCTCCACCACTTTCAACATTACACATTTCCGACAATAATTCCATCTGAAAACTCAACATTCATTCTTACGTAACGCTGACTGTTGCCTACAATACCTGGGCCAAAATATTACGCTGACAATACAAATATTAAATAATTAATAAAATCCTTTCATTACATATATTGGTGGTCACTGTAATATATATATATATATATATATATATATATTGTAATGCCAATTAATTAAGACATTAATTGTGAATTTGGAAAATATAAATTGTTTGAGAAATCTATTCTTACGGCGGTACAGAACTCAGAAACAATGTAGCCAAGCATTGTTTCCTTTGTCGGGAGGGTCCGCCAAAATGGCGTATGCACGCTCGAAGTACGAGCGAAGTGCAGTTCACATTATGATATGGCAGAGTTCAGGTCGCATTAGCAGGAAGATTTGGTCACAGGAAGATATTGAGAAGTTAGAGTTGGCAAGCAGAAACGATAGGAAATGGTCGTATTAAAATAGACGAGATATTCTTTTAAAAAGTAAAGTTAAGTAGAAGCAGTTGGCAATCAGACACGACATAAATTGGTCGTGTTGGAAATAGACAAGACAATTTCAAATATTTAAAGTAAATTTGCAGAGAAACATCGAGAATTACCAATCAACAGCGTTGATCGGTCCATGAACATTTTGCTCAAGACGAAATATTCACTCGAACAGAACTACGAAACCTGCTAAGCACAAACAGTCTTGTGAACATAGCCGGGCAGAATTAGCAGAAGTCAACCGAGGGAGAGACGAAAAGGAGGTTCATCCTGGTTCCGAGTTTTGATCTAAAAATAGAAATTTTAGAATCTGTAAGTTTTAGAAGCTGTGCAAAACCCCACCATAGTGTTTCGTCAATTACAAGGTATCCTGTAATGCAGCCGTGAGTAACAATATAAAAACAACTAATTATGTAAACCTGAGTAAAAGATAGCCGTCAGATTTCGTTTTCTTCTTTTGATTAAAATTTGTTAATTAGAATCCATCTTTTTAGCTTAACTTCGCTGACAAGTAAATTTCGTCCTAATTAATTGACGAGTAAATCTTTTCTCTTTTAAATTGGAATTTGTATTTAAGTTGAGAATTAAAATGATCGCCATTATCAAACCCAGTAGAGCCCCTGAGATATATTTGTAAATTGTGGCATTGTTTTGTAGTATTAAAAATAAATCTATTGTTTGTAAAAGTTTATAACCTTTCATTCATTTAAAGGTCAATTTTATTTAATTATATATATATATAGTAACAAATCATCTATGTTTTGTGTGGGCACATTGTTAACGTGTACGCAGAACACAATTTGTAGAGATAGAAAGTAACTGATAATTTTGTTTACAAAGTTAATAAGAAATATTTTATTAAATTTAACTTTACTTGGGCGCCGTAAATGATAATTCTTAGAACAATTAAAAATTGTAATTACATATATTTAATATTTTCAATTGCGAAGCTGACAACAGTATTTACTAGATGTTCCGAGAGGCAATAAATCCTAAAACTCGTGGCATAACTGTGGGAAGAAAACTCTTCTGAGCTATTGTGCTTTTATATAATGAAATTTAGATGGAAAAAAAGGTTCATTGTTCTTATCTGTTTTGTCTTATTTTAGTCCGCTCTCCGTTAATGCATCCAACTGTTTGAAATCTTCTCGAAACACTTCGAAATACACCGTAATTATTTATTTTTTAATTTTCTCTGCTTTACACTTTTCTTTGTATCGCTACCATTGTGGACACGATACTGTTAACTACTTCGTTACTTTATATTAACCATTTTAATTTGTTATGTTTGTTAGACTTCCACATTACACTTAAGAACATGAATTAAATTTACTTCAGCTTAACAACGATTTACTTCACGACAATTCACGGTTTAGTGTGTTGTACAAATGGAGCCATATCTGCGAATACTAAACTTGCATGGCCTCGCTCAGCCAGCGTCAACAATATATTATTACAATTTTTTATGCCGTTGAATTGTACAAAGTTTTAATTTATTCAACACATTGAACATTCTATAAATTAGCCCATCTCAATAATATTAAATAATATTTTCTTTCCCATCATTCTCTATCCTCACGACAAGTACTACCATCTCTACGTGAACCTCATGACTAGAAATTAACGTGTTAAATGTTAACATCATTTTCAAAGTCACACTATATATATATATATATCTTCACCCCACATTAAGAATTTTTTTCACACTACATTATAGTCAAATTAGAAGTTCGATGGCGGTTACTTCCTGTGAGGGGTGTGACCTTGACTAAACAAATTACAACGCTTGCCGGACAATAGCGGTGTTATTCAACTGTTTTCAGTGAGCTGTATAAGTCGTTTGTTGTGCGTTGCATCCGTGCCCGCCATTCACGCGGACACATCAGGAGACTTCTAGTTTATAACGGATTATAGTTATTATCCCTGAAGATGGGCAAACCGCTCTTCTACAGTTCACGGAATACGTGCATAAAAATCCATTGCGTCTTTGTCTTCAAATAATGTATGAAATTTATAAATATATTTATTATGATTATTTTATTCAAAAATGTTTAAATAATAATTTCAGTCTCAACCATACTTAACACAATAAATTTTAAAAATATAAATTATCTTAATTTTGGCTGATTACACGCGTATGAAAATTCATTAAAGATAACAGATCGTTGGAATAGTTTCTGTAACACTAGATACCTACAGTGGATCAAAATTTTCGTCATTAATTATTAACAAATAAGTGAAATTGTTTGCTTTCAAAACCGATTTTGTATTATGAAAATTTGAAAATAATTTGGTTTGTTTTTAAAATTCAATTTGTGTTCAAATTAGTTATTGGAGAAATGATCTTAACAGATTTCTCATTGTAAGAAATGTTTCTTGGTTTCAGGCTCTGAGAGCAAGAAGTTCCAACAGTTGCAAGCATTTCGCCGTAGTTCTCTTGAGGCTGATGAGTTGAGATTTAATCTAGCAGCTGACGCTAAGGAAGATCGCTTACATGCCAGGGACACAAAGAACAGGAATCTTTTTTCTGAGCGGACGTGAATGATGGTCACCACAGCAGAAGCGTGGCCAAATGCGAGCCCTACATTCCACCGAAAATTCAAATCACTCACAGAAGTTTAATTTTAAAATTTTTGATAACGAAACGATGAATATTAAATATACAGAGAATTTCTATGACACTTGGAAGTACGTAAGACCACGGCGGTTCGTTGAAAAGGATCGCATTTCGATTAGTATTAATTCAATTTGAAGTGTATTTTAAATAATATAAACTTTATAAAACAGCTTTTCTTTATTTACAAGTTCGTTATAGGCAAAGAAACTCAAAACCTGAATCTGTCTATAAAAAATTGAAGTTTAATTAAAATACGATAACTTAATACGAAGATAGCGGCATTATTGCCGTAGTTCATTTTATCTAGACAGAAGTAGAGATGAATCTATATAGCCCTTTTCCTAACGGTCCCTTCGAGAAAATGGTCGAGTGTTTTATATTTATTTACATTACATTTTTCTGAGGCCTAAAAGAAGCTTTGTACTTCCTTTAAGTTTTTCAGTCATAACTAAAGGCATTCTATTGAAAACATTGTACAGTAATAAATTAGAGAGCATTAAATTTTGTCATTTGATTATGAAATAAGGTTTAATAAAGGTTTTTCAATAGTTCAACAAATGAAGACTTTCATGCTCTACAATTTATTACTGTACCCTTCTTTCAATAGAATTTTTCATACTTTAGTTATTAGCTAAAAACTGAACTTTTCCCAGGGTCTTTAGAATTGCAAAACTTGATTTTTCACTACTAGCCATAAAATGTATAAGTAGAAAAATAAATAAAATCCCCGAACTTTTCCAGGTAAGATGCACATAGTTACTGGGGCAATAAAGCACAACAAATATTTAAATTAATCCGCCTGTGTTTAAGGCAGCGTTTTGTCCGTACCCTGCCAATAGTTATTGCAGTTTTGTGTGATTAGAAAATTTCATAATTTTATAAAATACGCTATACACATAGTGAACGGCAAGAGATAGAAATAAGAGACGAAATGAGATCAGAATTATATTTTATAAATTTACGTATAAATTATAATCTTTATTTGAAAAATAGTAATATTTATAGCAGTGTCAATTTTCCTACAAGAAAATATTTTATAAAATACTCACACATTACAAAATAAAAGTTTTTCTAATTGGTTACTATCTCTATATTGGATTATTAAATTGTAGTGTAAACATTATTTTCTTTAATGAAAAATAATTATACGTTAATGACTAATCTTTCTGCTGCCAATTTGTGTTACTTAAACAATTTCTTGAATAATGTAGTTGTGAAATTTAGTGAATATGATGGGATTTAAATACTTAAAAGAATATTGTCTAAGAATTTCTAAAAGTTGCGAATAATGATAATAATAAAAAAATGTACGAAAATAAGTTTATGACGAGATGAAAATATATTAATAAAGCTCAGTTAAGAACGGAATGAATATTTTAAAAGTAGAGAACTTTTGCAATAAACATATTATTTTATACCTTGTATAATTCTTTAATGTAGTTCATTCAAATTGGAAACATTGTTTGTCTAGAAATAACATAATATAATTGATACATTCAAATATTCTGTAAATCAATACTTCTTTATAATATTATATTTTAATTATAATTTTGTGTGTCTTCACCATAGCAATAAATCAAGATTTTTATTTTCATGAACAATGTCAATAATTTATTAACAAATGTTGCAAAACAATAAAAAGCTTTGTATATAAATATTCCAGTAGAGACCTTTTTAAATCATTGATACTAAATGGATGCAATCACACTTTCACTTCACATATGAATCATTTCAAAAGGGGATTAAAGGCCCATTAAATGGAATTACACGAAAATGGTTTTAATTTATTTTTTTAATGTGAGACAGGGGATTATACGCACCACTTAAAGTTTATTGGTGCTACGCAGGAATGACTAATTGAAATGAGATACTCAAAAATTTCCATAATGTTGCATCAATTATATTATTTAATTTCGAAAATACTTGAGAACACTAACTGAATAATTTACGAATGGCACATGAGAAATGTTTCTCATCTGTTCTTACTTTTGCAGATTTATTTCCAAATATTTAGACCTTACGATGTTATATATATATATATGTATGTATGTATATATATATATCCATATATGATAAAACGATAAACTAAAGACTATTTTAATTTTTACTGTATTATTTCACTGTATCAATTTCCTTAAGTTGAAAATATAAACGTTTCTACAATGAATAATTAAAGGTAAAAATGTTTTGTAAATAAATTAAATGTATTATTGCTGTATGTAAATAACGGTAAGCGGTGTTTGTAGTCTTCAGAACAATAAAGGTATTCAATTGTCTGAGTAAGGATAACAATGAAAGGAAGCGAAAATATAAGATTATAAAACAAACAAAGAAGAAAATAGTGCAAGCGTGAGAGATAAAATAAATAAGGAGAGAATAACGAGAAGAATAGTTTCAGGGCAAGGCAGAAAATGATCAGAAAAAGAAGTCAAAGGATAATATAAACTGATGTAGAAAATAGTCCAACGATTCGAACAGCAAGACTTACATCCATAAATAATGAGCCTTTTCGTAATGTAATACTTGTTAATTTTATTTTAATTATTATGTCCTAACTAAACTTTTTGATTTAAATTACTAAAAGATTCTTACTTTTTTTATCTTTACATACAATTTTATCTTTTTAATATACAATTTGAATATTTTAAAACTTTTTAATGTAACGATTTTCATCAAAATACTTTGCACTTACGTATTTATCTCTTTCAATTTTTTATATAAGTCAAATGGAATAATATATATATATATATATATATATATATATATATGTTTGTAATTAAGTATTTTTGTAGTTGGTATTTCCTTTTATCTCTGTTTGTTATATGTTTACATGTTTTGTGAATACTTTTGTTTGCGTGATGAATTTTGTCTTCACTTGTGTATTTTCATGTGGTGTTTGTTATCAATGGATGTAACAATTATTTGACTCGTCCTACTTCTTTAGTAGTGAACTAATAGAATCAATAAAAAATGTTCGATCCAAACTGCACAAAATATTGTAAGGCTGACCTGGAACATTCGGTATTTTTAGATGTGCTCAACTAGAGAACAGTTACGCAACACTTGTGTTACACAAAATAATCCCTTATGCCAGTATTTACAAGTTTTGCCGAGTATACATGTGTTACAGAATTCTACCTGAAGGCCTATATGAGGGATATTTCCGATCAAACTTACATTTTAAAAAATATTTTCGAAATGAAATATATTTCCCGTGTCTTATTTATCGGCCACATAATCAATTTTAAACTTAAAATAGCATTAATCATTAAATTTGAAGCCTTTCAGCTACGATTTCCAAGGAGGAAGAACCCACCTTCCTTGTTTGACAATCAATAGTCGGTTATATCTCTCTCTCTCTCTCTCTCTCTCTCTCTGTGTGTGTGTGTGTGTGTGTGTGCGCGTTAGTTATGATGAGACGTAAACATTAAAAACATCTCAGCTCACTGGTCCTAGACTGTGCTAGTGACTCCGATTATCTTGTAGATTTCAATCCTCGTAGTGTCCTATTAACCACCGAAACTTCAATTAAAAAACATTGCTTGGTTTCACTTTCTACAATTCCTCCAATAGTTTACATTCTACTTATCTGCAATACGTCTTTCAACATTTTAATATAGAATATTGTATTCCAGAATTACCTTCCCGTTGGATGAAACTTCAAATAAAATAGCAAAATTTTAAATAATTTATTGAAAATTAATAAGACTGTGGCAATTTCTTGGATTCTTGAAATTATATTTTCTGTGACTGTCCCACGACATGTTATACTGCAATAAAGCTCTCGTATCAGTATATTTAGTAATGACAACGTTAATATATTTTATTTATTGTTGTACTTATTTCTTTCTTTAATGTACTAAGACAGCCTATCCAATAATAATCAATTATTTTACAGCCTTGACAGAAATTCAATAATACAGTGTTGTGAAAAGAATTATGAATTAATAACTGTCGGAAGTCTAAAGCCATTAAACATTACGTAAACAGTAACCCATAGAGCGCTTGGCTCACATTCTGCAGAAGGGAAAAGCAGTGGAAATTGCGGCCAGAGGCTGGGTAGAGCCAATTGTCGGATGTGCTTGCTTTGGCAAATTCAATCTGGGCACGCGATGTCGGATTTCGCAGACCGGCTTTGAGTCATCATGCACGGGATTCCGCTGACACAGGGAGCTAGGCAGTAATGCCACTACTACAGACAGGATTTTAATGAACTTCAGTAGCTTACAGCTACAGTAAGGATCCGGTGTTTTCATCCTATTAATTACCTGTTAATTTTATCCAGCAACGTCAGTTATAGAGGATCTGACTGACAGATAAGCTTCATCAGATAGTGCAAGCTTATAACTGAAATGGAATAACACGTGATAATTTTTAAAGGTGATGACTTTTTTGAAATTACGAAAAACTGAACGTGCATTTCATATTGTGTTACCTGTTTGTGTGTAGATACTTATGTTAATGAAACCTAAATTCTAATAAAATCTAAGATTTTATAATGGACTAAAGGTACAATTTAATGCAATTGAGAATTCATAATATAGTAAGCGCAGACTTTTGATATCAAACATTCGTTATTAACTGGTTATTAATTTTAATGATTATATTCAAAAACTACTAATAAAATATAGCTTACAGTATCTAGCCGTGAAATGTCTAAAACTAAAATCTAATAACTATCACGTTGGTAACTAATCAAATTGAGATGAGTGTTTTGCTAATTTAATAAATTCATGTACTTAAAGTCTGCTGGTATACAACAAAATCACTGATTAATTATATATATATATATATACTGTAATAATCAAATTTAATTATTTAAATTAAATCCCATGTTGAGGCACAAAATGTAATAAACACATTGTTAATTAGATTTTAAATAAGCAAATTCAAAGTTGAAATAATAGGATTTTAAATGAAAAACAAGAATTCAAAATATAAAACAAAGTTAATTTAATAAAAACAAATTCGTATCACAATTGAATTTTTTTTACAAGTTGGTAATGTGCCACGGCTTCATTTCAGGGCCGACTATCGAGCCTCCAATAAAGAATGTTACAAAATGACAATTGAAAACTTACAATTTGAAAAATTCTTAACTTAAACAATTATTGAAATACGAAATCTGACAGTAATTATTATTTACACATTAGGTTTACAATTAATAAAATTTCTTTTTAGTTTACATTACCCTTAGCTGTTCGTTTGGGCTCGATCTCTCTCGATTATTATTAAACACATCCCAGACACAAAGCACTTCCTGCTCTTAACAGTTGATAACGTTGTTTTTAAAAGTTTGATACTTGCATAAATATGACAATGGACAAATACTTCAGATTGTTGACTCGTAATTCTAAAACCCGGGACTTTAATATAATATGTCCCAGATGCCTCTTTACACTTGCTTGAATATGGAAACAGAAACTTTGAATCAGGTACTCTACAAAAAAAAACACCTTACGCTTTCCTGGTCCAAGCAACTCTCAATTACATCCTCCTGAAAACACAACCTTTACTTTCATGGTCCAAGCAACTCTGAATTTCAAATTCTGTACGTCCCAGTGCTTCCTGAGGCAAAAATGCAACTTTAGCAAGCAAGCATTATAGGCTTCATATTCTTGTGAACAATCCTCATATTTATGCCGCCGATAATGAAAATCGGAAAATTTTGTTTATTAAATAATTACATGTTTTTAATTACCACAATATATATATATATATATATATATATATATATATATATATATATATTGTAATGCCTTGAAGGAAAGGCATTGTTGCTGATTGATGGGCTTGGCCGTCGGGAGCGACGGACGCGCGGGTGGCCTGTCGCAAGATAAATCTGTTAAGGCAGGCATATTTCTGATTAATGGCCTGGACAGGTCACTTGTTGACTTAGGATCGAGGGGCAGTTTGGGCTGTTTGAAGAATTTAGAACCGCGCACGTGTGAGTGCGGGGGTGAGAATACAAGTGCAAAGTAATTACGGGTCCTGTCTCGATGTGACATGACAGAGTAGCTAGCTATTTGCTAAGGAACTGCAGCTGCATAACGTAAATCTCGGGGGGAAACTGTCAACGGGCAGTTGCGACGTAGTTTTGGAAAAAAAGAAAAGAGAAGGGACTGGGATATATAAAGAGAAGATAAGATTTTTGGAAGTTGGTTAGAGTGGAGTCAGGAGCTGGTGTTAGCGTGGAAGAGGGGTGCTGTGAGCACCAAGACTGAAGTTAGTTAGAGTGGAAGAGCGATGCTGTGAGCACCGAGTCTGGAGAAATTTTGCAGCCTGCGAGAGAAATAGCAAAATTATTCAACGATAAACATTTTTGTATGCAGAAGTTTAATCTGTAGTAATATCAAAATTTGATCACTGTCTTCGATGGTAGGAGACCAGGACATTGCATCCAGCGCCGAGTAGTTTCACCACTAGCAAGTGAGATGTCCTTCACGAACGGAGAACCAGCTTTCAACAAACCAACAGTGTGTGTTAGAGTCAGTGTTTAAACGTCCAGTCTATAAAGTGTGTGTGTAATAAACAAGCCAAATGTACCTGAGTAATCGTAAGTTGAAATTTAATGGTATTAATATGTGTAAACGGAATTAAAAGCTACAGTCAGATATCGTTATTTTCTTTTGTATTAATAAAATAAACTCTTTTAAATTTAGAATCAAACTGGTAGAATAAGTTCGTTAATAAGTTTCGTCGATGTCTAGACGATTAAATATTTCTGTTTAATTTAAAGATAAATGTTGGGTTATTTGATTATTTAAGTGTTCTGTCCGTTATCAAACCCAATAAAGACCCTTGAGAGAATGAGATATATGTTTTTTATTAAATTGTATAATTGCAAATTTTTGATAAATAAATTTTGTTTGTTACAAGTCTATAATTGTTCATTTAAAAGGCCATAATATTTAATTTAATTATTACATTTTGCTACAAGAACGTAGGGCGAATTGAGAAGTCCCCGGTAGTTTATTACAATATATATATATATATTTATATATATATATTTATATATATATATATATATATATATATATATATATATTTATATATATATTTATATATATATATATATATATATATATTTATATATATATATATTTATATATATATATATATATTTATATATTTATATATATATATTTATATATTTATATATATATATATTTATATATATATATATTTATATATATATATATATATATATATATTTATATAAATATATATATATTTATATACATATATATATTTATATATATATATATTTATATATATATATATTTATATATATATATTTATATATATATATTTATATATATATATATTGTAATAATTAAGATATATAACAACAAATGGCTGTGGCTAAATAAAAAAAACTATTACGTGAAAAACTACAAACAATTTATTAACTATTCTAAATACATATAATATTTGGGATCTCAGGGTCTTTATCTGGGTTTGATAAATGGGTGAATTTTATACAATCAATTACATTTAGCTTTTTATGTAAATTAATTCGTCTGAACATCGACGAAATTTGTTGCGGACGAAAATAAGACTAAAGATTGAATTTAAATAAAAGAACTGAATAACTAAAAAAAGTAAATAATTAACGAAGTGAATAATTAAAGAACGATCTGACATATCTTTTAAAAGTGGTTTACAATCAATTTTAGAGTTTTCTACATACGGACGCCCAGGTCTCATTTTTTTGGGTTTTCGTGCACACGATTTGGGGATATCGCTGATTCTGGTTATTCACAGGCTTTAAATTTTAACACATCCTAATTGGCGTAGTTTCTCGAAGCTTTGCTGCAACCTGGATTTGCAGATCTCGTGTAGTTTTAGTTGTATTTTGTCTATGGTTCTCCGGGTTGAATTTCCGCTCTGCCACCAATTACGACTTTAATTTCAATCTCTCCTTCCCTACTGAAGATTGTTTTAATATTTTAGAGAATGTTTGTCACTGCTATCAGACTGTTCTATTTGCGTCTGCTCGCCGTTCATTGCCTGACTGAAGATTGCTTTGGAACTGTTCTATGTCCGCTGCCCAACTGCAAAACTTTTTTTATAATATGAATTTTCTGGATTGATATCTGCCTGCAACTGTGTCCGCCGTCCGACTAACTAACTTTGTCTGGTAGGTTTTTGAGCGCGTACACTCTCTTAACTCCAACAATGTTTCCTTTGCTTCGCCGCCTTGTTGCGGTGTCCGCTTTATATTCACTAATAATGAGTCCTCTATTTTCTTTCCAATTATAACAATGTCTTAATTTCTAATTACTACAATATATATAACCATAAAAATTTGAAACGCTTCAATAATTTTGAACCGAACTTAGAACATTTAAAATTTTACTATGTGTGTGAAAATTTAAATAATAATAATACGAAAACGACTGGTATTAATGTTGAATAAATTATCGGGATCAAGGAAATTACTAGTGACACATCCGATGTAGTCCAACTCCATTTTTAACCATATTGTTATAAGACAGTTCGTTAGAAGAGGTTTAATAATCAAAAATCAAAATGACCCAGACTGGTTTCGAGTTGCAGGGGTGATCACACACTCCCCATTCTGTTTGTTTAGTTCGCGTGTGTAGCGCAGATCGGCACGGGGGTCGGTTGAGGAGGGACAAAATGAAAAATTGTTCCATATGACCCAGAATTTATAGAATACATTGTTGTCGGGGTCACTAAAACGAACGGTGCTTTGCCATTGTTGCCATCTGCACTCGGCTGCGGTTTAGAATATTAAAATTAAAAAAATATATATATCAATTTTTTAAAATTATTTTACAATTAAATATTACGCTGTATATTGAGCCTTCTTAATACAATCATGATTAACAGCGGCGTTACTGTGAGTCCTAGACTCCGGGCAACGCTACGTAAACAACTAATGGTTATATAAAAATCGTGGTAGATTTGTGCCATTAAAACTATTAAGAAATACAATTTTCACCAATTTCGCCTACAGTTCTACTTAATATTTTAAATGTATTGTTTTTAGGGAATGACCGACAATTCATATTACGTTACCAATTTATTACATGGATAAGTTACATCAGATTTTTTTTAAAAACAATTAGATCTAGCACTTGACTTTTTCTCCAGGAGTATCAGTCAACAAATTTCTCCTCTTCTTCTTCACTCGTGAGGCATTTGTACATATAGAGAGCCTAATTTTACGATTATTGTATGTGATATAGTCCGTAAGTATCCAAAGAGATAGAAAAAAATTGATTATCGCTCTACAAGCGACCGTTTTTGTCATCTTTGAGCTTTTCTTCAATATACTATTCACGAAATTACGCACTTTCCATCATTTACTCATTCGTTTATTGTTATCCAAGTTACAACTTTCATGAATTCATGAATCATTAACTAATCTGCGTCCGGTTATAATGAAGATAGTTTTATAATTTTTATAATGTCCTATACAGTTCAATGTCAGGATTCTCACGACTTACATAACCTCAAATTTTCCATTAATAGAACATATATCAGAAAATGATTTGACACTAATATAAAATTCTCTAGATAGTTTAATTTAACACTAGAATCTGCAGGAGCCGTATTACACTTCTATTTTGCACGACTTAAGTTATTTTATTGGATCGAAAAGTTCCTAATGGACTCTAAATTTCCATCTTGTAAGAAGACAGGGATCAAATTGAAATATATTTTCCAACTCCTGATTATTTCAATCAAACTGTACGATTAACTTGTTAACCATTGCCTGTATACCTTGAGAAAAACTTATATGGATGAAATATTATGTCGAGAACAGTTCCAATGCGTGTGGACATTAGAAAATTGTTGAACGACGTGAGTGTTACACTGTTCCATTCGCTGATCGACCAGTGCCTCGAAGCTGAACGCCACTCTCCATGATGAGCAGCTACATGGACTTACGATCCACACGACCAATTCACTTAGTGAACGCCTGTGCGACACATATTGCGGACTACTTAATTAAAATGTTAGTTTACTTTCCAGTGAACATTATATACCAACTATATATTACTATCTCTGCCAAAATAAGCCCTTATGTAGTTGTTCAAATAAAAAAAAGGATAGTATTATAATTTAATATAATTGCAAGTGTATTTTTAACTAAACATCTAAATTTAAATAATGATGGGATCAAAGAGTTTAGCCAAACCTCGCATCATAAAACTGGATATTAATATGTAATTACGAAAAATGTTTATACCAGGAAGACCATTTCGAATGGGGAAACATATTTGAGACAACTAATGAATTCAAACTTTCCCGGTGTAAATTGTTACGACATTGTTCGTAGTTGAACACCAGGTTCAAAATTATTTATAAACGCGGCGTTACATCTCTCCCGCTATGGGAAGGGCGTGGGACAAGTACCCAATTCCCGACCTACCTTTGCAGATTTTCCTAGGGTTTTCCCTGCATTACTTTTAGGCGAATGCCGGGTAGGATCCTTAAACTATAGCCCGGGGGCCCTAGTTAACCCTTGGCTACTTTCCTCTACCCTTCCGCACCCCCCTTTCAAATCCTTTCCTATGATATTAAAGGGAAGTTGCCACCATATGGATTACCCTCATGTATCCTGATACCCTAAAAAAAAACCCTGACGATACCAAAGGAGATGTCCGCGGAGGCTATTCTCTCGCTATTCTCCGCAGTCAAGTAGCAGGCCAACACCTCCCACTTCACCGAAAATGAGTCTATTTTCTCTAAAATACAGAAATTCTATTTATTAATTAAAACTCTCAATATATAAAAATGAATGTCTGTGACTGTGTGTGCGTCTCATATATCCTCTAAAACCGTTGATCCGATTATGATGCATCTTTGATGAGTTGTTATTCGCACGCCGTGAACGTTTCTGTCTGCCTTTCCAAGCGTTAGGCAACTTTCAAGTGGTGAATAAGAGTGAAGTTTTAAAAATTGCTAAAACGACCGATCTTAGCGTCAATTAATAACTTAATCGGGGTGTATTTGATTAATAGTTTATATACAGGTGTTTTTACTGTATAATTTCATCCCATAAAGCACCAATAAGGAAAGGAGTGGAGGGGCGTTACAACAAAACTCGAAACAACCGAGATTGGACTCAAATGCAGGTTATGGAAGTCAGTGAGTTTAACTCTCCAGCATTTACCATACTGTTGAAAATGCAGTTTAGTCACATGGTGTAGGAGTGGAAGGATGTGAAATAAATTTCCGTTTACAATCTTAAACGCGTAGACCAATTGTTACCAAACTTTATTTACATGTTACTTACGATCGAGGAACAAACACCGAGGGGTTAAGACACACCTACCGCCGTTATCTTTTATGAACGAAGCTCATATTGGCCTAGTGAGTAAATTTTTGAAAGCTTCCCAATTAATCTATTATAGTATTATTAATACATTGAATGTTACAGTCAGAAAGCAACGGTTTATCTACTAATAGTGAGTAAAAGCTCTCCGTTTTTGATCTAAGGTTCCCACAAGCGGAGGCACCTCAGCCTGTTTTGAGAGGTGTATGTTCTGAGGACGCTGACCTTGGCCATTCGGTAAGAGTTGTTCGCTGTTCAAATTGGAACAGTCGGCCAGCTGCCTAATAAACTGGTCCAGGTACGGAGAATGGAAAGCTGCAACTCCACAGCAAACTCTTTTCCCGCTATCGATAGGGCGTGGGATAAGTACCCAATGCCCGACCTACCTGATGCAGATTTTTCTAGGGTTTTTCCTGCATTACTTTTAGGCGAATTCCGGGTTGGATACTTAAGCTATAGCCCGGGGGCCCTAGTTGACTACCTTCCTCTACCCTTCCGAATCCCCCCTTTCAAATCCCTTCCTATGGTATTAAAGGGGAGTTGCCACCATGTGGATTACCCTCATGTAGCCTGTTACCCTAAAAAAAACGTTTCTTTGGTCATTCTCTACCGCTATCTTCAGATATGACGTCGAGTTGTAGGAGAAACCTAAAGCTCACCGCGAAAAAGTTATTAAAAATATTTTAGATAAGTACAACTACATACGCTTAGGTATCGTTAGTCAAACTTTGTAATTCGGCGCGGAGAAACAACGGTTTAAAGTGGAAAAGATGGATTTAGGAAGCAATGAACTTCCATAATATTAGACGCTATAGTGCGTACTTTGGTTTTAGTGTGCAGCTTACGCACAATATTAAAAAACTATGTATGGATAGTCTAGTAGGATATAAGATGTTTCATAAGAAATTGAGATCGCAGGGATTTTCTATTGAAAAATAAGTAGATAATGAATATAAACAACTATGTTACTTGAATTTTTATTCCATTTTTACCGTTTCAGTGATTGTCCAGTCTCATTATATCAGGATTTCAATTTATTAACTTCCTTATATTTGTCTCAACACCTTTTATTTCTAACTTTCAATCCATTATTTAGATATAGTACCTCGAAACCTTTTAACTCCATCTTGACTGGCTCTTTGACGAACAGACAGGTTTCCAAATCCCCAGATGATTTCTTAGAGGGTTGTTCTCTGCTCGTGCTATGTCACTATTATTTTTATAGATATAATTTCATACATATCGTAGATTTAATAGTGATTAGATACAGTGTATCCAAAGGACAAAATAGCACCGTACACTAGGATAGAAATGTTTGGGGTAAAAGACGAGAAGTCGTCACAAAGGTTTCGTGGATTATATCAAAGGATACTATCTGTAAATATGTATGTTTCCATCCTACAGTTAAAAATTGAGTTACAAATTAAATTAAATTATTTTGTCTTTATGCTTAGAAAGTCAGGCGTCTTAACGAGAAGGCTTACGGCCTCTAAAACTCATTTAAAACTCACTACATTTTATATATTTGTATTATTTTTTCAAAATTATCTCAACCAAAGCCAATTTCTTTAGTGACAGGTTTCATCAAGGTACTGAAAGTGTCGACCCTTTAATAGTATATGAAGGGATTTTCAAGGCGGGATGCGGATCAGAGAGCGACGTAGCTAAAGGATATTGTTTCCATTTATTGATTCTGAACTTTGTTTCCTAATGAGGCTACGAAGACGCCCAAGACGTTTCAGGTTATTCGTAGGCTACATTAATCGCTACCTTTGCAAATGACATTATGTCAGCTGATACTGACGCGAGTCAAGCAGCTGAAAGGTTCAAGTCACATTTGAACGTCATAGAAACTTGGCTCCACGAATGGCGCATTAAAGTAAAGACGGGAAATCAATTCAAATTCAAGCTAGAATATACAATCAACCCTTCCCAATAAAAACTGAAGAGAAATAACTAGGACTTAACCTTACTAGGAAAGCCCATATGAAATACAAGAAACAGTAGATCAATCTAAAGAAAAAAGCTGTGCACTGATTATTCGGACGTAAATCAAAGTACTACACAAAACAATCTTAATACACGTAGGATCCTGCGAAATCGAACTATGGGGATGCAGTAAGCCATCAAACATCGAAATCTTGTTGTGTTTACAATCATAGACATTGCGTCATCAAGACAACGAACTTTGGTTAATTAGTAAGCAAACTTTTCATCTCGACCTTATAATCCCATCATCAAAGAATTATACTACTAAAAGATGAAAACGGACTCTAAAACACGTCAACGAACTCATCGCCGACCTGTACTCCCAACAGCCTGCAATGAGAAGACTGAAAAGGCTGTGACCAGAGGAATAAATCTTGGTTACCCTACACGAGTCATGAAGCAAAATGCCAAAACAATTACTATATGTACTGAGAGTATATTTAAATTGGCAATTGACAAGTGAATAAAACAATAGGGCTCTATCTAACAAACTGCTGTTATTGAAAACAACACTGGTATTAATATCGTATAATTATTAGTTTAAATCAAAGGAGATGAGAAAAAAAATATTCTTTGTTAGTTACACTTTATATCATTCTGATTCAATTTTATATGGGAAACATACCTTCCAGGGCTTAGAACTTCCGAGTTTCCCGCTTAAACAGTACCCAAGATTATTGGAGAATATTATTTGCAAGTCGATTCCATCAGGCAATTTAGCTATTCATAGTTGCACAAACTTATGAATTATTTACAGGTCGTGTTCTGCATAGTAATGTTCACATTTCATGCTTAACATATTTGGAAGATGCCTTGCAGCGGAGCATATAATCGCTCACAAGGGCGCAAGTCTGCAAAATATGTCACAAAGCAAAGATTTCCTTAGAGAGCTACACACACCCAATTTCGACGTACAATGCCTTGGCGAATGCAGAAGTGAAAGAACTTAAAAGACGATGTTGAATAATTCAAGTCATATTCAGTGGTTACAACCTTTCTTTCAGCATTAGCAAGGAATTTTATTTCTAAATTTTCTTAAGGACTAAAAATTACTTCCCGCAGCTTAGTCACGGAACAAAAAAACTTTGGTCAATTGAATTTATTTATTTAAAAAAATATATTTGTATAACATTTGATTTTAGTATGTACATTTGATGTAGTCCTCCAAAAACTACAGTTTCCGTTGATAATTCTAATCTTTAATCTTAGTTTTTAATTAAATTAAATATATTGAATTGAATGTTATGACGGTCGAGTTTCATAACTGGAAATAAAAATGATGAATTTATAATTTCAGAAAGTGTGTTTAATACATTTTAAAACTTAAGACCTTATTTTATACATTTTACAATAAAAAATAATGTAGCATACTTTCATAGCCAAACTCATTTTGATTATTTTCTTTCTACAACGAAATAGTTACCATGCCTCTTATATTATTTACTTTCATATATAAATAAATAATAATTCTATACCCCATTGGGATAAATCGGTTATCTTTAATTTGAAGAAACTGATTAAACTCTTTCATTTACTTATTACGACATTTCATAGCAAGTACTTCATTTGGAATTTTTTAAAAGACGATAAACATCTTTAAATTTGCTTTTGACTTTGCGCCAAATATTGACAAATTTAATTTGATAATATTGCTTTATTTACTGGTGCAATTTTTTATTTCTTAATTCTTAATAAATTATTATAAATATATTAATTTATTTGATAAAATATTTCATATTTTCTATAAATAGAAAATATATTATTATTAAAATATAATGTTTTTTTGAAAATAATAAAAGTTGTCTATATAATTTGTAAAAATTGCTAGGATATTTAGTATTGTTTTACAGGCATTCACTTTCAACACGTCAGCGTCACGCGCATGCAAAGTCTTAAAATAATTGTATATCCTTATTGTTACGTTTTTTCACTTTGAAGCTATTTTGCGTGTTTATGAATTGTGAATCGTTATGATATAAGTGCGGAGACAGTGGGGTAGTGAGTGGGTGATGCGTCACTGCGGTGGGTTCTGCAGTGGGACTTCCCAAGAGACGACGCGTCTAACCTAGTCAATACTAATTTAAGTGAATCATTCAGAATTCAACAACTAAATTACGTTAAGTCTTATAACGCATATAAGTCAATTGTCACTTTTGTGATGTCGTTATGACTCGACAACTATAAGATAATTTGAACTCTAATTCTCTTCCAGTCCCAGTTAATTCACCGGCTTATTCAAATATATCAATGCTCGGTTCGACACTGAGATCATATTTATCGAAAAATAAAGTATTAGACAAAGAAAGGAACTAAACTCTGAACGAGACAGAGTGAGATAGTCGTACGATTCAGTGGTAAAAGTTATATACATTTTTTTAAACATGAGAATAGCTCTGTTTATCTTATGATTGTGCGGAAAGTGCACTCATCAGTTCAGAGTATAATCAAGTGTGTCAACAACAATTACTGGTATAAAACTACATAATTCGTACCAGTAATACTAAGAAATGTGTAAATGGCAAGAAACTTGTTAAATATAACTTTAAGGGTAAATACAACAACATCCGCTCAGTTTTACATATTTTTCTTGTAATACCACATATATCTGCTGTTTCAGAGAACTTCAAGTTTCTAACCGCAATAATTATGATCAATAAATCTTGACCTTTCCCAGCGTCCCTTTCTGTCGACGCTTTATTTCTGCCCCTGACAGACCTTCCATTATTACTTTCTGTGACTTGCAAAATTTTCTGCCTGTTAAAAAATTTCAATTCAAATGGTAAATATGAATTGTCTTCTACTGTGGTGTAGGGGTCAGCGTAACTGCGTCGCATCACAGGAGTCTCTGGTTCGAATCCCGGCGAGGGCACGGATGTATGTGCGTCAATTAGTTCCTCCGACAAGGCAAAATGAGTACCCGTAATGAGTCGCTAATGACCTGAGAAGTTGATGCGACTGTAAATAAATCAATAAAAAAAAGTAGCCTCTGAAACATTTACAAAGTATTTTAATTCGCTCTTACCTAACTTGACATACATACTGTCTCCGACAGAACCATACGAGGATGTTATAGATCAGTCAACGCATCGACTCGTTACGGCGTGTTTATGTAGCCATTGTTCGTGAAACCAATATTGGGACATTTATTTTTAGTGCTGGGGAGCCAAATCATATCAAAATATTGAATGTTTCTCATATCGCATGTCATTTATAACCTACGGTAGATAATGCAATTTAGGTAATAAAAACATTTCGTACATGAAGGCCCTTGAATTGATATTTTGTGTCGTGAAAGATCGTAAAAGTCGTTATGGGAAACAAAGGATAGCCTGCATATCCTATTTAGAGAACGATTCGGACTGTTGGAATGCGTGCAGCTAATATATCGAAACCTTATAAATAGTGTAGTAGGATATTATAATATTTTTATACCGAGTTATTAAATACTTAAAAATGTTCAGATAATTGGTTGTGGTATGACTCAGAGAATTTTTCATGTTGAGCGGGTACTAAATTATGGCTGAAAGATTAATAGGAATCGTGATAATTAAAAATACATTTGAAAATACGTAAAAGTATTCATCTGTAGTTGTTTTCTCATCCAGGAAAATGTTAAATTTAATGACAATAGTATGGCTTACGTTACGCAATCCGAATTATGTTAGTATTAGAAAAAAATTATTATATATGTTCATATTACTATCAAATAATGAAATGCCTTTTACTATTTCTACCACTGAATTGTTTATTAAACTAATTTTTTGAAATTCTTATGTGTGATTCTTATTTATCTGGGTTCAATTGCTGGCTGTAAATGTTCACTCCTGGAGTTATACATACAGTATAGGAGAAAATTAAATATAATTCAAAATATGTCTGTATAAAGAACCGAGAACGATTTCTTGAACAAATACACCGGGAAAGCCTTAGATTTTTTATATATCCATATAATATTTTCAATAATACAGTTGTCTTGCTAATAAAATTTCTCCTAAAAACATGGAACACTGAAATTTGTAAAAAAAATTATTTGAAACTGTACTTGACTTTTAAAGTATCGTATAGGAAAGCTAATTGATGAGGCGGATACCAAAACGTAGGAATATTTAAGCGAAAAAATCCCGCTGTTGCTGTATTAATTCTACAATCATTTTAAATAATTGCAATTTTAACTCTACCAAATTTATACATATTGGAAACAGTCACATTTATAGAATAATAACCCGAATACTGGTGCTGAATTGTATTCACAACTCCAAAATAAAATTGTGCAACAGCCTCCCTTCCGATTTGTGAATCGTTAACCACTTTCCTATGTTCTTCAACACCTGTAATCATTTACTTATATGTAAAGCAGAATTTATGAATTCTTTCAAATTTAAGTTTAATATATACAAAAATCCTTAGAAGGTGCCTCCCAATATTCTTAAAAAAAATTACTTGTAGAAATTATTATAAAATAAATATTTAACTCATTGATTACGTATCAAAAAATAAATATGATAGCAAATAACCCAGAAAATTAATGTATTTGCTATGTTAAATAATTGCACTTAGAGTTAAAGTATGTGTACAAAACAGACACAAGTTTCGTCTCAATTTTGGGAGATCATCAGGTGATATATATATATATATATATATATATATATATATATACAATAATGATACAAAAGAGACATAATTGAATTTATCTGCCCCATTTCTGTTTTTTACGTATTTGCTACATTCAAAAATAGCAACTAAACACTTATGACAGCAAATGCATTGTATATTTCGTTTCATTTAAAATTTCTAATTTGTGTATTGTGTATTTTGAAATTAACATTTTGGATTTTCCTGTTTTCTGAGTACAGCTGTAAATAATTTACTCATACAAAAACGCATATTAAAAAATCGAGCCTGTCTCAAGATTAACAAATTCGCAACTACTCTTGCACAGTTCTACCTCACCCAAAAGTATCCGCAAAAGTATCAAAACTCCTTCTCACATCTCTGGATTCACAGATTAAAAACTATTGCACGTCTTTCCATTTTCACGAACAAGAAAAAAGAATTCTTGCCTAGGGTTCAAGTATATGTAGACGATACTTCATCACCAACGATTGAAAACAACATTATGACGCACAAACAGACAATCGTCGCGGTTCAGCACGCACATATAAGAAGAATAGTTTTCACCATGCCCGCAGTCAGATACTCCGCAGTCAAGTAGCAGGCCAACACCTCCCACTTCACCGAAAAGGAGTCTATTTTCTCTAAAATACAGAAATTCTATTTATTAATTAAATCTCTCAATATATAAAAGTGAATGTCTGTCTGTCTGTGTGTGCGTCTCATATATGCTCCTAAACCGTTGATCCGATTATGATGCAACGTTGATGAGTTGTTATTCGCACGCCGTGAAGGTTTCTGTCTGCCTTTCGAAGCGTTAGGTAACTTTCAAGTGGTGAATAGGAGTGAAATTTTTTTAAAAAAATGCTAAAACGACCGATATTACCGTCAATTAATACCTTAATCGGGGTGTATTTGATTAACAGTTTCTATACAGAAGTTTTTACAGTATAATTTCAACCCTTAAAGCACCAATAAGGAAAGGAGTGGAGGGGAGATACAACGCAACTCGAAATAACCATGATTTGGCTCAAATGCAGATTATGGAAGTCAGTGAGTTTAACTCTCCAGCATTTACCATACAGTTTAAAATGCAGATTAGTCACATGGAGTGGGAGTGGAAGGATGTGAAATAAATTTCCGTTTACAATCTTAAACGCATAGACCAACTTTTACCAAACTTTATTCACATGTTACTTACGATCGAGGAACAAACACTGAGGGGTTAAGACACACCTACCACCGTTCTCTTTTATGAACGAAGCTCACATTGGCCTAGTGAGTAAATTTTTGAAAGCTTCCTAATTCTTGTATTCTTAATACATTGAATGTTACAGTCAGAAAGCACCGGTTTATCTACTAATATGGAGTAAAAGTAACCCCTAACGTCGCTGCCAGGAGTCTGCGAGGGCTATTCTCTCGCAGGCAGTACCTGCGAGGGATGTTCTCTAGCAGGCAGAACCTTGTAGGAGAGACTGAAAGGGGCTACCTTTGGGGATACCTTTTCCTCTCTCCGTTTTTGAAGTAAGGTTCCCACAAGCCGAGTTACCTCGGCCTGTTTTGAGAGGTGTATGTTCCGGGGTCACAGACCTTGGGCATACGGTTAGAGTTGTTCGCCGTTCCCATAGGAACAGTCGGCCAACTGCCTCCAAAACTCGTCGAGGTACGGAGAAGGGAATGCTGCATCCCCACAGAAAACTCTTCTCCCGCTATCGGAAGGTCGTGGGACAAGTACCCAATGCCCGACCTACCTGATGCAGGTATTTGTAGGGTTTTCCCTGCATTACTTTTAGGCGAATGCCGGGTAAGATCCTTAAAATGTAGCCCGGGGGTCCTAGTAATACGTTGGCTACCTTCCTCTACACTTCCGCATCCCCCCTTTCAAATGCCTTCCTATGCTGTCAAAAGGGAGTAGTCACCATGTGGATCACCCTCATGTAGCCTGTTTCCCTAAAAAATCCCTGACGATGGTCAAAGGGTCTGCGCGGGCTATTATCTCGCAGACAGAATCTTTTAGGAGAGACGGAGAGGGCTACCTTTGTGTACGCCTTTACCTATCTCCGTTTTTGAACTAAGGTTCCCATAAGCCGAGGCTCCTCGGCCTGTTTTGAGAGGTGTATGTTCCGGGGTCACAGACCTTGGGCACACGGTAATAGTTGTTTTTCTGTTTCCATTGGAACAGTCGGCCAACTGCCTCCATAACTGGTCGAGGCACGGAGAAGAGAATGCTACGTCCACACAGCAAACCCATCTCCCGCCATCGGAAGGGCGTGGGACAAATACCTTTGCCCAACCTACCTGATGCAGGTTCCCAGGGTTTGTACTGCATCACTTTTAGGTGAATTCCAGGTAGGATCCTTAAACTATAGCCCGGAGGCCCTAGTTCACCCTTCCGCATCCCCTCTTTCAAATCCCTTTTTATTCTATTAAAGGGTAGATGCCACCATGTGAATTACACTCGTGTTGCCTGTTACTCTAAAAAAATGGATTAAATGTAGTTGATAATTGAGTTATCTAGGTGAATATAAATCGTGAATTTACATTTACATCCCAATATTTCGAATCTTAATTAAAGTACAATTAATTTTTTCAAACCCCAAATCTCATATCGTAATTATAAATAGAAAATGTGATGTATCAGCAAGTGTTCGCCAACAGTTTTGGAATGGGACAGGGTTAAGAGGGATTGGACCTACTCCAGGTCAGGAAATTCTGGCAGATGTTGAAACGCATAACGAGAGTACCTGAGAAACATAGACACGCAATTAAAACTTCAACTGGTATAGTAAACGACCCGTTAGTAGTCGTACAAGTCTTCGACGCATCACTCGAAGTACTTCCCTAACGACAACCTATTTAATGAAACCCACAGCCACCATATAAATTACCACCTCCCATAACGTCTCGTATTCTTTTCCTATCCTCGTCGGTCAATCAATATTTCCGCTGAAAACGACGGCATTACCCGCATAATACTGAAAAAAATATCATAGTGCCCTCCATAACTTGTATCTTCAACGCTTACGTTTCCCTGTCAGCAGTTCCACCAGACTGGAAAAAATTCCTAAATAATGATGATAATAAAATAAAGTAAACCTTCCGAAAACCCTTCTTTCAACAGACCAATAGCATTGCAAAATCTTACAACGTATCATATAAAACGGCCTCCAATTCGTCTGTGCAGAAAATTCAGTAATACCCACACATCAATTTGTTTTCCAGCAACCACTTTCCACCTCTGACGCCACCCACCAAATCATTTCTTTGTAGACAAAATTTTTTCAAGTTGAATACCTATTCTGCTGTCTCCAAAGATCACGCAGATGCAAAGGTGGAATATGTGGAACAGCAGGTACAACAATAACTATCTCAGTCACTCTTGCCGAATTCCTTCGGAAAGTCTGTAAGAAGGCAGTTGGACAGAAGTATTATAAGTTGCTGTAAGTTTAATTACAGGTTGTGTGCGCCAATTACAGTCCCATTAGCGTCTCGGAGAGCCATTAGGGACCTCGCGCGCCGTTAATTAGCTGCACGTAGCGTCGGGACGCTGCTGTTCGTGGCGCGTTATTACCTCCACTTGTTAGCGCTTCTGGCCAGTGCATTAGCTCGCACAATTAAATAACAGCGTCCACCAAGGAAATTTCATTCCACACTTCCAATCGCACGCTCATTATGCCGCCCCCCCCCCCTTCCCTTCCCAGTTTGTATTGTGGCCGGCCGGGGTTCGAGCCGCAATCAACGTTTATCACCATTGGTCGCTTAAATAGCCTATAGCTCAATCGGAGGCTACTGTTTCCTTGACCTTTACAGCTTGCATCATTCAACACTTTCTGGCAATATAATAATATGTTTAGCATTTGTAAGCACGAATGATTTTATAAACGCTCAGCAGTCACAGATAAAATCTTAGTTATTAAAAGTTTGTGTGTAACACAAATAATGAACGACCCGTATAACAGATGATAACAGAAATTAATTTTGAACAATACATAAATTGAAAGAGAGAATTTATCAACTGTTGTGATCTTTGTCAATAGTGAAATTATATGGCCAAAGGTACAAAACATTCCAAAGAATATGAACACAAGATAATAAGCTAACAAATATTACTCATACACCATTATAAATAGTGTTAAAATGAGAAGTTTCATGTTTTACATCTACAGAAAATTTGCTAGACTTAATACGGAGCATTTTTAAAATTAACCATTTTTAAAAACTAACTGCCTTATCTTTAATAACAATATTATCGAAATTAAAGGAATGATTAAGGTCCAAACGATGTTTTGTAATAGGAGAATCTTTATAACGAGGAATTTTTTTCATTAGAATTATGTTCCTTAACATAATAAAGATCGTTTGGTCTGGCCGATATAACTAAATTATTACAACTAATTTTATAAATAAACTTGTGCGAATCCAAAATATTAACACAATCTTTACGTTTCTAAACAAAATATGTCAAAAAATTAACAGATTTGAGAATAACAGTGATATTTAAATTTTCAAATCATAATATGGTAAAACAAAATTGCTAGTTGTATATTTTAGACGAACAGCACTTATTTAGTGTTATAAATATTATTCATTCTAATATTAATGAATTTCACAATAAATGAATAAGATTGTAATTAGAAATTAATATTTTAAATGCATAGATAAGTTTATCAGTAGAATGTGATCTTTCATACAGTAACAAAGCTATGACAACTAAATTACAAACCATTGTCTTTTAATGATTAATTGGACGTTAAGATAAACAATTCAAAACTTTACCTGAGTAAGTAAATTTATGAAGCCAATTAGAAGTTAACAAATTATAGACACTTATATAAAATTCAGAAGAGAATATATTTTCAATTCATTAGTGAATTGAACAGTAATTCGTAAATACAAACATTAATTCATCCAATTTTGTCGTCAACATACGCATAATATACTATAGGTTAAAAGTAAGTTTTTCCTAAACGATAATTTTCTAATTCGCTCATTCTAATTTCAGAAAAGAACGGAGATAAGCGGGACCCATAGGTAGACCGTAAATATATGACTGAGAGAAGTAAGCCCCAGAGAGCTCTGGCAGGGGCTACCTTTGGGGATGCTCTCACATCTCTCTGGTTTTTTTGAACTAAGGTTCCCACATGCCGAGGCACCTCGGTCTGTTTTGAGAGGTGTATGTTCCGGGGTCGCAGACCTTGGGCATACGGCAAGAGTTGTCCGCTATTCCTATTGGAATAGTCGGCCAGCTGCCTCCTAAACAGGCCAAGGCATGGCGAGGGGTAAGCTGCGTCCCCACAGCAAACTCCTCTCCCGTCATCGGAAGGGCGTGGGACAAGTACCAAATGCCCGACCTACCCGATGCAGGTTTTTCTAGGGTTTTCCCTGCATTTCTTTAGGCGAATGCCGGGTAGGATCCTTAAACCATAGCCCGGGGGCCCTAGTAACCCTTGGCTACCTTCCTCTACCCTTCCGCATCCCCCCTTTCTAATCCCTATTAAAGGGGAGTTGCCCAATGTGGATCACCCTCATGTAGCCTGTTGCCCTAAAAAAAAATAGACCGTAAATTTAATAATAATAAGTATTATTAAATATGAACTAGTAGATTGGAGGATTAAATTAACACTAATTTTAAATTATAACCAGTTGCTATGGAGATGGCGAAGCGTGATCAGTAAATTAATTTGAACGAGACTGAGTTTATTTTTTATAAAGAATGTCCTACTGTAAATTCAAAGAAACTAACCTTGAATGTAAAAAAGGATAATAATAATTTAAGAGTTTATTATAAAGTGAAGAGAAATCCTTAATGAACGACCAGCTAGATTTTAAACTATTGATGAGAATATCAAAGGGGATACTAGTAAATAAATAAATCACATTAAGGGATAAAATAATATCATGAGACGGAATATATAAATTAGATATTTTTTTGGATAAATTCAATAGATTTATTAATATAAAAATTAGGTTCTTCATTACAACACAAACGAAGCCTTTTTTGCAGAAAAGATGAAAAATTATATAAAGAACTATAAATTGAGCAATGAATGATTCTAAAAGGGATTGAATCTTTATGAATGTTTGGAAGAGCCTTCGCTCTGGAAATGTCAGCCGAAGTAATGTAAAGGTATTTGCATAAAGAATCATATTTTTTAAATTTACACACGTAAATATGATCAGCAATAATAAAAATTATTAATAATTATCTAATACTAACATTTATTCAATCTCAAATACCATATTCTATATAGATTAATAATAATATTTTTCTGTAGATTTCCAATTGTCGGCAATGTATAACTTGAAAGTTAAAATAGCAGCAATATACAGCCAATAATTGAACAAAGAGTGAAATATAGTAAAACTATAAATTAAATTTTAAGGTGAGAAACAATAAACAAATGTATCAAGAAAAAATTGAAGTGGAATGATATATCATTGATGTATGTGAAGCGATAATTATTTCTGGTGATTTATTTTAATTATTCTTCAAACATTTAATTTCTGTGTTGTTTCTTTCTCACGTGAATAACATATTACAGAAGAATTTATATTTCCCATAAAAGTTGTTGGAAGCAACAGTTTCCAAATATATCGAGATTGCATCTTTGTTGACTTTCGCTTCTGTATTTGCATTGCTCGTTTACATGTAACAACGTTTATTTGCTTGCAAACCAATGTAGTCCCAGCCTGAACATTTCATGAGTAAATCATATTTAAAACGTCCATTACACAATTTAAAAGAAATATAAATTGTGGCTTCATTTACTGAAATGGACAAATGATATGAGAATTTGAAAGGATTTTTCCACTGAATACGAATATACAAAATGGATGAATTAAAAATGGAAATCATATCCCAATATGACAACGATATTCTATGAAAATATTTTCTCAGTAACATACCTCTTATAATAATGATGAAAAAATGACATTTATTAATACAAATAAATAAGGGCGAGAAAGTTGTTTATTAACAAAAAATAATTATACCTACATTTTGTCCTTTTTAGGACATCTATAGGTTTAATAATTTGATATATAATTCATGCAAAACGTTGCCTCAAAGAAGCTTGTTACATCGTTTCGATCTTGTATTTTTCATCAGCTGTCTAATTCAATCCTACAACTAATATCATTGCAGGACAAGGATTGGGGTTATAGTAGCAGTCAGATCACACCGCCTTGGATCACGGTAGAAGTATGGACAAGAAAATCATTGCGGGAGATCTGAATTGCACAATAAACAGGCAAGATAGACAGAAAACTCCTCTCCCGCTATCGAAAGGGCGTGGGACAAGTACCCAATGCCCGACCTACCTGATGCAGGTTTTTCTAGGGTTTTTCCTGCATTATTTTTAGGCGAATGCCGGGTAGGATCCTTAAAATATTGCCCGGGGGCCCTAGTTAACCCTTGGCTACCTTCCTCTACCCTTCCACATCCCCCTTTCAAATCCCTTCCTATGCTATTAAAGGGGAGTTACCCAACGTAGATTACCCTCATGTAGCCTGTTTCCCTAAAAAAACGAAGGCTTTACAATACAAAACAGACAGGAGGACTGGACATCCATAGGGTATAACGGAGCCAGTACAATAGACCTAATAATCACAAAGGGTTTTAGAACAAATCACCCCGGCACCACAGTGAAAAAGGAAGAAGCAATCATTTGTAAACACATCCCAGTACAAATAAATGTAAAAACGACAGAACCAGCAAATTAGAAGAAAGACGAAATATAACAACACTTGGCAAGAGGCTGGACATGGAAAAAATTAAAGAGTAAATGAAAGAAAAAGAAAAGGTTGAAAGAGCAATAATGGGAGGAAATATTTATGAGGCCGCTACATGGCTGAAATCAACTATAATAAACGGGGCCACCACACAAGACACAAATGAGAAGCGAGGCCATGGTTCGATAGAGAATGTTATGAGCAAAGAAAACTGACATTGAAAATACTACATAAAAGTAGAGAACAAATGGCAAGCGCAAACACAGAAGAATACCAACGAGAACGAAAGAAATACAAGGACCTAATAAGAAAGAAAAAAAAGCAACACCTGGAAGAAGAACATAAAAAAATGGTACAGCAGTATCATCCAACCCTTCGATTTCATCTAGCTCTTCAATGTTATCCCAGTGCGTGACACTGGGATCCAAAAAAGAGGATAGAGCAAAAGAAAATAGAATAAAAGTAAGCCCCTTAGCTAAAAAAAATAGCTGGTGAAAAGATAGAAAATCATCAAAAAGAGATGCTAAACCGTGGAGAATGGAGGCCTACTAATCCAATGAAAGGTGAGAAAAAAGGTTTCAAGTCTTTATAGTCCAGTTGGCTGGTATAGTTGGCAACAAGCAGTAGAAAATTTTCCCATCAGAGAATTTTTGCCAGGAGAAATATATAATTGAAGTAATTTAGATGTGTTTGTTGTAAGAGCTGCAGTTATAGCTTCAACAGTAGGCGCTATTCTTGATCACCTCAACATTTTCTCTTGGCAGTTCTTTAATAAATCGAGAAGTGCGCATTGTTGCCACTGATTATTAATTTCCCTCCTATCTGCACATGAAATGACTAACCTTTCTTTGGCTCTGGTTATGCCAACATATGCAAGTCTTCTCTCTTCTTCCAAAGCTTTACCACTTTTATCTTCAAAAGATCTTTGATGAGGAAATAATCCCTCCTCCCAACCAGGTAGAAACACGCAAGGCAAAATAAGACCCTTACCGAGCTAGGAGACCGAAAAGGCAGAAAATACAGCCCAAAATCCCCATGTAAGCATGGAAAGACCATATAAGAAAAACAGTCTGACCAAAAGAAACAAGGCCCGAGATCAAGACAGACCACAAGCGATACAAAAAATGAGGAACAACCGTGCACCAGGAATTAATGAATAAGAAATGAACACTTAAAGCAGACAGCGCAAGCATACCTGTCGATATGGACCTCCCTTCTGAATAAATGTATAGAATTATGAAGTATACCAGAAGAATGGAAAAAGTCAACAATCAAAAAAAGGGAAAAAGAGACTCAGAGAACTCAAACGCGTATAGAGGAATAGCCATGGAATCCACACCACTGAAACACCTCGCCAAGAGACTGGCAGAGAAGCTAGAACCCCTTCTACCAGAGGAACAATTTGGTTTTAGAAAGGGAAAGTCCACGACCCTGGCAGTAGAAAACCTGTTTGGACAAATAAAACAGACGATTGAAAGACCAAAAGGAAAACTATATGTGGTTTTTGTTGACTACTCAAAAGTATTTGATCTGGTTAACAGAAAAGAATTAATAAACAAACTGGAGGAACTAATTGGAAGAACGAGCACAACGATACTGATATCAAATATACTGGCAGAAAACCATATACAGATAAATGATGGAATATGCGTATCAGTCTGGCTGTCACAGACGAACTGTGTCCTCCAAGGCGACCCACTCAGCCCTATCCTGTTTAACGTTCTCACGAATGATGTCACCAAATGAATGGCAGGAACAAGCACGTACATATACGCTGATGACATGGCCATCGCAGCGACAGATATCGACAAACTGCAAGTACCGCTAAATACATTACGTGAATGGGAGGAGAGAAATGACATACAGATAAATGAAGAGAAGACGGAGTTGGTAGTGTTCAGGAAAGGAGGAAGACTCACTGAAGCAGAGAACGTCAAATGCAATGGTAAACTACTCAAGAGGGCTAACAACTTTAAATATCTAGGCATCACAATCCAAACAACGGGAAGGAGTTTCAGATTGCATATAAGATCTAGAGCAGTGGCGGCCACTAGAGCTATGAATGAAATCAGAAACATAACACAACTATCGATCAACACAGCGATGGACATGTTTAGGCTAAAGATACTACCTGTTCTGACATATAGCCTAGAATTAGTAGGAGAATACCTCACGTACAGACAACTGGAAGAACTGGAGCGAGTAAAGGCTAGATACCTGAAAAGAATTTTAGGAGTTACGCATAATTCAAGATCGAGGCTAGTGTACGAGCTTACCAGGCAGACCTTCCTAATAGAGGATCTAAGATGCGAGCTCTTACTATCAGTTGGTTCCAGCTTCAGACAACTTTTACAGGATCTGTATGAGAGGAAAAGGAACATACTGGAGGACTTCTATGCAACATCTGCTATGCAGGACAGGACATGGATAGAAAATAGCCATGAACTACGACACACGAAGACGAGACTGGCAATCCATGGCTTTCACCATAAAGTGTGCTGCAACAAAGTATTTCATGAACCAAATGGCGAGTGTGTGTGTGAGTTGTGTTTGGAAGTCTGTGATAGATATCATATTGTAAAATGTAGGAATAGACAGAAATCTGTCGTTGCTTACAGCAAGGAAAGATTGTAATGTAATGTGGTTTGCTCAGCATGTGTGCGCTTCCAATATATTATTATTATAATTTATTAGCAAAGAAACATAGGTATTATTTATAAAATAGTGATCACTTAAAACATTAATGTGATGCATTTTGATTTATATTTATTTCATGTATTTTCCTATGTTGGTAGCTATGTTCGGGATCTGAAATTTCACTTCTAGCCCCTTAAAAATATGATTATACAAATTAATGTGTTACTAATGTCACAAAGTTTCCCTCTGGGGAGTTTAATATTCTCAATATATAAGTGATTATTCGGGTTGTTAATGTTCTACGCGTATAACTGCATCCACAATCCGAACGTGAAATTTTATAAATCACGTACAGTAAGTAACATTACTAGGTTCTTTATATTTTTAAATAATAGAGGGTATTCCATTTTATATTATTTTTGATCAATAAATTTGATTTGAACGTCTGTAGGCTGCCTGATCTTATTAAACATGATAGAAAACAGTTTTTTAATATAACCTATAGAATATATATTTGAGATTACATGTTCTGTACCGTAGCTGCATTTTCTACGTGAAACTTAGCGTATATTCATAGAATAAAATATCTCTGAGAATTCAATTAAATGCCATCTCTTTCTTATGACTAGTAGGATATTTTCAGATTGAGTTCTTTCTGAACAAATTCCTGAGAATTGCAGAATTGTTAAAGATGCATATGGTTACATAAAAAATTAAGAATGTGGTAACTTTAAGTTATATGTTTACTGATGTTTTCTTACTGCATGGTTAGTAATGGTTTGTGCTGGAATATTTTAATATATTTATTATAACAGATACATAGTGTTCTATCAAATTTCCTTCGATTTGGCATAAGCAAAATTTGTTATGTAATATTTTCAATTTGAAAGAGACCACCTTGTCACATGGTTTACCTTTCCGATACGAATATTATGGGCATAGATAATATATATAACTATTTCTAATGGGCAAAGGCTGTGTAAGCGGTAAAATTTGTTTAGAATAATTATGATACGCGAAGTATCGGAAATTTTATTTTCCAAACGGAAACATTTGATGCAGAAAAGTATTTATCACTCTAATCAGGGACAATAAGCGGTGTCGTCTAGGACCGAAATTAAAACAAATTTTGGGCTGTCCTGCCTTTCTTCCATATCTGGAACAAGTAACCCATCGTACTGCGGATAACCTTCTTAAACATGGCATAACTACAACGTTCAAGACCAGTAACAAAATAAGGGAATGTATCCGCTAGGTGATATTAAAAAAGACGAACTCCCCATGAAATGCGTTTTCAAAAATCCACGCGAATTGGTGACACCGGCCGGTCCGTTTCCACAAGATTAAACGAGCGTGATAGATATATTTTATTACGGCAATTCAACTGGGCTGCTGTATCGAAACATGTCGCGATTAAAAATCACAACATTGATTAGGAATAAACAGAAAAAAAACCTCAGACTTCAAGTTTCAGTAATCGGAATGGCAAGGGACAAGTACCGAACGTCCGTCCTACCAGATGCTGGTTTCTCTTCTGTTATACCTGAATTTCATCACATTTAGACGAATGCTGGTTCGTATTCATAATATGCAGACCGAGGGTCATTGTTACCCCTTTGCTACTTTTCTCTCCATTCCCTATTGTAACCTGTCACTAAAAAAATACAGGTTGCCAGTGTTGACCTACCCTTGGCAATGCTCGAAACTATTAGCGAAACTTTGGGAAAAGCATGAATTAAACGTGACAAAGAAAACAATGAATCGATTATAGAGGCTGAAGAAATACGATCCTTAATAAAATTACTTTTTGGTAAGAATTTAAAAGGAAAAACACTGATATTTATACTAAATATTATGGTAAAATAAAGTTAATTTTTAGACTTGTAATAAAAGAACTAAAATTAATTTTTATTAATAAGTGTTATATAAACATATTTTTGCTGTAATAAAAGTTTCTGGAGTTTCCTCTTGGGCAATATTAACTGCATGGAATAAACGTTTACGAGTTTTCTCTTGGGTAATATTAACTACATGGAAACCCGAGAAACTTTTATTAACTGTTTATACAGGGGAAAACCTTCGAGAATTAGTATTGTACATATGTTCGAAGAGAAAATTTTAGAGATCCTCTGTCATATGTAAAAAGGATTAATAAATAATATATTATGTAATTAGGGTACCAAGGTTCAAAACTTTACAATGTCTACAATATGGACAATGATTCAACTTTCTTTGAAGTAGGAAGGAACTAATACATGAGATTCAACTTAACTCACTGTAGGGCAAAGCCTCAATTAGTGGAAAGTTGCGGGTAGTTTTATGGCAGCACTGCTTCTCTATAGCATTCTGACATTTAATTAGGAGTCCTCGCCGGAATCAGGAAGTGCGGATTCAATGAAAATTAGACTGCCTGTCGCAGTCTTTCAGAACTACAGGATATCAGAAAAGTTGAAGTGTAACTGATCCAATATTCTATATTCTCCTATTCTTCAACCGAGCGCAACTAATCTCATACAAGTTTATATTAATTTGTTTTATATCCCAAGTTTTTAAGTTAATAATTTTTGTCATATTACGAGTGCCTACCTGCTAAAACTCAGAGATATAAATAAGGTGAAAGTAAAACAAATTTTAATTGTAGCTAAGGTACGGAAATGAACAGCTTGAGGAGGATCAGGTCGGAAGAAAATCCAGCGCCGTATCTTCTTCTGCGTCGAAAGGAATACTTTTAGATTGCACAATAGGAAACGATAGTGGATAACGAGCGGTTCTTGCTATCCTACCTTACAGAGACATGAACAAGAATCAGAAAGCGCTATGAAGTTAAAGTTTAATATAAACAATAACAAGACTGGGTATAAAGTACCCAGAAGCTTTTCCTAATTCCAATATGGTTGTATCAAGATTTGAGACTGAAAGTGGCTCCAATGATGGCTCAAAAACCCCCCACACCCAAGTGAAAATCAACTTACAAAAGGCGGGGAATGAATCAAAGCTTCAGATCAGACCACGTGATCTGTATAAGGGCCCCTCCAAACCGGTTGAAACAGAGTTTCAACAGCGCCAGCATCGTAACGAGATGCAGGTCTAACGCCGCTAACTGAAACCCACACATCATTTATAGTCCGTGGGAAAGGAACTTTCTCACAACATCGAAATAAAGTTAACAAACGTATATGACATTTTTATGTATATTATAAATATTGAAAAGTATTCTGAATTAAGTAATTCATAGAATTTATTTATTCACTAATTTCCCACTTTCGTCAAAACCATACCATACCAGTTCCCGATAAATCACATGATTAATCCACAACAATCAAAATTATTAAACATTCGGGCTAACCAGATGTTTTTCAACTTTGTGGTGTTTCCTAATACCTCATGACGATATTTTATTCAAACATAACCACTTAGACTTAGGCTCTATCCCAAAAACTACGGCAAAAGAAAAACCTTTTTTGGGGGGAAACAGGCTACATGAGGGTAATCCACATGGTGGCAACTCCCCTTTAATAGCAAAGGAAGGGATCTGAAAGGGGTGATGCGTAAAGGTAGAGGAAGGTAGCCAAGGGTTAACTAGGGCCCCCGGGCTATAATTTAAGGATCCTATCCGGCATTCGTCTAAAAGTAATACAGGGAAAACCCTAGAAAAACTTGCATTGGGTTCTTGTCCCACGCCCTTCCGATAGCGGGAGAAGAGCTTGCTGTGGGGTCGCAGCATTCCCTTCTCCGTACCTCGACCAGTTTAGGAGGCAGCAGGTCGACTGTTCCAATGGGAACAGTGAACAACTCTTACCCTATGCCTAAGGTCTGCGACCCCAAAACATACACCTCTCAAAACAGGCCGAGGTCCCTCGGCATGTGGGATCCTTTGTTCAAAAAACCAGCAAAAGAAAACCGAACACAATTTTTTTTATATATTGATCTGTTTCAATTACAAACTGAGGGCTTAGTTATTACTAGGATCAAAGTGAAAATTTCTCGCCTGGATCTAGCATCCCAGGACCTTCTCTTCAATGAATGAATGATATTACGTGTAACTTGATCAAAGTTGAAATGAATTAATTCAAGAACAGACCTTCGAAGCTCAGCCATGTAGTCCATGAAATTTAACTGAAGTCATAAAAATTTGCCGTGAATAATGTGATCTAGTAAATTGTAGGTGATCAGTGCTCAGGCTTGTTCAATAGATGGAGAGGTCTCGTGCGTGGCGTGAAGCCGACTTGGATAGCTCAGATGGGAGAGCGCCCACGTAGCAAGTGAGAGTCGCCAGTTTCGATTCCAGATCGGTTAAATATTTTTTCATACTGTTCCTTTAATTCTGTTGCATGGCCTATATGGTTGAGCTTCGTTCCAAAGCATTTATTCTGTTCTTGAATTAACTGTTAATTTAAAATGAAATTATTAACAGACATCCATGCACAAACTTTTAACAAGCCACATGATTAAGCGATATAACTGTTTGTACTTGTTACGCTGAAGTAATCTTTGCAAACGAGCATGTGACAGCAATTCATATTTAGAAATTCCGTTAGCAATATAAACACTTCAGTATATTTTCACCATATTTGTGTTATTTAATTGTAATAAATTCCATAATGGATTATCTGAATACACAAAAAATTATCAGTAGAGTTTCACCAAGAAATATATTTCCATAATCATTATAGGATCGTCATTTATTGTTTTATAAGGATTTCGTATTATTTGTAAAAACAAAAACGTTAGTACAGATCATAACTAATAAATTGTATATTATTTTGAAATAATAAGCTGTAATCCTTTTTTGCATACTGACAATAAATAATCAACTTCTATTAAATACTCCAATAGTTTTCATTTTTCCGGGTGTCTCTCTAATTTGACAAAATTTCTCATTCTGTCCGGCCGCGAGCTTCTCCCGCGATCCATGGAGTGCAATGAAGCATTTTAATAAAATAACGTAATTTTCATCTGAAATGAATGTCGAGCATTGAGTACATGTACTATACGAGTGTACGGGGTCTGTGTCTCCCACTGTTAACAGGAATACAAACTAGAACTTGGGCTGTGCGTTCTCCCGGTACAAACCTTATTAGCATGTTTACGACTCAAGTTCGCTATGCAAGGGTGGGGTCGTTCTAATTTAATGCCTTGCAGTTTTGTGATGTCATGAAGATACGAGGGAGAAGTGTAAGCTACACAAAGCTTGCGAACGTACTAACCAAGGTTTTGCCTCCGTAAATGGGGCGGAAAGGCGCAAGTGACGTTAGCAATGAAGCGGCGGTGGCAGAATTATCCCAGTAAACGAGTTTTCCGTAATGCTCTTACACGTCACACAGACGCAACGTGAAATGTCGTTCCCAGGTGTAAAGTATTCTTTGTCACCTGACAACATAAATTGCAATTTATGATAGTTTATTACGGAAAAAATGAAAACTTCAACAGTATAATTTGTTTATAAACAATTTTATTTTATTTTTCTAATACGAAATGTAATAATTATGTCAGATTGGTTGTGGAGAAACGATACATTTTGTTATTAATAGGTTTCAACATTTGATATAATTACTTATTTAATTTGAATTAATTTCATATTAAATTATTTTATTAGCTTTGTAAGAATTAATAGTTTAGTATTGTTTGGGCGAAAGTTAAAAACATCGCTTAATATTGACAGCTAAACATTGTTGGCTTACATTGCGTGAAATGGACATTTTTAAAAAACTATTTTTCGATGGCGCAATATGATATAAATAATCAGATTGGTGAAATACACAGAATCTTGGAACTTGCTCCAGAGCTGGAAGACAGACAATCATTCGATGATAAATGTTTGAGCGTGCAATGTAACGGTGGCCGACGTCGTCACTGTTAAACCCTATATATAGCAAGAAAAAACATTTTTAATAGTTTAATTGGTGTAACTCAGGAAATTGCAATATAATGTCACAAGACACCTAAAAGTCACAAGTTGAGACTGGAGAAGCTGCTACTACGCGAAACGAGCGGACTGGAATTATCTACAAAGAATTTCACGGAGGCGAATTATTCCATCCTGTATGCTGAGGCCAAGGGTCCTAGATGGATGCCAATGTGGCTACATGATGAAAACAGTTCTACGTTTCTGTTTTGGGAGGAGTAATCTTAACGTTATCCCACGGAATGTAACAGAACGGGGCCATGATTGATCTTATGGTGCGCTTTTAGTTATCGATTTGTTACAAAATATTTTTTTTAACTGTTGCCTAAATTACTGCCTGGAAGCATGGGAATGTGGCTTGCCGGGGTCGAGCAGCAGTCACAAGACAATGGCGGGGTGGATTGGAAAATCCGCAAGTCCCGCAAGCAAGGTCAGGGTCGGCCAAGGAAGGGGTAGACGTCCGGGAGGGTATGGCCCTAAAATAGATGTAAGTGGGTCACGTGTGCACAAGGACCAACCAGGAGAGAGGGATTTTGAGGAGGCAGAGAAAGAAGTCTGCGAACACGAAGAGATGAATTTGGACCGTCGGTGAGAGTGGTCAGGGAGAGTTGATCCTGAAAGATTTTGGTTTTGCACGTGGGTCTCCGGTCGTCTTCTGCGAATGCTGATGAGAGAGAGAGTCGCCAACGGGAGTCGACCCTGTCCGAACTGCAGAACTGGTAAGTCGCATTCCATGCTTCCAGGTATCGCGTCGGTTTGTCACGAGGATAACCACGGTTAATCTTGAGAAAGGGAAGAGGGTTACATGCATCCCTGGCAGGCTGGAGAGCTTTCGGTTTATATAAATTCTCATAAAATGAATTCTTGTTTTTATTAACTAAATATTGTATTTCCCTTTCCTGCAAGAATAATTCCTTGCAGGTGGCGCCCAACAAACCGCATACCATTAGTTAATTTGACTTTAAGCTCACCACAATCTATGTACGCACCAATTTGACGTGTGGAAACAGAAGTGAAACAATCGCGTTTTGTGGTCAATCCAACGAACTGTAACCACTAAAATTGACAATTTTAATTTATTGTCGTTTAAATACTCTATTTTTGAATTGGTAATTTTCGACTCAGAATATCCTGTTAAGAAAGCAATTTCATAATTTTCATTGTAAATTTAAATCCGATGTAATTTTTGTGAAAATCCTTGTTGTAACTTCTGTGACCATGTACTCAAATTAGCAGTCAATCTTCTGGCTTCCAACAAACTTCTTAAGTAATCAAACGTCGTCAGTATACAAATCTAACATAAGAGTTAAATATTTTGTCATTAAAAATATAAATTATATGAGTTAAAACCTTAGTTGAAAACTCCTGATAATCCAGGTATTAAAATCAACTGATAAGATACAAAATGACAATTAAAAGCTTACAATTTGAAAAATTCTTAACTTAAACAATTATTGAAATACGAAATCTGACAATAATTATTATTTACGCATTAGGTTTACGATTAATACAATTTCTTTTTAGTTTACATTACCCTTAGCTGTTCGTCTGGGCTCGATCTCACTCGATTATTGTTAAACACATCCCAGACTCTTAACAGTTGATAACGTTGTTTTTAAAACTTTGATAATTGCATGAATATAGCAATAGACGAAATACTTCAGACTGTCGACTCGTAATTCCAAAACCCGGGACTTTAATATAAGATGTTTCTGCTGCCTAATTAAACTTGCTCAAATATTGTAACAGGAACTTTGAATCAGGGACTCCACAAAACACACCTTTCGCCTTCCTGGTCCAAGAAACTCTTGAGTATCTCAACTTTAAAAAGCAAGCATTACTGGATTGTTCATAATCTTGAGGACAATCCTTAAGATACAATGAAATGGCCTCTTATTCACGCCGCCGATAATGAAAATCGTCAAATTTTGTTTATTAAATAATTACATATTCGTAGTTACCACAATATATATGCACTCAAAAGCTTTACGATATATATATAGTTAGTACAATTGACGAACCAACGTTGGGCTTGAATTTTGGAGTGTATTAAAATTAATTTCTTTATATTTATTAAAAGTTCTCATTAAGTTCTGATTTTATGCAAGCTTATATAAAAGAAAACTATAAAAAATGAGCAAATTAATTATCTAGAGTACCACTGATTAAAAAAAGCAGAGTTTTAAAATACACGCTTTTCCTGTCACTTTTAACTCAAGTTACATAAAACACTTAAAATTTGAATAAACTATATATTTTTTAACGTCTTTATTTAATAATAAGATACATTTAACGAATATTAACACAATTTTTTTACAATTCAAAACAATCATTTATGATTCATAATTTTTTTCCTGAACAGAACATTTCTGATCATATTTTTACCCCATTCAGGCTGCCTTGATATTATAAGCGTTTCATCATTCTCCGAATGAATATTAATAAAAACGTTTGGTTCGTTTCCAACGTTATGCCAACAAGTTTTACTAGTGAGCAACTGAAAATAGAAGGCCTTTCGATGCCGTTGTACGTCTTCGTTTTCCATCTCTTTCTCACTATTTCGTTCCTTCAATTGCCACGGAAGCGGACGTGACGTAATTCCCGTCCCCTGCACCGGACCAATCAGCACGCCCGGTGATAAAGCTGGCAACGCCGAATGCCTGTACAAAGCCCTGGCTGAGGATGACACAAGTAACATCAAGAAGGAAGAGTTCAGGACATTTTCTTAAGACAGGTGACGTTTCTCACATAGCTATGTTTGCTTCTAGCGATAATATAAATTTTAATTCAAATCACATGATTTGTATAGCCCTTCAATTTCATTCAGAGTTCATATAAATATAAATAGAACCAATTTGCAGTCAATACGACGTCAATACAAGTTACATTCGTAAGTCTCACAATGAAAAGGATAAAATTTATGATTTAAGTGAAAATAAACTTAAAACATAAAATCTTAATGTGAAATTATGTTCCAAAGAGTATATTTGAAGATTAGCACCATAATCGTGTAAACAAGGCTTTTACTTTCCTGGGAAGAATTACAGTGCGGATGGCATAACTAAAGTAACGTTGGTCGAAAATGAGTTCGATTTGTTAATCAATGTAGCACGATCATTAATTTTAGTTTCTCACAAACATCGAGCACATAAATTGAGGAAGCCTGCGAGAGAATTCTCTCGCAGAGGGCTCTGGCGGAGGCTACCTTTAGGAATGCCTTCACATCTCTCTGGTTATTTGAACTAAGGTTCCCACATGCCGAGGCACTTCGGCCTATGTTGAGAGGTGTATGTTCCGGGGTCGCAGTCCTTGGGCATACGGTAAGAGTTGTCCGCTATTCCTATTGGAATAGTCGGCCAGCTGCCTTCTAAACGGATCAAGGCACGGAGAGGGGAAAGCTGCGACCCCACAGCAAACCCTTCTCCCGCTATCAAAATGGCGTGGGACAAGTACCAAATGCCCGACCTACCTGATGCAGGTTTTTCTCGGGTTTTCCTTGCATCACTTTTAGGCGAATTGCCGGGTAGGATCCTTAAACCATAGCCCGGGGGCCCTAGTTAACCCTTGACTACCTTCCTCTACCCTTCCGCATTTCCCCTTTCAAATCCCTTCCTAAGCTATTAAAGGGGAGTTGCTAATATTTTGATTACTCTCATGAGCCTGCCTGTTACCCCCCCCCCCCCAAAGTAATATAAATTAAGAGGAAAAATATATTACTTTATAGTCAATTTTAAGTCAAAAAAAATATTTATTTATTTGAAAATTGCACTCCGTTTCGTCGCTAATCGCTGATCACTTCAGGTATGAAGTTTAACAAAATTTTAATAGTCACGTTGTTCTCCGTTGACTGCCGTGGCCGAAAATAATTAGCGACGAAACGCAGTATAATTTTCTATAAATAAATATATTTTTCCTGACTTCAAATTGGCTGTTGTTTATTTTAAAGATTTTTTTATTTATTTCCTGGGTGGTTGACCCGTATAAGCTTTGTATATAGCGGAAAGCCTCACATGGTTCCCCCTATTGCTTCGGTATATGTTAATACCTAAGAAATTAAAATGATTATTAATGCATTTTGTAATTTCGAACGTTTAGTTTCAAATAATTAGGAATAAAATAATTTCAAATAATTAGGAAAATCAAAATCATTACAGTCGCCATTAACATTTATCGGTAAATTATCAGCGTGGAGAGGAGAAACGACGGCCATTAGCGCCAGAGCGGCTGTCGTACTCAATGAATGGATATGTACCTGACTCATATGTGAAATGATGGGAACTGATTTCTGTTTCATCAGGAGCATACCTTGCGGCTTCGGATGCTTTGTAGTTTGCCCCGAAACGGCCCACGCCAGCACACGTGCATTGTATAACAGGTGAAGGGGAAGCTCCGTAAATAGCCTACGGCTGTGGATGATTGCCTTTGTACAAATAATATACCGTTCATTCCGTGCTGCGTAAATACCAGATAACGTATAATGCAACAACGCGTTTAGTGAGTGAGAGTAAAAGGAAAAACTTCATTTTCCTTCATTCTTTTGTATTCATTTACAGTTTTGCAGAATACTAATTACTGTGGTAGACTGTAATTTGAATAATATTACATATTTCACATAGAACGATTTGTGTCATATACTCTGTTCATTACTAAATTTCACGAAATGGTCCAATTAACATCAGAATCATAAAAAATGCATTTTAACTAAAATACACATATTAAACAATAATTTAATCATCTTAGTCAAAATAACGGATTATAAGACGTAATTCTCAACTATTACCAGCTATTTTGCATAGTCACGAGTTTGAGACCAATTAACAATCGTACACGTTGCTCATCTTATTTGTTTGCTTCCTTTCATTGTTAATGGGAAGTAATTAATTTTTCTTAATAATGTAATATACAAACTGTAGGCTAGGATGATTAGTTGCATAACGTTTCTTAAAAATTGTGGATCTGATCATATCTGCCAAATTTTTAATAAACAAAATATTATTAAAATTAAAATTAACTGAAGCCATGCTCACGTTGGAGCACAAATTTGTTATAAACAAATTACAAGTTAAAAATGAAAGGATTGAAATGAAAACAAGAATTTAAAATATAACAAAACTAATTAATAAAACAAATTTTAATCTCAGTTGAAATTTTACTAGTTGATATTGTTGTGCCACGGCTTAATTTTCAGGGCCGCCCATGGGGCCTCCACTGAAGATTGTTACAAAAATTACAATTTAAATCTTTCAAGGCTAAATATTCCTTACTTAAATTATTATTATTTTAAATGAAATGATGGAAATTCGAAATCTGACGAATTTATTATTATATTTACACTATAAGGTTTACAATTAATAAAATTCCTTTTTGTCTACTTTACCCTTATCTGTTCACCTGGACTCGATCTCACAGGTTTTGTAAAAAACATGACAGAAAGGCCATATTTCACGGAATTTAAAGATGTTTTAGTTTTCAAACACAAATCACTTACTGCTCCGAACTGTTAATAACTTTGTTTGAAAAATCGCCGTTGACAGCTTTGTTCTCTAAAACTTTGATAATTACACTAACATGGCAATAGACGAAATATTCCAAACTCGCGACTTGCAATTCCAAAACCAGGGGATTTTTAATATAACATTTCTATGGCTTCCTAATCACACTTGTTCAGTCATGGTACCAGGAACTCTGAATACTGACTCCTCAAAACACACCTTTCGCCATCCTGGTCCAAGCGACTCTGAATTCTCAAGTTCCGTACGTCTCAGTGCTGCCTGAGGCGACAATGCAACTCTAGCAAGCAAGCATTATAGGCTCCATAGTCTTGTAGACAATCCTTAAGCTATAATTAAATGGCCTCATATTTACGCCGCCGATAATGAAAATAGTAAAATTTTATTTTTTTAAATAATTACATATTCGTAACTCAAAAGCTTTATGAGTTTTGTCAATTGACGAGTGCAGTTGTGTCGCTCTAGCCTCTTTTTCGCACTTAAAGAAAGGGACAAGGATCCCATAAACGTTGTGTGGTATTTGTATTATCTGAATCGGCTATCTTTCTTATTAATTATTTTTTATCGGACGTAATTTTTTTCATTTTAGTGTATTGATGAGTTGTCAACAATTCGCGCGAGCACTACCGTCGTTGTCTTGGAAGATCAGTTCCAATTCGGGAGCGAATGCGAACAGATGCTCTACAGAATTGTACTTTAAACCACATGTTGTGTATGTGAAAACCATGCTTGAGTACTTTATGTTTCATGTTTCGATCAATAAACTGTTAAAATCAATAATGACGAATCTTATGATTCGTACACGAAATTATTCTAAATCACGGAAATAAAGTGTCAGCATAGTATCGTCGCAGTTGTTTGCTTAAAAACTGGTGGGCAAGTGAACCGATTACTACAATACATATATATGCTACAAGAACTGTTACTACCACACGTTTTTCTTGTCCAAAAGAAGAGAGACGTGAACCATGAGTTACATTACTCATAGTTATAGCATCTACTGGGATCTAAAATTTTAGAAGAAACGTTGAGCAACTAATAATCCTTAATTATTGTCTGTATTGGTCATCTCTTTATTAATAAGTACGGTTCAGAAGACATGAAAACGTCATTTTATTAATGTTTTTATTTCTTATTATAGCCTCCGCTACTGTGTGTCTATTATTTCTTACCGAATGCATGTTCCTATCCTTTTAAAATTTACCCATCCGCAGATTTGCTAGAGACATTGCGTTAATAAATTATAGCAATATTTCAGATAATTCAAGCACAATTAGCTTCCTGTCACTAACTTGCGTTACAGAAGACCATTCTGAGAGAAACCTACAGCCGATATTATTTGTTGTCGTGAAGTTTTTTAATGAAATCCTACACATTAAAAAAAATTTCTTGCAGTTATTATTAATTTAAGAAGCCTGCGAGAGGATTCTCTCGCAGGTAACCTGCGAGGGATTTTCTCTCGCAGGTAGAACCTTTTAGGAGAGATACGAAGGGGCTACCTTTGGGTATGCCTTTTCCTCTCCGTTTTTGAACTAAGGTTCCCACAAGCCGAGGCACCTCGGCCTGTTTTGAGAGGTGTGTGTTCCGGGGTCGCAGACCTTGGGCATACGGTAAGAGTTGTGCGCTATTCCCATTGGAATAGTCGGCCAGCTGCCTCCTAAACTGGTCGAGGCACGGAGAAGGGAATGCTGCGTCCCCACAGCTAACTCCTCTCCCGCTATCGGAAGGGCGTGGGACAAGTACCCAATGCCCGCCCTACCTGATGCAGGTTTTTCCCTGCATTTCTTTAGGCGAATGCCAGTTAGGATCCTTAAAATATAACCCGGGGGCCCTAGTTAACCCTTGGCTACCTTCCTCTACCCTTCCGCATCCCCCCTTTCAAATCCCTTCCTATGCTATTAAAGGGGAGTTGCCCAATGTGGATCATCCTCATGTAGCCTGTTGCCCTAAAAAAATTATTATTAATTTTTAATCGAATTTCTTGAATTTTGTAACAAAATTCATTGTATTTACAAATTAATGTTGCCAAAATATTAAACATATCATCCATATATAGAAAGTGCGCACTGTAAAATAAATATTTCAGGGTTTAATACGAAAAAAAACTAGAACAAAAAAGCCAATTCAATTTTTTACAAACGTAATAAGAGAGAACCGCGGGATTTGCTTAAGTAAACTTCAGCCGGTGTCGTCTGGAAATGGCAAGCGAAGTCTGTTCTTCTCTCTTCTCCTTCTGCAAGCTTTCGCCATACACGATAGCTTTAAACAAACAGCTTCCTCTGCTGTCTCCTTACAATTAGCCACATTCAGAGTTTATTTGATCTGAAGCTCTGAAAACCACAATAATAACTATTTGGATGAGCATAACAGCATATTTAGTCAGCTTCATATCTTGAGGTTCCATCACAACATTAGTGAAAACTACATCCAGATGCACCTTGCCAAACTCTATTTTCTATCTTCAACCCTCCAGTCCGTTTTAAAATAACAGCTTCCTCTGTCGTCTACTTGCAACTGCCCACATCTGCGATGACGCCTCTGCGGGGTCGAGACAAAAAAATTTTCCCACCCAATAAAAATCGGTTTCGCGGCGACGACTCCGTTTTGTTTACTGAAGCTAATTATTGTTCCATCGGTGGAAACTTTATATATGATGTTAAGGGCAATATGGAAATTTTATCGTCCAAAAATTACAACATAGGTAGGCCTACGCGATCACACCACATTGTGTTTTGCCCACTAACACATCCTTGAACTTGGTCTGTAAATTTCCTTCTCCTTCTTTCCTGGTTCTTCCTTCATCAGAGAATATATTCTTCTTTCACCCTTTGAGTCGTTTAGCAGCCGCACTCTTATTCTTTCACGACCTGGAACTCCATTCATATCTCCTTCGATGATGTCGTAAAATAAACAATTTCTCCTTAGGATGTGTCCGATCCAGCTTGCTTTTCTCTTCAAATCTGTAGTCAAGATGGATCGTTTCTCATTGACTCTTCATATTTTACCACACCTGTCCACTTTTCAATTATTCTCTAAGACTACATTTCAAAAGTTTCCAAGTATCGCATATCCTTGTTTCTTAATGTCCATATATCTGAGCCCTACAAAGTCCTTCTGCAGATGTAACACATTATCATTATTCATTTCTTACTTTATCCATATTTCGTCAAACTATTATCATGGTACTTCAACTAATCGAAATTTTTTATTGTTTGTTTCTCAACAATATATGTAAAGCGTTTCGTTTCTTGGATATTTTCATCATTCTGGACTTATCTATATCAATTCCATGCTTCCTTACTCTTTCTACTAGTCTGTCCAACATGTATTGCAGTGTTTATCTTTTCCGAAATTTGCATCTCCGTCCAAGGCTTCTTTGGTTAACCCTCCACCAAAGAGGTTGAACAGTATTGTGGCATAAATATACCTTTTAATACATTCATGATGTTTTTGTGTCCATTACTCAAAAGCACCTTCTCCCGTTGTTGGAGATACAAATTCTTGATTTCCAATCAAGTCCAATTTCCTTGAGTATTTCTATCAATCTTCCAATTTTCCCAGCAAACACGTTCTCCCGGTTTGGCCTCAAGAATTTTCTCTACAATACGCCTTTTGTTAATCAGGCTACAATTTACTTATAGCAGAATTATCTGTCAGAATTTAGTCGTATCCTTTATACTACCTCAGAATCGTTATCTTACAAGAGTAATGGTGAGATGGTGAAAATAAGACCTTTAAAGCAAAAATACTGCAGTGTAATCTTGTCAAAGGTATGCCCAGTTATCCCAAACGAGATTATTGTGCTAGAACTAGAAAAGCTAAATATAGTTCCAGACTCTAAAATATCGGATATTATAATAAGTACTGGTGACCGAAGATTTTCTCAGTTTCAGAAGACAATTCTACATTAACCCGGATAAGCTAAATTCCCTTCCCGATTCGTTAATAATGTAATATGAAGACACTAGTTATAGGGTGTATCTAGCAGCGGAGAACCAGAACTGCTATCATTGTAAAAGTCCTAACCACATCGCGATAAATTGTCGAAATAGACAATACTGAAGGATAATCTGACTGCAAATAAAAATTATGGCCAAAATCTCAGTCAGAACCCGGCACCGGCAATTCAAATAATTAACCCTCAAAAACCAGACATGGATAATTCACAACTAACAAACAAAAAAATAACTGCATCTACGAGCTCGACGAGCCAAGCTGATAAGAAAGACGAGATTAATCCTGAACATGAGACAATCACTAATCCACCCAAGAAAACAAAACATTCAGGATCATAAATATAAGGCGCTTAGTCAATCATTAGGTACACTAAAAATATTGTATGAAGAAGAAATCAGTGCTGCACCTATCCCTTTGGAACAGTTAAAGACTCTTATACTAAATGCTATGGACTCAAATAACCCAAAGACCATTATTAGATATTACAAAATGTCCTCTACATCAATCATAAATATATTGTAATCTTTGTACCCATACTTACATGATAAAAAGGCAAAAAGTAGAATAAAAAGGCTCGTAAATTTCGTCAAGAAACAAGAGAGTGATACATATTCAGAAGCAGACGCCTCTTCCAAATAAAAATAAACTATAACTACAGTACAGTGGAATCTGCAACAGTCACAGCTTCAAACAAGTTAATATAATGAATTATCCAATTATTATGATAAATGATTAACTAATGCGAATTGTAAAATGTAAATGTACGAAACCCTCATTTGAAATGTATAATTAATCTTTCAAACTGTTCAATTGTATGTATATTGTTGGAATTAATGTGAATCGCGGCATACTTGTGTAAATAAGCACTATTCGTAATTTATTTATGGGTCGCCAATGACCAAGTTGTTAACGCGACCATTATAAACCTATATTTTTTTTTAAAAAAAAAGAGTATATTCAGTCCAGTACCGTTTGACGTCTTTAACAAGTGTCACTACCAAATTTTAATGTTCATAATTATGCAAGCTAAAAGTAAATATCTTACGCTTTCATGCCAAACTATTTCGTTTACAAAAATTTGAAATTTGTTAAAATTTTCAATAAGAAAATACCACATCCGTAAAGATTTGTAACACATTTGTAATTTGTACATTTGATTTGTAACTAGTTCACTTTGGTTTGTTTACCACCTTATTTTAAAATGAGTTATTTCCTGAAATATTTGTTTTTGATCGTAAGTAAACATAGGTTTTTATTTTTACAGGAGCCCGCCTATCACATATATATACTGGCTGAGAAATATCAGTAACAATTTCTCATTCTTGTAATAATTAAATTTTGAAATAAGTTTGTAGTAAGCTAGATCAGTTTGTTTTTCCCCCGATATATAAACAATATATGAATATTGAAAGTTTCATTTTATGACACTCGCTGTCGAACATTTCATGATTTTAATTCCAGATATGAGAGACACATTGTTTGCAGGTCAAGTAGGGGAGAAAGTTTTGTTCAATAGGGTTGGCCAAATTGATGTGCCCGTTGACATCTGTAATGGTTCCCAGGCGCTCCTGAAAATATTAACACCCCGAAGGGAATGACTTTCAAAGTACTTCGTTCCCTTCCAACTTTCTGCTGCTCTTAATTTTAATGGAATAAACCTTTATATATTACTTTCAATATATATATACATATATTGTATTAAACAAAAGATTTCATTAATTATCTTAAATTTGCCCCACGTTGTGGTAGCCAAAATGTAATAATCAATAATAAAGCCTTTAATTATTTAATTTTAATTTAAAGAATTTGCCGCTCGATGAAGCTATTTTTGTTATAATCAAATGGATGGCTTTTTATTAAATGAAAAAATCAAAATTCACAAACAAAAGATTTATTTATTTTGTGGCAATAACTCAAAAAGATTTCAATTTAAAATATTGATTTCTCAGGGTCTTCACTGAGTTTGATAATGAACACAACAATTTGATTTAAAAATCTTATTAACAAACAACTCACATTCACCTAAACAATACCTCGATAGAAATAAACTAGAAGGAAAATAAATTAACTTGACAATTAAAATAGAACGAAATTAAAAAGTAAAGAGATAAACTCTCATTAACAATTAGAAAGAGAACGAAATCTGGCTTCTAGTTTTAATTACGTTTACATAAATCACATTTTGCATTTTGTTACACACATCTGTCCAGTTGGTTCCAGCATTCCTTTTGGTTTCGAAAATACACTATTGCGAGATTTTACACTGATACTAAGATTCACAGATTTTACACTGATTCTAGTCAAAATTGATAGGATATCAGGAATTCGGATGATCCTCCCTCTTGTCAGCTATCTGCTTGCCTTATATGACTTCTGCTTGCCTTATATGAATTCTGTGGTTTGTAGATTTGCTAGTCTTTTACCGCTTTGGCCTTAAACTGCTACTTTACTATTTCTGGCTGGCTATGGACGTAAAACTGCTATTACTTAGCAAGTTTCGATGTAATGCTTCCATGAATGTTTTACTTTGTCTTCAACTCACAAGTTTGTTTAATAATTATACATTAAACGACGGCTAGTCTCCGATCTAGTATCACTTGTTCCGTCCTCCAAAATGTCCCGTCACCAACTAACTCTGTTAAATTATAGTCACCAACAAAACTATCGTCTCGAGTTTTAGCGCGTATACGCCAATTTCGACTTTTCGACAAAGGCGGATAGCTTCATTGTTGCTTTGGAAGCTCCTGCCGCTATATTGGATTTCTCAAACAACTCAAATTTTTATGTCCAAACAATTAATGTCCTAATTAATTGGCATTATAATATATATATATATATATATATATATATATATTATGTTTTGCGTTTTGCAAGCTCCCAACTTATTTGGCAGCGTTTTCATTATCAGATGAAAATAGAATACGACGGTTTATGTATTCGAATTTATTATCAGGAAAGTAAAATTATTATTATTTTAAGCTCCTTTTACGTAAGTTTTCAATATACACAAAACTAATACCAAATAAAATTACTTTTATCCCAAACTTAAAACTACTCTTAACTAATTTAAATTTTAAATGTATTTTCAAATTTAATAACAATCTTAATAAATTCTGTAAAATAAGAAAGATAAATTAGATCAATTATACAAAATTAACTGTAGTGAACCCAATTGTAAAAAATGTTATATGGGACAAACTAAACGTGCACTGGAAATTAGACTAAAGGAACACAAAAATAATTATAAAACTTCAAACCATAATGAGGTCACTACTCGTAGACTGGACGAAAATCATGATTTTAATCGGATAAATGTGGAAATTTTAGACACAGAACAAAATTTGTACAAACTCAATTGATCGGAAATGATACACACAAAAACAACTCATAGAATGATACGATTAAGTTTTTAATGCTTTGGATAATTTGTAATTTTATTTAGTAATAATGTTTTAGAATCGAACATTGTTAGTAATGGAAATTGTTGAGGATAATGCCTTTGGGGTTCCTACAGTGACTTGTGAGATGCGTCCTAACTTCACAGAGGAAAAATTATAAAAACCTGAGAAACAGGACAAATTATTGAGTGTTCTAGTTTCTTTAAGTTTTTCCACGACCGATTAGTGGGTCTGAAGTACGTCCAACGTTTAGGAAAATTTTAAAATATAGTGTTAAATATATTTTATCCTTTAGTGATAATTAGCTGTTTCTCAGTCGGATAAAGTTAGTTGCACGGTATATTTGGTTTTAAAAACAATCTGGAAAATCATGACTTTTATGAAAATAACAAATTTGTAAAATCTCTCTGAAAAAGGACAAACAGCAAAATGTTTTTTTTTAATTTAATAAATAAATTGTCTGAAATTGGTGAATAATCTGCATTATATATTTCATATAAACAGACGTAAAAATATAACCTTCAAAACGTCTGAAATAATATTAAGTTGAATTTCTTAGTTTTGTGAAAACAGGGGAATTGTTTGTAACTCATTACATGGTGCACACGCCTCCATTGTTTCACAGATAACACGATGTCTTCGGTAGAGTAGATGCTATCACCTCGTCTCTGCGTTGTTTCTCTAATCGCGCGCACCATTTGCCACAAGCAAAGGCAGAGGAACTATCTGTTCCAATATCTGCGAAGTGGCGACAGCAACGCTGTCTGAATATTGAGCACCTTACAGGGTCGGCCATCGGGGACGTCGATATTCCTGACTTGAGTTCAAATTCTTCACAGCCTAGACGGTGACACTAGCTACCAAAGTTCACGCAGTTGAGATGACTACGGTAAGATGTAATTGTTCACCGTATCAAAACATTTCTACTAACATTGGACTATATAAAATGTAACTAAAACAAAAATTAATCAGAAATAAGTGAATGTTACGGTTTAAGATAATTTTCAAATAATGAGAATTTTAAACCAAACGAAGATATGGCAGGTGACGCCACGAATAGTAACCGCATATTATGGTACAATGCTATATATGTATGTGTCATTTTCATTCAATATCTCTGTGAATGAAAAATTTTGTTATAATTTAGTTTACTTGTTGAAGGGAAGTATTAAGGGTTTCAGTTTCCGGGAGATTTGAAACTGCCAGGTGGTGCTTGTAAACAAACGAATAAATCATCTGTAAACCTGCTCCGCTTTTGAAAATGTGATCGGAAGGAAGCCTGCGAGAGGATTTCTCGCAGGTGAACCTTCCCAGAGAGCTCTGGCGGGGGCTACCTTTGGGGATGCTCTCACATCTCTCTGGTTTTTTTGAACTAAGGTTCCCACATGCCGAGGCACCTCGGTCTGTTTTGAGAGGTGTATGTTCCGGGGTCGCAGACCTTGGGCATACGGCAAGAGTTGTCCGCTATTCCTATTGGAATAGTCGGCCAGCTGCCTCCTAAACAGGCCAAGGCATGGCGAGGGGTAAGCTGCGTCCCCACAGCAAACTCCTCTCCCGCTATCGGAAGGGCGTGGGACAAGTACCCAATGCCCGACCTACCCGAGGCAGGTTTTTCTAAGGTTTTCCCTGCATTCCTTTAGGCGAATGCCGGGTAGGATCCTTAAAATATAGCCCGGGGGCCCTAGTTAACCCTTGGCTACCTTCCTCTACCCTTCCGCATCCCCCCTTTCAAATCCCTTCCTATGCTATTAAAGGGGAGTTGCCCTAAGTGGATTACCCTCATGTAGCCTATTGCCCTAAAAAAAAAAAAAAAAAAAACTCCGCTTTTGAATTAAGGTTCCCACAAGCCGAGGCACCTCGGCCTGTTTTGAGAGGTGTATGTTCCGGGGTCACAGACCTTGGGCATACGGTAAGAGTTGTCCGCTATTCCCATTGGAATAGTCGGCCAGCTGCCTACTAAACTGGTCGAGGCACGGAGAAGGGAATGCTGCGTCCCCACAGCAAACTCCTCTCCCGCTATCGGAAGGGCGTGGGACAAGTACCCAATGCCCGACCTAACCGATGCAGGTTTTTCTAGGGTTTTCCCTGCATTTCCTTAGGCGAATGCCGGGTAGGATCCTTAAATTATAGCCCGGGGGCCGTAATTAACCCTTGGCTACCTTTCTCTACCTTTACGCATCACCCATTTCAAATACCTTCCTATGCTATTAAAGGTGAGTTTCCCAACATGAACTACCCTCATGTAGCCTGTTGCCCAAAAAAAAAATTTCGAACCTGAGGAACAGCTAATGGATGTTTCGTTAACTTGATGTAAAGAAATTTATGTTTGACAAGCAATAAATTCTTTCATGTGTAGGCTACCAAAGATAAACCACAAAATACGAATGCTGTCGTCAAATAATATTTATTTATGGGTATCCTCTCATACGATTACCTTGGTTCATTAATAACTAATTATTCCGTTACTAGAAAATATTTAGTAGGACGCATGAGAAATTAATTCTGGCATTCTTTTGTAAATTGGGCAATAATGAAATAATCAAAGTGTTTTCCGAATGGCTAATGGTTAAAGTAAGAGCTTATAACTACCGTCCCCATATATAACCCCCTGCGTTGCAAGCGATCTTCTTCAGAACAGACTGACGTTAACGTATTACGAAAATAACACCAAGAAAAATGACGCTGATATGTATCGTTTTCTGTATCTATGTAGTTTGGAATTAAAGAGTTGAAAAAATTATAATAATGGAGAAAATTGTTCACGAAAATTTTGTAATGAAGCTTAAATCCATGATTGTTCAATGATTAATACAATTATATTCAATTAATTTATTTAATATACTGAATTAATAAGGAATTATATTTGACGGATTTTTACTAAATTCAAAATTGCATTCCAGAAAATTAGTGATACCGAAGTCATGTGTTAGAATTGATAGGCTGAAGCTTAACAATATATTTGATTATAGTAAATATATTTGAGCTGTAATAACAAATCTTGTACTTACCACAAACAGAATGCCACAGAACCATGGATAAAATCCCAATAATTATAAAACATACTGTAGTTTAATTCTATCAAAAATTACTCATTCCACATCTTTCATGGTAGTATGAGTGGTCATTTCGCTAACATCAATGATTTATACCATTCAATGGACTGATAAAACAGAAAAAACCGTTTATATACTTTCATGCAAATGCGTAATGGTTTATATTGGTGACATCGGCTGGTCCGTACGCACCAGAGTAAACGATAGTGACATATTCTGTTACGCCAATTCAACTTGTCCGCTGTCACGGAACATGCCATGGTTATGATGATGTCATTGTTATACGAGGTTTTGAGTCATTTGCCATTATAGAGGTAGAAACGTAATTCAGACAAATGGTACTTTTCATGATTTAATTGGAAATTTGATTAATTGGTTGCCTCGCAGGCTGTGTTTGTGGATTTTTGATGTGGAAACGAAGAAGACTTTAATAATAGATGTATTTTGATTCTGAATATAGTCTTGTAGCTTCAAATTGTAACTGATATGGGGTGGGACGGTTATAGTGTCGTGAGGAAATAGGAATTGATATTAGGTTATGAAGATTGATTCCCAAGGTCTAAATATTTAAATAAAGGTTTCAGCCGAAATAGATAGGACTTTTTTGGATGTTGTTATTTTGTGGATCGATGACCGTAGTAAGCACCGAGATGGGAAAGACGTTGGTGGACAGGCTGGAGTTTTAGAAGGCAATGGTTATCGAATAGATTGATGGATTCTTCTTTCCAGGTTCATTAGATCATGATCTAAGGTGGCCATGAAGGTGACGTGGTGCGAATAGAGTTGAAATCAGGTGGATGTGGTCTATTACTGGACGGATGAATGTTTTGCAGGAATACAGGAGGGATTTAGTATGACAAAATCCTGATCGGGAGTATAGCCGATTGATAAGGTTAAATCTTTGGGTGACGCGTTTTCGGAACAGTTGGACATGAGGGATTTTTCTGAGGGCCGGATTTAGAATAACCCATAGATAGGTGGCTGAGGGTGAGGGGAGATTACTTGCTTGCAGATAACTATACGGATGGGGTTTTCTGTATGTGAGGAACAGGATAGTTTCACCTTCGGAATAGTACTAGTGGATTTGGGAGGTTGAGTTTGATGCTGTACACTTGGAGAGTGCTGGAAGACAAGATACGTATCGAGAAAGGTAAGAAGTTTATTTGGATTTTCATCTCATGAACAAAAGACACTACCGTCGGCGAAATGGGATAGTTTGTCATGATGTTTATTTATATAAAAAAAACAGACAAGGAAATGTCGTACTTGGACAGGAAAGTACGCTAAGTACTAGATATACACAAGTAGCCCAACAACTAAAACGAGGGAAACGGATACAATTTATCTCTAGTCTTGGCAAACATGAAAATTCCAGGAAGGACACGAGACCACTAGAGCCAAAGTTTGACGTCCACGAACTATAAATGGCATGTTAATGGACAGTAACGAGTCTTGGCCTATCCTTGTGAGTGTTCGGAGCTATCGAGCGAAACGTCGGAAATCAGACCGGAGTAAAGTGTAACCGAAAACTCCAAAAATCGACGCATAAAATTGATATTACAATAGTCGCGAAAACAATCACAAGTTGTAAACAGACATGAATATACATATTTTCAGAATATCATGACTTTTCGGTGAGCCACTCCGAACGCTTTAAATGTTGCAGTCCTCAATTTGAACTAAATTTTACCACCACGCAGCACTCGTCAAACTTTTGCCGAGAACATCGGAACGGCACGCCAAAGCTGTGGAACAAACTTCACGAGCGCTTGAAATACAGCCTCATCCAGCAACCCTTCGTGTTGGATCATCGCTCATTTCAGGAGGGGGATAATATTACCCAAACTACTGGCCGTGAGTTTTAATTAACTCTGGGACTACGGTGTTGGGGTTCAAAGGGAAGCACCAGTGGATTTAAGATATTTTACAATACATTGTGCTTTGATGCACGAAGTCAACGTCTTCTATCAGTATACATATGTATATAATGAACTTTGGGGGATTGTGCTGTTCGATTAATAATTTCACGTGGGAAATCTTTGGGACTATTCATTTTTCCGTAAATATAAAGTTCAATATTTTTTAATAGGTAATCCACACTAAGTCCACATGAGACCATTTAAGCAGCTCGTTCGTGCAAGGACTTGGAGGGTCTTCTTTAACGTCGTTAAGAAATTCTTTAGAACTTCAAGGTGAAACGGGATTACTTGGAATCATTAGATATTATTGACTCCTTTCATTCTTCAAGATCGAGAACAATTGTAGTAGTAGCACATCGTAGAACTCTAATGCTATGTAACAGTCATGTCCTTGAGGTAAGTGCCCATGTCGGTCAATGACACATCCGGCAGTCCAGAATTAAAGTAGCCTATAACTACAAGCAAAATAGCTCCTTAACGTGAATAATACAGTATACAAAAAATTAAAATATATGTAATTATTAGGTATAGGAACCGCTTTATTTCAACTATTTATACAATTTTTTAAACCAGATTTTTACCTACTCGCAACACATAGAACAAAAATAAATTCTTAATGTTCGGAATTATGTATCGTAATCCAGAACCTTGAGGAGTGTTTAATCAATTCAGATTGGAGTTACAACGGTGACGTTTTCGATTGTTTCACTTCTAATACCGAGAACTACCGGCGTTAGCCTCGTGAATGTGGACTTTTAATTCTGCTTGTGTTTTCCTTTGCGCAAATAATTTTGTATTGTTTTAGCAGGATATCTATTTATCTTATTTCTAAATACCCGATCAACGTTTTTGTAAATTAGTACATATACATCAAAACTGGTATTAATCATTTCATCCACTCCTTTTTCAGCGCAATAAGTGGAAATAGGAGAATCAAAATGAATATAAACAACATATATAAGTTGAAATATAAATGAATAATTAGAAGAATATGAAGGTATGGTAGAATTGGGACTCTCCGTTTTTGAACCAAGGTTCCCACAAGCCGAGGCACCTCGGCCTGTTCTGAGAGGTGTATGTTCCGGGGTCACACACCTTGGGCATACGGTAAGAGTTGTCCGCTATTCCCATTGGAATAGTCAGCCAGCTGCCTCTTAAACTGGTCGAGGCACGGAGAAAGGAATGCTGCGTCCCCACAGCAACCTCCTCTCCCGCTATCGGAAGGGCGTGGGACAAGTACCCAATGCCCGACCTACCTGATGCAGGTTTTTCTAGGGTTTTCCCTGCATTACTTTTAGGCGAATGCCGGGTAGGATCCTTAAAATATAGCCCGGGGGCCCTAATTAACCCTTGGCTACCTACCTCTACCTTTCCGCATCCCCCCTTTCAAATCCCTTCCTATGCTATTAAACATGAGTTGCCCAAAGTGGATTACCCTCATGTAGCCTGTTGCCCTAAAAAAAATTACAATTGAGAAGAGAGAACTTTGACGTTCGAAGAAAATTATGCTTACAGGATGCCATCGGCAGTGAAGAGCATTAAAACAGAATTAAATGTGTAGTGACTACGTCGAAAGAGATCAAATTCGTTTTACTATTAACTGTGTTTATTAATTACTCACATCAAGCTTTATCTTGAACTTTTAACAAAATGTAACTTAAATTACGTGATTTGGTAATGGAGGAAGATGTGAAACATAAAGAGTTGCAGAGGTGATGTCACCAGTGAAAATATTAGCAGAAAATGTTTGAAATACGAGTCACATACAGTATCGTATACAAAAATCATACGCCTTTCATTTGCGTCATTTTATAGGCAATGTATCTTTGTTCCAATAAACGGCAATTAATTAACTCTGGGACTACGGTGTTGGAGTTCAAATGGAAGCAATATAAGAACTGAGATATTTTTCAACCAATTATACTTTGATACATTGCATCTTCAACGAAAACGACATAGCCATCTTCTTTGTTGAAATTGTTCATCGTTTTGAATGATTTTAAGTTTCTATTGCGAAAGATATCCCCATTTCCTAAGATGTAGTAGTGTTGGAAAAAAGATGCAAATCCGTTACGTTTGTTCGATCTGTAGTATATATATATACTTCTTGTGATCTTCATGCCTATTCTTTCATTTACCTGATATATACTCGTGCCTTACCTTAGCCCTCTCTTATCAACGTGAATCTTGTTGTGATGGCTTCGAGTGTGAGTATGACGTCATGGTGTTATCAGATAATTGTCATAATTGTAATTAAAGTTTGATTTACTATAGATGTATCTTCAAATGTCGTTATGTTTCTCTGAAATTGTATAATTTTATCTACGATTAGTTAATGATTTGTAAAATATTATTATGGATAAAGGATGTTTTCTTCGACATTTTCAATTACTTTCTTACAAATTGTATTTATATTTGCCATTATTTTATTTCAATTTGAGTTTTAAATTATAACTTTCAGTTTTATCTGATTGGCAGAGTAATTTTAATAACGCCAAATTTCTTACGTGCATCAAGTGGAGTGTCGTTAAACCGTTTTATTGAATAACGTACAGTATCCCATTCATTCTTAATCTTCCGAAATGGAACGTTTTCATTAATTAGCCATTCGTATCCCTTTTTAATGAACCGAAAATATTGGCTGTGTATTTTTTTTTTAGGGCAACAGGCTACATGAGGGTAATCCACATTGGGCAACTCCCCTTTAATAGCTTAGGAAGGGATTTGAAAGGGTGGATGCGGAAGGGTAGAGGAAGGTAGCCAAGGGTTAACTAGGGCCCCCGGGCTATGGTTTAAGGATCCTACGCGGCATTCGCCTAAAGAATGCAGGGAAAACCCTAGAAAAACCTGCATCAGGTAGGTCGGGCATTTGGTACTTGTCCCACGCCCTTCCGATAGCGGGAGAGAAGTTTGCTATGGGGACGCAGCATTCCCTTCTCCGATCCTCGACCATTTTAGGAGGCAGCTGGCCGACTATTCTAGTTCCAGCATCCACGAAGCATGCAATAGCTAAATAGACCTAAAATTTTTCTTTACACAAATTTTATGAATTGAAACTGTCCATATTTCAATTCAACACACACTGGCGTTAAATATCATGTTTAAGATTTACACCAGTATCTATATTAACGGTCGCATTGAACGCATAATTAATGTTCTCAAACATTATAAATCCATAGATTATCTGTATATAACAATTATTTTAAAAATTTCACTGCATTTATCTTGCTGAGGGTAGAAAAGCGAGTTTTTATTTTTTCGGTTGGAAAAATGTCCGAGAAGAAAAATTGATTGAATAACTTTCTAACATATAATCCCTATCTATATAATTACTAACCAAGGACAAAGATTTCGGGAATATTAATGAACAATTACCAAATATCGTCAACATTCTAAGTTGAGAGATAGTAATCACACAAATTAATAATGCTATTTATTTTTTAATACAATTTGTACCGTGAAGAAAAATTGTGAATTATTTAGAAGATCTATACTTCACCGGGAAGAAATGTAAGTAGGCGAGTGCGAAAAAAAAATGTTCGCTTCGTTTTTAATCTCGGGCCCGAACATTGAGACTCCGCGGAGACATAACTGGCACCGACATTGCCTGGAGCCGGGAGTGTGGCGTCGCCAATTGCTCTGAGATGGTGGCGTCGTTCTCTTGGCGCCGTTAACCACCCCGCGAGTTTAATTAAACTATCGTAACCACAGCATGGAGCACTCCTCCTCAATTTTTAACTTGAAGGCCGAATTTTCCCAAACAAATGCGTCCCACAGCTCATTAGAAATCTGCGTACGCGGTGTTACCTTATTACTCGTTACGTTCAGTTTTAATTCAATGTAATAATTACAAAACTATTTGTTACATTCCATTTGAGTTAGAGAATGAGTATAGAATTTTTAAATTTAAATTGATACTATTCATATAATTATACAATATAATATATATCATTTCTTCTTCTTTTTCTTTGTGCCTCGACAATTATACTGCCAGTACTTTTTCAATTTAAATTTATACTATATAATTATATATATATAATAAAAATTATTCATTACAATATATATATATATATATATATATATATATATATTGTAATGAATAATTTTTATTACGGTTTTTATTTATTATAAAGTTAATTAAAGTTTTTGATTAATATAAAAAATTTTAATTAATATCAAAGCAATTAAATGGAGCTACATAAATTTTACAGATCTCTAAATACTATTTAAAAGATCGACCCTTTTCATCTGGTTTCACTTTTCATGCGGACATAATGATTGGAAAAACTTTTGTGGCAATATGAAAGAATTCATTTTACAATTTTTTAAAAATAATATCTTATCTGAAGTTCTGGTGTCCGCTCCGTTTATCGTTCGCCTTTTTGCAAGCCGTCTAGCTGTCTTGAATTATTTTCTGTATAACACAATAATATTCTTCCGTTTACAATTTTCTTTCACAATACAATGCGTTTTAATTAACACCACTTAACTTTTCCAACAATCACACTTGCACGATTTTCATATTTCACATACATAATCTTGCTCCATGGAGCCCTGCAAACACCTTTATATTTTGGTTTACGTCCGCTTTATAGCAGCTTCTGTCTTCATTCCTCTGGTCTGCCAAACGAATGAGTGAAAGTGACCGTCATAAATGTTCAGAGACGAACCCTCTCAACAAAATGCCTGCCGCTGTTAACCCACACCCATTGTAACCCTTAGATTTCGTTGTTTTTTTGCAAGACGCTCCAAGTCCTTGAAAATTTTGCCAGATTATATAATATAATGTTACTCATATAATTTTTGGTTATGTTCACATTTAAATCACAGAAATCATTTCGCGTAAGAGATTACAAATAAACCCTTATATTAAATAAAAATACTGGTGCTGATACGAGCGTATTTGTTTCCATAGAAAGCAGTATAGCATTAGAGGAATAAATTAAAATTAAAAGCTTATGTATACCTCTTAATAACCTAAAATAATTATTACTGTAGAATTTAATTATTATTTTTTATTCTGTATGTCGTTATGTGACAGAAGGGTTGAAATATAAATTAATATTGTTTTTAAGTGAAGACATTACCATGATAAAAGACAGATTGCGAACGTTTCTACTTCCCTGTACATCTTAAAGAAATTAATAATCAAGGTTACTATGCGAGTGTCTAACCACAAGTAAAGTAGTGTTAGTATAAGGTCAGATGGCCTAAATCTTATCGATAATCTGTACTTCAAGGAATTTGTCATCATTTGTGTACATAAATAATAAGAATACCCTACAATTGTTTATACAGTAAATAACTTTTGTTGGAATTTTCAGTAATATTATTTACTGATGGTTTATTTAATATAAATATTTCTGTAAATTTTTTAGTCGAACAGAAGAAGTGTTTAACCAAACATTTCGTTACTTCTTTCTTCACTGTGATTTTATTATATTTTAACCGGTTAATAATACCTGGAAGTACAGTCATATCATTAAATTGTAGTTATTTCTCCGTAACTGACTGTTTTTCCTTGTGTATATCATTTTATTTTTTTCTTTCTTGTATTAAAATTTTAGTACACATTTTTATTACAGAAAATTGTAGTATATTCCAATAAGAAGTAAAATACTGAAAGGTAAAGAAATACACTGAAATTCAGATCTCGGTAGTTTGACATTATTTCCACCTGTATTAATGCTATTTTTTTCAATTCTAATATGCATAATTATTCTTGGGAATTGTAATTTCTCCATTTTTCTCATTTTTCTACCGTATTTATACAGAATTCAGACACATTCTGGTCACATAATGGTCTATATCCCGTTGACGATACAAGGGATAGCCAATACTGTCACATCAAAGAAGTATTCCAAAACCTACATTCCTTCAATTTTCCATCCTTCACGCAAGGACGGCTTAGTCTGGAGTCCAGAATATCTACTCTGAAAACTTAGATCACTGTACCTCCTCTCACACTCTATTTTGACCTTGGTAGCCTCCAACTTCAGATGAAACTCACGATTAACTGCGTCTGCTTGAGCTTCCAATTTCATCCCAGCAAGTGGTTCTTTAATTTATGACTATTCATGGTTTCTGGAGACGGCGATAAATAATTCTGGGCTACCGCATTCTCTCTTTAGAGTGACAGACTGCTCTTCCGATAGTCTGAGAGAGGTTTGCTGTGAGACGCAGCTTATCTTCTCCGTGTCTTGACCAGTTTAGGAGGCAGCTGGCCAACTGTTCCAATGGGAAAACAAAAAAACTCTTACTATATGCCCAAGGTCTGCGACCCCGGAACATACACCGAGATGGCTCCGTTTGTGGGAACCTTAGTTCAAAACACAAAGAGAGGAAAAGTTTAGCTCTCACAGGTCTCCTAAACCGGTCACGGCATGGCGAGGGAAAGCTGCGACCCCACTACTAACCCCTCTCCCGCCATCGGAAGGGCGTGGGACAAGTACCAAATGCCCGACCTACCTGATGCAGGTTTTTCTAGGGTTTTCCCTGCATCACTTTTAGGCAAATTTCCGGGTACGATACTTAAACCGTAGCCCGGGGGCCCTAGTTAAGCCTTGGGTACCTTCCTCTACCCTTCCGCATCCCACCTTTCAAATCCCTTCGTATGCTATAAGAGGGGAGTTGTCACTATGGTTTACACTATACATAGCCTGTCTACACCTAAAAAAAGGTTACACAGAGACCCAAAAGTAAGAGTTGTTCCCATTGAAACAGTCGGCCAGCTGCCTCCTGATGTTTGTGACTAATGGACGAAGCCAAATTTATATATAAAAAACTGTTTTATATGACAGCACTGAAAAGATTCATCTTATGGTGACACGGGACAGGTGGTGGAAATATTATCTTGAGTAATTCAGCATGCATTAAGTTGAACTCAGTTCAAACTGCAGTCATTATTTTCTAATACTCTCTCACTTTAAATCTTAATTGAGCAATATAATTAGACCCTGGTGTAATCTTGAATGTTGTGAAAACTTATCCAGGTTCACAGGCACTGAAGATTCCACAATTTTTAAAAAAATAAAATTCGTCTTACGGTAATTCACAGTCTTGGCACTATAATAAACCTATTTGTACCACTCACAGACGCGTACTATGTTCAAATTATTCGTATTTTTTGTAAATTTTTAAGATTAGTTCATATATTTATTCAAATTATTCACCCGGTACACGTATCTGAAAAGCACCAAGTGATTTGAAATCGGCGACTGCTATCAAATTTTCGGTGCAAGGTACAATTTCTATTTTGAACTACGCTTTATATGCTATTTTTATCTCTATTGTATAGCCATTATTTGAATATACAAGGAAATTGTCGATTTTGTTCACTAATGACACAATAAAATAGAAAATATGGGGGGAAAGTCAAAAGGAGTATTTTTTATACTATTAATCGTTCATAAAACAATGATCGAAATTTATCGACCTTGAAAATTGCAGTAGCGTTCTCAAACCAGTCGCGTAATATAAAACTACGTTAAATCGTTTATTTGCCAATGTTCGTGTAAGCGCTGTAGAAGAGGAAGAGGTGATGGATGGTGGAGTGCAAAATGCGACAATGCCCCCGGCGATCTGCGACCATCACGATCTCGTGGGAGAGCGAGTCTGTGGAGTACCGGACTCCACCATCATCCATCAATTGCAGTGCTTAGCTAAGTGCTCGTGCTTAAGGGCATGCTGTTTCGAAAACCTTTCCAACTATATACTGGACTTGGTTGTCAGCGCTCGTTAGTATAATTAGGGTCTTAGTTTCTAAACGAGTATAGGAATGAGTCGAAACCCCAAACAATAAGGAGAGTGATACAAAACAATAATTCATGAATTAATGAGACCTTTCTTGACCCGTCAACAGAATTATTACAACGAAACAGACTTTGTGATGTCAAATATATATACAGTTCAGTCCTTTCATCCTTTAGTCGGGTAACTCCAATATTAAACGAGATATTTCAAGTGTATTATACCCTGAATACTCAGCTCAATTTTTTTTAAGTTAGCTCGTTGTTTTACAAAATTAAATTTCAGTGTCATTGGTGGATTTAAAATTCGTAACTCTTTAAATACATGACTATTCCAATAATTCAAACACTATATGGCCTGTCGGCTTTGTATGTGATAAAGTGTGTCAACTATTTTACAATCACAAAATAATATTCACATTATCAACTGTTCTTTTCCTAAAAACCGAATCAATATAGACCTAAATATTCCCACAGTAGTACAAATAGCAGAAAAATTATTCAATAGTCAACTGCGTACATCTATCCTACAACCTAACCCATTAATTTCCCCCCGCCAAGAATGTTAAGAAGACATAAAAGAAACAGACCAATGGGTTTAATCAACTATTACAATTTAGGTTTATCAAAACTATAAAAACAATTTCAGTAAATATCATAGTTTTAAAACATTCATATATGTCTGTCACAATGATAAAATCTTATAGATAATAAGTTACCAAATAAATTAATAATATAAAAAATATTCTGAGGTAGTTCCGGTCTGGAAAACTGTGATGTTTATGTTGAGGCTGCGACAAGAGAATATTTCTCCTTTTTCATGGTAATAATAGTTGTCGACTTGCGTGTCTGATGACTGGCGATCTCTGTTAAATCTGATTTCCTAAAATTAACCGTTATCCTAGCAATTATATATACCTTAATGTCTGGACACTGACTCATTTACTATTAACCGACACAAAATCTCTTATATATCTTAATTCCTCTAAGCATACTAATGACTTAATCTCAAATCATTAACACTCATCTCCAGACTGTAAACCTTCTCCGCATCCAAATACGCTCCTATTTATGGTCCTTTTCTCGCTGAGCAGGGGTTCACACTCCCTCATCCACGTCAACGCCGTAAGACTTTATGGCCCGAGCTCCTCAAAGTGACCATTAATTCGACCGTCAAGTCAGCCTTACTGTTTCAAAAAAAATCACGGGATCTGTTCAGCTTTACGCTCACATTCTTTTCGACTGGTCGACAGTTCATTCTTTTTCGATTCAATAAATCCCTTTTATTCGTACCGCAGTCATTGTGAAGCATCCGGTAACCCCTTATATTCTTACAATATTTTCTCTCTGTGTCTTCTCGCTTCCGTCTACGGAAGAAAAAGTATCCAACTCAGAGCTGTCCCTCCTCCCGAAAGTTGTCAATCACTTTTACGTCACTTTACTCCCGCGTATCTAATATTTAGTGTTTTATAATATACATAACTACAAAATATCGTAGGCCTACACGTATGTGGCTTCTAACTATACACGAATTAAGGAGAGAAAAACCGGTCGTAAATAAGAACAATTAAATTAATTAAAAAATGTTGATTCTTTTTATGTTTATGAATTTTTGATAAATACCTACATAGAGATCTAAACGTAACGGGTATCAATATTTTTTGTTCATTTAATTTTTCTTACCTGTATATTCTGTCGCTTTTTCTCTTTAATTATTAAATTATAACGAACGTTAAATAGTCAAATTTCAACCGAACAAACATAGTAACTGAGGATTAAGATATCTCATCATTTGTGTGTGTTCATGAATAAATTCTACTGCTTATTAAGACGGTTCGAATTTTTTTGACTATTAAAAGACAAAACAATGTTCGCAGTACAAGTTAGAAACTACTTTAAAGCAAAAGGAGTATAAGTTTCTGAATTCGTCTCCTCTTCAATAGCTTTTTGTGTTACATCTGACGTGAGAAACTAATAGCATTAAAATTATCTGCACTAACTTCTTAGTTATTGAATAGGTATCAAAATTTTTACGGAATAGAATACTGCACGTTGAAGTCACTTCTACTCACAAGCTTTCAGCACTTCAATGTAAGAACAAAGTATATACTGATCAAAGTTGGATGTTATAAAAATACTATCAAATTGCGTTAAGAAATACGATGGTTACGAAATTAGCTACAAACCAAGGGTATGTGCAAAAAACCATCCAAATATAGAAATTAAAATTATTTAAAATTTTATAATCGCTCCAAAATGTTCAGAAGTGAAGGACTACATTGCCGTCCGTATGTAGAGGAATACAAGTGTTATTGTTGAAGAAAATAAAATTTATTATCAATAAACAAATAAACGGCCTTGAGTCATAAATTTGTTTATTTAAAAAAATTTAATATATACACGTTTCGACCTTGTCTTAGGACCTCTTCAGATTTAATATTTTTTTTTGATTTGGTTTCAACAGGAAAGACAAAAAAACGTTGCTTCAACACTTTTTATATGATTTATATATAAAATTATTAAACCTGAAGAGGTACTAAAACAAGAAAGGAAACGTCAGTACATTTAATTTTTGTTAATAAAATTTTTTCTGGTTCACGGCCGTTTATTTATTTGCGATACTATAAAAGGCAGATATTCAAATGTTACTATCTCAAATAAAGATAATTTGCGTTGAATATTTTACCGTTTTCAATTATTTCATGGTTGTTTCGGAACATCTGAAGATTATAGTGTTACATTTTGTGTCCCGAAAGAACACATAAGTGAACATATTAATGCTGAGCAGATATTTAATTAATTCTATAGGCGTAATAAGACTTCATAACAATTTTTGTTTTACACGCCGTTTATATTTTGAAAACACGAGAATCTTTGCATTTCGGAAGGGACTATCCCGCCCGATCTTCATCCCTTGAGACTTAGCACGCGAGTCCGCTGCACCTGCTCCTTTACAGGTAAAATATATAGCTTCATTGAGAGATTTCACATTTTCTTCAATTCTCGCTGATTAAAAAACTGAATTTAAAATTCAATATCAAATGTCATTACGCTTGAAGGTTTGAAATTTTACAAAAATTATATAATAAATCATGAACGATTTACACTAAGGATTGAAATCATTTTTGTTATCTTTCCATAATTATCAAAAATAAACAATTACGTTTAAAGAAAGTATAAATGAAACGCTCAAAGTAAGCCTAAAAGAAACACGTTTTAGTAAAATTTTAAATTAAGTGTTACAATTCTAAAAATATTTTCAAGTTTTGAAACGAAGAGTGCTTGCTTAATTTAGTTAAAGATATTAACTGTTTCTGAAATAGGCTATTTAAGATGCTCAATAAGGGAATGGAGAATATGTTTTTCGGCAAACTGCCCCAAAAAAGTACTGCAAAAAAGCATTACACGGCGCGCTCTACTCATACAAACTGAAATAAAAAAATCATACCGTACCAAAATGATCTGATATAATGATTTATGATGTAGTCATTATCAAACAATCAGAAATTGAGATAACACCAAGCCTTTCGAAATTTTATAAAACTCGGTTCGTCCTTTACTCCAACCAGCACGCTTCTATTGAAGACCAAATATGTCGAAACATTTAAATTTTTGAGGAAAATCTATAATCGTAACTGTGCATAGTGGAAGAATTATTATGCATCTCATTAAAAAGCACATAAAACTTATGATGACCATGTCTGTGTCATCTTCCTGATTCAATGCATACATTTTAAGAAATATGTGTTTGATTCAAGAATGTACAGAATATTAAGTATAGCTCATCTAATCGAACCATTTTGTAACAGTGTGTCGGATTCAGTTTGTATTGAATTGTGGTGTCGCCGCGATCTCTGTTTGACATTCGTAGCAAATTATTACTATTCTTCACTACAGATATTTCAGAACAGCAATTACCATTTACTAAATCATTCCTATTGAAACTCGTCTGTATTGGAGATGTTATTGAAAAATATAAAAATGTAATTACCGGAAACATTCGTCACATACTTCAAACTGTTACTTTAAATACCATAATTAAAAACAAACGAATTCTGGATGGCTTCTAAAAAACAGAAAAACCAGTTCTCAAAGATACTGTAGTATGCCAGTTTCAGTGTAAATTTCTTTTAAAACAAGAAATGAGTCTTTTCTGGATATAATTCGAATATGTCATTTGTGGAAGAATATCCTGCAGGACTCATACCTCAAATATTAACTATTTTTGACGTGTTTTTTTTTTGGGGGGGGTGTAATATATAGCATGTATCCGACCACTCGTATGGGCCATTTTTAGTATCAAACAATCCCCCTAAAACTAAAGATAATATTTTCTGATGGACACTTAAATTGTTATAACTTTATACATATTCTACTTCGGTACGCGAAAATAACAGTTTGTTATAGACTAAATTATTTTGGAAGTCCCGTGTATTTATGACTCATATCTTTAAATTAAGAACCAGGAAAATTTGAACTGGGAATCTGCGAGTTAACATCATCGTGACACGCCCACAATATGCACAGCCTCGGACCTATACAAGGAGCTCGAAAAGAAGATGGAATCAACTTGGCAAGCAACGGTAACAACGGACTCTTCCATTAGAAAATAACCTCGTCAACTGAGCTAATATTTTCAAAGAACCTCGACAGAAATCAGCAGATAATATTTTCCAGGATAGGATCCCTCCATACCAATCTCTCGTATGTTCATCTCTTCTATTCAAGGAAGTGTCCTTGACCAACACCTATATGACATCTATACCCATGATACTCACCAAACGACGATATAGTCATACTTTGTTAGTCACATGACTATGAATCGGCTACAATACAACTAAAAATTGCCATTAACCATGTAGCCATTTGGACTAATAATTGGAGAACAATAAACCTAAAAAAATCCATCACAGTTCCTTTTTCCCTAAAAGAGATAACATTCACCAACATCTATATTAACAACACACCCATTCCAAGCAAACAAAACCATTAATACCTTGTATTAATACTAGATTCAAAGCTAATCTGGTCCCAACACGCCAGTCACATTAAAAGAAAATCATCTATCACCGCTTCAAAATACTAAAACCATTACTGAATCCCTCTGAATTAAAAAATTACTTTGTAAATATCTTATTTCTCCATTATGGAATTACGGCTGTAACATTTGGGGTTCCGCAGCCAAAACACAAGTCAACAAGATCCAAACATCCCAAATTAAATCCTTCGTTATATCACAAACTGTCCCTGGTACTTCTCCAATTCCCGCATCCATGGTGACCTCAATATTCCATATATCCACCAAACAATAACCAAATACATACTTCATCGATATAAAAAGGACATAATTCACCCCAACCCGTTAATATCCGATACAGCTCCCATCCAACATCTCCGATTAAAAAGAAAGAGACCGAGGGATCAAAATAAAAATCAAGGTGAAACAAAATCCTTCACAGGATATATATAGTTTAACATTTCCAAATATCACAACTGTAAAATCTTTAGATTATAAAGTTTCCTGAATATAAAAAAAAACCTCTTCTGCAGATCATCCCAACCCATATGTAGTCACTGCAATCAATCCCTCACTATACAACATGTGGTGTTTGAATGCAGAAAATACGAGGAAACCCAAAAGAAGACCTATAGACAACTACATTACTAAAGATTTCTGCATTGATCCAAAATAAATCACAGAATTACTAGCTTTTATATCCAGTGCCCAAATTGCTCACCTAATCTAAGAAGTAACAATGTAAACACAATCTTTGTCATAAAAATAAAGACAATATTATGTACCACATCATGTAAATTAAGTCGAACGTCGCCAAAAAAAACCTGTTTTGACGCGAACATAAAATATCAATAAAAATGTCTTTGTGGAAACTAACACACTCGATATGTGAGGAGCTGTTCTTTAATACGCAATTACAGGACACAGTTGTATGGCGTGTAAATTCATGAAGAGACACTAAATTTTCCTGACGTGACAAGAGATTTCACGGTTTCTTCGCATGCTAACTTTAAATGCCTGTATGTACTTTGTTAATAAATCGGGAATTTTTTTTTTTCATGATTCATTGAATATGAATTTTTGTTGCATTATATTGAACTTGAAATTCAGTTATCAACTACCCTATAATATTTTCAATTAACTTGTCACAATTATTATTCATACTAATCGTGCAAATCAAACTTCGAAAAAGTGAAATCACATTTTAATAATGTATGAAAAAGTTACATTAATAGTTTTGACTTAATATTAGGTAAACCAATACTGTTCGTTTTAGTTTTCGGAAGGGTTGTCCTTATTACCTATAATCTTCATTCCCTCGCGCTTCTCAGTTACGGGCAACAATAAACGCTAAACAATTCATCCCATTCCGCTTTCCTTGGGTGGATTCATTGCGTGTTGTGGCGTGGGAGATATTTAATTAGTGCTATTTTGAGCGGGTCTATGCTAGGGATGCCACCTGGTGCTGCTGAAAGACGGATTGCCTTGAGTAATTGGGCACGTGCAGGAAGTTGCAAAGGGGAAGGACTGCGATATTACAACGAACAGAGGTTCCCTATTACGTGATTTGCCCATCTCTTTTCTAAGAAAAAAAACCTTTCATGAATTTCAGTATAAATTAAAAATGTGGCTTGTCATACAAAAAGTGATTGAGAGAGACGTGACAAGGATTTGCTAACATGATTCTTCAAATAAATGTAAATTAATATGATGAACAAGTATGATAGGTATAAAACCAATTAAAGTCCTGAGGATTCGGCAAAATAATTTTTTTTTCAGACACGTCAAGGAAATATATAATCAGGAACCGTCAGCCATTAGCATTCTACATCTCCTAAAAGTTTATAAGAGGAATTTACGAATTCGTACCGCTAACAAAAAATTATATTAAAACAATTAATGGCCTGTTTAATTGGCATTACAACATATATATATATATTTATATATATATATATGTATATATATATAAAATTCATATCTTGGTCCTTTTGTGAGAATTGTCAAGTTGGTGAAAATTGTGAGGCAATAGATATCGGGTTGGTGACCAACTATTTTATACACGTATTTGACACATTATTCACGCTGCAATTTTTATTGATTGGTATAAATAGGTTATATTCTATTTTCAACATATCAAATCATTAAAATTCTATAAAATAGTTGGTTTTTCCTTTGTTCGACAATAGAGACCACGCGCGCTTAAACTCTGTATGCGCTGGGAGAACGCCAGTCTGGAATCGGCTATGAATGGTGGCGTACGAGAGATGAAACAGTTAAAAGTAGACGGGGAGATGTAATACATTTGAGTTCACCTAGAGCAACGAACAGTAAAGTTTGCAGATATAAAGTACGAATGAGCATGAAAGCAAACAACATTTTCACGAAGAGATTTACATAATAATTTGCACACGGCGAAGCAAATGTCTGCTTCACGCTGATTGAACAATTATCGCATACAGGAGACCGACAACCACTAGCAGACCAAAATTGGCGGCTCATCCGAGGTTCCAGATAGCAGAGGACGAGTATTTTAATTGTGTGTATTAAAATTTTCAATGAAGTTTAGAGTCTCTGTAAAAAATGGCCTTTTAGTGTGAAAACTTTCAAGATACAAGAGAGAGAGATCTGGTAACAGACAGACGTTCTGTGAGTAACCAAAACTTTGATATAAATTTGTAAACGATAATTAAAAGGGTAGAGATTTCGTTCAGTTTTCTTTTCACTTATTTTTATATATTTTTAGGTTAACTTTTATATTTGAATTGTTAATTGTCAGGTTATACATTGCTTTTGTTCTAGTTATCAAACCCAGTAGTGACCCTGAGATAAGAGATTCGACAAATTTGATTGTAATCACAAGAACTGTATGTTCAAAACTGCCACGAATTAATAAATGAAAATTAAAGTATTTGTTTTAAATGGATGAAATTCGGCATAAAAAATAGGTTTTGTACATTGTAAAATTTATCAACAATAATAAAGTTCTTTGAAGCTTAGTAAATTTTGTTAATTGATTCATTTAATTAACCCTTTCAATTGATTATTACAATATATATATATATATATATATATATATATATATTTCTGATTTTTCTCCTCAAATCACTTTATTGAAATAAGCTTTCGAACATAGTCCATTATCAAATCTCAACTCCAACAACAAAAAACAAACAAAAACATGCAATTCAACAAGCTAAGTGAACATAAATAAAGTAAAAATAATCCTCAACATGCATTCGATTCTTACCTTAACATTGAACAGTTATAATACAGCCTCTAAATTTAAACTTTTTAAATCGCGTTAAAGCATACACTTCTACTAGGTGAATTAAACGTCTACATTCAAGGTAAACATAATAGCTGGCCCCTCGGACAAAGACAATGGTTTAAATACTTATCAAGAAAAATACAAAGCGCTACGGCAGCTAATGTAACTAGAAACAACTATAATTTATTGAGTAACTTTGCATACCAGATACCCATAATACCTATTTAATTTTTATAATCATAACATTATTTAAATTTTTATTAATTCACATCCCATCTAAAAGTTTCCTCTGTATTCATATTTGTGTTAGTTCTTTTACAAGAAAGTGTAAATTGAGATGCTGTTGTTATGCATGTTTTTTTATTCTTGTAGATGAGATTATATAATGGACTGTGTTTGAAAGCTTATTGCAATAAAGTGATTTGAGGACTAAAATCAGGCAATATAACTTATTTGTATAATTTCAACAAAGTGTATCTAGACGTAAGAACTATCTATTTACCTTCAATTTCCATTGTCTTAACCGCAGCATTTCTTTCACTTATTCAGAACGTTGGAATCATCGCAAAAAATATATATATCTTCAATCAATCCGCTCTTAAAGTATCGTCCCTTCACGTGTTAAATTCCAACATTATTATAATAAGCCACATTCAACTCTTTCATATGCGTTGTATATTATATATATTGCTTTACTATGGGCCTTTAAATTATTCTGATGATTTTATAACCAATTTCCCACTCGCAAGCTGGTTTCACTCAAACAGTATTTGTTGTAAGATTTTATTTTATAAATTACACAAAAATGTTCATTAGCCTTCAATTCTTCTCTTTTACTATAAATATACTTCACAATTTTACTAACTGGACTTTCACATCATTAATTCCAATAAAAATATTATTTTTCATTATTCTACCAATTATCTCTTACATATGTGAAGTATTTGTATGTACAACCTATTCTCCAACTAATCTTCCTACACAGACTTGAATTATTTTTAAAAATCCTTTCTTTGAAACATTTTTTTCAGTAATATTATTTATATTATTATAGTTTGAAAATCTTAAGAAAATGACGTTTAAGATTTCCTCATATTTAATTTTCAACGGTTACAACAGCTATATTATACAGCTTGTGAGGATAAATTTTGTAATATTGCTCTTTATGGATATATAATGGGTCTTTAATTGAATTAATAGAATTTGAGCTATTTTTTCGTGAGATAATAATTATGATTTGGTTCAAAACATATATTTTGTTTGTTTAAATTGTCGATCAATAAATTATTAAATATATCTCAATTTAGTTGATTCTATGATTTTATTTAGTTAATTTCTGTTTTCTAAGTTGGCATTACGAAGTTTTATATTCTTGATAATGGTAAATGTAAAGATGATATTGTGATATTTGTAAAATAGTGTTTATGATTCATATAAATATAGAGAATGAGTCGTAAAAGAATTATTATTTATAAGTGATTGTTAATCATTGGTCCCAGTGACTTTGTACATTAGGTATAAATAGGCCGGTCTGGATGAATGCGGTGTTATTGTTTCACGAGAAAACAAAAGTAGTGCAACGTGTTTTTATCTTACGGATGTGGTTTTAGGTAAACGGGTGCATATATTTTAAATAAAATGTCGTTCATGTTTTGGCAAATTAGGACTTGTTAGTCTGAAATTGATGTATTTTAAATCTTACATATGAATATGACTTAAATGTTAAAATCATCTGAATAAGTTTTATATATCGACTTGTGTTTTGAAACGAAGTACATAAAAATTTGAAGACTTTTTATGTGAAGTTTGAATCTTTAATTATTGTTGTAACAATGTCATGATCATTAATATATATCGGAAGATTAAATTATATATAATATAGAACATATTCCTTGAGAATGACGATTCCATGTTCGATATAATAAATATCTAAAATTTCAGTGGTGTTAACCTTCTTCCAGAGATAAACGAACCGCATTTTATGTTGCCTGGCGACCTTAAAGTCAAGTAAAATGATGAGCCGTCTATGTACAATACGAAGAAGGGAGAATTTTAACTCCGTATTCTATTCTACAACGACCTTGATATACAAAGGTCCACTATATACACTATAACGCTCTCATGCCAAATCAGTATAAGGTTAAAAACAATATTTGGTAGGGAAAATATTTATTATTCTTTGTAACAAATAACTCTTCTTTTTTCAGGATAAATAAACCACAAAGAGAAAACCAATTAATCAAAATCCCAATTGTAACTTTTAAATGAAAAGTGTCAATTGTATGGATTACTTTTCCTTTCTCGAAATTCAACAAAAAATGTCTGCAACAGCCGACTTCCAAATACTAATTTAATAAAAAAACTATTAGATACGCCTACGCCCTTCACGTTGCCAATAAAAATAAAAGAACCGCCATACCAATTCCCATTTCTGTAACATCAAACGACTGAGGTTATTATGTTACTATGACATTATCAACCGCCTAGAATTCCAGGAAGCCGAGAGCTGCAAACTGACCGCGTGCCCCTGGACTGTATACATCACAGCTGCACAGTATATGTAATCCTATAGGGTGATCAATCACAGGTAACCCATGGCATTCCCTCTCTCACTCTCTCTATCTTACCCATTCATACTAATTATAATACATTATCATTAATTATTTATATATACCTGAATTATATATATCGTAGAAGGGTCCCCAGCGTTGCTAAGAGTTGTCCTAATTAAACTCAGCGATATCCATAGCCCCGGATTTGACTCCAATTTCGTTATCTTGCGTTATTTTTATGTCACGCCCCTCAACTTCTACCCTTAAAGATTATCCCCTCCCATGCTGAAAGGAGTTGAAATTATACACAAAAATATGTGGAGAAACGCTATCTATCTCATTGACACCTAATATTTTTCTTTCGACGAAAATATCGTCCGTTTTAGCATGTTTGAAAATTTCAAACCTCTGCCACTTCCTTCCCTGATGGTGGTAGATAAATCTTACCCTCACAGTATTTGTTTCTGGTTCTAAAGAAAGAAGTGTTCGAAATTTGGTCAATTTTTTTCCACGGGTGTAGATTTGTTTGAGAAACATACACACACGTGTGTGTGTTTGTGTGTTTGTGTGCGTGTGTGTTAAATTACTTTTACCCCCAAACTCGTAACATTTCTTTCACTTCATCAAAATTATTCTCAATATCATGAAAAATAGCTATGGCAGCAACAGATGCCGTAATTGAAATAACAGCCTGCAACTTAATTACCCCAATACAATACACACTGTGTGATGAGAGTTATCGTAGTTTGAGCAGATGTATTGAGTTAAAAGCTCAGGAAAATTTAATAACGGAAAGAAATATATCCCAAAATTTTATTTCAAATCTATTTATATTCTATAAGTGGAATTGCTGAACAGTTGTCAAAATAACAGTGAGTAAAACAAAGGAAATAATATATATTTTTCTTTAATTGTATAATTTATTTTAATATCAATACCAAAAATATAGTCAGTTATTTTGTTTAAAAAAGTACAAATGTATCAGGAAACAAAAATAAGAAATAAATTATCATTCTAATAGCTATATTAAGTTGGGAAAAAGTGTGAACGAAATTTATAAAAGAAAGTATGATTTGAAGTTTGACTAAAAATTCCATAATATCATAATATATATGAATGACAGTTTGTCTGTGTGACCTCTACACAGTCAAAAACCATTCATCCGATTGCGATGAAAGTTGTATCAGTGTTGTGCGTCCCCCCGCGAAGGTTTCTGTTGGGTTTTCGAAGCGTTAGGAAACTTTCAAGGGGTGAAGGCGGTGAAATTTTTAATCTTGCTAAAACTGCCGATATTAGCGCCGATTAATTACTTTTCTGGGCCTATGTTATAAATATTTTCTACCCAGTTGTTTTTACTGTATAATTTCCCCTTTAAAGCACCAATAAGGGATGGGGTGAAGATGCGTTACATAAATATAACGGGAAACAACCGATATTGGTGTAAAATCAAGGGTTATAGAAGTCAATGAGTTTAATTTTTACATTCACTATGTCAGTTAAGAGGTTGACGCAGTTGACAAAAAGTTACCCGGAGTAGTTTTGACCCTTTTAAGTTACAGGGTAAATTTATAATGTTCTTAAGGTACCAGTTATATTTTGGTATTTTTACTTAAAGGTTGTATTTCTTTACTCGTTTAAGTTACTGGAAGTAATTTTAGACTTCATTACGTTAACGAGTTATTTTTACTGTTTAAATGATTTTTAGACACTTTTAATTTCTGTAGCAGGAGAATTCACAAATACCGCCAGTCATTATTTGATGCTAGATGCCGAGGTGTTAGGTCGTGGAGGGAACCGTAAATAGGTAAATGTTCCAAACTCTGTCGCTATTGACATTGGTTAAATCAAATGTTTATCAAGTCCTACTCAGGGTTAATTTAAAATAAATATTCGGGCAACGCCGAGCACTCAGCTAGTAAATTATATTTTATTACATAATACGATCTATTAATTATGAGAGCCACTTCTACTTGTCTCCTAGTTCAAGTTTTGGTTCGGCAGTATAATATACGAATTGCAAAAAAAAATTCTCGGCGTCTTTATCTTCATATTTTAGTCAAACACGTCGAATTTTAAGAAATTATATACTCGAAGACCAGGCATAGGTTCACATTGCGTTAGAAGCATCGTTGCTTTCATTTTCCGGGAACTTGGTCAGCGAGTCGTAAGATACGTTTGACATTGTTTCCGAGACGCTGGGTCGTCCAGTGACAAACGAGTCCCGGAGATGCAACCCCTAGGGACACTTCCTGCCGTCTCCTCTCCAAAGATCAATATTTTATATCGCATGCAACGATTTACTAAGGGACATGCGTTGAATTTGCTCAAATACTCCTATTGAGAAAAATGTTCCATTGTAATTGTATTACTAAAACTTTTGTATTATTTTTATTTATACGTAATAACCAAGTAACGGAAAAAAAGGAAGTTCTTATTCTTATTTTTTATTAATTGTAACATAAACTTCCATCTGTATTCACCTGAAAACTAAATTAATGAATGAATTTGTCAGAAATAATTTAATAACAGAAAAACCAAAAACTATTTACTATAAGATACAATTCTGGCATAAATGTGAAAAATGGTACTAATAATATCAATAGAACTTATAATACTTTATTACTGTAAATTATTTTTATCATTTAATTAATAAATAATATTAATAGACGATTATGGGCAATGTATATAAATTATAAGAGAAATCTATTCCTATGCTAAAAACGTTTAGCCAGCAGTGGTTTAAATATAATTCTTAGATTTATAATACTCCAAATCCATTGTATACCTGATGAATTTCAAGAATGAGTAAAAAACATAGTATTTATTTTTATGGTTTTATGTAATTAAAAGATGATTTCTGATAAGTCAGTAATATTTATATTGAGGTAATTTAAATATAACTATTAAATAAATACGTATAAATTATTATAATATTATTTGTGAAATCGAGTAAATAACATATGGGTCAGAAGATATGTAAAAACTTAAGTCAATTGTTTTTTCTTGGCAACTAATATTGTGATAAATTTTATACAATTTATATATATTGTAATAACCACAAAGGGTATAAATAAAAAAAATATGTATGCTTTGATTTTAACAAACAAATTTATTAGCCTTCATCAGCAATTACAATTGAATTTAATATTTTACTATTATAATAAGAACTCTTGCTCTCATGGGTCTCTACTGGGTTTGACAACGGACAGAATCGAACTATTAAAAAGACCCAACATTTATGTTTTAAATTAAACAAAAGTATCTACTAAATTTATTAATGAACTTAACCTATAGATTGCTTCTAACTTTATTATCAAAAGAACAGAACGACATCTGACTGTTATTCTTTAATAACGTTTACATCTGTTAATATTATACATTCCAACTTACGGTTTCTCAGGTTTACTTCGATTCGTTCATTAGACACGCACTTTATAGCCTTGACATTCACTCACTGACTCTAACACAATATCACTGGTTCGCCGATATCTGGTTTTCCATATCCAGTGAAATATCCCAGGTGTTCGTCGTGACACTCCTTGACGTCGTTTGCTGCATCCAGGTCGCCTACCATCGAAGACAGGTCAAATTCTCCTACTCATACAGATAGAGCTTCTGTATGTTAAAAATGTTTGTAGTTGTTATAGTTTTGCTGACTGATGCTGACTATTTCTGTCTCAAACTCCAACCACGAAGCATTCAGCACGCTGGCTCCACTCTGACTGCTCTGACTATTTCTCGTTCCTCTCCCACGCTAAACTGTCTAACTGTCTCCTCCATGCGTCCTGCACCCCTCTCCTACGCTGACTCTCGCTGACTGTCTCTCGTTCCTCTCCCACGCTAACTGTCTAACAATAGGTTATTTCCCCTATATATACCACTAGCCTCCTTGTTTTTCTCTTGATGCAAAATTCCGTCGCAACGGCGCGGTGACAGAATCCCATTACCGAAATTTACGTCTTTGCCGTTGGAGTCCTTTAGCCGGCTGCTCTCTTTTGTCCGAAACCCGACAATCGCGACAGGTCCAATTTGTCTTTGGACCTCTCCCCTCACAAGTGCGCGATACTAATTTCTCCAGATCCTAAGTCAACAAGTGCCTGGACCCTCATCATCCCAAGTAATTGCGCCACTTGACATGCTTGCAGCTGCAGTTATTTCGCCCCCTCAATTACTCAGGACTCGTCGGCCTCACCCGACTCGCACAAGATCTTAGCTTGCAAGTCCCAAGCAAATACGCCACTTGTCAGGTCATTCGTCAGAGACAATATCCTGCTCTAACATAACCACTTTGGGACCATCTGCTCGCCCACCAGCACTCATCCTAGATAAATGTCTTACTGCTCCGTCTTGTCACCTCGTGCCAGGACCCGCAATTACTTTTCCCTCGCATTCTCTTTACGAAATGTTTGCTCTTTTTAAACCAATGCATTACATTAAATACATTACAATATAACATAATGTTAATGACGAATACAGCCAAAATCTACTGTTACTGTCAATACAAAATAATGAGAAGGATCCTATTTCGTGACTGTAATATGGTTATTACGTATAAAAAGACTTTTATTGAATTAACTGGCCTATTACTCTGCCTGAATTAAACGGTGCAGAAACCTGAAATGCAGTAGTTGATTTCATTAAAATTTAATAAATATTTTTATTTTTTATTTTATGTAGTCACATTTAAGGCGTCAAACATTCAATAATTATGACCTCCGTTTCGGATATTTACACTTGCGTAATCCACTTTTGTTTTTACATTTCCGAATATTTGTTTCAGTCTGTTTCTGTCTGAAGCTGTAACTGTTTATTTTCTGAAGTCTGCACAATGTAGTTGATCAACCACCTGCCAACAACCATAAATAATATATTCGCCCACTGTCGTATCAATGAATATTCATTTTAATTCTCCTCCAAGTTCCAACATGTTTTTTATTTGGAGAACCTTGTAGGAGAGACAGGAAGGGGCTACCTTTAGGGATGCCTGTTCCTCTCTCCGTTTTTGAACTAAGGTTCCCACAAGCCGAGACACCTCGGTCTGTTTTGAGAGGTTTATTTCCGGGGTCACAGACCTTGTTGTTCGGTGTTCCCATTGGAACAGTCGGCCAGCTGCCTCCTAAACTGGTCGAGGTACGGAGAAGGGAATGCTGCGTCCCCACAGCAAACTCTTCTCCCGGTAACGAAAGGGCGTGGGACAAGGTTTTACTAGGGTTTTCCCTGCATTACTTTTTGGCGAATGCCGGATCCTTAAACTATAGCCCCGGGGCCCTAGTTAGCCCTTGGCTACCTTCCTCTACCCTTCCGCATATCACCTTTCAAATCCCTTCCTATGCTATGAAAGGGGAGTTACCACCATGTGGATTACCCTTAAAAAAACAAAAAACATGTGGCTTTCTCTTTTTATTGCAATACCATTTACAGATGAATCTAAATCTGAGGAATATAAACTTAACAAAATGGAGAATAAATTGTCAATATAAGTCAGGTATAGTTTTAGTTTTAATTGAAATGAAAATAAGTAAAACTAAAAGTAATGAAATGTAAATTTAGGTAATTATGGTTATAGAAACTAAAACTGGGGTTTCAGCAAACAATGAAAGATCCTAGAAAGCATATTCCTTGCAGAAAGAGTTCTTGGGTTTCACTCGGGTACCACCAGCGATTAAACCGCGACGTTTCGATAACTACAAGCGCTGTCGTCATCTTTTAGACGTATTCACCAAGCGGATTCTCAGCGAAGATGACGACAGAGCTTGTGGTCGTCGAAACGTCGCGATTTGATCGCTGTTGGTACCCGTGTGAAACCCGTGAACTCTCTTTGTAGCAGCTACACCGGTAAAGTCTTCGAGCATAGAATCATACTACTTTTTATGCGTTATTCACGAAATACCATCATTAAACGGTCCAGAGAAATGTAAATAGTTGTTAATTATCCCCAACTGAATGTTCTGTCATTCATATAAAATTATACAAAGCAAACAATGATTATTATTTATTCATTCCACGCCTTGAATGTTTACTCCTTTTATCTGCAAATGTGGTCGCGAATTATCAACAGGTGATTATAGTCCAAAAAGTAAATATTAATTATGATTTTCTTTTAATTTTTGAATATGCATAGCATTATTTATGAACTTAAAATAATAGTGTTCGAAGAGCAGTGAAATAATGTTCAAATATCGTTAAGAGTTGCTATAAAAATTAATTTAGATTAATAGTGAAATGAAGCCGGAAATACGTATTCTTATTTTTTTTAGATAAATAATTTCTCCAAATTCGTGTTTTTCATACTTTTGTAATTTTTCGATCTTTCTTATTCGTAGCTGTCGCCTGACCCTGTTCAACGAAATTCATAACGCAATTCTGTGATTACATTAGTATATATTCCTCATTATTTCTAATAATACTTAATCATAAATGTGTAAATAAATGTGTAGAACATGTATTGTATTAGTAGTGAACTTCCCCTAGGACAATCTGTACGGACATTTGTTCAGACCTAATTTGAATTTCATTAAATATAATTATAACTTATAGAAACGTATATTCAGTTATTAAATCTTTTATTCATAACTCGCGACAGTATGTATTTCAGACCCTAGGAGTACTTCATTAAATTTTACTGTGTATTCATTTATTTTTTTAATTTGAAAGTATTCTGAATCAGGGAAGGTGTAGTGTTCCAATGTAAGTTCCTTTTCTGGATCTGAAGTTTAAATGGTATTAGTAACCGCAATATATTCTTCCAACTAAGAACTTGATTCAACATAGAAAATTGGTACGTACTAAAATATAACATGTAGTAATTGGGAGTAATGCGATTGATTTTCCTACACTGTACATCTTCAGTTGCTGAAGAAAAACTTGAAGGCTTTCTGGGAACTAGAAACTTCACAACTGATATAATCAATTTTGCTACAAGAATATCACCAGATTTTCATTTGCCTCAATTAGTAATATGAGAAGGCTGATTCGTTTTCAGAACGAGAGTCTGAGAGAACGACGGAACCAATATTCCGTATATTGGAAATACGTTTGAAGTGTGCTTCAGTTTTATTGACTGTACAAAAGCTTCATAATGAGTTTGTTGAGAAATAATTTGATTTGTAAAATTAATTAAGTGTGGAATGGGGATGATAACGAAATTAAGTGCCGTACCAGAAAAAGAAAGTAAAGGAAATAATATTAAAAAAATGTAATTACTTTAAATTAATTTATGACTATTTTATTTAACATAAAATATGTAAAGGCCAGCAAGAACCTTTAAAATTAATTTACATAATATGTATGGCCCGTATAGAACATTTCGTCATTTTAAATTAAGTTGGTACCGTAGGTAAATAAGTAAATTTCCACCTCACATCTCTAAACAGGTTGTTGCTCTTGCGACAGGATCACTACGAGGTGGAACTCCTCGGCTTGTATTCGGAGGGGAGCTTCTGAATCTTTGGTCTGCCTCTACCTCCGTTTTACATCTGACCTCCACACACCACCTCAGAGCCATTTACACAAACTCCGTCAACATCAACTCCATTTTCCTCAAAAACTGTCCACTCATCAACATCTATCTCCACATTAACTTCTCTGTGGTTTTTGTTGACTACTCAAAAGCATTCTATCTGGTTAACAGAAAAGCATTAATAGACAAACTAATTGGAAGAACGAGCACAACGATCCTGATATCAAATATACTGGCAGAAAACCATATACAATTAAATGATGGAATAGGCGTATCTGACTGCCTGTCGCTCAGCCCTATCCTGTTTAACGTTCTCACGAACGATGTCACTAAACGAATGGCAGGAACAAGCACGTACATATACGCTGATGACATGGCCATCGCAGCGACAGATATCGACAATCTGCAAGTATCGCTAAACACACTAAGTGAATGGGTGGAGAGAAATGACATACAGACAAATGAAGAGAAGACGGAGTTGGTAGTGTTCAGGAAAGGAGGAAGACTCACTGAAGCAGAGAACGTCAAATGCAATGGTAAACTACTCAAGAGCGCTAACATCTTTAAATATCTAGGCATCACAATCCGAACAACGGGAAGGAGTTTCAGATTGCATATAAGATCTAGAGCAGTGGCGGCCACTAGAGCTATGAATGAAGTCAGAAACATTAGACAACTATCAATCAGCACAGCGATGGACCTGTTTAGGCTAAAGATTCTACCTGTTCTGACGTATGGCTTAGAATTAGTAGGAGAATACCTCACGTACAGACTACTGGAAGAACTGGAGCGAGTAAAGGCTAGATACCTGAAAAGAATTTTAGGATTTCCACAAAATTCAAGATCGAGGTTAGTGTACGAGCTTACCAGGGAGACCTTCCTAATAGAGGATTTAAGATATGATCTGATACTACCAGCTGGTTCCAGCTTCAGACAGCTTTTACAAGATCAGTATGAGAGGAAACGGAACATACCGGAGGACTTCTATGCAACATCTGCTATGCAGGACAGGACATGGATGGAAGCCAACCATGAACTACGCCATACGAAGACGAGACTGCCGATCCATGGCTTTCAACATAAAGTGTGCTTAAACAAAGTATTTCATGAACCAAAAGACGAGTGTGTGTGTGAGTTGTGTTTAGAAGTCTGTGAAAGATATCATATTGAAAAATGTAGGAATAGACGTAAATCTATCGTAGCTTACAGCAAGGAAAGGTTGTAATGTAATGCACGGAATGTGTACGCTTCCAATATATTATTATTAACTTCTCTCCACAAAACTGTCATCTCCCTCTACGCTTAAGCTATTTTCTGCAACAAAATCTTCTCTATTTCTCTGCAGAAATTTTTAAAACTCAGCCAATTTCATTCCACGCCTTAAATTTTTAATTCTTTTTCTATCCTCCTCCAATCACAATTGAGTTCCCAAGTCTGTCCTCCTTTTGCTTCTTCCAACATATGCGAATACAGAAGTTTTTTCCACAAGAAATAATTTAAAAAGCACAAAATTTTGCGAGATACAGTACGTTCTGTGAAGTTAAATGCCGGAAGAAGAGGAGATATCAGCGCTTCGGATTGTTTGGAGATCCAGAAACTCATAAACGAAGGATATTTGTTTATCCCACCGGAAACGGATATCAGTACAAATTTTGATATGGCGGAAGAATAATTGGAAAAATTAAATTCAGTATTATTCTTGGAATATACACGAATAAAAATTTCTTTCTAGAGTGTGTAACTGCCTATAATATGGTCTGTAAATTAGGAAGGGCCTTTATGGTGTCGAATACACAGATTATGATAGGATAGTTTCGTCATCCAATATTTTGTTTCTGATTCTTAAATAAATTTAGGAATACTTGTATTCGGTAAGTACAGATTATGGAAAATATGTTCTTCAATAATGTCAATCGTACTTTGAAAAAAAAGTTAATCAATAATTTTTATATAAGGAGCATAATTCCAAAATAGGAATTAAACAGTGTTAAAAATGTAACCTGCTTTCCCCCCAAATAACCACAGAGTTATTGCTCATATTATACTTAATTCGGTAATTGTTGTACAAACACTAGCAAACCAATGTTACTGCAAGAAATATTTCCATATGCTGTGGCCAGAATAACAAATGAAGAACCACTCACTTCCTTTGTGATTAATATTATATTATTAATATTTATAATTCGTGTTGTTGCTGTTGAGCTGAACCTAAAGGCTCTCGTAGTGCAAAGACATCTTCGACGATACTGAACCGAAAAATATTTTTTTGTTCACCAAAATCCAGTGTTTCTGTGAGCAGCGGAAGACTTTTACTTACTGACAGCTGATACAATGTTATCTGAGAAAAACCATTTTTAAATATTGAATATTATCTTTATATGTGAAAATTATTGATTACCTTTGTTCAGAGAATATCTTTGTTTATTATTCAAAGAGGCGTTTGGGTTAAAAGTGTGTTCGTAAAGAAGTCGAAACTTTTAAAGCTGTTTGAAAAGAATGCTGCATGTCGCACAATTATTATTCACCTGATTAGTTACCCTCGCTCAAAGAGAGACAATATATGAAATTGAGTTAGTTCATTGTACAGTGCTTGCTTTGTAAGATTATATTTAATTATATAAATTAGAAATATTATATGAATACCTAAGACTATTATAATATTATCTCATAAAAGTATATGGGTATAAATCCCATTCGTTTCAAATTCAAAGTCTAGATAAATAATAATGATTTCCTTTACTTGTTAGAGATTTATCTTTATATTTGTTTGAATGTCAGTTTTATAGAAATAAAAATTACGCTTAATATTTTTATTGTATTTAAAGAACTGCTTCACGTGAATAATATCTACAAAATGTTCGAAACCGAAGACAAGAAAATATATTTATTAGGTTCACGAGTGCAGTACGGCACGATCCAAACTCTCCTAGTAGGAATTGGTTCCTTTGTTTGACTTGTAATAGGAAGAGTGCCTTTAGTTATTGCGAACCTGTGAGATCTGTGTGTAAAGCTAGACACAAGTTTGGTAGTTGAGCGCGTCTCAAAGGGCAGCAATCACAGTCCTTCAAAGGATACCGCTTCCCTTGCGCTCTCTGTACAATAGTTCGAGTGAGACAAGCAATCTTTTCATTCCATCTCTTCGGCCACTGCAACCAGAAGTTTTCTGGCAAAACATTTCGTAATTTTCAGCTTGTTGGTGAAACAATGGAGGAGAACAAAGCAGTCTCTGTGAAAGACGCTGCTAGCACGAAAATGTGAGCAACTACGGAGCACAGAGAGGCGGTGGCCAGGTAAAGAACGGCGGAGACCGTTAACAAATTCCAACAGAAATGGAATTTCTTTAGGAACAACTAAAATAGACCTTTCCATACGAAAATCTTATTATTTCTCATAAAGTAATTGTATGTGAAAGTCTTCAGCGTAAACTCATAAATACGTGTTGTAGCACTAATTTTACTCCAATAATACATAAATTATCAGACTTCAAAAAATATATCAAATTTAATTGTTCCGTCAAAGATACAGATTACTGAATTAAATTCAACATACGTCGTTGAGAACTCATAAAAGCATTTTCGCAGATACCAACAGTTTTTAATAATATGTCTACTAGCTTCACAATAATAAAAAAGCAAACAACTCTGGGATCAGCCGCGTGATATTTCCATCAAATAGCAACACAGTCCGTTTTCATCGAGTGAATTATTTGAATAAATATTGATTACAAATATTTAAAAAATAAGATTACGATAATTATATAATAATATTTACTACATAATTACCAACTCAAAAATGTCATAAATTCTTTTTGATAATTTAAGTCCAAAAATGGTGTTTGACGTATTTTTTTATTATTTTCCCGAACAACGAGAGTTTATATTCACTGAGATTAATCCGAATATTGCCCTACGCCTTTCCTTCAATTGAAATTTCAAAATTTATGGTTAGAGCTTATAAAGATCCCTCTCAAGTTAAATGATATCGCTCATCAAATGGGATCTCCGGCTTTATGTTGCATTAACAGCTACAGTGTATCACTCTATAAATTTACCTGTATTAGCAATGACAGTAGATCGATGAAACAAGTTAACAAGAATTTATAAACTATGTATTAAACCCACTGATTTATAATTATACTTCGATCAGGCGAATCTTCCTATTCAATAATGTTTTTAATTATTCTGGATCTACAATTAAATATTTCATGAACTATTCATTTATTTGTAATTTAAAATAATTTTTTAAAATTAATTTATTACAACAATTTTCAAATTTTTGTAATATTATTAAATGAAACATCCGTTGAACTATTCGATATTTTGAATTGATATAACAATATGAGAAGATGAAATTAGTTGTGACTATTTATGTGTCTGAACAAATACTATTACATACTAAAACCCATTTAATAGTAATGAGATGTGTGTCCAAAACATACGTTAACTAGGAAAAATATTAAATCGTTTTCAGTACCTTCATTTATTAACTATCAGACAGTCGTTACGGTTAGTAAAATATTTGAATTATTAATTTAGATACATTCTCTGATTTTCTGTTGGCAATGATAACACATTGTCCCAAACTCATTATCAATTCTGTGTCTAAAACGTTAAATTTTCAGAGTTTCGATACGCATTTATGTCACAATAATGGATTGAAGTCATACAAACGAAGAATAATACAATGCATGAAGTATGCATTAATGACAAATAACTTTTTTTTACTCTAGTTTCTGTCTTGTAAACAATTAAAAGCGCAAGACACATTGAAAATGGGAGGAGCTATTTTTTTTCTAGCTAGTAAGAACCTCATATGTTTCCATACCGAAGTGAAATGTTTGATCCATTCAGGAAGCGGGACGAATAGACTACATATTTTACTGCAAACTTATTTGTTTATTTTCATACAGCCTATGACTTATTGCTGTTACAATTACAATATTTTTCTAAACAGGTTCTTTTAAACAGATTTTTTAACTTAAACAATAATAAATTGAGATAATATTAGTATGAATTGCACATTTCGTATTTTATTGCTTTCTAGCCAAACAACAACTCTTTGTCTAATTTTTTACTGACTTTAATTGATTAATTTCTATAGAAAATTCAATACACAATTCTAGACCACTTTTAAATAACGATGTTAATAATTTACTACCAGCTTGTTCCATATTAAATCTATTAGATGTCTTGGTGAATATTGGAGAATTTCAGATTTTTTTCTAACTAAGCACATTAAATTTTATGGTAATATTATTCTTTCTTAGTCCGTAGAAACCAGTTAATATCTCTTTTTTTCAATTTTTTGATAAATACCCTACATTACTGTCAGTTTCACCCCTCTTTTAATTTAATACTGATCTCATACCTCTACTAAAATTCTTTGGAGATATTAATAAGAAAGGTAGACAATTCAGACAAAAAAGTGATAATATAAATACCACACAACGTTTTTGGGATCCTTGCCTCTTTCCTCAGGTGCGAAGAATTAATTATTTTCAATCAGACGTAATTTTTTTCATCTTTGGAGATATGTTAATTCTTTTTTGTTCACCATTGTTCGAATTGTAGAACAGTACTTTAAAGGAGGTAATTAAAAATTAATTTTTTACTTGAATTTTTATTTTCATATTTACTTATTTTTTTAGTCAGTTTATTCTTCATGTGTCCAACATGAACTTATCTATAATGACTCCACAATATTTGTGTTCCTTAACAAATCCTAAAGCAGAAACTGTGTTTCCCATTTCAACTTTGCTCCTAAATCTGGGGTTTATTTTGTTTTTCTTATATTACCACTTAGATAATTCTTACAAAACCATACACAAACTGTATATAAATATCTGCGTTGATTATATTATTCACATCTTTTATATAATTACCATAAAACTAGATTAATCTATCATCCGCAAACTGATGTATTTTACACTGTTTTAAGTGTAAGGTTAATCATCTATATACAATATAAACAAGACTTTACTACTTTGTTTTACTTCTATATTTTCTGATGCATTATTAATAAATTCAGTCTTTTGATGTCCAACATTCAAATCGCCCTTCAACCATTCATATGCATACCCATTTATAAAGTGGAAAAAAAAAATTACGTCTCACTAAAAATAATGAATAAGAAAGATAACTAATTCAGCCTTTTGGCTTTCGAGTGTTGTCAACTGACAAGTGCAGTTGTGTTTCTCTAGGCTCTTCTTAGATCCTGACGAAAGGAAAAAGGATCCCAGAAACTTTGTGTGGTATTTATATTACCTATTTTGTCTGAATTGGCTATCTTTCTTATTCATAGCCATTTATATTATGCATTTCACACAATTTTTAACAGCTTTCTATTCAGTTAGTTAGAAGCTCTTTCATAGCCTAAAATATTGCTATTATTACCACTTCTCTATCAATCACAAATCTTCTATCAACTCAAGTACTGTTAATACTACAGAATTTTCTGGGAAGCTATCAATTTCGACTTATATATTTGAACAACATTGCTTGTATAGAATTTAGAATGGAGTTGTAGAAGTATAATGTAAAGATTTACAGAATAGTATGTATACACTTCAGAGCGTTCTGGAGTGATGCGTCCAAGTATTATTTATTGACAATTTTCAAAATATATTTCAGAACAAATATCGGAAATATTGCTAGCGGGAGCGGTCTGACAATTACTGCGTCGATCAAGGATTCCTTATTCAGAAGTTAAATCAATCAATGTATGGTGATTATAAGCTGGCTAATTGATTCGGATGTAAAAAGAAAATCGGCTTGTACTTTTTTACATAAATTGAGTCAGGAAGTAAAATATTAAGAAATCAATAAAAATTCAGAAAATGACATAAATTCAATTTGCGTAACACCTCACATCTGAAAGTGCAATCGGATCAGAAATTTACTTCGGAAGACTAAAGATTTTTCTATTGTTTCTGAACGCTAAATTACAAAGTAAAACTGTGAGGTATGACCTCCTTGATAATCGGGACAGTTTGGAGAGTAGAGACGTATGCTTCGTAATGTGGTAGAATTACGACAAATAACAATGAAAATATATTTAAAAATACTTTCAATTACTAATAATAGTTTAGAAACTTAAAATTGTTCAAAGTTTTATGTAATAAGTAACTATTTCCTTTGTTCGTCGCGTACTAACGTCCGTCTCTCTCGGGTGACGTCATGGTCTCTTGGCGCGCAGCCATTCAACACAAAAGTACACTTTTTTAATTATAATTCTTTCCACAGTTATGCTTGGGGTTTCTAACCCGCACATTACCGTTTCTCGTGTTTTTAAGAGTATCTGTACCAGGTTTTGTTGCAAGGTCATTAAAACTAAGCCTACGAGAGGATTCTCTCGCAGGTAACCTGCGAGGGATTTTCTCTCGCAGGCAGAACCTTTTAGGAGAGATACGAAGGGGCTACCTTAGGGTATGCCTTTTCCTCTCCGTTTTTGAACTAAGGTTCCCACAAGCCGAGGCACCTCGGCCTGTTTTGAGAGGTGTATGTTCCGGGGTCGCAGACCTTGGGCATACGGTAAGAGTTGTTCGCTATTTCCATTGGAATAGTCGGCCAGCTGCATCCTAAACTAGTCGAGGCACGGAGAAGGGAATGCTGCGTCCCCACAGCAAACTCCTCTCCCGCTATCGGAAGGGCGTGGGACAAGTACCAAATGCCCGACCTACCTGATGCAGGTTTTTCTAGGGTTTTCCCTGCATTTATTTAGACGAATGCCAGGTAGGATCCTTAAAATATAGCCCGGGAGCCCTAGTTAACCCTTGGCTACCTTTCACTACCCTTCCGCATCCCCCCTTTCAAATCCCTTCCTATGCTATTAAAGGGGAGTTGCCCAAAGTGGATTACCCTCGTGTAGCCTGTTGCCCTAAAAAAAAGAAAAAAAAAGTTTTGTTGCAATCTGTCCACGCGTTTAAATTTGTATAAAGATTAACGTAAATACATACAAATATACATTCTTTTTTATTATATATATAAATTGATTAACATCAGATATTAACTATATAATAACAATTAAAATTACATTATATATATTGAAATAATGATGATGATGGTACAAAATAAATATGCTTGATTTATAAACATAAGCCAAAGATCTTATCCGAAAGCAGTAATTGCTATATTAGCTCCTAATTTGAGGCAAATTGGATCTTAATGCATTCAGTATGAAATATGGTTCTGCTCTAGACCTATATTTTTATCAGCATGAAATTAAAAAAAATTCTAGTCGGAATCAGCGTTAATATGAAATGAGACATGTCCCATGTATTCTTTTTCTTTATTTTGAGGTCGTACTACGTGTAACTATACCTCAATAACAACGTAATTTTATTTCTAAAATCGAAATGTATACAAATAAGGAAATTTTCATTAAGAAATAGGTACACCAAATTTGAAACCAGGCCTGAAAGTAGCCAAAAGTCGCAAATCAACCCAATGAAAAATTGGAAAACTCGTTTATTAAAAGAACAATGAAAGGTATGAATTGCGGAAGACACGGGATGCGAGAGGGGCAAAAGTTTATAATTACATTTATTGTCCCTATCCCCGCGCAATCTGTTTCCCGCGCAGCTAACCAGCAACACTTGCCATGGAGAAGGGCTTTGCTGGTAATTACAAACCAGGGGAGCCGGGATTTCATTATATCAACGCCGCTCCCCCTGGAGTTTCATTATTCACTAGCTTTCCGATATTCGGTTTTGGGGTGTTATTTCCCTTTCTTATTTTCAAAAGAACGATTCAAAAAGGGTATTATTAATTTTCCCGTGACGCAGCTTAAGGAAACGATAATACGAAAGTCTCGTGAAAACTAAAATAATCTTTGAAACATTCTTGGTTCGGAAATAAGAGATCATCAAATACTTTACTGTTTTACTTCCTAAATAGTGTGACATCCGTACATGCAGATATAATCTCATTAATGTATTAGTATATGATTGACGGTTGGTATGTAATCTTCTAGAAAATGCTGACTTTTACAGAGGACTAAGGGTACGTTCCCAGAATATATTATAAGTTCCCACCAACTTATAAGTAAATAATTAGGCGAGACACTTATATTCCCAAACTTTCCTTTTGGTCGTTTTGCGCGGCCCAGCTCAGTGGTAGATCAAAAGTGGAAAGTTGAAGTTCAACCCGAAAATCCTCGGCAGGTGAAAGGAAAACACTAACTACAAAATATAGCCAATAAATAAAACACACTGATTTTACACGTATATTCTCGAAGCCTTGTTGGTAATCATTTAATAACGTTCATTAGTTAATTAACCCTCCGTTACCTTAATATTATGTCACAATTACTTTATAAGGAAATGTCTGCATTCCGAAAATTGAATTGACCGATCTTCTCTCTCGTTCCTTTCTCCGAAGCCAAATAATGCTATGACTCTTTCGCCGTCCAGTTTAAGTCCAACATTAGCATTTTAATGTATCTCTATACGCAGTTGATTTGTCATTTCTCCTTTTATAATACTTCAAACAATTATTCGACATACTGTACTATTTCTTCGTCACTGAAGCTAAGTGTGTATTATGCTAGGTCCATATTCAGTTCGAAATTATTTCAGATGTTAACGCGCGTATTTGTTCATAAACTAAATGATTGAAATATATTCTAAAATGTCGGGGATTTCATTCAGAATTTTGGAAGCGGAACCCGAATCCTTTAAGGGCAGCAGGTACGGAACCTGGCCACGAATGGCGCGGATCTGCAGTTCCAGCGCGTGATTGTCACAATAGATTTTGGGATTAGAAGTTTACTGGCCGTTAAGAGGCGCCAAATTTATTTCTTGACTTACAAGAAAAAAAAGTATCCGAATTCGACACGATTCGAGAACCTCTTAGAAAACTCAGCCGAAACACCAGTTTTCCACCATACTTCAATTAAAGTGAGGCGAAAACGCCGTGACTATCGAAGACATTTCAGAAGGTCAACTTCATAATTACGGGTGAGAATTTTATTTAGTAACCCTACGAAACTGTCCATCTATAACTTAAGAGAGCGACGACTTTCCTCGTATATTTAGTGAATAAAGCATTCTCGAGTTTCTGACGCAGTTAAAAAATTCGTATTACACAACGATTCAATGGCATGATCATGATTTAAATCTGTAACGGCAAACTATGCATTAATGTAATAATAAATATTTAAATGGAAAAACATAATCCGTCTTTAAACATTAATAATATGATAAAATACAGCCAAATATAGCCAAAAGAAGTGATGATGTAAATACCATATAAAGTTTCTGGAAACTTAGTTAATTTCTTCAGGTTTTAAGAAAGAAAGAAAAAACTTTTGAGTTGGTCAACGGTTGTGTCGCTCTTGGCTTCTGAGGTTTTTTCTTAACACCTGAAGAAAATGACAAAGTTTTCAGAAACGTATTATGGTATTTATATATTATATATTTATATTTTTTATTTAATTTATTAATTTTTAGATTAGCGGGCTACATAAAGGTAATCCACGTGGTGGCGACTCCCCTTTAATAGCATAGGAAGGAATTTTAAAGGTATTCGGAAGGGTAGAGCAAGATAGCCAAGGGTTAACTAGGGCCCCCGGGCTGAAGTTTAAGGATCCTACCCGGTATTTGCCTAACAGTGATGCAGGACAAACCCTAGAAAACCTGCATCAGGCAGGTCGAGCATTGGGTGCTTGTCCCACGCCTTTCCGATGGCGGGAGAGGGGTTAGCTGTGGGGTCGCAGCTTTCCCCTCCCCGTGCCTTGACCAGTTTAGGAGGCAGCTGGCCGACTATTTCAATGGTAATAGCGGACAACTCTTATCTTATGCCCAAGGCCTGCGACCCCGGAACATACACCTCTCAAAATAGGTCAAGGTGCCACGGAGAGAGGAAAAGGCATCCCCAAAGACAGTCCTCTCCGTCTCTTTAGAAAGGTTCTGCCTCCTTGCCTGCATTTGTCTATTTAATCTTATTAATAAATATTTATCCCGATTCGAACCCCAAGAATATTTTATTCCTCTAGTAAATGTTTGTCTGCCATAAAATATAACTAAACGTACCCAGTGTTCTGGTTAACAACAATATATTGTCTTAGCTTTGCATTAGAAAGACACTTTGAAACGTAGATTATATTTCACAAATTAAAAATAATGAAATGTATCACAAATAAATACAACATTAAACGCGAAACAATGTGCTAATGATAATGAAGTTATGTTTTTTAATATATAATAAAATAGCATTGCAGCGATGAAAACTAAATGTTAATAGCAAGCATTTCCACGATGATTAAAATTATAAAGTTACGAATATATATTGGGGAAACAAATAAACCAGAACATTAGTACTAGGGTCAGAACTTCAACTGAAAGAAAGGTCTCTGGAAAACTAAAACACGGGCTCAGTAGTACTTTATTCAAATACGACATGACGAATTATTTCGTAATGTTAATTTCGGACTATGTAAAAGTGCAAAAAAGTCAAAAGCGCTTCTGAAATCTTTTCATTATTTTCCCCCTTATCTACATTATAACTAATATCAATGTTCAACCAGTCTTCGATACGGTTGAAATCTCCGTTAAATATAATAATTAACCATTTCATTTATTACAGGGGTCAGTAAAAATTTGTTTTTCAAAAATTAACCATATTTATGAATTGAAAATACAAAATAACACGTTAAATTTGAAGTCCTACGTTTCAATTGTAACGGAAATGTCCTCACACAGTTGGCGAGTCTGGATATTAAAAGATAGTGCATTACTTCTACCTGACCCCCCTTATCCACATGAAAACTTCAAAGGACTGGGCTCGTTGAGTCGTGTAACGGGTAATCGAACACATGAGATCTGTCAATCCCTAAAGTTCACTCAAAAATATCTTCCTGAGAAACAGACTTGTCCTGGGCATAATAAAAAACTTCATTTATCAACTGTTCCAAATTGGCGAAATATAACTAATATTAATTACAATTGAAATGAAACTTCTGAGCTCCGTGTACGGAGACTCGACAGTTCATAAATATTTAACCAGGTTCGACACCCGGGAGCGTTATTTATAATTTACACCGCTAAAGATCTAGTTTTAGCCTTCTTCTCCTTTACGATTCCAGAGATTCTTCGGAAGATAGATTTGATGTAGTAATATTGATATTAATGTTATATGTATTTCTGTATTTTTGTTCTATTACTAGGAAAAAATTATGAAGTAATAAATGAACAGAAGAAACTTCTGCTGAGAGAGCAGTAAGCGTGGTCAGATGCTCTATTCAAGGATCACAATGACATTAGAGTCGGCGAAATTGCTCCGTGGAATTCCTTGCATTTTTATGGAGGGTGTGAACCCCTCTCCATTGAGTAAGCTACGTAATCACCCTTTCCATTTGCTGCAGACATTGTGCTTCCCCATAGAAGGACCCCGCTGAGGGTGGCGGGGGCGGGGGACTTGGACCGAAGATATGAGCATGCAATAGTAGCCATGGCCCATTGTACTCAGCATCGGCATATCGAGCGAGCGATAACGTTCAGCCGGCTATTTACTAACCAATGTTGCTCGTGCTTTTATGTTGCAAACACAGAATGGGTCGTCTATGCTCTAGAGTCTGAAACCTCTAAAACGAAAGGAGAACAACTGCGTTAACATTCACACAAACACAATATTCTTGTTTCAGTTTCTCAGTACTAAAGCATTCATGGCCGAAATATTGCTAAAGGAAACATTTTAGATGCTTCTGAAATCATGTCTGTCGCCATATTATGTAAAGCATTTAATAATAAACTGTATTTATTAATCCGTACAAGAATTCTTAAATAGTTAACGAATGTGTAAATAAACTGATTTGACTTAAAATTTTCTGAGTTTGTGGTTTGCATAGAAAAACAAGTTTTAAAACGACCTTGTGACAAAAAATGAGCGCCCCTTTTGTGGATGAAAGAAACCAGCCTTGCGATTGCAATTTGTCTATAAGGATGCAACTTTTGACTCCATTAAACAATTTGAAAATTAATTTGCTTCATAATTAGCATACAAAATACCCTGAAAAATTCTTAATCTAGTTTCCACAGCTTTTTTGCCTATAACAAACAGCCACTTGCGAGTCTCAATCTAGACATTTTATGAAATTATTAGTTTAAGTGTTGTAACATTCATAAATAATATTAAAGAAAATTTTATTGGATTAATTTCCTTTAATCTTATAGATTATTAGATTCGAAATAAAAATGAAGAGAAAAATAGGAAGAAACTTATTCAAACAGACTTTCGTGTGTGTGTTTAATAGTAGTCTAATAGTGTAGAAATTAAACAAAAAGCACGGAAATATTTATGGACTCTGTTTTATTTCAAAATATAACTAACTTGTCATTTCTGATAGGTTATTTCATTTAGATTTATTATTTTCTTTGTTATTTTGGTTTATACCGCACTCGTGTGAGAAATTTTTCTTCACTAAGGCCCCGAGAGACTGCGAGTATCGGATGTAACACTTTTCAAGCCGTGTCAAGTTAAATGCAAACTGTGTAAAAATCCTGTGGTAACCGGTTTAGAGGGGCCCCACTACAGATCACATGGACTAATCTGGAGCGTTTTATTGATTCCCCGTCTTATAACAAGTGGTACTTCACTTTGGTTAGGGTTTTTTCTCTGAGTTCTTGGAGCCACTTCTTAAATTGGTCTTGGTAATGCCGCCTTTGGGCTTGTAGAAGCCATTGGGCACACTCTGCTGAGTCTTACTTTTTCTATATTCAATTATATCTTAACTTCATAGCCCTTAATAATATTTTTCATATTTCTGGAAGGTACTTAGATACCAAGAACACCATGTTATCAACTTTCCTATTTTCCTATCCTATAAGTACGCTGAAGAAGAGACGGCGCTGGATTTTCCTCCGACCTGATCGTATTCAGTCTGATTGTTCCATACCTTAGCTCAAACTAAAAATTATTAACGTCCAACTGATTTCGTTCTTTGAGTTTTAGCAGTTACGTTATATAACAGTTATGGTGACTCTTAATATTATATCAGATCTCTTGGCCTGCAATTAAGACTGATATTCTGTCAATTTCCTGCAATAATTTCTTTAAAACTTCTTCATTTTTATTCTAAAGTTTGTTAATTTGTTGGGCACTATGATGGGAATTAAGTAAAATAATAAAAACTTAATCAAAATAACATATAAAAATTATTAATTAATTTTATAACAGTCTTATAATTAGATGACGTTAGTCAAATAACAAGACAAAACATAAAACGTTAATTTGATACTATAAGATACTTTCAACGAAATTTTGTAGTGGTCAGCGTTTCTGCCTCGCTTCAAAAGGTTCCCAGGTTCAAATTCCGGCTAGGTCATTGATTTTGTGAATGTATGTTTCCATAAAGAGAATCTCTAAATGAGTTTCCCGACGGAGGTAAGTCCAAGTCGCTAATAACCAAAACAGTGTTGCGACTATAAATATTTTTTTAAAAAATGATACTTTTCTAAAGTCTGGGTTCATCTTTTGGACTTTAAATTAATTTAACCGTCCAACTTAAACTGCACTCTGGGTCAAAAGAAACATTGCAACGTTCGTCGATTGCTCAAAATCAACTTTCAGCATCAAAACGTTTCAAAAACAAAATACTCTCCTAATTCCATATTTGTATCCTTCTAGTAGCTGGAGGGGTTCACCCTCACTGGTCTAAGGGAGCACCATACCATTTTTTCCAAAAACAGTATTACTTCGTCTCATAAATTATCCTAATCTAACCAGCATTCAATAAATATCTTCCTAACACATGCCACTTTAACGTGCTCTAGAACCAAATGCTAAAAACATTGCATGAATTACTAAATGTTCCAATACATTACGCATATTTAAAGTCAGCCTATAAAAATAACAATCAATAGTTACATATTAACTCTATGTGCTGACAGCAGTACGTCAGATAAATCGAGGATTGCTCATGTAAACTGAAGAATTCTAAAACAGATGGATGAAGTGAAATTGAGTCGAAATTGACTTTATATTACGAATCTGAACAGTGATAAAAATTAATGCTATGAATATTGTGAAATAACAGAAAATATCTATGCTGATGCCGTGAGAGACTCTATTAATAGCAGCAATATTTTTTTGTAATTGCGTAATCATGTTTTTTATGCACAACAGACGAGAATGGCATTACATGCCGAGAGCTCAATGTATCGGGTAGGTCGGGCATTTGGTACTTGTCCCACGCCCTTCCGATGACGGGAGAGGAGTTTGCTGTGGGGACGCAGCTTACCCCTCGCCATGCCTTGGCCTGTTTAGGAGGCAGCTGGCCGACTATTCCAATAGCGGACAACTCTTGCCGTATGCCCAAGGTCTGCGACCCCGGAACATACACCTCTCAAAACAGACCAAGGTGCCTCGGCATGTGGGAACCTTAGTTCAAAAAAAAAACCAGAGAGATGTGAGAGCATACCCAATGCCCGACCTACCCGATGGAGGTTTTTCTAAGGTTTTCCCTGCATTCCTTTAGGCGAATGCCGGGTAGGATCCTTAAAATATAGCCCGGGGACCCTAGTTAACCCTTGGCTACCTTCCTCTACCCTTCCGCATCCCCCCTTTCAAATACCTTCCTATGCTATTAAAGGGGAGTTGCCCTAAGTGGATTACCCTCATGTAGCCTATTGCCCTAAAAAAAAAAAATATTTATTTAATTCTCATTCGGAAATAACTTTAGACAAAACGATCATATTTAATTTCTACTTCAATTTCACTAACAATTAATAATAAGAAAAATAGCCAAATGCAGACAAAAGAAGTGATGATATAAATACCAAAAAATCTTGTTTTAAAAGTTATTGCGTTGCATTGAACGGTCTTCCTGTTCCTACCGTAGATATTCTGAACGACTTAATTAAGATCTAGAGCTAAGTTAATTATCTTGCTTCACGGAACTAAACGTTATGCTATAATATCCTATTACGGTTTCATTGAAGAATTAATTATTATAAATAACATAAAAAGACAAAATACAAGCACAGCTTATTCTTCAGTGGCAAATTTGGACGCCGTTAAATATCGAAAAGTGGATATACATACATTTCTATGGGATTCATCGTACATAAGAAGATTTTAAATCCTATTCTGCTCGTCATAACTTTGAAAAATGGTGAGTAAAATTTGAGTTTTAATACTTTGACCCCATTAATTAATTTTTAATGGGACCCAAAAGTCAATTGTGTTCGTAATTTTACGTATGCTGTGAAAATTACCGATTTCTGTATACTAATCCCCATTCCAGTTTCTTCAAATAAAATATTCAGTGTTCATGAAGTTCGGCACTTTTATTATATGATAAAAAAACACTTTCTAATTTGATACTGATCAGTACTCAACGAATACTGAAAACAAACCAGTAATGTTTTGAGGGTGAACAAAAAACGAGAAAAAAATAGTATTATTAATAAAAACATAAATAAACAATAAGAACCAGTTAATGAGAACCACCCTAAATACAATAAGAATGGTACAGATCAAAGAAAAAATTGTCCAAGAAAAACGAAAACAGGGTCCTTTGTGAGCCTGGCATGTTCAACCACCACTGACTGTCAGGCAAACTAAAGTTGTGCATGAAGCGCTGGGAAAGAGTGTTCATTTTTAAGATCCCTTAAGGCGTCAGTTTTCATAAAAATCTGAGCTATGGAGTAGGTAAATTTCCAGGTCAGCGAGGAGAAGTAGCCGGGATGGAAACGTGAATATAATTTATACCCTTACAGTGCAGCCATGCTAATGCTGGCCCTGTTGACAAGAACTGGTGCTTGTGTATCCTCTGTCTCTCGGATTTTGAAACATTTCTCAGTTCCTCCCATAGAATCAAGCAAATGCTAGTTTGAGGTCCGAATAAATGCAACAAACAGAGAGAAAATAAATATTCAAGGCAACACACTGACACAAATCCCGGAAAGTGACAGTTTGAGAAATTAATGTATCTCATAAAATTATATTTTTTCATATCAGTATATGCATATTGTTGCCATAATTTTCCCAATAATAGCTTCATGTGACCGATGAAACTGTATTATTAATCATGGGTTTTCTTTAGTTGTTGCGCCTGATTTTGTAGCCGCTCTTTGGCCACCGTGCGAGTGTGGAAATTCGTACATAGAGAAAGTCGTTCGGTCCGTGAGAACTCGAATTTAGCACCATGAAATCTACATTCTATTACAGCAGTTAAATCATTCCGCCGTCAACTCAAACCATAAAATATCCGTGGGAAATAACTGAAAATGCCAGGAAAAAATATTTCAGTGAGGTCATAAATTACATAGAAGTCACATAATTCGAAACTAGATTCCACATATGGACTGCGACCTCTGTAATATTCCTGCATCAGGGGCAGACAGGAAAAATCCTGTGGGGTTAAGGTGGGTTTCCCCGACGCGAGTGGGTCGGGAGGTTGGAGACTAACAGAAAAAGAAGAGCAAAATAGTTGGCATCTCATCGCCTACTCCAATGTATACATACAGGAAGGAATAAATGTTACTTTCTAGAGCTAATACGAAGATAGTTGAAAAGTTGAAAAAGGATTGGATTGGATATCCAAATGAAATGTATTAGGTGCAACGGTCTACAAAATGATTCTTTTTTTTTCTAATGTAAAATTCAGACACATTTCCTTTATCTAATAATTCATGTATTCGTTTAATTGCATCATCTCTGAAGCCTTAGTTTTTGGAAAGTTTATGCTTAAATTTCCACAAACTTTCTTCAGACTTCTTAAATTTCTATATATTTTGTTGTCTCAAGTTCGCTCAACATTTTATTTTTCGCCATCTTGTTCTGCTACTCGCATAGTGAAAAGTTTGTTGGCAACTTTCTTCAACAGACTGACTATCTTGAGTGGTATCTTTTGCAAGTGAGAAGAAAGTAGTGAGCGCGCACGTACGACAGTCTACTCTTATGTTAAACCCAAGCATTAGTGACAGTATTGTTTGACGGAGTAGTAGCTACCTATTTAAGCAGGATTTTTAATCCTTCACTAACCTGCGTTAAAAAAAATATTCAAAGTTCGCGAACGAAACGCTGATGTCGAAAATAGCCTAAAAGACCAATTAGCGTCTGATTGATAGTGAAAATGTATTATAATTAACAAGTATAGCTAATTTGGATAATTTCACATTTATTTGCTCATTAAAATTAATTTATTGCAAAATTTTAATAGCAATTTGAACATTATCGGTTAGGCATTGTTTGGTGACAGAGACAGCGGCCAATAGTAACTTGGCGCCACGACTAAATTCTTACGCTGTGTATAACACTGGTCCATTTTTCTATGCCACGGTGTGATAGAAACCAAATTCCTCAGAATCGTCTAGAATCTGTTGAGGAAGAAGACTGTCAGATTATTCTGCGATGTCATATTGAGGGATCAAGATCGTGCACGCCGTGACCAGTGAACCGCCTAATTCTTATAATGAAAACATTTTAATATTTCAGTAATTAGTGCAAATTATAAAATTAAAGTAACCAATAGATTGAATACGTGAAGTTACGCGAAACGAGTGTTCTGAAATTCGCACGAGGCGAATTATTCTATCCTATTTGCTGCGGCGTAGTACAAACCATGAGCTCAGTGGTGAATTCTGTTCAAATTATCCGTTCTTAGAGGCAGCAAACATCCAGTAATCTAGGCGGTATCCAAAGGGGTCAGCACTGAACCACGTGTGCGCCAATCTAGCAGGATGGATCATCAACATTCAATTGCGAGGAAAATCCAATAAAATTTCAGTCACAAGTTTTGAATTTAAATACTCTCAAAAATCTCCATTATAAGCATTGTTACTTCGATAATTCTGTTTTGAATTTAGCAAAACTCGACAATAACTTGATGAAAGAGATGTCCCATAAATTTACACTGTAAAATTATTCTGGAGAAATTGCACTGCTTTTCCGTAAATTATTTTTTAACCTGTATAGTAAAGAACCACAAAAAAATTCCAGACAGTCTGATGGCGTCTAACAATGTAATTTACTTTGAATACTCAAATTTCATTAGTTAAAGCTATTGACAAGTGTCTATAGTTGTTAAAGTTGAGTGTTTTTTAAAAATCTTCATTTGACGACCGAACTTGCACGTTTAAGTAGTCAGCTTATTGATTTCGGTGCGAAAGAAAGTGTGAGCAGCTGAGTTGACGTCAGAGAAACAGCTGAAGGCGAACATTAACATTGAAATTTCTCCTCTACATTCATCACAAACTGATTTTAGCCATAACTTATTTTATTTTATGCTGTAATTACCATTACAATATATTCATTAATTACTATAAATAAATATTACATTTTTTAATATATTAACAGTTCCGAGTAGTTTATTAAATATAAATAAATTTTTTGAAATGTTTATATAATAATCATAGATGCTCGATCTTCGTTTATATTTTTAATAATTTGAAGTGAAACGTTCTGGCAAACGTCATTCGTGAAAGTACTACGGGAAAATGAAAATGAAATGAACGTATTTTGCCTTAGCCATAAACAGGATCACAAGTCGTGCTACTATTTGATGAATTTTCATAAAGGAGATAGTTTTATGTTACTTTCACCCACTAGTTTTTCAATGTATAGCATGGCCTACTGGCTCAGCTAATTCGAAGATCATTCCCGTAAATTGTCTCTTCCTAGTGTTATGTCTTGTTTCCCTAGGTCCCCGTCGTCCCTTTAAAGGATATTATATTATCTGCGTAGGCCAGCCAACTTGCAGTTACTTACTCTTGTTCGCCAAGTTGAGCTTATAAATATGTATGAGATTTGCTGCTTTGCCACGTACAGACGACTTCGCTTATATTACAAACTCATAGTTTGCTCATTTCTCTCACATTATTTTTCGAGGAAGTATCATTTGTTCTTATTTTCTTTCAGTCTTAAAGGTAAAAGATCAATGCTTGAAGAAAATTACTGATTTTTTTATAATAAAGTAAATTTCAAATCTTATTTATCTTGTCACAATTTAACCGCACACAAAGTAACCACACAGAAAATTAATATATTTTATCTCTTATTACATGTTATTATACTTCATTTGTCGCAACCCGTCGGACTCTACATATATTAGCCTTGCTGTGATATTTTAATTAAAATTTATAGAGACCTCACTTTGGGGCATCAAATTATGTAAACGCTTGGTACATATTTTCCTTACACGCTAGAAACAAACACTGCATGGGTATGACCATATAAATAATAGGGGAGGGGAACGTTACATTTAAAAGTAATTTCTTACCAGGACGCATAGTTTTTTTCAATATAATGAAGCATTAATTATTAATTTTTATTATTAATAAACCATTAAAATCTTTTTTTATTTTTACATGTCGTATTCGTGCAAACTTTACGTCTTTATCTCTTGAAATATTTCCCGGAAATTGCATCCATTAAAATGTTTGCGCATAATGAAACGTCTTATTGTAATTTCATCTTTAAACGAAAAAATTTCTATATATGCTTTCACTTTCTCAGTTATTTTATTTACTAAAATTACTATATAATATTAATAATAAAAATAATATATAATATAAAGTAAAATTATAAAATACCATTATAATATATCAGAAATTAAATATTAACTACGAAAAAAATAATTATTTAGAGAATAACTATTATAAATAATGAAATATGGTATTACACATCACACGCGAATGTCCACATCCGTTATTTAATAATAACTTGTAAAATATTTACATTAGGAGCCTCAGAAAAATATTTTACTGCGGTGTTAATTCATCCTCCGTCTCAGATCCTGGCATACCGTTGTTAATTGGCTGTAATAAAGAAACTCCGTGAAACGTAAATCGTTCAAACATAAATTGGATAATATAAATGATGCAGACCTGGGAAGCCTGTGGTTTCAGTATGGCAAAGCTTCTTTGTTATACAGCTGAAGGAGCAATGTCCTGAAAATGTGAATCCCGATGGAGTGATTTAGTCCCTACAGACTCTTTCCTCTGTCATATATTAAAATTCCTGTGTATTCACATCGTTCATCACTAGTTTCATTTCAAAAATACTTACCAATTAATCTGAATGAATTGTGAAACATTTTTCCCGAAAGCACCTAAAAGCCGAGATTTCATTAGGACTATATACTTTTTCATAGAAAATTAAAGAAAATATCTAAAAAAAACATTAAAAATTTAAAAATGTTAAAAGAATTAATCTGACACACTTTACAAAGCAAACAGGACAGAATGCAGCATGAAGGTGTTGGGTGGACCATTTAGAAATAACAATTGACTATTTATACTTATAACATAAACAAGTTAAAAAGTCAATTATTTCCCAAATTTACCGGAATTGTCACTTTGCACTCATTGTAAATCAGTCGTAAATGCAACCGTAATGCAATTAAAATGACAAATGCTGTTAAATATCAGTTTTAATCTGTTTTTCATCTGCACTGGAATTAATGCGTTTGAGCGGGCACATTACACAGACTAGAGCCAACTTCAACAGCATTAACCAAGAGAATAAATGCAAAGGATTAGCATGCTACACGCGATCAGAATGAATGATGGACAACACTAAAAACAACTTTCATGGCATTCATAAATAACTTCTTCCCCGCGGGGGTGATGGTGAGATAAAGGACTTTTTTCATAATTTACCGAACAATAGTAATGCATTCAGGAAATAATGTACCGAAATATTCTGTAAAGTATTTGAAATGACAAAAAACAATGTATCATTATAATTCGTCACGGGGCATTATATTTCGTGAATGTTTCAATTATGTTGGTAGGAATTAATTAGGTATAATGTTCATTGGTTTGTTTGATTTGCGAGAAGGACAAGATAACTAGTGGAGGGGAGGTTGGGAATTAGTGAATGAAAATGACTAAATATTTTAAATTAACGTGGCTAAAGTAAAAGTGAGACTTATCGGTTTCAACTTATTACCGAATATTATTGTAAAATGGCTCGCTAAACTCCGTGATATAAAATAATATTCAGGCTCATGCATGTATCTAGTCGTGGAAGGGGACCCTTTGATTGGATCGGTATCATAGCTAACAATAGTGATACTCAGATGATAATAAATTTATTTGTTTGGCAAATGAGATTCTCCCGAATGACGGACCAACCGACTAGAAGGAATTCGTTGCTTAACGCATTCCTATAAAGTTCCTAACAGTAAATTAAAAAAAAATCAGTGAACTGACGAATAAGAATATTTCAGTACCTTGAGACAGACAGGGAAAACTTTCGGATTAACCTAAAGGTAAAAAATATCCCCAGTGGACTAGGGCAGGATCAGAGGTTTCAGAATTGAGGGAATCATTAAATGAAAATTTATTGGGAGGTTTTTATTCATACGTCTCCATTAAACGATTAAACTAAAATCCTTCCTGGGATGCTGCAATTTGTATTTTAGGAAATAGAAGGGAAATATACGAAAATCATACATTTGAAGAAATCAAAGAGTAAATCACAGAAGTAAAGTTTCATCAACTAAAGAAAAGGTTTGATAGAAGCTAAGAGTACAAGAACATCATATGTGCAGCGATGAATAGCCTCTAGGTACATTTATTTTATAGAATTTTTAATTATTTGATTATCAATATCTTTATATTTCAACTTCCATAACCGGCGTCATCCGATTGCAAAAAAAGTGACAGTGAAACACTAAACATAAACTCAAAAAGATACAACTCGTACTGTAAATTATTACATGCTACTGCGCTGATATTCTGCTTCAAACTAAATTTTATAGAATAAGGAAAAATACCTGAAATTAGACTCGATCATAAACTGGCAGCGCCAAGTTGCGAGTTGAGTGTTTTACCAAGGACTGACACATTTCAAAAGAGAAAACCATTATAGAAAAATATTCTAAAATAATATTCAATTTATTTGTAATGTGACGTCATTATTCTAAGTCGGTGCTTCAAATTGAAAAGAAAATTGAATGTTGATGGTGAAATTTTTTCCTTGCTAAAATCCGATAATACTCGTACAAAGCGGATTTATAGGAGTGGCTCTGCATTTTCCGAGACGTTAAAAATGGATAAAAGACCTACGAGGAAGTTAATAGAATGATCGAAAGAAAGAAAAAAGAAAGTTATCGGTATTTTGGTCGTCGAGAATGCAAAACTTGAGTTTCTAAGTTCCCGAGTCACGATTTGTGAGGACACGGGACTTCCCTGTTTGAGATAGACTTCAAAATCATAACATAACCCAATGTTAAATGATGGTCAGCATATGTTGATTTAATATATTCACAGCCGGTTAAATTTCATTCTCATTCGGATCGTTCTATCAGATCTTCATGATGAGCATTGGATTATTCATGCCCACCGACCTATAGAAAGGGAACTATCTCAATATCGTCAGTGTGAAATAGAAAGAGACTCCCCTTCATGTGGCAATTGCAGACATTTCAAATTACTGGTAAGTACTTTACTGATATCAAGGCGGGGAAGGATGAAATAATACATATATAACGTTTATGCTCCGACTCGTGCCAATCACCAATTGACCACTGATTGCTTCCTTTTCGTACTTTTGATGTTTGCCGCTAGGCGCTGGTTACCTCACGCTATTTACCCAGATATTCCTCACATATCGAATGAAGAACTGAAAGTGTTATAGATCATCTTCAAATTAATGTATAAGCATCTTGTTCAAAATGGAATTAGTTGGAAATTCATGGCACCAAGCCATGAGGATTGTGGAAAAATATGGTAGGCGATGTCAATCACTGTCATAAGAAAATATTGGTCTGTTCGTGAATGACAGAAGTAGATAGAACAATTTATTTTGCCACAACTGGTGGAGCCCAGTGGCAGAATACATTTTATAGTGTAATAATACTTAGTAACTTAGATACCAAATTACTAAAATTGTTATTCATACCAAAACAATGGATAAATTTTACAATAGTAAATATTAAACATTTTTGGGGAAAGTCTCAAGTATACTTGCAGACAAATTATTCCAGTCTCTTACGATCCTATTTACAAAAGAGTATTTGCTCACGTCAGTTCGTTGGCTTCTCTGTTATACTTTCAAGGAGTGATCATCTTTCACTACATACGTCAGCAAATGAATACGAGCTTTGATGTCACTCCATGCCGGTTCGTCTGTATAAGCTTTGAACAGTGCACAAAGCCTAGCCTTCTTTCTTCTGACCGCTAGCGTCTCCAGATTTCCCGTGCCTCCACAAAAATTCGCTTTCACCGCTCGGTGTTTCACCCTGTCCAATTCTATCTGTTCGGCTCTACACAACTCTGAACTCGAGAATAGGCCGAACCAACAATTCAGACTTTCCTGTACTATTCCGCAGCATCCTATTTACAAAATTCACTCCATCCTGTCCCAGTTATTTAATTTATGACTTCTCCCCACTTTAAGTCCTTGCTGAAAGTTACGCCTAGATATTTGCATTTATCTACTTGCATTATGTTTTCTTACTCAAATTTATATTTAACCTGAAAACGTTTCTCTTTCTTGAAAATATAGTCGACTTACTTTTTGCAGCGTTTATTTCCATCTCATTTTGCTCTGACCAAAGTTGAATTCTGTTTCGGTCAGCTTGGAGAATATTTGAATCTTGATCACTTACAATTTTTCTGTAAACGGTAAAGCCATCGTCAAATAACCGTATTTGAAACTGAATTTCTGTCACCAAATCATTAAATAATAATAATATCATTAGCGGTCAGATTACGCTTCCCTGGGATGCCCCTGACGTAATTTCAACAGGATCAGATTACTTTCCATTTGCACAACCACTGTCTTTTCTGTTTTTGAGAAACTCGCGAATCCAATTTAGTACGTGTTTGTCAACACAATTTTCTAATTTAACTAATAGAATATGATGCGGTTCTACGTCGAATACCTTTGAGAAGCCAATTACCAAAGCATCAATTCTTACCCCCTCATCTATCGTCAAGTAGTCAGGAACACAATTTATCCATCAATGCAGCAGCTTTTATATCAAAGGACAATCAGGAAAACGGACCAATCAAGGACACAAATAGTAACACCAGCACTTATTATTTTCTGGAATAGTCTCACAGAAACACCTATTATATTTGAATCTAATTTTGACGACAAAATCTTTGCTAAATAATAGAAAACGTATCAGAAGACAATCATGGGACGATGGACCAAATAGAATTTGACACAGCTTCCACGGGATTGGAGACATTGTCCTAATCTTCGATAAAATGCGACTTTACCAGATGTGGAATAAATACTGATGGAAATTGTAGTAATGTCAGGACGACAGTTCTTCACACCCAGACGGTAGCATGTTGACACGACCCATTTATCTGATCATCCCACTGAAAGTCGACCAGGATGGGGTAATGTAAATTAATGGGTCTCTGTATATATCTACTGTCTATGAAGTTTTCAATCTTTGAATTTCTAATATATTTGTACTTAAACTTCGAGAAGAGAAACATGGCGTTTCTGTTACGATACTATTATGTTCTCCTTAAATGACACAACTCCCGTTTCATAATAAATACACTTGGAATAATAATCAAATTTGTTTCTCTACTTCCATTACTCTGAAGAGGATTTTGCTGTAAATACGCTTTGTTAAATAAAACATCTAATTGCATTAGGTCACTTAAACAGATAATGAACGTAAATAGAAATGTAAAGTTACCCACTGTAAATTGGTTTTTCCCATCTTGAAGATAAAAAATTCGTTTCTTGCGTGCCGTTGGCGTATTTGCTTAGGCTTTGCGTGCGGCGACTTCAGTCCTCAGCAGTAAGCGACAGTTTATTAAATCTTCACCATTCTGCGACATTGCATACAAATGATAAAAAAATGTTTTAAACATTAGATTTATATTTCATATAGGAATAATAAATATTTTATACACAAATTCAGTGATTAATTAATTACATGAAACGCATAATCTACTTATAGTTGTAGAAACGGAATCAAAATTGAACTAAGACGTTAAGAATATTAATAGAATGTCGTGGTGTCAGAGTAGATGGTATTTATTATTATTTAAGTTCACCTAAACTTAATGCTTTGTATATTTATACCTGTACGAGTATTCACTTATGTGTATAACTCGTACAGACATAGATATATGTATGAAAGAAATCCTGAAAAACGAAATTATTTCCAAAAGGTGTTTAATTTAACAGAAATATTAACCTAGTGACCCAAATAATAAGACGAAAAGAGTATGTGGTACAGTTGAGTGCCTCCTTTATAATTTCGCCGACGATAAGTACAGCCACTTCAAAATGTGCCCAACATCATAAATCCTCCATTTCAAAATAATTGTTTCCCTTAATAATCAAAGGCTGTGTCGTCTGGCGGAAACCCATTGTAGGAGATTTCCTGTCTAGACCACGCGGGGATGACGATTTCTCAGGTATGAAAAGCGAGAGAAAATGGCTCAAGGATTTTTATTCTTAAAATGCATTCATGATTTTTATTCTTCTTGGACATGTTGACACGTCACCATTATTTTTCATTGCTGCACGTTTTGCTTTACTATACGCATCTTAGAGAAAATGGGACAAAATTTTATGTCCCAAAGCTGTTTTTTGGTATTTTCAGAATTATATCCTATTATTTCAACATTTCAACGTTGTCCGAAAATTGTCAAGTCTATGTATGTATGTATGTATGTTCCGCATACAAATCTACAACCGTGGAGAAAAATACACCAAATTTCGTACATGTAGTCCTTGCGACCAGGAAACAAGAACGTGAGACTCGTTTCCCACCCCCAGGAGTGGAGTGGATGTTGAAATTCAAAAATGCTAAAATGGTCGATATTTAAGTCGGATAAATATTTTTGGAGATCAAAGAGATTTATAGTGATTCCATCGATGTTATCTGTGTATAAATTCAATCCCTGTCGGCATGGGAGGAGAGAAAAATTAGGGGTGGTGGTGGAGTGGTGTTATGGATGTCGCTGAGTTTAATTATAACATTCATCTTGCCTTTTTGGACGAGGGTGAAAATTTTGAAGCATGCAAACACGGTCAATATTTGCGTTGAATAAATATTTTTCAGTATTAATTAGATTGATAATATTTCTACCGATGTTGTTTGTGTATAAATTCAACCCCTTTCAGCATAATTAGGGGTTGGGATGGAGGGACGTTACATAAAATGAAGCAAAAAAACCTAAATTCGAGTCAAATAGAGGTTATGGGATGTCGAAGAGTTTATTTATGACAACCTGGGTAACGCGCGGCGGTAGAAATTTTAAAACATGTTAACCGGCCGATTTTTGCATTTAATTATGACATTCAACTTGCTGTTTAACTCCCCCAAACGGGGGTGATCGGGGGTGGAAATTTTCAAGCATTTCAAATCGTCGATATTTGCGTGTAATAAATATTTATTGGAGCCAATGGCATTCAAAGTATATCTACCGATATTTGTGTATAATTTTAACGCCTATCGGCATGGGAGGTGAACACATTTAGGGATAGGTATCGAGGTACGTTACATAAAAATAACGCAAAAGGAACCGTGATTGGGGGTTATGGATATATGACAACGCCGTGCACCCAGCTAGTTCTGAATCAATCAAGCATAACAAAAATATAATTAAAATAACTCTTAAAAAATTATGAACTAAAATAAATATCTAAGTGACGGGTGCAATTCATATTTGGAGCTTTCCATATTATTACAAAATGATAACGAATAATTTTTTTATAATTTCAGTAAAACCAAATTGGCGTATTCATCAGTAGTATTCTTTTTCATTGTTACGGATTTTTTAACCTTTCTGTATTGAGAGTTTCATCATAAAGTATAATTAGACTCATATCACTAAAGGAGAATTACTTCTCTTTCGCAGTCGTTGACGATTTTCCTGGCGACAATTGCGCTGCTATCTATCCGCCCTTGTCAACTGCATTCCTCGGTTTTAATCAAGTCTGGCTTTAAGTGTAGCCACATAACTCAGGCCTGGAGCATTTATCGGTCCTCGGCGACAGATCTCGACGCTGTGGTCAAACGCAATGGCGGAGAATAACCGTAGAACAGACAGCAGGAAGTGAGCAGGTGCTGTAAAAATAATGGCAAACCCGAAACAGAATTAGCTTGTTAAAGACTATGTACCTATGCAAAACAAATGTTAGTTTCTTGTACGAAACACAGGTTCGCAATGTGTAATGAGAGACCTGACTGCACTGAGATGTGTGGTGAAGTTATTCTCGCATATTCAACAGAAGTGAGAAGTTGCAACATTCTTACCTCAATAGTTTCTTATTGTTCACGTCTAAACGAGTAAATCAGTTAATTAGTTAAGCTGGCCTTATGCCTCGCAATACTTTTATTTGAAATATATCAAAATTAAGTTCTCCTCAACTGACTATTTTGGTATCAGTTACAATAATATAAATTGAAAATATACGTTACAAAAATTAAAGTTTCGGTAATTTTGGGCGATTTGGTAAGGAAAATTTAGCGTAGAAATAGTTAACGTGAAAAATGAATAGTCTTTAAGAAATAGCACAACTCAGTATGAACACTTTCCATATTTTAGCGTCCAGCAAATTTAGATGGTAAATATAGACGCATAGAAAAATATCCACACCTATATAATATGCTAATATTCAATGTAAATTATTTATCACACATAGTTGAAAACAGCGAGCCAACTTGTAATTAATCGAATGATATTCTTTAATTTACGTTTTGTCATTTAATTTAATAACAAAGGAGAACATAATTATTAACCTTACATTTACTCTTGAATTTTCTGCAGCTAAATCATCATGAACTACTTATCTGAGTCGGTTATTTTAATTAAGTTATTGTATTTGACCGACATTGATAACGTATATTTAAAAATATATGACACTTAAAATATTAATATCAGCAGTAAAGAAAAATATTGTTTAATGTAGTGTTACAAATGATTCATATGAAAATTTATTAAATAAACGTTTCGTCATCCTACTTTTAGCAATTAAATAATTAGGAGAAGTTTAAAAAACAAATTTAAAAATATCTACATTGTATGTAAAATTCAGATGGATATAGCCAATATACTGAATAGCAGTAAATAACTTAATTATCTACACCGGTTTATTGTTAATATTGATAATTTTAATTTTTTAAATGTTATCGTAATTATTTAACTTTTATTACCTGAAGACGTCCTATTTTTATAGTGAAACTTCGTTTACATAATTAATTTTTATGTGAAGAAATTGTAATATTTCATTAAACTTCATTTTTCTGTCTTATATAACTATTGATATTTATATTTTATGATGACAGTTATAGAATTATGTTTCATACAGTTGAAATTATAAATAGAGCCTTTCTTTGAGTAAAAATTTCATTCAGTTAACGTATTACAAATTATTTCAAGTTTTCTTCTTCAATTTCAAGACGTAAAAATCATTTGCAATAAATAGGTATCGGTAGGTTATTCCCTGAAAAAATTCTTGTATAAAATAACTTAAACCTAAATTTGTTCTCAAGCAGGCACTAATTTGTCCAAGTGTTACAGTCTAATACATGGGAAGCCAGAATAACTATAAATCATTTAGTACGTTTTCTTCGTCCTTTGGATTCATAGAAAAAATTAGAATTAAAATTTACGAAACAATTTGTAAATGATAATTCGTAAATGTAATATCTCTAAGTATGCAAAATTTGTTTTCACTTACGATTACACAAACGTATTAGTAAGGGTAATGAACATGCAGATTCAATTTTATCTCGGAGCTGTCCAAAATATAATTACTATAATTAAAAATTAATTTTCTCTTAAAACTACAGAACCATCGAATAGAGTCAAAACTTACTGGCAGTAAATAATCAATACTTCGAATACTAAAACTAATCGTAAATACTAAAACTGAATCGTGAATAACAACAATGACAATAATTATAGCCAATATAGTTTGTAATCACCTTTTCCATAATTACATTACTATCAATATCACAGTCAATCGTTACTATATTCGTATTCATAGTCAAACTTCAATTTTAATACCAGGAATACAACTAAAAACCTGAAGAGAATAACGATAATAGAATATTAGCCTATTATAAAAAAATTATTATTCTATTTTAAACCTTGTTTTTAATTGGTTTTTGATATTCTATTAGAAAATAAGTCATATTATTATAATTGTTAAAGAAAAATTTATAAAACATTATTTCTCATTACCATGAGTAAATGTCGGCAATTTTTTTTTATTTTTTTTTAGGGCAACAGGCTACATGAGGGTAATCCACTTTGGGCAACTCCCCTTTAATAGCATAGGAAGGGATTTGAAAGGGGGGATGCGGAAGGGTTTAAAAATTCGTTTTGAATAAGAAGCACCAGTGGAAGTAAGCCTGCGAGAGGATTTCTCGCAGGTGAACCTTCCCAGAGAGTTCTGGCGGGGGCTACCTTTGGGGATGCTCTCACATCTCTCTGGTTTTTTTTTGAACTAAGGTTCCCACATGCCGAGGCACCTCGGTCTGTTTTAAGAGGTGTATGTTCCGGGGTCGCAGACCTTGGGCATACGGCAAGAGTTGTCCTCTATTCCTATTGGAATAGTCGGCCAGCTGCCTCCTAAACTGGTCGAGGCTCGGAGAAGGGAATGCTGCGTCCCCACAGAAAACTCCTCTCCCGCTATCGGAAGGGCGTGGGACAAGTACCCAATGCCCGACCTACCCGATGCAGGTTTTTCTAGGGTTTTCCCTGCATTTCTTTAGGCGAATGCCGGGTAGGATCCTTAAACCATAGCCCGGGGGCCCTAGTTAACCCTTGGCTACCTTCCTCTACCCTTCCGCATCCCCCCTTTCTAATCCCTTCCTATGCTATTAAAGGGGAGTTGCCCAATGTGGATCACCCTCATGTAGCCTGTTGCCCTAAAAAAAAAAAAAAGAAGCACCAGTAATTGTCCAAGTGAATTCCACTTTGTTGCCAATTGAATATTGCATCTTTAGCAATAATGTATAATAATTTATAGTACTATTTTGAAAATTGCATTTTCATAGATGCAATCGTACTTATTAAACTAAATATACATAAAATAATTTTATTTGCATGTACGAAGTAAACGGGGAAGGTCTGAAAGACGTCGGCTGTCACTGGGATTCGCTGAGCCTTTACAAAGGCTCTAATTAACCAGATGATGTGATAACATTAATTTCTACTGTAATATAGAAAACTCCATTAACCCTTATTAACTTAAGACCTTTGTTTTAATCCTTGGAGGTATACGGATGGGCTTCTCTTTGATCACGCACTAACTCTCAATGATGAAATTAAAACTTTCTACAAATTATTTTTTATGTTCTATAAATAAGTTAATAATTTAAATTTTATTTAATGCATTTAATCAAGCATTTATATTAATTAAGCAAATTACATCTTATTTATATCCTATCAGCTCGTTCCTCTATAAAATATTGAACAATATCACCACTTGGTTGATTAAAGGTTCACTACACGACGATGAACAGTTAAGGAACGAGCAAATATGTATTACAGGGCTTAATGGATGGTTGCCGCTGGGTGCCACTCACAAAAATCATGGAATCAGTATTTATAATCAATTACAACTATGATATTTATTAGTGAAGTTTCACTTGCTATTGTCCTTAATTTTCGCTGATGACGTTGAAATGTTTCACCTGTAATAGGAAATGTCTTAAATGTTCTTTCAGATAATTTATTTGAATCTACAATAGTTACACTTAAAACTAATTTTTCCCAAAGCCTGTCCATTTAATCTTGTAATTGTAATATCCTCTACCGATAAATGCGTGACTTAATATATTATTTCATACTTAGCTTTGTAAGCCAGGTATACTCTAAACAATATACTCAGTTACACTGTTTGTCTCCTGTTTTTCTTTTTTACATCCTAAATCAGAGCCCTGGCCCAAGTTTGGCCAATTTCGCTGCTCGCCTTTGAACTATTTCGAATGTTTCTACCTGAAATTTCTGCTATGGTTCCCAGGAACAGTTTTGCGTGGTAATGGCTTGTATCCAAGTTCTTTATCTCGCTTTATTTAACAAAAGTATGACTAAACGTAAAAAGTTTTATATATTTTTAGTTATTAGTTGGCATGAGTTTCGCACCTGAAATTGTGGTTTAATTTTATATCTAGATATTTAGAGTTGTTTTATTGTGGAATTAATTGTCGTTTACATTGCGAGCTTAACGGCAAGCCACATTCTACAAAAATTTATTTTCTTTATTTTGATAACAATTATTTTCTGTCTGTTCCTAATAGCCAAATATAAATTATGAAGGCCATTCTTTAGCTGCAATTAATAAACTTTACTTTTTTGTAGCTCCATAAACTAAGTAGCAATGAGCAATTACCAGCTAGAAGTATTGTTGATTGGTACGTTATTTATAAAAACTAAAAACAATAAGGTTCCGATTACCGATCCTTGGGCAACACCTTGTAATGAACAGGTATAACCAATATAAATATTTACTTATTTAATTTGATATTTTCATATGAAATTAATTAATTGTAAATTTTATTAAAATAGTAAGCACTAATAGTTGAGTATTATTTGATTGACAATTAAAAGCAGCAGTTAATAATGAGTTGTCCGCTATTCTTATTGGAATATATTTGGTAAAAGCTGCGACCCCACAGCAAACCCCTCTCCCGCAATCGTAAGGACGTGGGACAAGTGCCAAATGCCCGACCTACCTGATGCAGGATTTTCCCTGCATCACTTTTAGGCAAATTGCCGGGTAGGATCCTTAAACAATAGCCCGGGGGCCCTAGTTAACCCTTGGCTACTTAGCTCTACCTTTCCGCATCCCCCCTTTCACTCCATCTCCTATGCTATAAGAGGGGAGTTGCCACTATGTGGATTACCCTCATGTAGCCTGTTACCCTAAAAAAAAACATGCGGTGAAAGTGTTGAAATTTTGACGGTGTTGTGGACGATCCATCTAACTGTAAGGTAACAACCACAAATTTTATTTTATTGTTAAGGACTTTTATTCAGATCATTTATATTTGATAAAAGTTAAATGCTCTGTCTTTGGATTAGTGATTTTGACCCACAAAACCCGTTGAGTGATCTCATAATTTTTTTTGGAAATTTAAAGCCTGTGTAATTTTCGTGTAAATTATTTATGTAACATACAAAAATTTTCCGCAATCTCTTAGCGCCCAACAATTTAAAGAAACTTTTTTATTATGAATTAAATTCATTTTATAAATCAATTATTCGTATTAATAAATATTTTGTGTTTTAAATTGTATTTTTTGTGTCAAAAACCGTAATTGTAGTGACCTTGTATTTTTCGATATGCAAATAAGCTGATATAGATTGAAGTACGTATATGAATCTTTGAGCAGCCCAGTTGTGTGAAGTCAGCGAAACAGCCTATTTTTAAAATTATTATTCACAAATATTACAACAATTACAAATAATTATTTATAATTATTACATATAAGAAATTTGATGAAACTATTCGCTAAAAAATAATATACATGTATAAAACTGTGTGTATGTTCCACATACACCCTTAAATGAACGGAGCAATTTCAACCAGGTACAAAAAATATTTACAATGTAGAAAAAAAACTGTGGATGAAGGGATGCAGATAGAAAGGTCTGCTTCTAAATATGAAAAATATACAGATATAGTGTTCAATAAATTTCTGCCTTTGAGCGAGGGTAACTACTTATGGTTAATAATAGTTGTGTAGACATGCATTCTTTTTTTTAGGGTAACAAGCTACATGAGGGTAATCCACATGGTGGCAACTCCCCCTTAATAGCATAGGAAGGGATTTGAAAGGGGGGTAGTGCGGAAGGGTAGAGGAAAGTATCCAAGGGTTAACTAGGGCCCCCGGGCTATATTTTAAGGATCCTACCAGGCATTCGCCTAAAAGTAATGCAGGGAAAACCCTAAAAATCCAGCATCAAGTAGGTCGGGCATTGGAGTTTGCTGTGGGGTCGCTGCATTCCCTTCTCCGTACCTCGACCAGTTTAGGAGGCTGCTGGTCGACTGTTCCAATGGAAATAACGAACAACTCTTACCGTATGCCCATGGCCTGCGACCCCTGAACATACACCTCTCAAAACAGGCCGAGGTGCCTCAGCTTGTGGCAACCTTAGTTCAAAAACGGAGAGAGGAAAAGGCATCCGCAAAGATTAGCCCTCGCCACCTCTCCAGACATGCATTCTTTTCATACAACATTATAAGTCCAGTTTCTTTACAACAACCACATTATGCCATCTCCGCCTTGAACATAAACAAAGATATCCCTGAACAAAGTACTAACTAATTTCCACGTAGAAAAGTAATATACAATTTTTAAATAACATTCTCAGATAACATTGTTGACCTGGAAGTAAGTAAATGTCTCCCACCGCTCATATAAACGCTGGATATGGTGACCGGAAAATATTTTTTGGTTCAAGTGTCAAATCGAAATTAAACCACTATCGCCATGGAAGGAAGTGATAAGGGGTTAATATAAAATATACAAAATGACCTAGATTGGAATAAATTCAAAAGCTTAGGAATCTCGGATATGAACAGTGGCACGGACGATGTAGGTTAAAGTCGAAGTTGAGACCCTACCGGCATATTTTGACCCAATACATCGTTTTGAGGGTCGCTGAGATAAGCATTGGTACTCGCGATGTCGTTTAATGTGCCGATTTCACAGTTCTTTGTGTCACAAAATTGATATGTGACGTAATATTAACCCGTTTTCAACATTGAATCGAATGGAATCGAACAGAATTGAGAAATATAATATATGGAAAATTTGACCGGAACTTGTGTCAAATACATTATTTGCGGGATAAGGTAAGTCAACCGTTACAGCATGCTAGTAGCGATAATAATGGATCATTTGTAAAATATTCCAATTATCCTAGAGAATAAAGAATTAATACTCTTCCCTGTCTAATAAAATTTAGATGAATAAATACTCGGGCAAAGGCATGTTATCAGTTAGTATTGTAATAATATTCCCTGATTAAGTTAGTCACATTGGTTCAGTGGACATTTTCATCACGTTATAACTTTCAATTGTCGATAAACCAAACACGTCTAAGTCGGTTTATCGTACTATTTCGTTAGTTTTTATTAGTGTTTAGAAACTAATTTATTTTTTGCTTTCGATAATATTGTATTAAAATTTATTCAAATGTCATCTAAATTGTCACCTTTCTTCAAGAATTCTTTCTCAATTTTTCCCTAAATAAATATACAGAAAACTAAGGGGTCTGTTTTCCCATATTACTTTATCGGTTTCCCTCAATTCCTTTTACTTGCGGAATTATATATCTGTAAAAATATATTCATAGTCACTGAATACGTTTAGTTCTTCGACAAGTTATGAATTCTCTTGGGCGATATAGATACTAGACAAAAGGAGATTAGTTTGCCAGGTGGGTACTTCCATAACTCGTGTCTATCTACTAGATCATACTAATTGATTTTCTAGTCTCTGTCAGAAGAACTTATCTTGTTTTAGTAAGTGTCGGAAGGTTAATATCCCCTGCTAAAACAATAATTTTATTTAAGTTCGTACAACACGTTAAATAATGCAGTTTATGTACGACGAAGTAAGAATTATCACACGGTGGTCTGTAATATCCAATTATGCATACAATATTGCGAAAGACATAAATTTTCAGCATTTCTACTTCATCGACAGCTGGCCGACTATTCCAATAGGCCCAAGGCCTGCTACCCCGGAACATACACCTCCCAAAACAGCCCGAGGTGCCTCAGCTTGTGGAAACCTTTGTTCAAAATGAGAGAGAGGAAAAGGCATCCCCAAAGTTAGTCCCTTATGAATTAAGTTATTTTTTTTTTAGGGTAACAGGCTACATGAGGGTAATCCACATGGTGACAACTCCCCTTTAATAGCATAGGAAGGGATTTGAAAGGGGGGGATGCGGAAGGGTAGAGGAAGATATCCAAGGGTTAACTAGGGCCCCCGGGCTATAGTTTAAGGATCCTACCCGGTATTCGCCTAAAAGTAATGGAGGTAAACCCCTAGAAAAACCTGCATCAGGTAGGTCGGGCATTGGGTACTTGTCCCACGCCCATCCGATAGCGGGAGAAGAGTTTGCTGTAGGGAAGCAACATTCCCTTCTCCGTACTTCGACCAGTTTAGGAGGCAGCTGGCTGACTGTTCCAATGGTAACAGCGAACAACTCTTACCGTATGCCCAAGGTCTGTGACCCCGGAACATACACCTATTAAAACAGACCGAGGTGCCTCGGCTTGTTGGAACCTTAGTTCAAAAACGAAGAGGAAAAGGCATCCCAAAGGTAGCCCCTTTATTAATTCAGTTCCGTAATTCTTCTAATTTATTTATGTTAACCTGCAGGAATTTCAAGGCATTAGCACGTAATCCTCGTCAATTTAAAAACTTCTCAGATTCATGAATTTTTTTTTTAATTTTAATAATCCTCATTAAAATTTGACACAAACTTCAGCTAACAATATGAATTTACAAATTCTTGATTGAAAATAATTCAGAATAAAACGTGGGCGATAAAATGCCTTGTAGAGTTTGTTACTTTACTCGGTATTATTTTGAAATTTATTAGTACACGAAAATAATTTTGAAGAGTAGATTTAATTTTAACGAGTTTTAGAATAAGTAAATTTAATTCACTAAAAACATATACATACATTAAATTTCGTATTACAAATTATGTAAAAACACTAAGTTCTAACAACCAAAATTTCATGCCAGATCATGACCTCATTACCGTATATAACTGAAAATCAAAAATATTTACTGGTGCCTTTAAGGTATTTAACGATTTTACGCGGACTTGTAGAGCCACGTTGTCTCACAATCAATACCAACACGTTTAATGATCGTTGTTTCACCTGGCGTAGTTGTATATCTCGGGAAATCAACCAAAATGATACCGTTGCCATATTCACACTACCTGGTCGATTTCCCGTGAAGACTTTCCACAAAATTAACTCTGGTCAAATAACAAAACATTCCCACACTATAAGAGTACACATCCTCATATGCGTAAGAATGATATTAACTACAGTTACTCATAGTCACGTAGTTGGTCATTAGAAGCGGACTTGAAGTTTTTGTTAAAATTTTGAGCCTAAAAAGTATTTATGTAATTACAAAATGCATTATACATATTTCTTCCTTTCCGTAGTACTTGAGTACAGCATCCTATTTGATAAACAATTCAAAAAATATCCAGGATTCGACCCACAGTCGAATTACCGAGTTGAAAGTGTCATTATTATATATTTGAACACAATTAATACATCAAGGAGGCCTGCGAGGGATTCTCTCGCAGGTGAACCTCCCCAGAGAGCTCTGGCGGGGGTTACCTTTGGGGACTAAGGTTCCCACATGCCGAGGCAACTCGGCCTCTTTTGGGAGGTTTATGTTCCGGGGTCGTAGACCTTGGGCATACTTTAAGAGTTGCCGCTATTCCTATTGGAATAGTTGGCCAGCTGCCTCCTAAACTGGTCAAGCTCGGCGAGGTGAAAACTGCGACCCCACAGCTCTCCCGGCATCGGAAGGGCGTGGACCAAATGCCCGACCTACCTGATGAACATTTTTCTAGGTTTTTCCCTGCTTCACTTTTAGGCGAATTGCCGGGTAGGATCCTTAAACTATAGCCCGGAGGCCATAGCTAACCCTTGGTTACCTTCCTCTACCTTTCCACATCACCCCTTTCACTCCATTTCCTGTGCTATAAGAGGGGAGTTGCCACTATGTGGACCTATATACAATTAATAATTTAAAACAAATTTGTACTAACAGTACGCATTAAAAACAATGGTCGCGTTAAAGGACAATCAACTCATTTTTTTACAGATATGCCTTTTTTTTCAGTGTAATTTCCAAGACGTAAATTTTAACTAAAAAATTATACGTCTACTTTATGTATAAATTGCTATTTATGAATAAATTACTATTATTTATAATTTGTACTTAAGGAAATAAAATATTAAGTATAACTGTGACTGATTTTTTATATAAAATACTCTTTCACAATTCAATAAATTTTAAGCATCATTCAAAATTTTAATACAGTCATGAGAACACATAAATGTAAATACTTTGCCTTCTGTTTCCTTAATGTGTTTTTTATGCGGTAGTTGAGAAGAAAAGTAATCATTAAATCCTAAAAATTGTGCATTGAACTACCTTTAGAGTTTAATGCCTTTATTCAAAGATTGAAAAATATGTTCTTGCATACAAACAAGTACGAGCAGTGTCGTCGTGTTGCTGTTCACGGAACCGGATTAACCTCCTCTATAAATATTATAGGACCTCATTTCAGGAAATAAGGTTGATCTCCGCACACATAAAATTAGTATTACAATAATGTTATAAAAACCACATCAACCTTGCATCTAAACTGCTTAATCCAGGTAAATAACAAGACTCTGTAATAACTATAGAGCAACAAATAAAATTCTCCTAATAAAAATGTAATTTAATTCAAACTAAAATAATATTCTTCCAGGAGAGTAAACCAAATATACTTCAACAGAGTCACGTAGTTTCAGCTGTATAATAATGTATAGTATAATATATTATGTATTCGTTTCATGCGGTATATTCACTGAGAGAAATTATTCAGTCTATACACGTCGTATATGAAAAAAAAAGCACAGAAACGGCAGAATGATTCCAGAAAAAAAGTAATATGCTATAACAAAACAAATATGAATAAAACATTCTCGGGTGACTCAACGTTTCCATGGAGTATTCTGCCTTCACCGTCAGATTACTTGTGTTAAAATTAACATAATTGTCATATGTAACCGCAAAAGTTCCAAAAGTAACCGCTATTCTCCTGACGCTATGGAAACTTTGTGTAATCATAAAACCGGATAATGTTTTATTCATAATTTTCACCAGTAAAGTAAAAAATTCAGATATTTTTCATAATTTATAATGATTATACATCAATATTGCACTATAAATTAACATTCTGTGACGATCAATGAATAAACCACTAAACGGATTTGTTCCGTAATGTGGAACTGTGTTCTCTCTTTGTACTAGTGTTGGATATTGAATTGCTGAATGTAGTCGCTAATGATGAAGCTGTTATACTGGGCCATATATTGGTGATACATTATCAGCTTTGCATGTTTATGGTATTGATGCAGTAATTTAGCGCCGTACTAGTGGTCTATTAAATAGTGTTACATTCTAAAATAGTCTGCACTGGTCAACGGGCGGCACATTCGTATTAATGTACGAAATTACACAGGGATGTGGAGATGAGATTTTTACAGGATCCTACTCGATATGTTATAACGTTGATTTAGAGCCGTTCTCGTCCAATGGTAAAACTGATCGACGACAGGTTTTTATGTAGAATGTACTTGCCAGGACTGACAGTAAAATAACCTGAATTACAGCACTCAATTATACTAAATGTATTATTATTGAATTAGGTATCTACGTATTTTTTTATTACAAATTGGTATTTTCCGGGTTGCAGTTTGAAGGATGAACAATTGTAACCATAATAATCCAAGCTTGTTTGGATTCTCTTAAATCGGTTACTTTTCCTAATTTACTAATGACCCGTTTTTAATAGCAAACATACGTTGTAGTCATTGTGGTAAGGTCTTTACTGAAACTCCTTGATGAGAATTTTTAATTTATTATAAATTATACACATTTATTTATATTATTTATTACAAATATTACGCCTTTCCGTTATATGCAATGTGCGCTCATTTATTTTCACATCAGGGGTGGGATCCGAACAAACTAAAGTTTAAATAGCAATTGAAATCTTGCTTAAAAAATTGTAAAAGAAGCTAAACGCGGGATTTGCTCACGCACATGTGCCTCCAGTGAATAGCAGGCAGCGTCACTTCTCTTCCTGCAGGTATCCCGGAATCCTCGTCGGCAGCCAGTTGTCGGGTCCCGCTTAGTTGTTCAATCGACGGCTCTCCGTCCGTCCCGTTACTTTTCCAAATACTTCCTCCTTTGCCGTCCTCTGAGCGACTCTCCTCTCATCCAACTGACCATCCCTTCAGCTTCTCCCCGCCGCGTCAAGACAAAAAAATCGGTGCCTTCCGCTACCTGGCGTATACCATTGTTGACGCGAGCAAATTCTTTTCTGTTGGTGCGCACTTGCTATATGCTGAAGTTAAGCCAAATCATGAAAGAGAGTACGATCACACCACATCATGATCATTTTTACATAACAGGCACTCACCCGTGGTCTCTCAGATAATGCCTTGTTCTCCCTCTGCTTTGGAATTACGGTTGACATCAGCCCAGACACCTCGATCAGTTTTGAGAGGCGCATGCTCCGGGATTGCAAACGGTGGATATACAAGACTTGTCGGCCGTCCCCATTGGAAAAGTCGGTCAGCCGCCTCCAAATCTCGCCTATGTGTGGAGACGAGAATGCTGCGTCTCCACAGTAAACTCCATTCCAGTCATCAGAAGAGCATAAATCTGAAATAGAACAGAGATTCAGATGCTATGAACGTCTCTATGATTGCGTGATTCAGAAACGTTATCAAACTTGCACCAATAAATATTTGCAAGTTCTTTTGAATATTTTTAGGCTGAAGAAGACTAATGAGAAAATTCAGAAATTATTCTAAAATTTAAAGGAGATAAATACGTGACCCCAATACGAAAATTTGAAGTCCAAATAGGTAAAAATATATATATATATATATCGAAAGGAACTACCAACACATTATTTTACATTCTACATTACAGCGACTGTCTAATAATCTATCGATTTCGATTCCAAATTTCGTAATAAAAACTTTAATATTCCAGTAAATATAAGTTGTAAATTATATATTTTTTGGCATTAAATTAATTATTACACTCCTTCGAAAAATAATATTGTGGTCAATATAAGTTAATTGTTATTAACTCAATAAAGCGTCAATAAATTAGTCTGTTCTTGATTCTAAAATTTGTAAGAGACTTTTAAATCATATATATGTGCTAGTAAATTTGAGCATTTGGTTTTTAAACCAAATGTTGTAACCGGGAATATATTGGACTTCCTTAACCGGGAGTGTTTTCTACTGCCTAATGGTACCGCTAGTATTTTTCATTCCCTTATGGTACTGGGAGGTTGTTTTGCTTTCTTAGTACAACTTGATTTTTATACTCTGTTACGAAACCGTGCTTATTTAAGATACAAGGAGAATTTGTGACTTGGCTGAACAACTGTGCTAACGGTGTTCCCACAAAATATGGCACAATTCAACAGAAAATTAATCTCATTTAAGATGAATAAGAATTTAAGTGAAGTGAAGTTACATTTAAAAAAATATTTAATAAGGGTATGGTTTTTGGGATTTAGATAAATATGTAAAGCAGTGAAGTGAAGTGAAGTGAGAAGTAGAAAAAAATTTTAAAACTATTTTTACCCTCTTTTTTATGCTTATGCTTCTATTAGTGTTAATTAATTATATTATTTGTTTCTTTGTTTCTTTAATATTGCCACCGGTGCTTGCCCAATGCAATTAAATAAATGTATCTATCTATCTGCAATGGCAGCCACCATCACGATTAAGTATTCATATCGGGATACGTCGGGGAGTTGCCATCAAGGGGTTGATTGTTGGTCTTGATAACAGTTTAATCACGTGTTGATCAAGAGATTAATCTGGGATTAATTAATTTTCCGGGATGATATAAAAAATATCCGAGGGCGCCTAGCACCCAGCTAGTAAGAAGACATGAGAAATTTTGTCTATCGTGATAAGTATAAGAATAAATATAGATTTTTATTCCTGAGGAAACGAATACAAGGATTGACGGAAATAAATCAACAAACGTAGATAAAATGCAGCCAGAATTACGGAAAGTAGAAAGAATAGAACAGACTGTCCTATTTGACATTTAAAACTTAAACTTTAGTATACTGGAATTTAAAAATATTAATGTATAAATACATTGCACATTTTGTAGGTTTCATTGTGAAGAATTCACGCTGTGAGTACAACTTTGAAAATACGTCACTTAATCATCAACTATTAACATCTATAGTTAGTCTTTTAAGTGACGAACTCTGAATATTCTGAATAGCAACGGACATTAGTAGGGTTCTTGAACATATAATTTTAAAGACAACCGTCAGATCTTACTTCGAATGAAAATTGGTGAAGAGACAAATTTCTAACCATTTCTCCCTAAGCGTAATTTGTCATCCTGCCTTCTGAATTGGTATTCTCCGACAAACGTTTTAAATTAGTCTCGAAGACTGTCGCTAACGACTTCGTTTAACATACCGCTATTCAATAACGGGGTTCGCCGTTTCGCCATCCGTAATGTATGTAGGTAGAGTAAATTAACGTGTCGCTTTAAGTAACACCTGCCATCAATCTTGCGGCGCGCGTGCTGTCGGCGGCCTTTTCACCGCTCTGAATCACGGCGCTGACGAGCTGTCACGGTCTGACCCAAGATAACGCGGCGCTGCCCTCAATCACAAACACTATCAAATGTAATTAATTACCTCTAAGTTCATTGCAAACACATATAAAACTAAAACATTCACTGATTTAGTGCATATCACCGACAAGCAAAATGGAGACACAAATTTGTGCAAAAGCGTGCAAAATCTATACTCTGGTCTTCTTGTGAAAAAAGTTTATCAATGGTATTACTTATTTTCTGATGTCATACTATATATGAAACTATATAAGAAAATTAATTGAACCAGTGAAAAGGCAGAGGAAAGTTTATTTTCAGCTATCATACTTTCGATTAAGAAGAATTATCTTACAACCATGATGTAATGCCCGCATTTGGGCGCAAATAAAAAAAATCGAAATATTAAAGAGCGGGGAACTCGAGAATTTCATTTAAAATGATTGAAAAGAAAGGCAGCAGATTCGGAAGCTGGCTTCAGCATATCCGGGATGTGACTGCTACAATAGATTTTGGAATCACAAGCATACCGGCGACGAAGAGGCGCCAAATTTTGTGCGTGACTTTGGGGTAAATAAAGTTCGCCAACCCGGAAAAAAAATTCCTTATTCTCTTAGAAAACTCCACCAATAAGGTCGTACCATATATATAGGATTGAAGGTCACAAATCACGTGACCAGACGAAGACTCTCCAGAAGGAGATGGCGATAACCGGGATCAGAAAAACAGATCTTGCCGAAGGAGTAGAATATAAATTAGTTTTGGGACGAGAAGGAGATAAGAGCAGCACTGAAACAGAATTGGTAGAGATCAGGTAGTGAGGAGAAAGTTAAGCGGAAGGTTCCTGAGGTTACTAGTGGATAAGCGCCAAAATAGACGTCGCAGAACTCAAGAGACGGAACGAAAATGTCAACCCGATACTTGAACTCAGCACGAAAAATAAGACCGATGAACGTCGACGCAAGTATGTTTTTCCGAGACTATATACTCTTCTACAAGGCCCATAAACGTTCCGAGAAATTTAATTTCTTTTTGGGTCCATATTTTGAATTTATTAAATATATTATTTATTCAATAAATTTTATCTTCCCACGTTAAAAGTTAATTTAACTTTAAATTATTAATACATAATTATTAATATGAAACTAAATAATCTCACATATATATCGTTATAATGCGTAGATCTGCATTTACAATTATTTAGATAAATGAATTCGAATAATGCCCTAAACAAAATAGAATATTTAGTGTTCAAATTATTATTTTACTCAATTCGAATCAGCACAGCAGAATAAAGGAAAATCAGGGCTAAAATGTGTGCTAAGTATTCATCTTCGATTATATGGGGATATAAGCCATATCATCTTGTTCATGAAAATGGGATTACAGCTGAAGGAGAATCGTTAGGCTGACAATGTGCTATTCAAAAAGATACGGAATATGTCACTGAAGATGATGACAGACTGCTCTTGCAGGCGAAGTCCCTCAATGAACTGTAGAATCAAGGATAGATAATATATCAATAATTCGCAGTGTAAGAACAATCAGATATTTCGAATGATCAAGCAACGGAAATGGACAATACAGTTACGCAAATGATAAGCAGCCAATGCGTCACATCAAAAAAATATATCAGCAGTGCGAGTTAGGCTTTATATAACTATGGATTTAAATCTAGGTATTGTAATAATTAAAATGAATAATTTATTAAATTGCCCCACGTTGTGGAACCAAAAATGTAATGATTAACAGGGAAGCTTAGTTAAAAAAAATATTAATTATTAAAACAAATTTATTCATTAAAGGTACAATTCATTAGCCCTACATTGGCACTCAATCAATCAAAATTTACAAGCCAATTTTTTTATTATATAATTTGTGGCATTCAAGGAAAATACAAACTGTTATATTTTACAAACAAACAAATCTAATAATTCTTCTTCTCAGGGTCTTTACTGGGTTTGATAAGTAAGAAACAATCGAGATTATAAATTAAAGAATTAACAATTTAAACAAATTGAAACTAACGGAATACGAAATGAAATGAAACGAAATATGACTATACCCTTAATTACCGTTTACAGAAAATTTAATTATTTTTGTTTGTACTTACAACTGCCTTTCTGGTACCAGACTTAATGATTTAGAAGCTTGGGGCACAATTCACAAAAAGGGCATTAATCACAGACTCTACACTTGAACACTTGGATTACTCCTCCAGGAACTCGATTATCTGCAAATCCGGTCAACCGTCGGACGTATTAAATTTCGATGCCTTTTGCGGAAAATGTTATTTAGAGCGCGTATGTATCTGAACAAACAATCCTAAGCCTTTTGTTTCAGCTTTTCAGATTTTTGTATAACTTGTCTCTGTCCAGATCCTTTTTTACAAATGTAATGATTAACATATAAGTCTCTCAGTTGAAATTACTAAGTTTGGACCACGCTGTTCGTACTCTAAATTTCGCTCCCTCTCTCTACAACAAGAATCGCCAGACTACCACCAACTGACTTTCGTACAATGCGCGCAGTTCACAACAAATCTCGCCGACAAAGAGCTGCCGTCCATTGTCGTTCTTTGAGATCGATGCCGCTAAACAATTCATTTTAATTTAAACAATAAATGGCCTCCTTAATTAGTATTACAGTATACATATATATATATATATATATATATATATATGTGTGTGTGATTGTATTTCTACATGATTATTGTTTGGTATCGCACCAAACTGGTGACTTGACCCCAATGGTGATCACAGGTCATCCGCTAGCTTCGAGTCGGAGCTGCCGTTACAGCGTCTCGGTTTTCTCCTAAGCTTTATTCAATTCAGTCGTATTTCGTGTTCTGCAGGGAGCATTATACGTCTTGTCTGTACGGTTCTTGATCTTGTTTACGTCCTTCATTGCATTAGTTGCTTCAGCTCAGCTGAGCACATAGGTACTACGTTTCAGTTAGACTCTGTCCAGGTGCATGGAGCGATTACATCAGTCTTTTGTCGCTTGCTTGCGTATGATGCTAAAAGAATAAGATCCTAAGCAATTGTGTGCATCAACAAGGATCAAACATGTGCACTTCTTCAGGGCAGTGCTTTATCTTCAATTTAGTGTACCGAATCGGTTCAGTGTTTAGGGCTTAAAACCAAAGTTTCAGGAGTCTTAATATTTTAGTAACTAAACCCCATGTAACTAATATAGCTCTGCAGGAAATCCTATCTTCCTAAGGTGGTTTCCAGGAGAAATGTGGAGAAAGTTGATGAATTTAAGATTTCAATGCGAAACATTATCCTCAAAACTAGCAATTAAGTTTTCCCAGCAGCAAACATTTTTGGCCTAGCCGGACCGAACAAGAGTTTTGCGATTTAGACACTTGTCTCATAATTTTTATGATTTCCTAGAGTTCAAGATCTCTTCTTAAAATATGCATTTCCTACTTCTTGTTGTGACATAACATTTGAAGTTGCTATTTTATTAAATTCGAATCGTAATTACTCTAGCGCGTTAAATATAAATGTCAGTGATAAAATGAAAATATACGTGGGAAGATATTTCTGAGACCGCGAAAGCGGAAAGTGTTGTTCGAACATTATTAAACTAATAATCGTTATTAATATTAAAGTACTGCATGATTTGGAAATGAAAGATTAAATATTAAATGATTGCTGAGAAATTTGAATTTAGTCCATGATTTCGGAAAGGGTTTGAACTACGGCAAAGAGTATACAAGTGAAATACAGTTCCTTTTTCCGGTCACAAAATTATGTTATACATTGTTCTTATTATATTGTTGGAGCTTGTATTGATTCTCATGTCGAAGGGAGGGGATCATTGAATACCGATCCAGAGAGAGAGGCTATGAATAACGGAAAATTAATTACAGGAACAAAATAGACAGACTATAAAGCATCTTTAAATCTCCGTAAACAAAGCTCGCGAGGGATAATAATTTATTTGCATATATACGACTAGTACTAATTTTACGCATAATATAACTTTGATGTTTGTTTAGTTGCTACGCCTTGAGCGTTGATACAGATTGAATAATATTTGTATACCGTTTTATCTCACGTCAATTCTTTAGCGTATATAGAGCAGACGAAAATTATCATATTTTATTTATAAACGTGTTAGTATAAATAATTGCGATAAACATATAGCGGATATAACATGTTTTTCAATATATGCTGTTTAATTTACATAATACGTTGACGATGATTGTATTGGGTTATGGGCGTGACGTCAATTGATGACGTCACCTACTCGGTCCCCATCCCCTGTCACGATCCTGACGGCGCCGGTTCCATCCGCCCGTAACATCAGCAGTTTCACAAAACCAATAAAGTTATATATAAACATCACATATACGTGCTGGTGGCAAAATCTTTATATATGGGGTCGAATTGTAAACAATTGTAACCTACGTATACCCTGAGATCAAAGAGCGTTTAAAGGTTGTGTTATTTATATTATTATGAATTAGAAAGCGGGTGTGAATATTATTATGTGTTGAACATATGCAAATACTTATATTTAAATTGTTATAGTCTGTGCATTTCATTTGTGCTCAATGATTAGACGAGCAACCACCTCAAGCTAATCAGGTCGCCGTCGAAGTGTCTTTTTTTAATTTGTAACGTTCGTTATTATTTAATTGAATAAGTAAAATATTCATAAATTGCCCAACTTTCAATTTTTTCCGTAAATTGAGTCTTTTTTTGCTATTTATTGCCCAAGTTTAAGCACCATGTCAATAATATACTCATTGCTGAAAAACTTTGTTCTACTGCTCTTCAATGTTATTATGTTCGTTCAACATCGCTGATACCAATTATTTATTAAACCTTAACGGAATCAACTACGTTGTCAAACATCTTATATGTATTTTATAAAACCTTTAGAAATGTACTATACTATAAACTCTATCAAACCAGGATCATATTTTGAAAACGAATTTTAATCTTAAATTAAAGTATGAAATGCTCCATTACTTAATTCTTCATACATGAAGATACCGAATAAATAGTATATCCTTTTAAAATAATAAAAATTGTGTATGAAAAGTATCTCAAAACCAATTTAACATTAAAGCTGCAGTCATAAAATTATTTATTTTAATACAGTAATACACATCCTGAATGTTCGTTCCTCTAAATCGGCATTATCTGATTACTGAACATTACAGTGTTATTTTCATCATCCCCATTAAAATCTTACTAAAGTGTCGCCGCTACCTGCCTTACTCATTGTTTCTCTTACTGTGTCAATATGGACTTTTAAGATGTAATCTTTTTCTAAATTTTGTGGCTTAAGTTTTGGTCTGATGTATAAATTAAAACTTGTGACAATCTAGAAAAATAACTTAATTCTTAATCTAAAATTGCGTTGTTTCATTATCTGATTTAGGGAAGATTATATCCTAATTATTTTTAATATTCGAAAAATTTAACACAGATAATAGATCAACTATTTCTGGTTATTTGCACATTTGTAATTATGACATTTTTAAACTTTATCAAATATAACTATAGAAATGTATTGCATAGACACATCAAAATCTCATTAAATGTTTCGAATATTAGAAATAATCAGGATATAATTTTCACTAAATCAGATAATGGTAAAATTAAAAATTTGTGACATGTCCTATAACTCTCGTGGTCATTTATTTATTTTTGTTATGCAAATCAACCTGATCCGTGTGCATAATTAGTCACTTTCTGTAAATCTTACATCCCTCACTACATCATTACATTTTGTCGTCTTTTATTATCTTCCATTTGATTAAAGCGCACCACACATTCTACTTACCCCGTCTTACCTTACTCCTTTTCATTATTTCATGAGTTTGCAAGAACAAATTCAGAATCACCTTTATGTACATATTCCCTATGTTTAATTAATTTCTTATTTATCGTTTTCATTTACTAATATTATTCATCATTTTCTTAACATACGTTTAATTGCAGCGTTTCGCATCAATTGATGTTATTCATTTTCTTGTATTAAATATTATCCGATGTCGCAGAAGTTTACGATTGTGATTAACATATTTCTTGCTTAAACATTATTAATCACTGCTGAGGCGTACAAAAACACATTTTTCGGAATAAAACGAACAGTCCAATATGCACTAAAAGGACGGGGGACAGAATACCGGAGGAAAAATGGAACAAATGTAGAAGAGGAACGAATGCAGGAATATTTCATAAGGAAGTTGACAACTTCAAAGAAATATTATACGCTGTTAATCTATCACGGAGGCAGCAAGATGTTGTTGCTAGAATAAGAACTCTACACTCTAACCTCACGCACTCTTATCTGTTTTCTAGGTCAACGCAACCTACATGTCTCATGCAAAGCTGCCCAGACTGTCCTCTACGACTGCCCAAATCACGACAGGATTAAAAGTTCCACGATTGAGAAGTACACAAGAAGGGAGATATGTATCACAGCAGCGGCAATAAATAACCTTGTAAAATTTAGTGAGTTAACTAGCATTCACGATTTAATCTAATTAGATGATGAATCTTAGGTTAAGAATAATATGTTTATATAATATTAATTAAATGTAAAAATTTCATGCAGTAGTTATTGAAAGTCGCCAATGAATAATATGTTGACGCGTCTGTAAACAATAAATAAAAATAATTCTAAGTGAATGCGAGGCTAAGTTAGCGTCTTGATTGGTCGAGTGCCGAAAAGTATGTAAAACGCTGATACAACATCTTGATAAAAACTCCAGCAGAAAGCAAAAGAGAACATTTGGGTATTGAGTAAAACTGCTTAGAGATGAAATTGATGAGACGTGGTTATTGTATACTGTTAGTCTACCCGACTCTTCGAGTTCGAGTGATAATCGGGCAGATGGTCAATTGTTTTTGTATTTCGACGAGTACTCTTGCAATTAGCATTACACTTAGTTTATAATCCAGTACGCCAGAGAATATGACGACTTCCTATACTACAGAAGAGACGAACCAACCCTGGAGCCGACAGAAAAAGACAAACTGCAAAGAGGAAGTTGAGGATCCTGAGAAACAGGTAAAGACATTCCCGTAAATTCTTTATTTTCGTAAGGATGCTCATTCTAAACAACTAAATGGTAAAAAATGAGCTTTTCGACTATCTGGAGGCCCACCAGGTGACTGAGATCAAAAGAGATATGCGAAATTGTAAATTCTGAATATTAAATAGTATATTCTTTTTAATTATAAAACTGTTTATTTAAACAAAAATTATTTATGTTTCCTAAAAATTTATATTGAAATAAATTTCATAACAAAACACAATCGTATATCACTTTGTGTTATTTTCAGTCATTTGTACTTACTGCATCCTACGTAGCTTCTCCATTGCAATTTCTCATTAATTTGATTATTAAACTTCATATAAAGTTTGAGCAACTTTTATTTTAAGCAATTAAAGGTTAGATCATTCCGATTGGAAATAATTGGACATTAATAGCTCAAGTATGCTAGTTATTTAATTGAATATTTCGTTATGCTGTATATATATTTAGGCTCTATGTTATTGTTTTTAATAAAACATTTGTCGTGAATGTATCCCATTTTCTCAGCCGAGTAGCAATGTAATATGAAATAATTTATATGTTGTAACGAACCAGACTGTCGCTACATTCGTAACGGGGCTTGCGAGAAGTTTCGTATTCCACCGGCAATAGATTGCATATTCTAGGAGTCGGTCCGTTAATTGGCTCATTTAGCAAGTGACCAAGGTAACATAAATGGTTTGCACCCTTGAGTCTCATTTAGCGAGTTGCCGGATCAGCATATAGAGAGTGTAATAAATATTGAAGTTATAAGTCAACATAATTATCTATTTAATATGTACATCTTATTAATAAATAAGCAGTATAATTGTAAAGGCCGACTTATCTCATTTCACGAACCACGATCTCTTAAAAAGTAGACCTATATGTTTTGTAATTGAATAACTGAGGTTATACTTCTGGCACATAAATGTGATAATTATCTTATTCATTATTTTCAATCAGACGTAAATTTTTTTAAAAAAAATTTCATTTTATAGTTTATTTTACTTAATTCATTATGGTTTTTCTTCCATTATTGTACATCTGTTTGCCGTGTAATTTGAATTGGTATAAGAAGAGGGTAATATGGTAAGCTCGAGTATTTTAGTAATAAGTAAGAGGTTACCCATGAAGAAAGATATTACAGAACTTTACTGCTGAGTCGAGGTAGATGATAATTTTGCAAATAGTTTCTTATCAAATGGCAAACAACCGACCAACCAAAAAACAGACGAAATTCATAGCGGAGGCAAAATATAAACTCTGGAAGTGATTTATATTGTATGGATTGATTGTTATAAATTTTATTAAATGTGTTTATGAAAAATATTTTACACGTAATGGATAACAATATGACACCAGTTTACTTGGATGTTTAAACTCATAAAGTTGTCATATATATATATATATATATTGTGGTAATTAAGTGGAAATAATTAATTAATAAACAAAAATTCGGACTCGCATTGTTCGCGGCATAAAACACACAAGTCGTATCCAAAAATGTGGCAAGAATGCGATGCTTGCTGGTTTTATAGTTGTTGGATTGCTAGACGCGGTGTGTGCGCCAGTCTTCTCGGAAATATGGCAGTGGACAGACGAAAAGTATAAAATCCAGAAAGTGTCTGGATACACGTAACAACAGCTAAATCTGTTAGAACATTTTACAAGTGGCAGTCTGTGAGATAACCACGTAATATTCAACGCTAAATATTCAGTGTGTTGAATCTAAATCATTATATTCTCGATTTAGAACACTTTCTTCAATTTTGGGAGCACAGGTAACTGTTTTCAGACTTAATAATCTTCGGAACGAGCTGATAGGATTTTGTAAACGAACAGTGAACCATCTTTTGCAAAACTAAAAGTGTTAATTAGAGTCAGTGGACAAAAATGTCCTGTCTATAAAGTGCAATAAGGTGTGTGTGTGTGTGTACGAACGAGACAATTTCGTTGAGTACGAGAGACAGTAAGGTAAAATTCCACAGAATTACTATTTTAAAACTCATAAGTCAATATAATGTCAAATTTCGAATTTTGTTCAGAATTTAAAGTTCATATTTTATGTTTTGCATTGAAATAAATCTATTGATGAATTAAGTCCAGGATATCATCATAAAATTTCATGGTTAACAAGTATTTTCTTTAAGGAACGTAGGTTTTCCCGGTGTAGTTTTCTCGGGATTCCAACCGGGTAGCGTAGTTAAGTAAACACAACGTTTCGATGGCTTGTACCGCCATCTTCGTCAGGTGCAAGCCATCGAAACGTTGTGTTTACTTAACTACGCTACCCTGTTTGAATCCCGAGAAAACTTCATCAAGTATTTTCTTTATTAATGGCCCAGTAAACGACCCTGTAAAAGATCAATTGAAATTTATTTGCCTGAATAACTTGTGTACATTTAATTGTTTGTGCGTTAATAAATTAATTTGTTTGTCTATTTTAAAATCTTGATTCTTATTATAACATCCTATCATTTTAATATTTAAATTACTACAAATTGACGATTTAATTGTCTTTCATTTGTGATCACTACAAATTGACGTTTTAACGTGCGGCACATTTTAACCTTGTTTTTACTCATTTGTAGTATTAAGAAAACGCTACAATATATTGATCAACATCAACAGCTCAGGTGATTAGCGACTCATTACGCGAACTCAAGTTGATATGACGAGAGTTTCTCTCACGCACACAAAGATCCAAGCCCTCACCGGGATTCGAACCCGAGACCTCTGTGATGCGAGGCAGTCACGCTGACCCCTACACCACAGGAGGTCATAAATACACACAAATTCGATTTAATAATCCGCACAGTATATTTCATATTGAACCAATAGTTTCATTTTTACCGTTAATTAGACCTGGACCTCTATATTCCATACATTTGTCCTATATTTCTGTCTGATAATTCATAAAGTAACCGTTTTGAACATTTAAAACATTTCTTGTGCTTACGTGATTACAATTTGTATTTAGGAGACAATATTAACATATCTGAAAATAAGTCACTGGTTCATATACTAATAGATATACGCTACCAACATATAAAAGTGTTCCAATAATTTTATTATTTAATTTCTAGAATGAGAATATTATCATTACATGCAATTATTTTTACTCAACGGTAATATTTAAAGGTGTAATAACAAATCCAATTACTTTCGATTAATGTGTATGGAAAACATTGTTTGATATGTGATAGAGGCTAAATTATAATATTAGTTATTAGGAATTAGTATTATTCTTATACTGTCTTTCAAATAATTAATTGTATATATATAGACTACGTTAATATCGTGGAAGTGTTTATTATTATTTTCTTATAAAACATCTTCATTCTATTATTAAAAATTTATCCGTGAACTAAATAATGATTTACAATAATTATTTAAATTAATTTTAATTAATTTGCATCAAAACTTTCTGATAGATAGTAATGGTTTAGAAAATAGTAACAATTATTTTAAAATGAACTGCATTTACCTGCACAATGTTGTCGAATCGAGATAATAGCGTTGCCACCCGTATATATAGTAATTTTCAGAGAGATGTCAATCGCACTTTGCCGTTACAGTTATTGGTAAATACGCCGAGTGAGCATCCCTTGTTATCGGTGTTATTTCCCGTATGCGTTATATTTTTGTGTATAAATCTGTTCGCTCACACAGAGACATCAAACAGATAGCAGAGAGGTACATTTAGTACTCGAGTGTTGATGAAATTACTAATCACACTTGCTCGATGTGTTATACCAATGAGAGTGTACTGCATTTATCAAAATTAGCTTATAAATGTGAGAGGAAAAGTTTTCCATTCAATATCATAATCGCTAATTAACAAGTCTTCTACAAAAGGAAGAGTTCTCTAGTTCTCGCCTTATCTTTCTCGGCTTGTCTAACTTTTGAATCCCGACAACTTTTCTTAAAGTCTGTATGTATAAATTTACAGCCCTCTTCTTTCTTCAAGAAACGCCAATTGGCAATGCATTGAACGGTTACCTTGAAGACAAATGGACGAAACCGCTATTTACGAGTTCGGTCAGGATTCTATTAATTAAACGTTAAAAAAAATCGTGTATTCGATGACTTTTATAAAAATCGTCCCGTTTTGTAGCAACTAATACCATCCATTACAATTGTTTCCGCATGCAGACATGAGTAGCTATTGGTTTCATTTATTGAACTTAAACTTTCTTATTAATAAGAATCAGCCGTCTGAGAGGGCTATTCTCTCGCAGGCAGAACCTTGTACAGCAAACGGAAGGGGCTACCTTTGGGGATTCCTTTTCCTCTCTCCGTTTTTGAACTACCTGATGCAGGTTTTCTAGGGTTTGTCCTGCATTACTTTTAGGCGAATGCCGGGTAGGATCCTTAAAATATAGTCCGGGGGCCCTAGTTAACCCTTGGCATCCTTCCTCTACCCTTCCACATCCCCCCTTTCAAATCCCTTCCTATGCTATTAAAGGGGAGTTTCCACAATGTGGATTACCCTCATGTAGCCTGTTACCTAAAGAAATCTTATTATTATTTATTGTTTATAGCCGCGTCAACATAATAGTTATCGGCAACTTTCCATACCTAGAACATGAAATTATTACATTTGATTCACAGTACATGAGATCCGGACGTTTCCCGACAACAATATCCCGATTGACTTTTCCCGACAGTACAAAATCCCGTATGCCTTTTACCGATTGACGTTTTCCCGACAGGTCATTTTCCCGAAAGATGAGTTAATACGAATTAAAGCATAATATTAATACTGTCAATCACTTTTAAATTAAGTTATTCATTAATGCGGTGAAAAATTTCAACCAAATTTGGTATACGTATCACTTAAGATCCGCGAACAACCTTGCGAAATTAAGATATCCCTATGAGTAGGGTATAAAGGGGTTTCAATACAATATATATGATAACTGCCTATATTGGTGCCAAATAAATTTTTTACGGGGTCGCTCAGATTCATAATGCCACTCTCGTTGCTTTCGGTGTCTAATTTCATCCCCTAAAGGCAAGAGGGCAGGTATGAGGTGGTGACAAAAAATTGTGATAACTACCAAGATTGGTGTCGAATCCAGTGTTTTGAAAGTCGCTGATTTTAGTTATGGCATTCCAGCATTGTTACGTTACAGTTTAACCCCTTTAAGTGGGGGTGGAAATGGGGTGATAATTTTTTGACATCACCCGACAGTGCTATCGAAAGCGGTGTTTTGGAACTCGCTTACTTTAGTTATAGCACTCCAAGTTAAGTTTAATAAACCTTGGCGACCTTTGTAAATAATTAGTAATAAATATAATATCAATAATACCGAAATTAGTTACATATTTGTCAAAGAATTTCAATTCAAATCATAAACACGTGAATCAATTTAAACGAAACGTTTTACATGAAGGGTTTTTTATTATCCTATATTACAAGAAACATTTAATTTCGTATCAAAAAACAGGCGGCTTTATCTTTTACGTCAGGTTACAATACAACAACAAATGAACGCAGACTGCATTGTTGCCATTTTAAGTAACCTTATATATAGTACCAATATTACATAAAAATGGAATGCAGTCCTAATTACGAACTGTACACATGTACCTTATGTTCCGGAATCAAACATAGTTGGGCTGATACATCAGGGGTAAATTTGGGATGCACCTAACAAATGGAATTATTCAACTTCGAATAAATGGTTTTGGAGTTCGCTTAGATTAATACTATTATTTTCGATGCAATTAAAGTTTTAACATCTTTAAAGTAGAAGGGAGGTGAATTCATAGAACATTTTATTTGTAAGGAATTACTGTGTATTATTTTAATATTCTTTAAGGTACCATTAAAGTCCAAACTGTTTGATTCCGGATGCCATAACTAAACTCAGCGACTTCCAAAACACTGGATTCAACACCAATCTTGATATTTATAACAATTTTTTTTCACCCCACCTCATACCTGTCCTCTTGCCTTTAGGGGATGAAATTAGACACTAAGAGTATCTAGAGCGGTATTATGAATCTGAGAGACCCCGTAAACTATTTATATGGCGCCAATATAGGCAGTTAACGGATGTTTGGTGTTTTGAAAATGTCACCCCCTTCTGCTCCCACTCATAGGGGTGCTACAGTTATCTTAATTCCACAAGGTTGTTCCTGGATCTTAAGTGATACGTGTACCAAATTTGCTTGAAATTGAACCACGTATTTATGAAGAACATAATTTACAAAGTGTTCTACAATATTAATATTATGCTTTAATCGTAAAAACTCACCTTTCTGGAAAATGACCCATCGGGAAAAATGACCTGTCGGGAAAACGTCTATTGGGATTTTGTCCTGTCGGGCAAACGTCCATCAATATATTGTTGTCGGGAAAACGTGCATCGGGCAAATGTGTGTCGAGATTTTGTACTAGACCAATAGTAGATATACATATTATTCTTAGCCTAATATTCATTGTCTATTTATATTACATGTTGAATGCTGGTTTCCGTACTAAACTTTACCAGGTTATTTATTGCCGCTGCTGAGGTACATATCTCCCTTCCTGTGTATTTCTCAATGTGGCTCTTCTAATCCTGTCATGCTTTGGGAAGTCGTAGAGGACATATACTGGATCGTTAGGATTTTCTTAGCATAAGTCATATGTAGGCTAAACTTTTTTATACGGGACAATGTTGCAAAGTAGACAACCCTTGAGTAACGGTAGTTACATCACAGAATACCGTGATAATGGGAATGCCAGTCAAAACCAACTTAAACAACTAATTCATACTCCATTTTATACGCTGAATAATTTATTGCAGAAATTAAATTTCTTTATATTATTTTTAGTTACCGTATTGCCATATGATACCAGGGAATAAATGATATTTGTTTGCTAAAGAAAATAGAAATATAACCACTTCGGCCATATAAAAATAATTTTTTTATCAAATTCAAATTTTCAAAATCATCCTTTATGCTACCATGACAAACGTGTTTCTGAGGTAACCAGAAACGCTAAACCAATTACTAAAACCGTCTCTGACATGTATATACTAGCTACAGATTAACAGTAAACTTTAAAATAGAAACGTTTGATTTCATTACATCAAATACCATTAGGAAACCAGACACAAATACCTCCTCGTAGCATGTATATTTTCTCATGACATCACCAAAAGATCAAACTCACTTCAATTTGCTACGCATTGATCGTTTCAGTCAATCAAACTGAGAGCAATGCCGTTAAAATGATATAACACGGCTACTACTTTCATTCTGCAACGTCGTGTAGATCAGCCAACTGGATAGCAAGTCAATTAACAATTTATATTTTCAAACTGCACAGAAAAACTGTATTCTAAAGTTTCGAGGTTTTAACTCCCATATTAATACTAATAGTAATCCTGGCGGGCGTTCTGCCAAGATTAATTTATAAATTTATGAAAGCGGCCAAAGTTATCAGATGTAATGTATTAACCGGAAACTCAATATCAACATTTTATCCTAAATATATGATTTTATCAGGTGTAATTAATTTTCATAAATATTTTCAAAAATTGATGTTTTTTAAATAAAGTTTGCGTATAAATTCAAATGCTTGCTCTGCTTTCAATGTACGTCGATTGGCTGTATTCATACGTTTACAATTATATGAAAGTCAGAATATTAATTTATTTCATTTAAACTGATGGAAACGTTAAGCAGATTACAGGAGCAAGAACAATCTTAGACTTTCTCTCTGACAGTATTTTGACTTTTCACAATAAAATTGTATAAACACCACCAAATGCCCGACGTGGGACAAGTACCAAATGCCCGACCTACCCGATGCAGGTTTTTTATAGGGTTTACCCTGCATTACTTTTAGGCGAATGCCGGGTAGGATCCTTAAAATATAGCCCGGGGCCCTAGTAACCCTTGGCTACCTTCCTACACCCTACCGCATCCCCCCTTTCAAATCCCTTTCCTATGCTATAAGAGGGGAGTTTCCACTATGTGGATTACCCTATACATAGCCTATCTACACCCAAAAAAAAATGCCCGAGCCAACTGATGCCATTTTTTCTAGAGTTTTTCCTGCATCACATTTAGGCGAATTGCCGGGTAGGATCCTTAAACTACACGGTGCCCTAGTGAACACGTTGGCTACCTTCCTCTACCTTTCCGCATCCCCCCTTTCAGTCACTTTCCTATGCTGTAAGAGTGGAGTAGCCACTATGTTAATTCCTATACATAGCCTGTCTCCACCTTCTTCTCCTTCCTCTTCTTCAGTTGAACATAAAATATCTGAAGCACTAATATTTATTCATTAAGAAACGCAAGAGTTTTCTGAACACTGACATTGCGAGATGATTTTCTCGATAATTTGCTGGTCATAGTCGGAAATGATTCATATAACACATTTGTATAATTTTCTTTTGCACGAAACTAACGTAAAAGTTCATGAAATAATAGGTTCCGTGTAATAAAATAATATCTCAATTATTCAGATAATTCGAGACGGCATTAAACTATAACAGTGACTTAAATATTATGACTATTGAGAAAACTGATAAATAAATAAACATCAGCCAATTTTAAGGCAGAAAAAAGAATTTATTAATGAAAAATGAAAATGGACATTTTGGCCGCGGCGATCAGCAGGCTGACAATTTTTTAAAAAATTTGAACCTGATGAGGTCGCCAAATAAGCGGCGAAACGTTGTTTAATTTTACATTAATAAATTCTTTTGTTCTGAATAAAAATGGGCTTATGTTTATTTATTTATAACAGTGGATCAATCACCGAGAGCCCAAATTGAAATAAATCCTAGAAACATATTTTGCGAAAGAATCGACAGTAATAAATTTTCAAGAATATATCAAATATGTATAATTAACTAACTACGTTAAAATTAAATAATTTGCATCGAATTGAAAATTAATAATAAGTATACATTTTTATGATACTGTTTTGTCAATTATTTTGTTTATGATCAGTTTATTTATTAATTTAACTTTAACAATATTTCAATATCTGTTGACGGTATCGTTATCATGATTCTAAGTATAGAAAAGATCTGTTTGTCGCATTGAGCAACAATACTTCTTAATTACAATTTAGTTATTCACAATGATGTTTCATGATTCTGTTCTAAAGTCACGACTGAAGCTCGCAATAATCCTTCATTTTCACTTCATTATCCGAATAACGTAATTCACAATAAAATACCTAATTTCATACTTCATAGTTAAAGAACAATTCAATGTAAAGTGTTTGACATTAATTAGTGTACTTTATTTGTTTGTTAAAATGAAAAAAAAAATACGTCTGATTGAAAATAATTAATAAGAAAGTTAGTCAATTCAGACAAAACTGGCAACTGAAAATTGCAGTTGTGTCGCTCTCGCTCTTCTTCGCACCTGACGAAAGGTACAAGGATCCTAGAAACATTGCTTGGTATTTTTTGGTCTGAATTGGCTAACTTTCTTATTCATTATTATTTATTTCTTTGTGTTACATTAAACTATTTTTATAGTTTTTACCAGCTATCCTTCGTTTCGCGCTTCTCATATTTTCGCTTTTACCGTCCTTCAATGTAGATTGACGTATGTGATGTAAGTCGAAATATATAACCAACGCATTCATTTTACTACGGAACGTGTTTAAAATGTTAAGAAGAACAGGATCCTCGTATAATCATGGATCCTCATTTCCCTAAACCTTAACCGAATATATGAAACACAATCGCTTTAAGCTTAATATTATTTATTCCTAGCTCTAGCCACACGGGTTGTTTTTAGTAAGTTCTTAGAACACAAAATTATCTAAACCTCTTCATATTCTATGCATCATCTACAACGTTACTTTAATAATTGTTAGAGAATAAAGACTTTCCCGGTATTAAACCGCCTAATGGACTTCAGCTCGTTCAGTCATTAAAAAAACTGACAACACACCTGATAACGATGGTGTAGCAACTGTGAAAAATACGTATAATTATCAAATGTATGACCGGTTTATTTAACAGAAAATATTATTTACGTATATATTGGACACTAGATCACTTGTACGTAATTATTCCGAGCAAACATATATTTGTGGTGCCCATAGTAATCCCTGGAGCGCGTTTGCGAAGGACAAAGTGAGCCAGCCTGAGCCCAAGGTGTGGGTAAACTCAAGAGAGCGATTCTGAAAAAGGACCGCTCTGTTGTCCCCTAATCGCGCTCTTCCGCTGCATTTGCTGCTAATGGCTTCAAGACGACAACAGGTATCGATCTGCAGCAAAGAAGCTCTTTCCACCCAGATGGCTCGCCCTCCAGCCCAATGCAAATACTGTCACCATAGGCGCGTAATGGACCCAAAACTGCATGACAAACATATGTAAATTATGAATTAAAGACCCAGTTTTGGACGTAATTCAACCACAAGAATGCGCAAAATCGTCACATATTAGCAGTAATGTCAGCAAAAATGTGTATACACTGGATTTTTAACAGCTTATGAGTACATGAAAAATGAAAACTATAAATTCTCCTTCGTGATACAATGGTTAAAAATTAATATATTAACTAAAATGTTCAACAAATACGAAGCTTAAAACTATATTTCGTTGTACTGTTAATAAAGAGCAGGCACATATGCAAATTCATGAACTCGCGAACCGACGTATTGATTGGTTCATTTGACTCACGCCTGATATTCATTTCATTTATTACTCACAATATAATTCAGTGTAATGAGTTTCTAGGAAAGTAATTAATCCTTAATTACCGAACAATATAATTAATTTATTTCATTTCTAGGAAAATAAAATAGGTCTTTATTTACAAGCTGGCTTTCAATTACACTGTATGACTGTAAAAGAACAGTTAACGAATATTTAAGCAAAGTGACCTTTACATCTGTTCTCACCTTTCGCCGCTTTTTCTTCTTGAGCGATGGGTTTTATACAGCACCTTCTAGTTACTTAAAGGGACACTAAAAAGTATTCTTAGAATCATTATATAAGATAAATGTCTTTTCATGTGCACCTTAAAGGACAAATTAGCAAACGAAAAGAATAGAGTGTCAATTAATAAATAAGTGGAAGTTCACGTTAGTGATAATAATTTCATTGGGGTTTACTGAAACTATAGAATTCTCTGACCCATCTGTAAAACTTAAGAAAAATTTATATAACTAACTATATTCGCAGAGAATTTGAACGAGAAAGCTTTTTCAAAGACCAATATGAAGGTGTTTTTGTGTGACAGTAGTATAGTCTGTTATTCTTCGAATTAGTCGGCGAATTATGGAGCGGTCGTAGAATAGATTCTAGTAATATATCTTGCTAAAAATTGTGTTATGTCATTTCCATATCAAACTAGACAGTACAGGTATTTACACGTTGTTTCCTGGATCGAGGAATTAATTAATGGATTAAATTGGATGGATATTGGTCTTTGAATGAGTAGAACAAGAAGTTATATTACGGGTGCAAACCGGCTTATATTATTCATATTATATATTTTTCCGACCTATCTATTATTTTATTGCAAATATTAATTTTTTATCCTTGACTGTTATCTTCTATTTAACGACTCAAACTGTAATACCTACAAATGAACGACCTACATAAGTGAAGTGAAATAGAAAGTAAAGTAAATCGATAAATTAGACGGGCGAATGCGATTAGATTAAATGTTCAATTAGGAGAAATATCTAAATTAATAGATAGATTATATTAAAATGAAAAATATACGTAAGTTTTGAAAATTAATAATAAGAAAAATAGCCAAATACAGCCAAATAAGTTTTGATATAAATACCACCCAAAGTTTCTGGAAACGTTGATCCTTTCTTTCTTGGCTTTTGAGTTTTGTCAACTATATTGTTCAGAAGCTGTGTCGCTCTAGGCTCTTGTGTTTTTGGTCTGTATTTGGCTATTTCTCTTATTATTATATTCTATTAATTATAATAGTCCTCTGTTGAGGAAATAGGATAATTGTAATTGAAATTACAAATAGTTACTAGAAACTGTAGTATGCCAACATGAAACACAAACTTTTCTTCTACAATATAACAAGAATAAAGTAGAATACATACAAATTAACTAATGGCCTTTATGCAATGAAACCAATGGAACACAATAAACGGACTTAACATTACTGAGAGTACAGTTCAATGTTTACAAAATATGATGATATGATCATTCATATTAACAAATAATTAATTAAAGACATATAAGACAATCGATGAACAAAATAAGTGTGTAACAACACTCAGATAAAATTTTAAAAAAATTACAGAGTGACACAAACCACAATAAAAAGACACTCATATACACAAACAACGGACAAGTCACTTCTTGGAGCCGAACGATGAGAAATCGGAACTTCCAAAGTAATTACAGACCGTATACGAAACAAACAAAGAAAAGGACAAGTTATAAAAAATATAATGTTTTACAAAGCAACCAACATATTCAACACTTTGCAATAAAATATTATTACAATTATTCCCAAAAATCAATTAGATGTTTTTATATTTCTTAATAACCTATGGAGGCAGACTATAATATAAAATTGTCCGTGAATACTTTCTGGTAGATACGTAGACGACATTTGTTCAATCTTAGAGCTGAACTGTTTCCAGTCGCATTCATGGTTCTCTATTCGTTTCAAACATTTATGACCCGCTCAAAAAACTTTAAATTTTCTTGAATGTATTCGAGGGTTGCTTCATAAGGCTGGTAAATATGTAAAAAAAAAAATTTTTTTTAGAAAACTTACTTTATTTCTCAAAATAGTCTCCTGTCTTGGCTATACACTTGGCTCAGCAAGTTTACAATTCTTTCAACTAATCACAAAAATAGGTTTTGTATAACTCTGAAAAATACTCCGTCACACCCTCGGTCACTTCCTCGTTTGACGAAAATTTCTTCCAACCAAGCCAAGTTTCAAGTTCGGGATCGAGAAGAAATCAGTTGGTGCTAGGTCTGGTGAATAGGGTGGATGAGAAACCCATTCGAATCCCAACACGTACACTTCTCCCATTGAGACTCCTGTTGTGCACGCCAATGCATTGTCCTGGTGAATCAGAACTTTCTTGCGCTCCAATCTTGATCGTTTTTCAATCAGCACCCGTTCAAACGATCCGACAGAGCAGGATAATAGGAGCCAGTTATGGTTATGACATTTTCCAATTATTAATATTATACCCTGAGAATCCCAAGATACAGTGGCCATCACCTTTTCAGTTGACAAAACGTTATTCGCCTTTTTCGGTATACTTTAATTAACTTTTGTCCATTTGATTGCTCTTTGGTCTCTAGAATGAAGGATCCAGGTTTCATCGACGGTTCTGAATACACACAAAAAGTCTAGTGGGTTACACCTAACATTGCAAGATTCTGCGTTGAAATGTTTTCCAAATCCGCTTTTGGTCCAATGTCAACAGTCGCGGCACCCAACGCGTACAAAGCTTTTTCATTGCCAGTTTATCATAGAGGATGAAATCCATTTGTTCAGTTGAGAAGAGTACGGTATCAGCTACCTCACGCACATTTAGTATCCGATCTTCCATACTATATTATTACGAACTTTTTCGATGTTTTCCTGAGTGGTGACCTCAATTAGGCGGCCGGAGCGTGTATCATCTTCTGTGCTTCTGCAACGACGTTTATACTCATTAATCCAGAAGTAAATATTCTTCAATTATGGCGCAGAGTCTGCATGAACTTCATACAATTCGGTGTTGAGTTGTGCAGATGTCCCAGCCCTTCAAATGAAAGTGTTTAATGACAGCGCAATATTCGTTTTTTCCAATGTCTCCGCCTGACTACACATCTAACACTACAGAAGGCTGCTAACAATGAACTACGACTGGCATATGTTTAAAACTTTTAGGAATATCTTTGAAAGCATCAGGTTTACCAACAATGGCACAAAAGTGAAAAATTTTCCGCCATTTGATGAAAATTTAGCAGACTTACCGAACAACCATCGTACACATGGTAGAGTTACTATTTTAAAACTTTTAAAGGAATGTTTACAGCTAGATCTATGATCTGTACGAGAAATAGCTGTAAATATTTAGGAATTCTCATAATCACAAATTCTGAACGGGAAGAGCACATTAGTTACGCATCTGCAAATGCTTGGAAGTGCTTCCATAACGTAATGAGAATAATAGTTAAGTACAGCGTCAAACCATTCTACTTATAAAACGGCAATTCGTCCCATAATAAACTATGTGATACATGTGTAAATTACTTTCGTGTGTAAGTCGTTGTAAAATGTGAAAGGTCTCATTTAATGTGTATATGTATTTAATTATTAGCCCACGTTGTGGAACCAATTAGTAAAGGACTTATTTTTTGTCATTAATACTGCACCCTGTTTCTGAGCCAAAGTGTATAACAGATTGTATTTATCTTTGTTAAAGAAAGGCTTCAATTAATTAGGTGGTCTTAAACTAACATGCAAATAACATTTACTAACGAATATTTGTCTCATTTTATATAAATGGCAATAAGATCAACTTAACGTAGTACAACATTTTATACCTCAAATAATCAGTTGATTGTGTAAAACAATACAAATGAATATTAATTTACGGCTTAGCATAGTACATGAAACTTTCTCAGAGTCTTTGTGTGGGTCACAAATGAACACAATTTTTAATTTTGTTCAAGGAAACATACAATTTTAAATTATCTTTAAGAGCATGAAACCTGATAGTAAGAATGAAAATGATGCAATTTTTAAAGTAACAATAATTCTTCACTGGTAGCTTGGCAGCCACTCCCTCTCACCAAAATCCAGGCTGATCACACGATGACCAGATTTGCGTATAGCCAGACATTGTACAGGAGGGCAGGATTACATAAGAGAGAATACAATTAATCAGTCTCACACGAGCTATACACTCACACTTTTAATTCAGCCTCAAGTTGACTAAACCTTAATTTCAGCTACACCCGTGCTGAACGTAAAAGAAAATTTGTTAAACATAATTTATGTAAGAGTAAATATTTATTTCATATATAAATGTGCAGTTTACCCGCAGCGCATACATGAAATTACAATAAATTATAATTATTCAAAATATTTCCAACGTGTGAAACAATATTTTAATTATGAAAAGTATATAAGAATGAAATAAAATTAAGTAAAGATCAAATTTTCAAAAAGTTATTATATATAAATATAAGAAGAGTATATTCTGGCAAGGAAAAGAAAAACAATGGGATTATACGTGAAAATAAATATTTTCTACGGAGGCAAACTACAATAACATTTTAGTTTATTGTTTATGGCTTGTAAGGGTAATATATTTTACGAAGTTTTATCACATCTCTTCACTATACTCCACTATATTCACTGAAGAGAGTTCAGATTGATCCTAATTGTCTTTCCGTTGGAGGACTCCTTAAAAACGTGCCCCTGGCACCTCTCGTCCGCGACTCCCCGCCACTCACTGTTTACCGCGCAAAATTTTCTTCCTTTCTCTCATCACGTGGCCGATTTCTGGAACATTCTCGCGGAATCAGCTCTCGAGCCAAGCAACAATTTTTTTTTAATTATGCTGCCAACAATTTAGGTTTATTACATATAAGCCATTTATGATTAGAAATATAAATTAAATTTAGGTTGATGCCTTTTCGTGAAAGATATTAATAACTTGCTACTTTTCAACGTTTCAAAGCACGAAATATTTGTTATAAATGTATATTTATCTTATAATTTAAAAAAACGCCACTTGGTATTTTACATTCTAATAGACTAATAATAAGAGACTAATAATTAATTTTTCTTTTTCAATTACTATATCTAGGTGCTTCTTAGCCAAATTTGTACTATGACATTGTTTAATTGTTTCTGATATTATCACGTATTAATTGCTTACCTTTGATCCGTACCACTTAGACGAGTTCAAATGGCTTGATTCTGTTCAACTTTCGTTAAATATTTTGTTTTCCTAGTTCTTTTCTATTTAGTTTATTAGACAAAACTTTTATCCTAAGATTATTTGTTGGTTACAGTATATATAAATTTAAAATATGTACATAATTTACAGGAAAGTATGGTAATTCCATTAATCCAGCAATTAAACTAAATTTTGCTGTTTTTTCCTCTTTTATCTTAATTTTCTGTCTGAGGGTCATACATTGTTGGGCCTTGAGAGTTCACTGGTGATGTTGAGTTTAATTGGTTGGATGGACTGGGAGGCTAGGGTCTGCAGGTGTGAAGATGGGGTGGGTTAGGAGGTGCCAGAGTATTTTGGGGGAAGGATGAGGTCGATAGGGAGTTTTCTTTTTAGGCGACGTGAGTGTAATGGTGGGGGAGGGGTGCTATGGAATTGTTTAATCGTGGCGTTAGGATGCTTTTGGATGCGTTAGGATGCTTTTGATTAGTGAGATTACGGATTTGGTGATTAAGTATTTGACTTGGGGAAGTTTAATCTCGTGGTGGATGATAGAATTTCTGAGGTACCAGGGAGAGTTAGTAATGGTGCGAAGGATTATGTTTTGTTTTATTTGGATTTTGGCTGAATGGGTTTTGGCTGTTGCTCCCCATATGGACCCAGGTGGGTTGTATTATGGAGAGATATACTAGACGTTTTGTGCTAAGAGTGAGTGAGGATTTTCTGTTTAAGAAGGGATACAGAGTTCTGAATTTAAGGTTGATTTTGTAGAAGAGGTGTTTAATGTGCGGATTCCATGAGAGATTTGAATCGAAGGGAAGTCTTGGATAGGTGGTTCCTGTTTTTGTGGGTATTTCTGCGTTGTCTAGATAGAGGGAAATGTGCGGTGGAGAGTTTTTGGTTAGTGTGAATGGGACGGCTACTGATTTTCTGAGATTTATGCTGATTCACCATTGTTTGGATCAATGCTCTAGGTGCGTGAGTGCTGACTGAAGAGGCAGGATGTTGGAGGTGACAGAGAAAGTTTGGTAGGAGATGTCAATGTCGTCTGCGAAGAAGATTGTGCTGGTGGCGGGATGTTGTGGGATATCGTGGGAGAAGATGTTGTATAGGAAGGGGACAGTAACGCTTCCTTGTTCCCAGTTTTCATGTCGGTGGTGTTTTCTGGCATACCTTTTAATTTCTTCTTTGACGCTTGGAATGTTAAGGTCTCCTTATGTACCATAGTGCATTCACAATGACACATACCATTAATACTTCATTTTGGAAGATCTGGATCTTTTTGTTACTATATCTTGAACATCCTGTAATTGTATGTCGTTCACACAGACCGGATTGAGAATTTGATTATGTATCAAGATTTTATTCAGTAGTGTCAGGTTGGAATATATTGCAATAAGCCATCTGTATTCATCCTCTTATTTGTGAAGTCGACATGAATGGATTTCAGATCGTTTAGCTTATTACTCAATTTACTCGTTGTATAGTTGTGTCGTCGGCGAAGGAAGCAAGTTTCTAATTTTAAATTTTGGTACGTCGCACTTACATAAAACATACAGGAATGGTCTAAGCAAACTTCCCTGCGTTACTCCTGCGTGGGTTTTTTAAATTCCTAGTATGATTCTTTTTTGTTTTGAAAAGTCTGTTAGTTATGTAGGATATTATAATATTGTATTGTTTTGACAGAATTTTATTCTACTTATTAACTAATTACTAATGCCACAGTTGATCAATTGCTCGTGGAACATGAAGAAATAGCGCTGAGCGTGTTTGTTTTTATTATAATGGCCATTCTATTACGTCCTAAATATTAAAAAAAAACATAAACATAATTGGTAATGCAATGATAAGATTTTTAGTTTAAAAACGCACAGCTTAATTAATTATTAATAAATTTCGGCATGACGTGGTCCCTTGACGATGCGTAGTAAAACATTTTTCCAGCAGTTTTACTCATTGCATTATTTTTGAAACCTGAATTATACGTGAATAATTAATGTAATATTTGTAATACTTTAATCTGTTTGTGGGAAGCATATTAGTATTTCGTAATGACAGCCAAGGGTGGCATTTTAGTGAACCCAGTGACGTCCACAAACATGTTTTCCATGAGTTATAGTCTGGCAAAGCCGCCATTTATCGGCTATATAGATGGCCAGCACCGCATTTTCAGTTAGCTGCGATCGTGTTTTCCGTGGCTGTGAATTGTAGCCCGGAATATTTATTGCAACCTCTAACAATATATATACATTTCATTGTTCACGAGCAAACTCGCCTGCGGCATAACCTTTTGTGAATCACTTTAAATTAATAGCTACCCAAGTCTGCATTACCAGGTTTGTTTCCCGTAACAATGGAGCAGTCAGAAAAACGCAGCTTGATTATGAGTTACAATTTAAATGACAGAGAGAATATTTACTAAGTTTTCGACTGTATATTTACAGAAAAAGTGCGTAGAATGTTCTAAACTAATATGAAACAATCTCAAGATTCCTTCATATATAATTTATTATGTCTGTAAATTCACATTTAATTTTCTAATTATTTTTGTAATATTCTGACATCTGCCGTTCCTTTTTACAGTATAAATTTCAAACTCCAACTATTTAATTCAAAAGTTCTTTCCTTTTTTTCGAGGTGGATATGACGTTCGTCTAGTAACAAGTGATCACTTGGTATTGAGCATATTTTTAATCATTAGGCTATTCTCCATTCTTTGAAATACCTCGTTAGTACCTGATTATAAATATTTCACCCTAGATGAATATATGTTGTTGAAAATATACAAGCAATTGTATTACATGAAGACTAATTAGATATGGAAGTAGAAAATTAACAGACAAAATTAAATGATATTTTGGCATGACAACGTCTCTCTCCGTGGCCTGCGTGTGATAAAAGTTTTCATTACGAAAATTATTTTGTCCATCGTCGGTTATTTCTGCCTAAGTATAACTGATAAATTTAATATTTTGGTATCATTAGGTATGTCAGTACCTTAGTTAAATGTCACCAATATACATTTTATATAATGTGGCAACCCCGACTGCCATAGTGAATCAGTTCACGTAGATGCACCATAAATAGAAAAAATTATAATTTCAGGATATTCTGGTAGTTTACTGTTCAGAAAAAACATTCGTTCACATACAATTGAAATCATAGTGAATATAAATATAGTTTGTGAATAACTGATTGAACTTTGGAAGTCAAGACGAAAATTATCTTAAATTATTTTACGGTTTATTACTCGCCGATACGTTAATAAAATATGGATAGTACTAGGCAACTCAAGTATAATGACGGTTAAAAATCTTTAATATATCTATTCGATCAAGAGTTATGTGATGATGAAGTTAGCATTGGCGAGTCGGTTGGTCTATGCGACTCAATTACGTCTTAATTACACACTAAACCGCCCACAACAAGACGCACTCAGAAAAGAAATTATACTAAAAGTGGGACAAAATTAGCAAAGCGGCCTTCAGAAACAAATCTTTCATTTTTTTTACAAAAAAAAGGTTCAACGGCATCCAAACCAAGATATCTCAAATTGTAGAATATGAGAAACAAGATATAATTACGACAGTAGAAGATTGCAATGTGAAAGATGTAGATTTACGTTTGCATATTGTAATGAACAGATACGGCTGATATAATTAAGCATTTATTTTGAATTATTAGCATGTTAATTATTGTAAGCATTAACGGTTAAAAATTGTTTTGCGACATTTAATAACAACGGTTAATAATAACAGTTAAACATTGTTGGCTTGAGATCGCGTCCAAATTCTTACGTTGATTGAAACAGGCAGTTTTAATGGACGATTAATGCAAAAAATTGATAGATATCATATGGTTAGTGAATTTATCTTAATACCGGAACTCAATTGAAATAAAAGAAAAGGAGGAGATATTCAGCGATGGGCAAGGTCTCACTCGTCGATAGTCGGCACTCATCAATGACCATTGGCATTCCAGATTCTGCTCTCAAATTGTTTTAATAGTTTCAATTATTAGTGAAAGTCAAAACATTTGAATAAGATGTTCTAAAAACAAATCGTAAAGTATTAGGTTGGAAAATGGAGTAGCTTCTACTTCGCGAGATGAGCGAACTGGAGCCGTCTACGCAGCAATCCGCGAATTATTCCAACCTGAAATCTGTGGCCAGGAATCCGAATCGGAGGCCTGTCCGGGGACTGTGTTGTCAAAACAGTTCCACATAAATTTCAATAGCAATTTTAAAGCCGGAGAAATTGTAATTTTGCGAAATTTCTTGTTATAATTTCTGTGGTAAAGATCTATCAAATTTATCGTCAATCGTCTGGCGCCTACAACGTAAAGTAATTTCTGATACAAATACTGCAGATAAATCTGTTATTTAGGTATTAAAAACATTTATTTTGTCGTGTATAAAGTATATGTGTATAGTATATAATCCCTGTTAATAAATCATCTGATTGTATCAGTGTATGTATAATAATCTGTGACTAGCTGAGTGATGTGACATCGGCAGAAAAGTTGATGGTACACTTTAACATTAACAATGCCTAGATATTTTATTTTAAAATCATAAATTTACGTCTGTTATTGAAAATTAATATAAGAAAAACAGTCATTATAAGTTATCATATAAATATCACGCAACTTTCCTGGAAACCTCTTCTTTAATTTTGTCATCTGAATTGTCTCTCTAGGCTCTTGTGTTTTTTAGGTTTCTTAGCACCTGAAGAAAGGAATTTATAACATCACTTCTTTTGTCTCTATTTGAATATTTTTCTTCACATAAATATTTTTATTTTAATAATTATATTTATGTCGTCAAATTATCAGAAATTCGTTGATTATTTATTTTATTTTCAATTTAATGTTATAAATTTTATTTAAGATTATTAAAATTATAATTTAAGATTTAGACCAAGATCTCATTTTCTGTCAGGTTGATTTCGTAGCATAAATGGCATAAACTTCTGATGCCATTATTTATGGTAAAAAATCTTACCTGATACGCACTGATCAAATCTGGCGTCTGAATCTCTCAACTTCTCTATGTGGTCACCCTATTCCGAGTTTGCTTCTGCAAAATAACTTCGTAGTCGTACACCTCTTTGTTAAAAAAATACGCTTCCTTAAATTTTTAATTTTAATCAAACTTACTAGTGCTAATAATCTCAGAAAGTCGCGTGAATTGATAGTAACCAAAATGAAATATGCTATTCTTTTCTTCTAAATTTTATATGTTTAACAATGTTTCCCTATAATAAGTGGACAGCTAAGTTTAACAACCCAGCCAACAGACCTGCACAATGGTCCTTCTATGAGCGTCTAATTCCAATAAATATCCTTGGTGGATGAGGAAATCAGTTGTTAATTGCGCTCGATTATTACTCAGTTTTATAATAATTCGGTCGTTACAAAGGTCGTGTGCTGATCGACAGAGAGTTTATAAAAGGAAATTTCTACAACCTGTGCTGTACCGTCTACATCAAACAAAGGTAAAATTGAGTATCATCGGTACATGAAAGGCATGCGCTATATTAATTTGTATTACGTATCTGAAACGTGTGTCCATATCACATTTTCGCGTCACATAACCTCTTCAAATCATGAAACATGCGTAATTTTAATTTCATCCTTCAAAGAAATTTAAATTTTGTTAAAATTTTAGTACTTAGGTCAATGAGAGTAATACAAATTAAAAATCATTTTCAAATTACCTTTTATTTACTTCATCCTAGTCAGGCATTGTCACACAGAAAACACCCGCAATCGTGTTCTCTTTTTATAGTCACATTAATAGGTGCACAGAAACTATGTTTACTAGTAGTTATAAGAAATTATAAGCTAACATATGCGTAATTCATACGTACGGGGTGAGAACGTGTGAGCAGCCACCCGTAATATCCGATTCCAAATTAAAGAAAACAGTATGAATGTTCGAGTGATGAATAAAGTGAGTACATTCCCAACGAAAAAACGTTTTTGACATTCTCCACGCATGAATTGATTGGCTTGCACCGACTGTTGTAATATGAATATCATTTTTCATACAGACAACGTTATGAACGAATATGATGTAGGCGTTCTTTTATTCAGCCTTCCATCAGAGTATATTACGTAAAAAGTTTGCAGCAAATCAATTTTCAAATCATATTTCTCTAAATTTATTCGGATTTATCAATAAGAATTTTTTCTGTCTCGTTCGAAACGTAGAACTCATGCTTAGATAAAATAATTATAATTATTTATATTATTCCACGCACTAGAACAAAGAATTTTTGTGAAGAAAGTAATAATACAACTGGGAAGCTAATAGAGATCCATGAAAAGCTATTAATTTTTTCAATATTTAGATAAAAACTAGCTGACTGCCCGGCGTCGCCCGGGTATTTATTTAAATTAGTATGAGTTGATTCCAAACTAACCTTGTGGTAAAAATTTCATTTAACCAGTATAAATAGTTCCAGTATTTTAAACCTATTTACAGACCCTCCCCGACCAACTGCTCAGCATATAACTTCAAATAAACCATGATGATGACTGACGGTACTTTAACAACTCTGGAATTCAACTTCTACATAAAATAAGAGTCTCTAAAAATCATTATAAATTAAAACAAAAATACTCGCTAACTTAAAAAAGTTTAAACTACTTTCGGTACCTTAAATGAGTAAAGAAATATAGACGGTACCCTAAGAAAATAAAAAATTAAGCCGATAACTTAAGAGGGTCAAAATTACTCGGGGTAACTTTTTGTCAACCACGTCCGCCTCCACGAAGAGGAAGCTAAACTTTCATTAACCACCATGTTTAATGCGAGAAATAAACTCAGTGATTCCTGTAACTCCGGAATCGACATCAATCTCGGTTTTTTGCATTATTTTTTATGTAATCCCGTTCCAACACTACCTATACGGTAAGAGCGTTTCCCTCTCTTACCGTTTAGAGTTGAAATTAGACACTTAAAAATTCTAGAATTATACAATCAAATTAAGCGACCACAAAAACGTTTTATTCGACGCTAATAGGAAAGTTTTTAAATTCCACTCCCTCAATGTTTGTTCCTGGATCATAAATAACATGTGTATACAGTTTGGTAGAAATTAATCTACGCATTAAAGATTGTATACAGAAATTCGTTTCACCCTCTTCCACCCCCACTCCTAGGGGCTGAACTACATCTTTAACGAGAATGGTAAATGCCTGAATTAAACTCAGTGAGTTCCATAACCCCCAGATTCAGCACCAGCCTCAGTTATTTACTCATTACTTTTATGCAACGGCCTTTTACCCACATCCTCCCCCACCCCATCACTTAGGGGCTGACCCACAACTTAACTGACATATTTAATGTGAGAATTAAACACCTTGACATATGAAACCCTGGATTTGACTCAAATCCCGGTTGTTTCGCGTACTTTTATATAACGCCCTTCCACCCCCTCCCTTAATGGTACTGACTTCCAATGCTGTACGGAGTTGAAGTTATACACTAAAACATCTTAATCAGAAACTCTTTATTTCTACGGCCCCGAAAACAAAATATTCGTCGCAAAAACGACCGTTTTAGCAGGATTTAGAAATTCCTGTCCCACCAATACACGTAGGGGCTGAACTACAACTTAACTGGCATAGTTAATGTCAGAATTAAACTAATTGACTTCAATAACCCTGGAGTTGACACCAATCTCTGTTGTTTTGCGTTTTTTATGTAACGAACCTCCACCCCCTCCCTTATTGGTGCTTTAAGAGGTTGAAATTAGACACTGAAAATATGTGGGTTGAAACTATTAATCACATAGATTACAGTACATTTTTCTGATTCTTTCGTCCTAAATTAACAACTTGATCTCAAAATAATTAGAATTTTCCTAAAATACCATTTTTATACAATAAATATAATACAATATCAAAATTATTAATTCCAACTGAAAGAAACACATTTTATTTTCAACAAAGGTAAAAAATTTGGAACATATATTATAATTTTTAATTTCAAAAATTTAAACCTGAAGGAAAGTGTTTTTTCTTGTGAAAAGCGAAATATAGAATCAAGACATTTTATACTTTAAGACAAAAAGCTGTAACTTATTTTTTAAAGCAAAATTATTGTTGTTCGATTCGTCATTTGTACCGTAAATGTTCTAACCACTCAATACACACACATGATATTGTTTTAACCTTCACGATCTAACGAAATAAAATCTTAAATATTTTGAGAAATGGATTGTAATTCACTCATGACACTCAATGGTCCTTTCGGTAGGGGTAAACTGTCTCACTTTTTCTTTGTTGATATTTAGCAAGAAATTTAAGTTGTTTTAATAAAGACACGAAATTAGGAACAGAATATTCTAAAACGTTTTGTGGTCTATTAGCGTTCTACGATATCTTACACATTACAATGCCTCAGCAGTTGATGCCACTCCACAGATTTCAGCGTCTCTTTTCAGACCGACTTTGGGCCGTGAAGACTCCCAACTTCAAAAGATTAAATCGCAATCAGACGCGGTGAGCCTAGTCGCAGAACTTTTCAAGAGTGAAGGACGTGCCGTCTTGGATAGCTGCGCCCAATAGCTTACGATGTATTAGGTAGGAAGAGCAATCTACGCGAACAAAATATATTTCTAGCTGGGAACTTTAACAAATTTATTTAAAAATACATGTCTAACGTTTTGGTAATACTTTTCAAAATTTATAATAAACGTCTTTATTTTAATTTTCATTGCGATTCCTACATCCATCAAGTAAATTCTGCATTGATTCTCAGATCACCTAGTCACCAGATACTTTATCAAACGAAATTTTAATTCCTGAGCAGCTTTTTTAAGAGCACAAAGTCCATTTGTTCATAGCAATAGTTGTGGAAAGCGAAATATTTAAATATATATTTATGTGACTAACTTTAATTACATTGTTATCATCACAAATGTCATTATATTATCTACATAAGTAGGTGTAATGCAATAATCATTAAATAATTTAACTTTATACTGCTGATTAAATTAAAAAACTGTAAAATAGAAATAGTTTAAGGCGTTGGGGCAACTAAGAATTACCTATTAGTGATATTGGTCAACGGTGAAAAATGGGAAAAAATATAAGAAACCGCAAAACAAGTTTGATAGAAATAAATAGCACACGACATATATGAAAACTTAGTTGCTTTCTTCGGGTGTTTAAATTCAACATTTTTTTAACTGAACTCGGCACAACCCATTATTATATATAATATCAAAACTGCACAATTCCAAACATTCCTTCGATCGTCTAAATGCAAAGAGTTTACTCTAGAGTCATATACGGAATTCTTTGTATTAAATCTAACATCACTGCCAATTACTTACACACCATCCATTTCTATAAAACTGAACAGCATCTGTTGTTAAGCTGGTAGTTTTGTTTCTATATTAATATTTTTGCTTTTGTTTTTTCCACGAGTCCTTCATAAAGCTCGACTAATATCAACCCCTGAATAAAGCAACAACGGTGGCAGAAACATTGTGTCGTATTTATTTTATTACCTAATTTGACCACTTCGTTACCTATTTAATAATTTTTAACTTATACAGTAATTTTTATATTTACTCGTCCATTTCAGTTTTTACTTTGCGCAGGCGTAAAATATAGTAGCACAAGAAATCAACGACCCGTATAGCAGACAATAACAGAAATTAATTTTGAACAATTTAATTTATAGCCTGGCGATAGTTTTGACAAAAATCACAACAGTTGACCGAAACGTCTACTCACTTTCAAATTATATTGTTCAAAATTAATATATTTTATTGTCTGTTAAACGGGTCGTTAATTTTTTGTGTTATTGGATTAAATACGTTAATTTTGTTCTTAAAATATAGTAATTCATTCTAAATGACAATACGTGGGCAGTAAGTGAACTCAAAACTCAGTTTCTGTAGAGTATCTAGTATATAATTCAAATCGCTCAATTCTCTTAACATAATTTAGACTTATTCATAAATGAATATATTTATATATATAAAGTATAACAAACGAGTATAACGGATATTAAAAATTTGTCTCAAAATAAAGAATCATTTATCTATCAAATCAAAATTAATAAAACCATTTATAGAAGCACACACAAAATGGAGAGATAATATTTACTCCCAGTAAATGTTACAACTAAATATAAATACAACTGTTAAAATGTAGTAATGCGGATTTCAGCAATCTCTAATCAACAACTAATTTTTTTTAAGGTTTGTAATTCTAATTTTTTTTCTTGTATATTATGGCGTATTCTATTTCCTCGGCCGATGACTAATGGAATGAATAAGAAATCTAAATGTTTACCAAGAGGTTAGTGTCGAATCAATTCCAACTCCGGGTCAATTTAAATGAATTCCCGGACAACGCTTGGCTCTCAGCTAGTATTTTGTAACAATCAACACACAATTTTTTAAAATTAATCGTTTCATTTTAACACCACACAATTACCACCAAATATTCTAGAAAGTTTCTAAATTTTTAAATACACCATATTTTGCATATAATTGCACATACATTTTCATACGATCCCAGTAAGATTTGCTGTTGGAAACTCCAATATACTCATTTTTTAATGGTTGTTATATTTAACGTTGCTTTAAATTATATATTTTTCGTAAAGTACAATGTTTGCTTTTTAAACTTTGTAATTGTAATATTCGATTCTTTTCTTGATCATTATATTATGACGTATCCTAATTTCATCGACCGCGGACTATTGGAATAAATAATAATTCTAAAGCTAATAGATTTTAAAAGGTATAGAGCAAGAGAATATAAGTAACGAAAGTTATAAAATGGCCAGAAAAATTATGAGGCGCATTTAGTGTTAATTCTTTATAAATAATTAATAATATAGTCAGAAGTATGTTGACAAAAATAAACATAACATAAAAGAAATTCAAATAAAGGTTAAACATTTCCAATTAATCTTACAGTTTTTCTGATTCCTAAAGTTTAGCCCACACTGAGATACAAATCGTTGTTGGATAAACAACACGTTGCCAACAAATTGTTGAGAAACAACATGTATCTGGATATATGTTGCCTGTAATGTTGCGCGTCCACACCAAGTTGTGAACTTGGACATTGCTGCTGCTGTAAGTCGTTCTTTCATTGTAAAAGTGCCCATTTCAATAAACGGAAAAGAAGATGGTGGCAGAGAAAATTTTTATAACATGCGAGAATCTATGGCTACAACTTAATGTTAGAATTAAAGTTAAACGACCGAAGCTCTTCCAAAACTGGCATCCTGATCTAAAAAGTATTTAATTAGCGATTGAAAATGTATTTGGTTTGCTATTTGCTGTTTTCCGAACATTTAGGAAACATCCTAAAAAATTAGAAACTTCGTTAGACGAAATGCACAATCAAGACGCAACTGCAGGAACATTTGACAGTGAAGATTTGCAAACTGGTATGATAACACCAGGTTTATGGAGATTAGAAACTGAAGGAGGTTTACTAAATTTAAAGCGGAACCCCAACGGACCTTCTAAAGATGAAAAAAATTCGGGAACAATTACAATTTTTTATTTCACAAGCAGGGAAAGTACCGCGGCAACATTAATTTGCATAGAATTATATTAATGTATTAGTAATACTATTTTTGATTAAATTTTATTCTAATTAAATTAAACTTTTTGATAAGAAATACTTTCTTTCTAAACCTATTTAATTTATAAAATAAATTACGAACCTCAACGGTACAGTGACTACCTGGCAATGGATTTCTTTCCCAATTTAAGGAAATTATTCTATATCGAAACCATATGTTTCCTTTTGAAATTGTTCCATCCATACTTTTACTTTTTTCCTCAATTTTCCTCCTTTCACGACTAAATTGAATTTTTAAGGAGTTAATAATGTTTCTTTAAATCTCATCTACCTTTCCCATCCTGGACATTTCATCAACTTTTCATTTCTGACTGTATTCTTTATTCCAATGCAGCTTGTAGCGTTTCGATGAGTACTAGAACGTTCATTTTTGTCCATTAATTTTTTCTTTCTACACTTTCCTCCGTCACTTTTCTAAATGTATATGTTAATGTAAATATAGAAATAAATTAAACACGTAACTAAAATAATGAAAAATATAAACCTCACTTCCCAGTGTATTGCACAAAATGTTGCCAACACGGAGCGAGGTTTTTCGTCTGAAATGGAAAACACGGATCAAATCAACAAGCAACAAAATTCTTGCAACATTAAATCATTTCCGTAATAACGTTGCAGTGAACGCTTGTATTGTTTGTTTAACACGGCAACGTATAACAAATGACATATATTTCCAGATATTTCTCGTAAAAAATATAAATAATCACTGAACTAAGCAGTCGAGTTAATTAAATTTTTGCCAATTTGCTTTAACAAATTTACGATACAATCATAAAATAAACTCAGAAAACGTATTAAAAAATATTTCAGTCCGTGCGTGAGAGTTTTGAATGAAGTATGGTTATAAATATGAAGGGTCCCTTATTTATTAATAAAAATCTAAAAAATGTCAGACTATATTTTTTATCAACAAACAGATTTTTCCAATCTTTTCTTAATTATTTTTAAATTCTGAATGTTTATATGTAAGAAAAATTCCGATTTTTCAAATATGTAGGTGGTAAGACAGATTAAAAGGATTTTGTCGCCAGGAGACTGCCCTCGTCTTAGGAACACATGAGATAAAACGCGATTACTTCAGTTCTCCCCTAGAGAGCAGTACGCTAAGGAAACAAACAGATTACGAAGAATACGACTAAAACCAACGCCTCTTAAAGAGATTAAATTTTGCCGAGTGTTTCTTGTTGTCAGACAAAATAAATCATTAAAACGTTCACAGCGGCGCGAGGTGCCACGCTACATAATTACAAAAATTGATTTAATGTTGTAATTTAAACATAGTTAGGAAATTGTAAACGATGTATTCTTAAGATTTATTTAAGACATTTAACTTTTTTTAGATTTATTCATATTTTAAAGTTATTTGTTTGAAAAGTCTTTTCTGTAAAACTCCGAACTTATTCTAGATCAACAAAGACAAACGAAACGCTCATATCTTCCAAATCTTTTATTTATATATTAATAGATTATTGTATTGGTTTCGAATTTATAAGAAATAATAAACAAATTTTCTCTAGACGCGTTCATAGCCTTTTCTCTAAAACAAAAAACGGTATTGGGTTTAATCTTACTGACCGTTCGATTTTATTGTCCGATAAAAAATTCCATTCAGCAAAATTTGCACGTACTTTAATATAATATTGGGTAACTCTTCAATAATATCAATATGTCCAAGAGACTGAGGAAACTTCAGTTTTCTAATATTAATAATGGTAACCGGGATAAATTAATTTCCATTCTTTTACGTTTTTTATATCAACAATTACGTTTTAAGTTTTACCAACTCATAAAACATTTTAATTATCTATGACACATCTAATTCTTTATCTTATTATTTTAAGAGCTGCAAAAATCAATTTGGAATAAGGTGATACCCTTTTTTTTAATTACAATTTAACGTCGCATTAACCTTTTGGTCATTAGCGACTTACATCTGTTAAGTTCTTCATTTGTATAACATTTAAATTACATTAAACAAATCAGTTTTCATCGTAAAGTCTATGAGGTTGTTTATTGCTGCTGATGAGTTGCAAATCTCCATCATTGAATGTGCGGCTATGGTTGATCTTCTTATCTCGCTATGATTGGGGCAGTCAAAGAGGACATGAGGAATTGTTGTGGGCTCCTTGCATGAGCTGCATACCGACTGCGGAGATCTGTAAATCAAGAATGAATGAGTGAAACTGGAGTGCAATGTTCTTATTCTGGCTACAACAACCTGTTGTCTTCGAGATAGTTCTTTCGGGTGCGATATTTCTCTGATGCTGTTGACATTTCTGAGGATGACTCCGCATTCCTCTGGTTTCACACGTCTACTTCACTTTTCCTCCAGTTCCTTGTAGAACCCTACTCTGCAGTCCCTGCTGGTGCAAACTGGCAGGTTGCTGGATCTTCCTTGATGATCAGCTTCCATCTTCGCTAGGAGATCTGCCCTGTCGTGCCCTACTATGTCCTTATGCGCCGGTAGCCAGGCTATAGTGACCCGGTTTCCTTTTTCTTGAATTTTCAATATATTCTCTCTAATTCGATTTATGCAACCATTTCTGTGAACTGTACTGGTTATTCTGTGTATTGCGTCCTTGAAATCTGTTAATATGATATTGTTGACCTCCGGTGTTTCCAGACACAGTTCCGTGACCATGAAGATGGCGTATAATTCTGCTGAAATTATCGACGCATTATGATTTATAGCGATATATTTTTCTTTACCTGTCGTAACTATTGCGCACCCGTCCATTTGAATTTTTGGACCCATCGGTATAAATGACTCTGGGAGAATTATATCTTTGTAGCAACTGATAGATTTCTGCGTTCCAGATAGTGTTATGTGGATTGTTTACTTTACGTTTATGTAGCGATGTATCGATTGGAATTTCGTTAAGCTTCCATGGTGGTATGCTTGCCGTGGTTTTGTGGTCTATCTCTGGAAAAGTCATTCCTTCCTTTCGTAATATATCCTTTAGTGTAATGTAGTACGGGGTTAGGTTTCTAGGTGGTTCTTTCTCTGCATATCGAGTTGTGATGGTTTGTTCTCTTATTATTGGTTTTGATGCCTCTCTTGCCGTAATCGCGTAACTAATTGCAATTACTTTCCTTCTCTGTCTATGCGGGATTTCGTTTGCCTCAAGTGTGAGTCTCGGTATTGGGGTGGTTTTATAACATCCGGTTATCACTCTCATTGCCTCATTTTGGACAACGTTTAGTCTTCTTAGCATCCTTTTCTGTGCTGTCATATATATGTGTGTGCTCCATAATCTATTTTTGTTCTGATCATTGCCCTGTAGGTGAGACTCAATAGTTCCATCTTTGCTCCCCAGTTCTTGGCAGCTAGTAGTTTGAGGATTAATAGACGTTTTTTGCTTTCTATGATTAGTTTCTGGATGTGAGTTTAGAGTCCCAGAAAATTCCCATAATCTTGTATTGTTTAACATATTCAATATTTATATCATATATTTTTAAAGGTATCTTTATTTGTTTGTATTTCCTTGAGAAGCACATTGCTTTGACTTTGCAAGGGTTAAAATTGAGTCCCATTTTTTCAGCCCACTGAGTCGCCTTGTTTATTGCCTCCTGCATCACTTCAGAGGACAGCTTCATGTTGTTCCCTCTAGTCATCAAGATGACATCATCTGCTAATATCATATATCTATCGGGGGTTTGGCGATTTTTATATCTTACAGTTCGTGAAAGTTTCACTTCGGCCTCCACACGTCAAGATGGTGCATGCATGGATCAGGAATGGCCCTATACCCATATTTTTGTTCACAAAATTTCATGTGCTAACTGTGATGCTTTTTACAAAGAAGAAAGTAAACGGACCTTAATAACTCGATTAAAAGAACATTTCAGATTTTATGATGTCACCATACACAAACACTAACGATCACAAATTTGATGGAGGCGGTAGCAAAATTCCTGATATTGAACACAGGTATCAGGCTAGGTTAATCACTGAAATGGTACACAAATAATTACATAACACCTCTATTAATATTCAGAATGATACCAATTATTTGAGGAGTCTATTTGAAACAATTTTATCTTCCTGACGTCTTTGATAACGTATGAAATTTTCAGTCAGATTTGACGTATGTTAGTTCTTTAGTTATGAACCTAATGAGACGACAAAGTCAGGCGCAACGTCGTGCTTTTAATTTTTTATTCTGCTGAATGTAACTTTTCAGTTAAATATTTTAACTTCCACGTCTACTGCGAGAGACGGTGTAAGTGAGTCAGTAATAAACAATGATCAAGAACCCAGTTATTGAGTCCCAGTACATTTATTATTTACGTTATGCGAACTTGTTTCCAAGAATCTTTCTGTGCTAGCGCTTCATTATTCATCTATAAATATATAAAGCACAATGATATTAGAGTACATAGTATACATCATAAAATTATAACGTTACACATCTTTCTTGAAATGTAACGTCGTTAAAAGCTTTTTATGCATATTTCCCAGTCTGAGTTTAACTAATTTTTAATATTTAAAATCTAATTGCGACTAATGATCATCATTCGTCTAACCTCGTAGGACAAAGATTTTATATATCTACCTTCACATCGTCAACTTGGATCATACATTATAACATTATTAACTTTATTTATATACATATCTATTAATTATAGTTATTATTTGTAAAACAAAAACCATGTTTTATTAATTTTATTGCAATTTTACAACTTCCGTTAGTGATTTAATTTCTTTTTTAACTTATAATTTGCAAAGCGATTGCTAATATCTAACAATTTGCTCGTAACGGATAATTCATGTCTTACACTAGTCCTGTTTTCTAATAAATGCAATATTAATTTTTTCATAGAGCGAATGAAACTCTTCCATTGTTCTTATTAATTTAAGTTACACAAGCTGAGTGTCCGTTATTCATACGGAAAAAAAATGTTTGCACCTTTTACATTGCTTTGGATAGATTTGTTGTTAATGAAAACTTACTTATAACTAGATGTTCCAATATAAACTTTTTAAACTTAATACTTTTTATTTGTTGTCTCTATCAAATAATAGTTTCTTCACGCCTGCTCTTGTCAGCAGAGATTTGTGTTTTCCGTCTAATAGCCTGCCCGGTGAAAAGTAAAATAGTCAGGCTTATAATGACGGATGACATTTACTGCTTTAGTAAGATGTTTGTTGTAAGGCGAACATAATTCATGCCCGGGCAGTTAAGTCTCTTTTTGGAATAGCCATTTAGTATCAATATTCTTTAAAAAAATTATTATTAATTGACAAACAGAATTTAGTATTCTATGACTCAATGTGCTAACTTAACAACAATGGCAGTGTCGTTAGTAGGAAACTCTCCAACCAAAGGTTCTCTGTTGATGATGATTGAAACACACTCACAACGTCCATGCCAGGTTTCGAATCGGGACATCTGTGATGCGAAGCAAATTACAATGGCCCTTACACCACAATAGTCTGGCAGTCTCAGTGTGATGGGTACTAGTTTGAAATTGCTTGAACATAAGACACAGGCTCCAAACAATACTAGTAATAATAATAATAATAATTAACTAATAATCAATTAACTAAGAAAGTGAAATGGCACCAGACATGATATTTTGGACGACAGATGGTAGTGCCTGATAGTCAAAATAAATTAAGAAAGAATTCATGGTTTTCAGCCATAAAAGTCAGGACTGGGGTAAGCCGTGGCCGTAGGAAAATTGCTTCACAAAACGAAACATCATCGTAATTCCCAAAATTGTAATTCGAAGAGGAATAAAGTAACATGTAAATACCGTGACTGGAGAATATCAACCCCGATCATCACAAAAAGTGTAAGAAATTCAGATGGAAGGAGGCGGGGGAAAAGAGATAAAGAATACGACATTTGTCCTGGAGCGTCATTATTTTTTGGATTCTTTCACTATATTCGCCTGATAGTCTGACTTTCGTTCACTGGTTTTTTTAGTCTAAATTCTTACAGTAAAGCTCACGGTAAGCCAACATAGGAAATTCCTATGCTGGTTAAGTACTGTCTACCTTAGGCCGGGTTGACACCCCCCCCCCCCCCCCTTGCAGAGATCTTCAGTTTAAAATATACCGAGAATGGATTCAGCGAAATCACCAGAGATCGAGACACATATGTGGAGACGTAAAATGGCAACGAGTAGGACGGGCGTAAGAGAAGAAACCACGGTCCTGTGAAACATGCCCTCGGCGGAAACTTATTGCATTTCCTTCAATGCTGCCAATTCTGTTTAGTTTTTCAAGCCCGATAAAATGTATGTTTAATTGTGAATCAGTTTTTAATTATCTGCGGCATGTTCTACGTCATAGCGAGGCCCCAAGTAATGCGACCCTGAGTTTCGAGTCTAGTGCATAAGAACCCATATACATTTTTAATTGTGTACATTTTGTATTTTAGTTGTATTATTAATATTATATTTCATGAGGAACCCCTGTATACTTGTATTGTATTTCACGTAATAGTAGAAAGTATATTTCGCAACTTAATTATATAAACTGACTGACAATCACATGAGCTCTACGCCAAGAACATCTACGTGTGAGAAAAGATATCGTGCCTATATTAAGTTATTTCATAAATTTTATTAAATCATTATAATTATTGACTGGCGTTCCCCTTCAACGCTAATTGTGAAATTGTTAAATAAATTTGTATTAGATAATTATAGTTAATGATTCAATAAAATTGCTCTCATTTAATCCAATAACCTAATCAAGTAAAGATCAAAGTATGCGGCCAAGAAGTTTCCGTGATAATTGGCGTCCAACTGTGAGACTTAAAACCGTTATTCACCTCCATATATCAAATATTTAAGACTTCATCGAAGTGTATCGTCCATTTTACTGTGCAAATAGAACAAAATGGAACCAGAGACAGACAGAATTTTAACTGGCATCGCTTTCGGATAAATATGTACAAAAATCACTCAATTCTAAGCTATTTGCAAACAAAACTACGTCTTCGTCGAGAATCCTCCACTCTTACTTCCTGTACACGCCCACACACATCAGGATAAAACCTGCGTGACAAAACATTAGGATATTTTAAAAATTGTATTAAGCCAATATAATGAATAGCCGGAATTACGCTCCAAATAACATACTATTTGAAAAGTAATCAAATTAATAAAAAATATAAAATATCAATACTTGTTGGCCCAAATGCACGCAGTGTGTTAATTACGTATGAGCGATTTCAGCCATTGAAGAGCTTCGGGTAAGCTACCAAAATTGGTTAATTATAGTACTCTGTAATTTTTAATTAAATATTTCCAAACCTGTGATTTTCAATATTTTCTTTGTAATCATTTATATTGCTAGAATCCATTACATAAGCTATACTTCTTCAAACCAAGTAGGGTGATTAATATTGTAACTCATGTTCCTAACTCGAGAATATTTATGGGAATCAATGTATTTCTGTTCCGGTCAGTCACTCAATTTGAGTCATATAATCTTCTGTAAAGTTGTTTGTCACATAAAAATTTCATGTCAAAGCAGTGAAGGTTACAGACAGTTTTTTCGAATGAAGAGACCCGGAAGAACAAGTTAAATTAAAAATAAAATACGAGATGCGGTATATTCGTGTGCCTTATCTACAAATTGAAGGATAACATTTTCCATATTGACCTTAACTCCAGATACAAAATGCGCACAAAATAGATTAAGAATTTGCTCTCGTAAACAAATCAGGACGCCGGGAAAGTGAACAGTTTTTTGTCTCGGCTACGCAGCGGGTGGTCAGAGGAACTGAAAAGGGTCAATGCAGATGTGGCGATTTTTCATGGAGACAGCGAGGAAGCTGTTGGCTAAAATGGACTGGACGGTCGGAGAGAGAGGATCAAGTTTGGAAAGGTGAGTCTGGATGCAGATAAAATATGCTGCTATGCTCGGCAGAACTTTACGTAAGAGAATCGCGCGGTAGTCTATATTTCTTTTAAAACATTTCATTAGTCATTTTCATACTAGATTGTTTCGCATTCCACAAAAACATATTTCTTATTTTACAGTGTGCTCTTTGTATGCGTGGATGAATTGTGTAATATATATTGGCATCATTAGTTTGTCAATCAGGAAATTTCATCTTATTAAATTCAAATAAAATATATCAATCAAAATATAAAAATAAATTAAAGTAATTATTTTTAAAATTAAACAACCTCACCACAGAGAGTAATACGAATAGGTAATTAAAAACGTTATAAACATTACTTAAATTATCCTCCAAAGAATCTAAATAAATTTATAAAATAACTTTGAAGGCCAGCGGGTTGTTTGAAAAAAACTAGAGTGATACGATCTCCCTTTCTTAAAATATTTTTGTAATTTTCAATATAAGAAGGAAATAATTCGGACTTTACTGTATTTAACAGGTTTACGTGAGAACACGAATTAAAATGTTAATAATTCATCTGACATTATGCACGAGTCCGAAAATCTTAAACTGCATGATCAGCAGTCCATAAATCGAATAATTTAATTATTTACATTTCTTTAAATCCAAATGTGAGTTTTATTTTGTTAACATCAAGATTATTCAAATTACTTTCAATACAAAATTGACTAATAATATTTATACCTTGTAGTAGATGTCAAGAAAGCTAAATTTAAATTTTCTCATAGCCCCCGTGAAATTATAGACTTAACAAAAAGTAAAATGCTTTTATTTACAGACATAGCATACACAAAACAAACTCGTACAAATAACAAACAATAAGTAAATGAATGTAAAGTCACCATTTCGTCAGCTGTCGAAAGAAAAAATTGCGTTCTGACATTCGAGAATCGCTAAGTTTCGAAGCTGGCTATTGTTGAATATTGGTGGATGCTAAATGTAGATAAAACCCATCAAGAACGGAATTGTGTTGCTTATAATGAGAGTGAAATTTTTCTAGGCGCACTTTGATTTGAAACAGGTTTTCAGAAATAATTCTGCCTAAATTAGGGGTACTTACAACTGATACTCATTAAGATCGCACAGACTAACCAAAGTCAGAACTAATCAAAGGCCAGTGTCTCTAATGTGAAAATTTTTCAGCTCTCAGTTTATTGCAGGTAGAAAGGCGAATACAGATAGGGCCACGATACTAAATCGGGAACACTCTCTACCCTCGGAAGGACATAAATCTTGGTGCGTTTTAGTATGAACTCCTAACTAGTATTCTGTAAGTTAGGATAAATAATTATCATTATAATATGATAATGTTTCATTTTTTTTCGTATTTTGACATCGCCATAAGTCTGGAAAAATTCCATGTCTGTACACAAAATATTAGTAGATAGATTATAGTCGTCTAAAGTTAGAAAATTTTTATAATACTGCCTCCATTTTAGTAATATTTAATATTTCAAGAACTGCAACAAAATAAATTTCCCCAAAGTTGACTTAGCCAATGAGGTGAGGCTATGGATTAGGGTCTTCAACTGCCAAAACTGAAATAATGGATCCCGCAAGGTGAAACGAGTCCGAATAACATCTCAAAATGTTCCGATTAATACTATTTAATTATTTATGGGTACAACACAGTCGTTAGTTAAATTATGGAATTGCAGTTGTTACAATCATTAAAAGTAATAATAGAATGTGATATTGTTACATAGAAATACAATTATTTGATACTATCTAAAATATGTGTTTCAATTTTCATTTTAAATAAAACACAGTGAACATTAGGGAAATATATAATTTACTAAGTAAAATATAATATTATAGGAACATGTACCTAAGGCATAATCATGACAAATAATAAGTGATAAACTTAAAAGAATTAAATGATTTTTAATATTCATATTACATTTAGTCAAGAAAGTAATTTTTATACATTTACAGTACATCAAGTATCTTGAGGATTGTTATGTATATAGAGCAATTTTCATGGAAATGTGTCACGAAGACGCGCACTTTTTTTTAGGGTAACAGACGACATGAAGGTAATCCACATAGTTGAAACTCCCCTTTAATAGCATAGGAAGGGATTTGAAAGGGGGGATGCGGAAGGGTAGAGGAAGGTAACCAAGGGTTAACTAGGGCCCCCGGGCTATGGTTTAAGGATCCTACCCGGCAATTCGCTTAAAAGTTATGCCGGGAAAACCCTAGAAAAACCTGCATCAGGTAGGTCTGGCACTGGGTACTTGTCCAACCCCCTTCCGATGGCGGGAGAGGGGTTAGCCGTGGGGTCGCAGCATTCCCCTCGCCGTGCCTTGACCGGTTTAAGAGGCAGCTGGCCGACTATTCCAATAGGAATAACGGACAACTCTTACCGTATGCCCAAGGTCTTTGATCCCTGAACATACACCTCTAAAAACAGTTAAAAAACCAGAGAGATGGGAAGGCAACCCCAAAGGTAGCCTCCGCCAGAGCTCTCTGGGAAGGTTCACCTGCAAGAGAATTCTCTCGCAGGCTTCCTCCCTGAGACTAGCACGTGAGATATTCGTAAACGAAAAGTCGCTGACCCTCGAAGCCTGCGCGAGAGAAATGGTTCTGGGTTTTTTACGGACCGCGAAAACCAAATGGTTTGGTAGTGAAAAAATGAATTTTTGGATAGACTGAAAGGCCGGGCCCGAAGCGGCAATGAGTTAGGTTATGGCCAAGACAAGCCACCCTTGAATTTGTAATGTGATCACGAAAGCAAGATGGCACACTTGAGAGTCGAGGCTTGGCCTTTGGTAGTGTGAACTGTAAAGGCGTTTGATGGAAAGGAAGATAGCGGTCGCTGTGTTGCTGTCACTGGAGGACTTCACTATTGGAGATGGATCAATAACTAAGTAATACTCACCGGGAAGAATCCAGATAATGAAAAATTTGAAAGAACCAGCGATCAAAAACTGCTACGAAGTTGATATAAATATGAAGTAACGCTTGTAGTAACAAAATTATAATTCCATAGTAAATATGAACGATCCTAAAAATTATAGTACAAACCACATGACAAATCAAAAGAAACTGAAGCAAACACGTTCATAGTAGTAGTATTTGAACCCTTTCTTCGCTTTAATACAAATGTGGAACATGCTTCGTGGCACTATAGGAGCAATAAAATTGTCTAAACAAATGAAAAGGGATTTTTGAAAGAGTTGAAAATAATACTCTAAGTCATCTCATTACAGTAAGTCCACAAACAACTCTCATGAATCAATGAACCCATATCAGCGTACAAGCTCCGTTACGACTAAAGTAAATCTCAATTACCCGTTTCAAAATTTAAAGAATCTTAATTTTATGCCACTATCCAACAGTTATAATTTTGTAATTCTTTCTTGTATATGAATTGAAATAAAACAACGCTCCACATTACAATTTTGTAGCGGTTTAAATTTAGTAATTGTGTACCGTTGCTGGTATAACGAGAGCTTATTGAATTACCCAATATGAATATATGTTTGTTTTACAAACTATGAATTAAAATCTTCTATAATGACAGATATAACTCTAAACTGTGACTTTGTGGCATTTGAACTGTAACCTTCCGTTTCTAAGCTAAATTTTAGAACTGTAATAAACTTATTACATTTATTAGTTGATAATAATAATAATAAGTGTGGTTATATCTTTTTTTGTTTTGTTTTGTTGTCTTTGCTTTTGTTTAGTAACTACGGTGATGGCAAATTGTGAACAAGAAATTAATTAAACCATACTTATTAAATAACTAATAACTCTAGAAGAATATTTATAATCTTTATCGCTTATCATATTTTGAAAATATTATTTGTAATATACATGCTCTGGTATATATTCAAATGAACTGAACATTGATGTAGAAAGTATAATAATAATATAAGAGTTTATTATAGCGCATACAGTAAAAATTAACCATGTAACAATATCTGTAAAATCATAGGAAAAATTATTAGTATATAATTTTCGACATAGATTTAATTGTTTCATTATAATGGTAACATTATGAAACAACCATTATAACGTGAAATAATAATTCAAAAATTCGTGTTCTTCTGGAATACTTTTCCAACTTTCGAATCTAAACAATTTTTCCTTATAGAAATCCGTGATATCTGCATGCAATAATTGTTTTAGTGCTTTGAAAGTTAGTGCACACGAAGTTTCATATTCTCGAATTAAATTATATAAGTTTTAATTTCAGTGTATTTTGTCAGAATTCGTCCAGTTATTTATTAAAATAATTTTATTTATTCATAGTTATTTTATGTATACACCACTAGGGCAAACTGTTCATTTTCAAATAAATACACACATTAATTACTTTATTTGCCGTCATTGACTCATCGAAACTCGATGAAAGCAACTACGAGTAAAATATGATTACATCTTCAAATTACGGAATCCCATATACGTGTCCCATTAACTCAGTAGAATAACCACTAAACGAGCAGCTTAAAATGCGTTTCCAATTAGACGCTGCGTGCTTCGGACGAAAGTGGCGACACATCACCGCCTCAAATAGCGGGGACGAATGCAACGCGCAGTAAATGCGATATTAGATTGCTTGGTCGCATAAAGGGGACGCTCTAATAAAGTTCACAGGAATTTCAAACTAATATAGCATACTAAAGTCCTAAGCCTCAAAATACAGTTGAAAAATTACAAATGATCCTGCACCATATCTACCTACGTTAAAAAAAAAAGTGACCATGCAACCCATTAAATAGTATTAACCAATTAGATAATTAATTAATTAATTGATCAGAATGGAAAAATCTCTATTCTGATTCATTATTTCGATTTCATAACCTTTTCTCCTTAAATTCCATTTGAAAGCATTTCTTACGTTCTGGAAATAAATCATTGTACCTACCCATTCTTCATTCAAGTCCTAATTTATTCGTGAATAATATGATTTAGTAAGTGACCCTGTGTTCAGATTTATATAATGGATGTGGAAATTTTCCGTATTTTTAAGATGTATATAAAATGCTCCTACTAAAATCTGAATACTATGATAATTTTAAAGATTGTATTTTTACACCTGTTTATATTAAAAATAATGCAGTTTTTCGGCCAATATCAGACAATATTTTATTTATTTGACAACGTTTTGGTACGTGTTTGTACCTTCATCAGGTCTTTCCTGCTGAAAAATTGTACAAAATAAAGTTGTATTATCAAGAATCCAATGAATTTATAAAAGTGGTTGCTCAACCTCTTTTGTTACAACATTATTTTGTTCAATTTCTCAGCAGGAAAGACTTTCTGAAGGTACAAACACGTACCGAAACGTTGTAGTAAATCAATAAAATATTGTCTGATATTGGTCGAAAAACTGCATTACTACGATAATTTGTTTAAATACTCATTAAGTATTTAGTAAATCCGAAAACCGTAACAAATATAATAAAATTAACAGTAAAGTTTGAACAGGCCGTCTCATAGTTCTCCGTATAGGGATATAGGGGATAGTTCACCCAAAAAGCGGAAAATCTTTGTCTAACTACACCAAACCCTGCAGAAGTCTGGCAAGCAAATGTTCTCCGACACAAGTCCCCAGTTTTAAATCCTATTCTTTCTTCCTTGCAAAAGAATATAGATACTGTTTGAAACGCTGGACTCTTTCTTCATCGTAGAAAATTAAACCTCTTAATCATTTTAATATACTCTGCAAAATACAAGTTTCAACCTCAGCGCCATAATATTAGCTTAACCGGTCCGGCGGTAAACAAAATGGGTGCATTTTCTGACATTCTCAATGGATTTTTAAACATGGGATGGAAAGACAATTAAATTCTCTAAAACCTTTATCTTCGACAAATTAGTTTACTATCGACCATTTTGGAGAAATCAGCACTAGAAATATGACAAACTGCGCTATTTTAGAACAGTCGTAAATTTGACGAAAACGGTATACCACTTTTTCGACGAAATTTCGTACTCAAAAACACCATTCGATGCAGAATTATATACTCTACAATTTATTACTGAACATAATTTTTAATATCATGCTTGCAGCTTTTACTATTAGTGAAAAACTGAGGATAAATGCAAAATTTCTTGGTTTTTAGGCCACAGAAACGTTTCCTGACGCCTTTCGAATTGAAAAACTTGGTTTTTAACTAATAGCCACAACATATACAAGTTGGAAAAAAAGCGGCCATTTGCGCGGAAAGATATATATATAGCTACTGGGTTAATGTAAGAACGCAACGCTTGAAGTAAAATTATAGTAAAATTTAATAAAAATAAAGCAGATGGAAAGCCTCCGCCGTGGTCAAGCGTCGGAGAGTGACTCTCGTTTTTTCCGAGCATTCCAAATATAAAACCCAAAGTGGTTATCCAATTGTAATTCAAAAATGGCCGCCAAAAGTTAGACCATAGTAAGGTTTTAATGTCGCCTTGCAATCCAACGCCAGAGGCAAAATGGTAAGATACAGTGCATGAGATTTTAGAACTGAAACACTCCACATTATAGCTGGCTGTTTCCTAAAATACCGGGGCCACAATATTACGCTGAAAATATAAATATTAAATAATTTATAAAATCCTTTCATCACCTATATTGGTGGTCATAACAATATATATGCGGATTGTATTGTAACATCACCACAAAACATATTCCTGAACAATGAATGAATTGTGACTCCATTCATCTACTACAAATTTGGACAAATTTAAATATGAAATTTGCTGGAATAATTATTAGTTTCCGGAAACATTTGATACAGTTTTTGTTATATATTTCATTGTTATTGAAATAGTGTAAATATATTCCTGTTTAAAAATTGGTACAAAAAAATTTAATCAGAACAAAGTTCTTGAACTGTAATTTATTTATCTAACAGAAATGGTTGTTACAGAACTTTCGCCATTAATTTTTTCAGTACCTTCATGATGTTCTTGGAAATATTCTTCCTCTAAATCCAATAAGTGAGTGGATACATGAATACATGAATTATTATAGTTATGATTAAGGAAGTAAACTATCTTAATGTGAGTATTGGAAATATATTGTGCTACTAATATAACTGTCTTTTTAGAAGTTTATATATATATATATATATATATATCCACAGAAGCAATTTGCTTGCATAATTTGTTTCTGGGCTGATTGATAAAACATTTAGATATTTTCTGAAAAAGAAGAAAGTTCCGTTTGTTTCTTCGTAATATGAGATAAGCTATTAATTAGAAGCCAAAATTTTTAAACAGAATTCATTTTATTATTTATGTAATCATGCTGTAACGAATCACACATTCGTTACTTGTAAATATTTAACTGTAAAGTTCAAACATTGATACTAGCAACTAAATATATTTTTTTATAAATTTTAAGTTTCCGAAGCGTAATACTAATTTGTTTAAATTAGGTTACTACCCCATCGAAATAGTCCCAATCAGAACACAGATAAAATTTATGTCCTGTGCATTTAACACTTTTGTACTTCCAGTTTGAAATTTATTAAATATGAGATAAGACTTTCGTAAATTATTGTTGTAAGCTAGAAGCACTGAAGGTGTGAGCGTATATTTGGCATAATATATTGAAACAAATATCTCGATTTAATCCAACAGTAATCGTTAAGAAAAACAATAACATAAAAACCACTTGTTTTTCAAAATTTAATCGTCGTCAAAGATTAAGAGAAGACCGATTTGTTTCTGTGATAATATATACTAAGTCTCGTAAATATAAAATGAACTAAAATAATTTAGGTATTATTTCGTCTTCGGAATGTTGACAAAATCATACATCTGAGAAGAAACTCACTCAGTAATCTAAGTTATCCTACAAATGGTTAATGTAACACGTCGATATAAAAACATAAAAATCGTTTTGCTATGCTATGCAATTCCAAAAAGTTTTAAGAAAGTGTTAATTCGGGGAAATGCCCTTGGATGTATTAAAATTAATTTCAAAAGAACGAAAATATTTTGTGTTCTAAGGATTGGATGACACATTGTAAACCTAAATTTCTTTACGTATTATGTATGACTTTTGAAGTTTTTTAAACATGATATTAACGTATTTTTAACCAATGGTGCCAAAAGAAAATTTGGGCTAATTAGATTATTTAAGCATAGTTTTCATATTAATGAAAAGAATACCCGATAACCTGGTACTAAACTGTACAACGGAATACCTGGGACTCGAATAATATGAAAAATTATAACGAAGTAATTAAAAATGGAACAATTTAAATTTAAATTAATATGATTGATCTGAATTCTGTCTATTTTAAATGGTTTAGTAAGCATTATCTGCTCCAAACACAAAGGCATGTTTCGTTAGAAAAAAATATGAGATTATTTTACTCTCTACCGGAATTTATGAATCACTACTCTTGAATGAAATCTAATTTATAAATATAATGGTAGAGTATCTGGACTAGATTTTATTAATCTTTAACGCATATTCTTCTTTATAAGCATTCAATTGCTCCGAAAACGTAATTATACTTTTGTTTTCTTGGTTAATATTACACTTTTATGATTAATTTTTGAAGTATATATCTAATTATTGTAACCACCATTTATATATTTCTATGAGTTGAATTTCATGCAGTATTTCAGTTATGATTCACTCGCACTAAAGTGAAACAATTTTTTTCATGTATATCATTACGTAAAGTTGTAAATAAAAACGAATAAATTCATTCTAATTTTAGTACGATGTTGCTACTGTAATGGAATTTTAAAATAGTTCTTGGGTTTTGAGCCGTCCCAAAACGTTGTCTTGACAGCGACTCATCTGCCATCTATGCGCTACAGTTAGAACTAACCCGTTCGCTTTTTCTCAGTAAGGTCTTAAATTCGAGAGAACCTTGTAACTATTGTAAATCGCAACTAAACAATTCTGAGCTTCATTTAAATTTGATTAAAGTATTTACTTCAAATGTTTATGTATGGTTTTGAGGAATTTAATCATAAGTTTAACCTACAACAAAGGAAAAATTTAAAATTAAATAGTATAGCATGATTATAGGTTCAGTCCTTCCAGCGTTTCCGTGTCAAGCACATACTTAAAACATAATTTATCCCCAATTATTACTGGGCCACTTGTTAAACTTCTGCCTGTGGCTGAAAGTAGTATCTTAATTGATAATTAATGGATAAGGATGAAGTAAGCCTTAGAGGAGACCACGATCTTCCTGGTATTTCGAATTAATATCAAGTAACACGAAAGAACTGAAATACGGTTCTTTAGCCCAACCATTTTGTTATTTATGATCCTCATACTTTATAAATTCTGAAAAAACGTTCTTCAACAGTATGAAATAATTATTTTTTTTTAAAAAAAAAGAATGTCTTCTACTTGACTGCAAACAAGTCTATTTAAATTTTAGCGAATATAATAGAACAGATTTGACTTTATTAATTATAAACAAAAAATTAACGTCTGTTGAAAATAATAATGCTAAGAAGGACCTATATACGAACTTAAAATATGTAAATGTGAAGACTGTAAATTGACCAAAAACTAAAATCAAAGATAAAATCTAAGACCCAAGGACCTTAAAACAAAACATCATATAACTTGTTGATAACTTTCTATGTAATGTTTAATTATAATAATGTTAATATTAAACGTGACACAGTTAATTAGTTCTTTGGTTCTTAGTTTTATCTTTAATTTTAGTTTCTTAGTCTTAAGTTATTCGCCGTTATAAAAACACGCTAAGCCGCGTCGAAATGTCCGGCATTTTTTAAATTCACATTTACTTAGTTTAAGTTTCTTTTTTAAATTTGTCTGATACAGGTCGATCATAGCAGTATTTATTAATTATATTTATATACACCTCTATAATATAAATTTGGTTTCGTCAAAGTCATGAAGAGTTTTTTTTATATTCCATACACTTAATTTAGGTCTCCTTTTTACAACGTTTGGATCCGTCTTTATGATATCAGGTACTATATTATTGGTTTTCAATCAGACATAAATTTTTCATCTCGATTTTAATTGTCGTTCAGAGAGCAATCACGACACCTATTTGGATTGACGTAGTCATTTATTTTATTTGGATGCAGTTTGAATAATAGTTTAACTGAGTTGTTGTCTAACTTCCATGGAGACCGTTGTCGTTTTGAGACCGTTATTACAATTTCAATGTTCGACAGCCTAAGTAGGCAGCTGGACTCGACCAGACCAGATTAAGTTTTGCGATTGTTGCCCGTCATTTCTGTGGCCAGAGACCACGTTGTGATGCACACCTGGAGGGAATTTTGTACGTTTTTTTGTGAATTAGCGGTGATGAAAACAACTGCCGTGATATATTTTTCTTGATTTTAAAGTGACAATCATAAGTTTTGTTTTCGCTGAAAGGCCAACAATACAATCTACGTTTACTTTAATCTTTGTAAAAATATAAAGGTTATATTTTTGTCCCTTTAATGTAGTTTTTTAAATTATTTTTTCAATAAAGTAAACTAGTAGAGTTCATTACACTATATTATCAATCAATGCATTGTCATTATTTATAGAAAAACCAAAGCAAATTTTAATCAAATATTTTAAAATACTTTATTTAAATATTGGGGTGGCAAAGATATATATGTCCCCAAGTTATTCTTTGGCGGGAGATAAAGAAATAAAATATAATACGCCTGTTTTTAAATATATTAATTGTATATAGCCAAATGACAGACAAAATGAATTGATGATCTGGAAACTTTGTACATTTCGTCAGGTGATTAAAAAACACGAGACACCCACCCACACAATACACTCCTGGCTCTCGTGTATTTTATTCACCTGACGAAATGAGCAAAGATTCCAGAAACGTAAGAGAGAAATAATTTCGTAGGGCGTGTCATAACGTAACAGTTTTGGACATGAAGGGATTTGGTTAACATCACTATATAAATGTAATGCTCTGTATGTGGACAAGCTATTAAAGAGTGTTTATTCTTTGCACATAGAATATCACATTTTATATTCTAGAATATGATTGTAATTTTTTGTGAAACTGTAATCTGAAATGGAGCCCAACCGTGTATACCGTTGTATTCTCAATATTTGGAATTTTTCAATTCATGAAGCAGCTACTAGTCAAATTCATAAACTGTTGACCTTTATCTATGCACACTTATATCTTTTGTGACCAGTCTTAATGCGTTGTTAGCGAAATGTTGACTGGCTGATCATAACACCTAAATCATCAGTGCTTCTCCGAACACAAATGCCTTAAACAACGGATCCCACGAATTTCTGAAAGCATTGTTCGTACATCGCTAGGCAAGACTTCCTTTTGTGATTGGCAGAAGAACGTAAATTTCGGAGCCATCAAATCTCGTGGCTGTAGGGTAGGAACACAGGAAGGAATCACATAAATCAAGTGAGCCCGTACTCTGGTGGTGACAGCCATTGTAGGGGACAGGAACCAAGCTGCCCCCCGTCTAAATAAATGGTCCGTATCTGAGTGACATGTCAGCCTCTCTTTGCCGATAACTGTTCGTGTACCCGCCACCATATCGGAATCAACTCTGCGTGAATCTGAATTCCTACTATATAAGATATTAATTCAGACCATTCATCTGTCTCTCACAATCGATCAAAAGTTCATTTCTACAATACCGCTGACGATAAAAAGCAGACGTTCGAGCAGTGAACTGAGATCAATATTATGAAAATATCGTGATTAATGAATTTAAAGAATAGATAATCTCGAAGCCGATTGCTTATTCATTCTTTCTGTTAACACTGTAATAATCTCTATGGCCAAAAGCAAAGCATGAAGTCTCTAAATTAAATGATTTTCCCCTACTAATAATATAATTTGTATAAAATGTCAAATTGTAATCGATTACTATTCAAGTATCTAATTTGAAAAAGGTCAGAATCAACTGTAAAAATGTTTCTCAATATTCTTGACTATTTAAAAGTTCTCCTTGTAATTTAAATAAGCTCCCGTAAAATAAGTAAATGAAAAGTCATTAATATTTATTTTCTGATACAGTAGTTTTCTAATATTTTACAGCCCCGTACATCTGCCAAAATGGAGTAGAATTCACCAAAACTTTGACTTAAAACTTTTGAAGAATTTAACCACATTATTATTTTAGTCCAAACATTATGTATACATACCTGGTATTCGTTTTAAAAACAGACTTGGACAAAAAAAAAAGTCGAATATTAAAAATGTTAGCAACGTAACATATGTTGAATGTTGAGTTATGTCAAACAACTGTATTTTCAGATGTTGCAACACTTTCAAACTCTTACTGATTGGTTGGTGCAATTGATCACTACATCGATTTATTTTCTAACTATTCCTACCTATAGGTTGCACAGGCATTCTTTGCGTGCGTATGTCTGGCGTCTATGGAGTTCTTAATTAGAGTAACACGTTGGTCGTTAAAGATAATGTGTTCAAAATTGAAAAAATATTTATTCCAATTTTTAAAATATCACTTTTACAAATAACGGTAATAATTCCTGGTGCGATGCCATACGAAAACTCTGAATTATTATATTTACAAGTAATTGAGATTATACTGAATAAAAAATAAGGAAGCTAGCGCGGACGCTAATTAAAAAAAGATATAATTTATTAATTACTAACAAAAATTTGGAATATACCCGCATAGAATTTCGCAGGACTTGGCTGTGCGACTGTTGTAGCAGAGACTGTACTCCACCAACAGCACCGACGAAGCTGTAATGCGAACGTTAATAGCAAACCACTTAAACTTCTAATCTGGCTCTAAAGTGCCATCATCTGTCCCGCGATTGCCTTAGTAAGTTAAAGATGGCCTGTAGCCGTCAAACATCTGGGATACATAGAAGGAACTGCAACTGTATTAACATCAAACAGACAAATAAGTTAATATTCAAAAAAAAATCTTTCATTTTTTCCAAGTTTCAATAACAATTTTAAAGTTTACTTTTACTTTGGTCTTAAACGGTCACAAATTTTGATATCTGAAAATAATGTCTTTAATTTTCATTCCGATTCTTTATTTTTGCAAATATGTAATTGCTGCAAGTCATTTCGCTATAGCTTAAATAAATAACTTCATGAAAATGTCAGTATTCGATCTAAAATTAAGACAACTAAAAATTAATATTAAAATTTACTGCGGATATTTCTTCTTAATAAAAATGATTAAACGGTTTCATCTTAGAATTCTTCTAACAGGAACCCAGCAGATGTTTGATATAAGAATGTCGTGTTATTAAAAGAAGAGAATAAGAGATAGAGACATAAGACAATTTTGCATATCTACTGAGAGATAATTATATTTTAATTCTTAAATACGACAAATTTCAAAATATATTCTAGTATTATTTCAAATTAAAATCACATAATAATTAACCTATTCAAAGTAATTGTTAATGTACTCGTCGGGTCGGATAAATTATTATCATTTAACCATAATCCTGGAAATATGTTATTTCAGTACCAGAACTACACTTCCCAAACGGATATTTAGATGCAGCGTTCGGGTATCTAAATAAAAGGGTTCGATAAGTAAGAACCTTTTGGCGTGAAAAAACTCGGGGGTCTGTTGTATATTCAGATTTATTGTTCACAATGTTAAATATATGTAATAAATTTTATTTTTGTATGTAGTGGGCGTTACAAAATTTTTAGTTCTAGAATTAAACAAAATAATATAAAAGTCATATTACACAAAAATAGGCACTAATTTTTAGGACAGTCTGTAAAGGTGATACGGAAAATTCGTTATTTTTTACAACTCGCGAGCTTTGCAAAAAGTGGACGAAGCGATGGCACGTCAACAAAAGAATGTCGTTAACACCATTGTCCCGACAAAGTAAAAAGGGAAGAAATGAAAACATAAAACGACTGGTTTTAAATATCTTATTATTATAATAAAGGGAAGAATATTACTGAAAAGTTAAGAAGAGCACGTCCACAAAAATAATTCCCAACAGAGAGACAATAAAATATTTACGAGTTTTACAGAAACTGAGTTGATCTGCTAAGTTATGACACAAATCAGTTTTTTATATTTAAATATGCGATAATTTCAGGTTTATATTTTAACGTCACGATAGAAACGCGTTATTTACTGTTATAGTACATAGAACAACAATAACGATAGGGTAGAACTGATACATTAATAACAATCAGAAACTTGTGTCGGTAAATTGTAAAGAATTAAATGTAAATGAACGTGCATTTGCTTACATCAACATTCCATCAAAAATTACAGAAAATTTCAAAAATACTTTAATTCAAGATTTAAATAAGATACATAAACGCATTTCACCTTTGTAAGTGAGCAACAGAGTAATTAAATAATACGAAATTAGATCTCCTCAATTTAGAACTCGACCTGAAAAGGTTGGCTTCTGGAACCAATTAAATCTTAATTTATGATGGAATATGAGAAACGAAAACTTCTAAGAAACTTATAGTGTAATTTTGTTCACACTTTCAAGTGAATTGTAAGTGTGGATTGTATCCATTGAAAACAGTTAACATACATCAATTCAGCCATAATACAAAAAATGTCAGCAACATATCTTTGATAAGAAAAAAGTTTTAAATTGATTTATCCAAGAATAATTTTCCAAGTCTCTCAGAACTAATCGGAGATAAAGAATAACCCATGAGGATTTCTTCCATTTCTGCTTTGAATTAAGGTTCCCACAAGCCGATGCACCTCAACCTGTTTTGAGCGGTGTATGTTCTGGGGCCGTAGACCTTGAACATATGGTAAGAGTTCTCCACTATTACCATTGGAATAGTCGGCCAGCTGCCTCCTAAACTGGTCGAGGCACGGAGAAGTAAAAATGCCGCATTCCCACAGAAAACCCCTCTCCCGCCATCGGAAGGGTGTGGGACAAGTACAAAATGTCCGACCTACCTGATTCATGTTTTCTAGGGTTTGTCTTGCATCACTTTTACATGAATGTCGGGTTGGATCCTTAAACTATAGCCCTGGTGCCCTAGTTAACCTTTGGCTAACTTCCTCTTCCTTTCCGCATACCATTTTAAAATCCGTCCATATGCTATTAAAGGGGAGTTGCCACCTCGTGGATTATCGTTATGTATCCTGTCACTCAAAAAAAATTAAAAATCCCGAGAATCTTGTAGTAAAATTTGTTGTGGAAGGTGAAAGATGTGGAATGAAGTACTAGGTTGAGGGCAGAGTTCATTTAAATCCGAGCAATAGGGATAAGATGTTCGTAAGTAGTCCATCGGGATTTGAGACTGTTAATAACCAAAAAAAAAGGAATATTAATGAATAAGAAAACGACATCCAATGATAGGAGAATATGATTATGAGGAATAAATAAGTTTTTAATTTTTAAATAAAATCTAAAGAATACTTGACTGAAAAGTGAGTTTCATTATGTAAGCCTGAGGATATAATTTTTATATAGCTGGTTTGAAGTACCACACCTACAGAAGTGACAATTGATCTAAATGGGATATATTTTTTATGGATTTTCTTTTTTATGGATATGCTCGTACACAATTATGTGATAAAAAGATTTTTTAATTTTTTATTACTGATTATGTTTATTATTACGCTTTTTATTTATCCATTGTTTTCTCATTTTCTTTTTTATATCAATAATGTTGTTGAAATGCCGTATTTTAAATTTATGCTTCTTATACAACAATATTAGACATCTAAATCTGTTCGATTTCCTGGAATACCCATTTCATCAAGCATGTGATTGTTCTCTTCTTATATAGGAAAAAAATATTTTTTAATGTAATAGTATCACGACAAAGGATGATTTAACGCTTAATTTCTTACCTTAAAATTATGATTCCAATTAAACTCTTGAGAGTCAATAATAATTACCGCCTACGGAAGTACATATTCAAAAGTTTCATTGTTCAGTATAATAATTCGATACAGGAATATTAAATTATTTCTACTGCCACGTAAATATATGAAAATTACACAGTCTTGACAAACACGCAATTTAAGGACTTACAAAAGCTGGTGGATTTGGCGACATAAGAAGATCAACAAAAGCCGCCGATTCAGTGAAGGAGTTCTGAAACTCACCAATAGCCATTTACAACCTTATAGAATTTACTATAAAAACTGATTTATATAAAGTCATTTAAATGTAACGCAAATGTAAACCATAACATATCTAAGTTGCTAATGACCAATAGGATATAATTTTTTAATTTTTGAAAAAAAGCTGGTGGTAAAAACAGCTTTCTGCTTAAATCAAACCGAGGAGATACGAGGTCATAGATACGTAGTCTGTAAAGCACAATTTTAACAAGCAATTGACCAAAAACTGACCAATAATAATAATAATAATTGGTTATTTAATTCATTTATTGCATATTCGCATCCAAATCGAGGTTTATAATTAAACCATGGAGTATTATTTGTGGCACACTGAGAAATACTCAAAATGAAGAGAATTTATTGGAAGTAACCGTAAGGTAGATCAAAATTGTTATTACCTAATGTAATAGTGATTTAGAAACAAGAAGTATGTAGAATGGAATTCTCTGGGTATACCAGCCGGGTAAGTTCGTCCATTTCTGGGCCGGGTTGTGGTAACTTCTGTCATGGAAAAATAACTCAGTGTGAATATGTTTCCGGTACTACTAAACACGCCTTAATGACGCGCCACAAGTTTGAAAAATCCACTCAAGTAGTTTCTGGCTCAGTATCCCCCTAGAGGCGATCTAATTAAAAACTAAGGACGACTTATTGAATAGTGGCCCAGGCAAAGCCCAAGTGCACATCGCGAGGTGGTCGACGACGGACGAAAGTGGGAGGCAAGTCCCGCAGAAGCAGAAGATTGTGACTCAGGGTCCCCTCCACCGACTGAAGCCAATAAGAAACAAATGTATGCCACTAGCTACTACTATACGGCTATATAAGGAAAACACAAACCCACACTCCGTACTTACCCAGAATATGATGACATGGACAGTAATCGAAACGTCGCGTGTTTTCGACGATTCTAGAATCACGAGAATTTCATTCATTATACATCGGTCTACAAGTTTGTAGTCAGACAGTCTCATGACAGAACTTTTAACGTTTACATCCAAATTAATGAATCCAGAAATGATTACAATTAAAACGGATAATTAAATCGACGATTTGTCGTCTCCTTTTTTACTCATTTATCCAAATACTCCTCTTGATATTAGAGTCAAACAAATTAAATTAATTTTTCAAATCAATCTTAATTAAATCTAAATCGAAGCTTCACACTCCATTTATCACGCTAGTGTAATTTTGGTCATTTCTTTATATCAACTATTTATCAAACTACCGCTAATTTTTTTGATTTTATTTGATTTTTTTTATTCCATTAGTTCTCGTGTGAGGAAATAGGACACGTCAAAAAATAAAATTATAATATAATATAAGAATTGAATGCTACAATTATAATTAATTAGAAGTTAACATAAAAATACTAAAATACAGGAACACAAATTTCCCTGTTCAACATAAGTCAAATAATATGAATAATAACAAAACTAATAATTCTTTAACTATACTAAGGGTATAATATTTACAGATCTAATAAAAATATTTAATTTGTACTAGTAAATAATTAATGATTCGAGAATGAACAATCATAAAGTATAAAATTTACACATCACATAAAATAATCACAAAACTTGACATACGCACACTAGGAGGAAACACAAACGACGACAAGTCACTTTACGAAACCGAGCGACGTTCAAGAAACAAGAAATCAAAAGAACAGAAAAGACCAAAAGAGAATAAGCAAGCTATGAAATAAGTAGTTTTATTAGCAACACATTGAACACTTTTGCAGTTTTATTAAAAAATTAATTATTAGGGGAACGATCTAAAACTCCTGTACTAAGTGAAACACGCCTTTCAGTAGAATATTTTTGCATTGAATCCCAAAACTCTTGTAGTTATTATTGTTCTTAGTATCTGGAGGAAGACTATTTTCTAAAAATATCCCTGAATGGTGAATACTTCTCTGATAGAGAGCAAGGCGATACTTGTCCGATTTCTGAGCGATTTCTAGTCTCATAATCATGACACTCGCTATTCCTTTGAAAAATATTCATGTTCCGTTTAAGAAAGTTTAAAATTTCGTGAATGAACACGCTGGGAAGAGTTAATATTCGCAGGCCTTTGGAAAACGGTTTACAACTGGAGAAATATGGTAGATCACTCAACAACACATATAACTTATAAGTCATGAGTACAACATCCTTTCAATATTAAATTACGTACCATCACTATCTGTAATGTATTCCTTATAATGTTTTAGGCGACGGATTATCTCGTAGCATGTAAATTGTTTTTGCTGATAAAATAAATTTAAAGAAAAACAGATAATTAAATTCTCCATGGGATTAAAATAAGAAGTTAACTAATAACCATTGTGAATCAAGTGAAAAATTAGTAAGTTTATTTATTAATAGCTGTGTGCCCGGCGTTGTCCGGCTTGTCATAATTAAATTCAGCAACATCCATAAACCCAGATGTGACTCTACTCTCAGTCGTTTTTACTTTATCTTCAAATAACGCATCACCACCCCCATACCTAAAGATTTTCCTCTCCCATGCCGAAAGGGATTCACAAATATACCTAGTTAAACGCTATCTACCTCATTGACCTCGTAAAATGTTCTTTCGACGAAAATAAAGGAACACGTGTACAAAATTTTGTCAAATTTGCTCCACGGATGTAGAATACATACACACACACAAATAGTAAATATTATTCAGTTGATAATTTTTGACGGCATAATTTAATCTAATTCTTGCGTATGGAATCTATAAAAATAATAAAAACAGATTTTTGTGAAAAATCGTTTGTTGTATTTATGAAATGTAAATAAGAATTTTGATGAATCGGAATGTTCTTATTCGTGTTTATTGTAAGAGTTGAATATGAAATTATATGCGGAAGATGCTTCATAAGGAGAAATAAAATTGAGTACGGTCATTTCTTTACGCTATCAACTTCTGCTTATACCAGACAATGCGAAACTCGAATAAGAAAAATTCTAATACACACCAATGGTATCAAACTCAAATCTAGGTTATGATAACTTTTGTTGACCTTAAATAAATACTGTTATATTAAAAAACATTCTAACAGTCACTGCTATTCTTAATCATTTATTTTATACTAGCTGAATGCCTTACGTTGCCCGGGTATTTATTTAAATTAGCCCGGGGAAGAAATTTATTCGGCACTAACGTCTTGGTAAATATTTCATTTAACCAGCATCAATAGCGTCAGTGTTTGGAACACCGCTCCTAGGTAGAGCACCTCTAACATAATCTTACCGAACTGTCTTGCATTCTCGAGGATTAAGCAAACACATGTCGGTCGTAAAGCATTAAAATGTTTTAAGATCGAATACTATGGAATAACATTCATAACTCTTAAATTATTTAGGCATGATTGCATTTGAGTACATAAATGTTTTATTTTATCTGCGATAAACGATTAAGATTTCATAAGTAAACTCAACATAGTAAATCAAAATTTGGTGATTCAATTCACTTTTTGTGAATTTTAAATATTTAAATTAAATTAATATTCCTAAAAGATGGAATTAAAATTTATATCACGTATGGAAAACAAAACATACTTTTCATTACTTAAATGAAGTAATTAAACACTTATTTAAAAATGAAGGTATTTATTTTCAATTACAACGGTGCTACAAAGAAATTGATTACAGCAGGTGTTAAAATTGCTAATCACTTTTATTTTAATTCTATGCAATAAATGAATTAAATAACCAATTATAATTATTATTGGTTAGTTTATGGTCAATTTCCTGTTAAAATTATGCTTTACAGACTACGTATTGATGACCTCGTATCTCCTCAAAATTTCTCTCTAAATATAAAAAGCATGTGTCCCGAAACTGGGAGCAAGTTGTCACTCCTCGAGAGCCAGCTAGCGTCTAACCTTCAATTATTTGTACCTGTTCTTAAATTAAATGAATAATGAATTTCTTAGACAAATTCCACGTCACTCATTGGCAGCAAACCTGTTATACTCTTGAATTTTTCATGTACGAAGGAAAGTAGATATCAGTACTATAAACAGGAAGAGTGGTATATCATTTTTATTATCTGATTCTAAGCCAATGTAATTAAGATTCCCATAAACCGAGACACCATTCCCAATAAATCACCACGACTATCGCTAAATATTTTTTTAAAACAATATAACGAAAACGTAACGCAAAGTCCGGGTTGGTTCCCTTTTAAATAGAAAAAGCTTTGCCAAAATTAAGTAAGGTTTCTGCTACCCCAATTTCTGAATGTTCATTATACTTAAAAGGTTAGAAGTTGTTTTCACCATTAGTGGGCCCGCCTAGTACAGTTTACCTCACATAAATAAAATTAAGCAAATAATGGGTAGCCCATCCAAAATTTATATAATTAATGCTCAGCAACCTGCTGTAAAGCATAATTGCAGAAGCTCTTATATTGACGCTGATATTGATTTGGATTGGACATGGTCGTCAGTTTCTTAATTTAATTTAATACTAGCTGGGTGCCTGGGGTTTCCCGGGATGTTACCATTAAACTCAGCGACATCCATTACCCCAGATTTGACTCCAATCCCGGTTGTTTTCACGTAATTTTTATGTTACGGCACTCCACCCCAACCCCTAAGCGTGTTCACCTCCCACGCCGAAAGGGGTTGAAATTATACACAAAAAACATCGAGAGGAACGCTATAAATCTCATTGTCCCCTTAAATTATTTATCAGTCGCAAACATCGGCCGTTTGAGCATGTTTGAAAATTTCCAACCCTGCGAATATTCCACGTTTATGTTTAAAATGATTTAAAGATTTTTTGTTTTTATTGTTTAGCAAGCCTTCGTCTAGGTGTAAAATATCTTTTATCGAATCGTCGGTTACAATTCCAGCCCCGCCCCTGGCGGTAGTAGTCGTGACTTACCCCATAGTGTTTGTTTCCGTGTAGAAAGGAACACGTGTACGAAATTTGGTCAAATTTTCTCCACGCGTGTAGCTTCGTATGTGAATCATACATGCAAAAATACACAAGCCTTACCGTATAGATTTGACTAATAATATCATTATTATTGCAGAAAAAGTCGTAAAAGTAACTTCTGAATTGTAAACCGGTGGGTTTCATTCTTATGTAATTGTACGTTGTCATTGAATTTTTGTATCATATCTAATATTTGTTTATTGTAATAAACATATTGCAAATAAAAAATATATACACATACTCACAAAATAAATAAACTCACATACAGTCTATTTTATTTATTAGAACAAGAAAATTATTCACGTATTCTTTGGTTAATAAACACGCCATCAAATTGCTGATTCCGCATGCTATTTTTATATTAAGGTTGTGAAGTGTTTCATTAAACCATTGTGAAGCCCCTGTATGCCTTCCACGGACGAATAAGATTTATGTTGAAATTACTCTAAGGACCGAGCAGTGACAGTAGTGTGTGAGGAGTGGCTACGAACGCACTCTAGCTGTGCCATTTGCTGCGTGTGGGAATGAAAGGCCGTGCCGAAGTCCAGCGGCTTCACATGGCAGTGTTCACTTTGAGTGCGCCTCGCTCGGACTAACAGGAAACGGCAGTCTGTGGACTCATTAAGCATCAAGTGCTTCTAAGGCAGCGAGTACCGACAGTACGTACCTATTACTTAACACAAACCTTCTGCACTTATTACAACGTGGCGTCAAGTTGGCGGTCGTACGTTATAAGTCACATGAGACGGCTATGATGCGTCATACTTACGGTTAATTATTTAGCTTCTTTCTTCACACATCTTTAAATAACACTAAAACGGTGAATTTAGCATTTTGCATAAATATACTTGGACATTCGCTGGGTGTACATAGAAAAATTTCTAAAATATTAGTGTATCGTATTTAACCTGTAGCGAAGAAAGGATTGAAAGGTGCAAAATGAGCCTGAATTTATTTATAATTTCATTAAAAGGGGATGCCTTTTTATATTGTTACAGTGAATTTTCTTGAAGATAACACAGTGGTATTTTTAATAATACCTTCAGTTTGTTTATAGCTAAACTGACATTTATACTTTATTATTTCCTACATATATTAATTGTATTTGAATAATAATTAGCATCTATCCTTATTTTAAACACTTACAATTCCATGAAAAATATTAATTGGAGACAAAAAAGTAGCTAAGTAAAAAGTTTAGCTCATCATTTATAAGTTGTAACCATGAAATGTTGCCACTGGCATTGTAACTGAGATCTTTCTACTTAATTGATCTTGTTTCTATAAGTAGTCAATCCTGTTGGATTAAAATTTTGCACCATTAAAGTATGTCCTGAAATTATGGATGTTCCATTGCTCAAATAACATTAATTGACTACACTGACAGTTGAGAGTCATTATTCAAAAAAATTTGAGAGGCGATTTGCACAATGTTCTTAATTAAATTAATGACAAATATACTACCATTTTAAGGTGGAATTAAAATTCTTGTCATCCATGAACAATTACACCAGAAAAACATTTCATTTAAATTAAATTAACTAAAAGCATAAAATTTAATCTGTCTAAATAAATCAATTCGACAATGTCTTGATTTACTTGAAATTATTCTTACAGTCATTTTCACTTATTTTACAATATACTTTATTAATTTTTTCTGAAGTGTCATTTTGTTAACCGGGAATATTCTAAGTTTTATCACAATTGAAAGATAAGACATTAACTGGAAACCAATGAAGCAATTGGTCGATGATATCATAATCTATTTATTCAGCGTCCTTCTTGAGCATTCTGGGAAAAATTTAATTTTATGACAACCATTTACTTTATGGCACGCTACTAACGGTAATGCATGAATATTAAAATCATTTTCGTTACAAGCGCCTAGAGGAGAAATAGTTATGGGGAACAATTCCTCCCTCCCATAATTCAGAAATTTCTTGAAAAATAATGTGTACTATTATACAGAGTATATTTATATAAGTCGAACCAATAATTCAAATAATTTTGAAATATTCTATCTATGAAATGGATGTGAACATTTATATACATCGAGTACTTGATTTACTATCCGCCTCAAGAAAATTTATGTTGATGGCGAGACGAAATTGCCTCAATAAATTGAATATTCACGCGTTTCTTGCATAAATCAGATCTTAGATTCAAGATTCATTATTATTCTATTCAATATTGATCCTTAATTTTCGATGAAATAAGTGAGGCCAGTAATTCCAATAAATTCATATACTTAGGTTAAAAATCATTAATTTAGTGTAAGTTGTCTTATTAATTATTTTCTAGCACAAAAATGTTTGAGATTTTCATAAACAATTCTTCCATAATTAATTCTGCCCTATTAGATTATATTATATTAAAAATCCAATTAACAATGTATTCGGGAAAATTACAAGATTAACATGTTTTAACAAACTACTCGTTGATTCAATAGTTGTATGAACGATATGTGATTTAATACATCAAACTAAACTTCGTATTTTTAACTCAATTAATTATATAATATAAGCAGCACCTAGAAGGTAGTTATAGTGAATAAACATCATATGTCAGATGAATTAAACACCGTTAAGTAAATTCAGTTATTATCAATACACAAACACAAACATTCGATACCGAATTCACTCCTTTACAACATAAATTCTGTAAATAAAATATATAAATCAGTTAAGAAAGTTGGAATAATTTGAATTCAGTACAGTTATATTAAAGTATTTCATATAATTAAAATAAAAGAAGAAGGATTACAACGCTTTGATACATCATCAGGCACTATATTAATGAAAAATTGAAAAGATACCTAAATTAAATATATGAAATACATTGAAAACTCTACACGAAGCCAAATTTTTATGCAAAGAGGTGTGTGGGTTAATTTTGTTGAGTGTAACGGCTCTTTGAATTAAAATTTGACATCAACAGAGCCAGTAAAAGTTTTCGTTGTATTCCATAGATTTAATTTAGGTTCCCGTTAATTTTTCAATAATATTGTACCGGATGAGGTCCAAAAGTTGGGATCAAACGTTGTACTTCTTGTTTTTGTATTTTCGTGTAATTCTTTAATCCAATTGTATGAATTTTATCAAATTATTCTTAGTTCATTGACTTATTTATTTATGTTAGTATATAACGTCAGATAATTATCTTATAAATTCAGTAAGGCAAGTGAAGCGTTATTTTCATTTCAAAAGCTTGTACAAAAATTGAAACGATCACAGAAATTATGTATATTTTTCGCCAGTTTTACTAGATTTTAGATATTCTTCATATCCATAAATAATCCCATTTTTTATAGTATTAATATATCTCGTCACTTAAACTTACGTAGGACAACTAAGTTAATTAAGCTGGTAATTAAAACACGTTTGTTATAGAAGAAACCCTTCGCTTAACAGATATTATCATCAGATTACCATGCCCTAAAACGGCACAGAACACAGGTTCTTACATAATAGTGACATCAACATCAGATTACAATAGAATAATAAGTCGAATATCTCGTAAATGTGTCAGGCGCGAAACTCTGAAAACTTCTAGACCAGAATCTCGTAGGCGTGGCTAAGAAGCTGGCTTATTTCAGAGCGTTGACCTATATGAAATTATTTGCGGCTGATTATTTATACATTTGGACCATTTGATAATAGTTTTCGTAAAATTATATAATAGCTGTATCTGTAAACATCAGTGTTCATTTAAAATTACAAAACACTGATGCATAATATTAAAATATTTAAAACGTAAATTAATTATTAAGATTCTCTTAAATCAACTCAACAATAAATAATATTAGTTTTATATTAATTAAATTCTGTAGCAAATTACATTAATATAATCCTATCTCAAACTTAGTAAAAAGTTACAAGAAGTCTCTAAGTTATCACACGCAGTTCATGAATACCATAAAGAGGTTGTTTCGGAACAGAAAATTAATAATAAAATACTAGAAATATATGAGAAAACAATTCATTTGTAATTATCTTTCACGCAATATAAAAAAAATAAATTGCTTTTCAATTTGGTTTGGTTTCATTATTGTTATTAAAAAACATTTTTCGTTAAAAAAATTGGTATACTGGATATACTGATGAAAAGTTACTTATGTCTATCTGTATCTCGGAATAAACAACTCTTGATTCCCAGAATGAATGTCATATTTTAGAGTCATAGTTTCTGGTGAACGAAAACGTAATCTGCTCACTATTCGTTTGAATTAAAACAATGCTTGGCAATGATTATTAAATGTAGTTTGGGAAAATTATATAAACGTTTCGCTGCACTGTTTGAGACCAGTGAGACCAGAGGTTAAAGGTCATGGCATTGAGATAGACACGCTCCGCAGACAATATCTCCGCCAGTTCTCAATAAGTTCTTTCTACATGCACCGATTTTTCGTTATCACTAAGTTATTTGAATTCTTCAAGTTTAATAAACATTCAACTCACTCAATATCTCCACCAGTTCTCAATAAGTTCTATCTGCATTCTTTGATTTGTTGTTATCACTTAGTTCTTTAAATTCGTCAACTGTAATTACATTAAACTCACTCAATACGTTTTGTGTTGATTACTGCTTAGACTTTAAATATATAATTTGCAAACATATTTATGTAACCTGATTGCTTTTAAAGAAATCTGTAATCAAAGAGATTTTCAGTTAAAAATGTTCAACTAGGTCAAGGTGGAACTGGTCCAGTGTTCGTTCTTAGAATCGTTGCTTGTGAGAAGAAACCATGTTTGAACTTCTAAAATTATTTACTTGTTTAATCAAATGGTGCATTCATTAGACGACTAAATGTCAAAACCGAAACGAAACCCAAAAGTTTGATTATTTAACTATGTTTGTGAAAATCAATTTTTCCTTAACGTATACCTTGAAAAAAGAAGCCCAATTTATGGTATTATTCAAGGTATTTCTCAGTTCTGCAAATATTAATTGGATTCTGAAGGAAATGTTAATCAAATTATACGAATTATAAGTTACACAATAAAACCAATTTTTATCTTCACAACTTGTAATTTAAAACTACTTTAAATATCTGTAATTGTAAAGCAAAAACTTTACTTTAACAGTTTTGAAAGTTCTTATTCAAATTCTTTCAAATATTGATATTCCACACTTCTTTAGTAAAATATAATTATTAAGGATGTCCAATACGCTACTTTTTTATCCGAGCATAAATATCCTTCGTCGAAACCAAATAAGGCATATTCATGATCCAATATTTTAGGCCTCGGTTAAAACGTTTTGTTAAATATTTATATATGTGTACATACAGTAGATCTTTGAGTTGCTGTACACGACGGATTTTTTACTTGTCAATAATAAACAACAAAATGTCGTGCCCAGTGAGGGTGGACTTTTCAGAGAGTTTTTTAGGCCACGATGTTTAGTCAGGGTCTCTAAGGTCTATTGTTAGTTGTGGAAATTTTTTAAGATAGGAGCGACCTTTCAAAAACCGTACTTTTGGTTTTTATTAACTGTTACCATTGGTGGTTTGTGAGAATGCAGCTTCTATTTTACCACATGCATCCGCGACACATAAGACATCGCGATCAAAGCCCATATATATTGTAATAAGGTGAAATCGATTTAGTTATTGGTTTTGCGTGGTTTTGGTATTGTTGGATTCTGCGTTTTAATTATTGTAATAGGAAGGGCGAGTTAATAATCGGAAGCGACAATCGGGGAATTTGGAGCGAAGATGCTTAAATGTCGATTATGAGGTAAGGCTCGAGAAACGCTATGCCCGCAGAAGTCATGATGTGCTGTGGAGATCCTTCCTAGTTCCTGCACGAGGTTACGATTATTACGCTATCCCTAGAGAGTTCCTGAACTTATGTGGAGATCTGACCTGCTTGCCGTACGCCGTATAGAGAACAGTAAAAGTAAGAGGGTGCGGATTAATTTATATGCAGCGTGAGATCAAGTCACGATGCTTTTATTACGACAGAGTTCAGCCTGCAATTTTTGGAGATATTTACAGCATCCCCACTTAACCCGCTTATGAAAAAGTGTTTTACTGTCTACCAACTGAGCTAGAACCATTCAAATTTTGTTTAAATTAACATCTCAATTTAAATCAATTGCAATATTTGTATTTTTTGTAAAATATTACCTATAATTAATTGTTTTTTAAAAGTTAATAATTTTAAATCACGTTAAATCAATTAATGTTAATTGATATTAATAATAGCAAATTTTACAATATATATGTCAACTTCCATAGTTTTTCACTTAATGTTAGAAATTACGTCAGATAACCCAGTTGCTGAATAATAAATATTTGATTACATGTTTTCCTTCGTCGGAAATTCACCACTATCTTGACTATTCGCTGGTCTCGGACAAATCAATGGTTTGCATTTAATTACAGATAGAAAAACCATTTTACAGTTTTATAAAATAATTTTTTATGTAAAAATGTATAGATTGTAAATTAATGATTATGCTTTTATAGACGACTTTGACAAAATTGCCGAAAACTCCCACAGTTCAAATCAAATAATTTTTTATAAGATTTCTTTTTAGAAATTTTGTGCCTTATTATAACCATTGGTGTAAAGTTATATACAAAATAAAGTAAAAATTAGTAAAAAAAAATTAAATCTCCAAGAAAAATATTCATTCCCACATTTACTGTTTCGTGAACCTCCGTATGGCGCACTCAGAACAGAAAACTGGATTTAAATTGAATAAAGTTTCTTGGACTTCTAGCAACTATTGCTGCATATAAATTAATTCTGAACCTAGAAAAACTAAATATATAATGTTCTGGAAAAAAATAAAATCAAACTTCAAACCATGAGAACTAACTAGAAAACTGTTCAAACAAGGTAAAATATTGGAATTATAATTTGAAACTAAATTATCACATAAAATCAGTATTCACTGCATAGATAATGAAAGCAGAATGATATTAAACATAATGAAAATTTTCTTCAGAAGAAACATGATCAGACAAGTAAACCTTACTAATAGCATACCGAGAAATTATTCGGGGCATAATAGAATATTGTTGCATATTAGGCAAAATACTGAAGAAGTTCGACGTCCCGCATAATCAAGCATAAAGAATCGCACGGGCTACTTTCGTAGAATTATAATAGAAGCCTACGAACCATCGCTAATCCAAAAACTATAAATCCTATCCCTTAAATATACCTATACTCCTTTTATCTAAACTGACATATACCATCGATTCCGAATCCTAAACAGCAGAACTAAAAAATCAAGAGCCTAAGCAACAAACTTTATTCACAAATCCCTGACATGGAGGCTCAAAGGAATTGTGAAATGTCACAAATGACATACCCGGAAATACGCCTTTCTGTGGCAGCAACGCACATGAGATAGAATGGAGTCAATTAAGAAGGGAAATACAAAAACGGTGATATTGAAGGAGGAGTAAATTGAAAGATGCGAAAATCATTAAAGATATGACCCACTTCAACTACTTAAAAACGAACAACCTAAATCGTAGAGAGAAAATAGTCACCGCATGAATCAGAACACAGCAAACCGCATTATCCAAAATGGCAAATAATTCAAACAGAGAAAAATATTTCATAGGTGAGAAAAACTTAAAAAGTCACATAATAAACAATATAAAATTCACAAATTAATAAATTAAGACAGAGACATTAATTGTCGATAACAAGTACACAAGCAAGAAGGAAATAATATAACTGAATTAATATGTATGTAATATAAATGTTAAGTAAATGTAGTATTTTAAATTTTATGCATCTGTATAGCTTGTAAATGGCGTCTATTTTACGTAATAATAATAAAAATAGTTAAGCCAACGTAATGTAAATGTCAAGTCGCTAATGAATTAATCGTTAAGTGGACGTAAAATAAAATTATAATAAAATTCCGTTTTCGAATGCGTTGTATTTTAAAGATGTTAGGTGAAAAGATTAGTAGTTCGATTGCATATTCAAAGTTGACTTGTGACATAAATTCATCTACTACACTTTGGTGTTTAGTCTCAATTAATACATAATCAGAGAACTTTGCTGCGGAACAAATGAACTATACACTAAGAAGTATATTTTATTTACTAATGATTGGAGAGATCAAATGTTACTTTTTTTGTATGTGCAAATTCATTGTCCGCTCGCCTTTTAAGGATTTGGCAGTCCTGAACATAGTTATAAGATCTTTTGACTGACTATGTGTTTTACTTTTTCAGACGAAAATGAACAGGATTCCTATGCTTGACAAATCATGTTGTGGCTGCACGTTGAAGAATGGGTCAGTAATGATTGGAGCAGCTAATATAGTAAGTACACACTCTTCACTTCATTTATTCTAACAATTTAAGATAAAAAAGCGAAAGAAAGAGTTTTTAAAATATTTTATAAAGGATAACTTTACATTTACCGACTTTGCAGGTGACTCAAAAATTGTATATTATATTCAATTAAAGTATTATGTATTATATATGGCATGATGTTTAGAAACAATATATAATTGTGCTTTACATCTTTCTGCTAACAAACGTTATCATTATTTCAATATGTTTAGATGTTTAACATCACAAATCAGAATTAGATTAATAGTCAACTTGTGTTGAAATTATTATTATATCTTAACTTCTTCGTTTCAAGCGTCCTTATAATTAGTACGAAGTTTTCGCAATATATCATGTCTTTTTAATTACATCATTTTTCAAGTTATTATATTTAAACTGTATGATCGGAGAATTAGACGACGTTGACGCGACATCACTTCTGGGAAATCAGTCGTTCCGAGAATAGTATATTGCTTGTATTTCATTTATTTTTGTGTAACGCCCCTCCACGCCCACCCCGAAGGGTGCTCCACTCCTATGCCGAATGGGATTGGAATTATAGACAATCAACACCCGGTGAAACATAATCTATCTCATTGACTCCGAAAAATATTTAATCGGCGCAAATATAGGCCGTTAAAAATGTTTAAAAAATACCAACCTCGTCCACGCATGCCCCATAGGGTGTGCAGCTTTGTACTGTCAAGAATACTTACGATATCGTGTATAAAAAATACTCCGGTACCTTTATGGTATACAGCCATAACCTTTATGAATATAACCATAGATACTCCAAATAACTTAAAGGAGTCAAAATACTCTGCGATGGATTTTACTATCTGACGTTGGTAGCATTGTATAAAATAACTGCAAAAAATTAAATACGCAAACCCTCTTCATAAATATAAATTTTTCTGTAATGTAGTTACTTCTCAACAGTTCTCACTTAAAATAGTCTTTGCACATATACAATTCGTCAGTATTAGCACATCTATTAAATTGTAATGATTAAGAAATATTAGATATTGTTTTTACCATCATTCTATGTCTCCTTCAGTGGGTATTGCAAGATGTAATTGGGCAAAAACTTGGTCCATGATCCCGTTAAATATGTATACATACATTTATGACAGCCATTTACATCAAGTTATTTAAAAAAAATAGTTCCACGGATTGTATTACCTTTCATATTGTCTTCATTATCATTCGATGGGGCTATGCTGGATATGATTTCACTTTTTATTAAATCAAGAACAAAGGAACTATTTCCTTTGTTGTGCAGTAGTAACGTCTCTCTCGCACGCGTATACTGTGACGTCATGGTCTCTTGGCGCGCAGTAATTTAACAGAACTTGATCATATGTTTTAATTATAATTCTTTTTAGGTGTTTCCCACCCCCGCAGTACCGTTTCTCGTGTTTCGACGAATTTATGTACGAATTGTCGTGTACTCCATATTTAATCCCCGACTGGCGCATGTATATATGATTATTAGCAAAAACCGTAATCAATTCTATTGTGACGATGCTCTACAAAGCCGCTTCAAGCCAGCATATTACTTGATGCGATCTGCAATTATAGAAGGGACATTGTAAATCATTATCCTTAAGTATTTTCTGTATTGATGATCGCATTGTAAAGAATTACCGTCCAACAGATATAATTATAATTCAGTTTCAAATTACTTTACTGTAAGAAATTGTTGCGTACTTATTTGAGTGAGTTGTATGGAATAGATTTTTACTTAAAAAAACATTTAATTTATTTGATTCCTAAATTTTAAACTCAGGGTTCTTAAAATTTATATCATTAGGGCGCTCAGAGTAGTATTTATAAGACTCAACTTAAAACATTATTTAGTTCAAATCAATAGGTTATGACATCAGTAACATTCATAAACCCGCATTCGACCCAATCTCTGTTGTTTTTGCGTTATTTTTATGTAATTCCCCTCCACCCCCACCCCTCCTATGCCGAAAGAGGTTAAAATTATACACAAATAACATTGGAAAAAAAATTGTTAATCTCATTGACCCCGAAAAGTATTTATTCTTCAGCCCCCATCGCCTCTGTGGTAGTCGTGTCTTATGCCAACAGTTTTTGTTTCCGGATCGCAAGGAACATTTCATTTAGGAACTTATATCAGTTTTTGGATATTTTACTATTGCCATTATCATATCTGCCCTTCGGAATCCTGGAAAGACTCTTCTCCTCACATTATTTTAAAGTCCATTCTTAAACATTATTACAACAAATATTATTAATTTCGTCCAGCAATATTAAATCAATATGGAAACAAAAGTTTTTACGTGTTAATAATATCTATAATTGTTGTTGGGTTTCATGAAGGTTCTTTATTAAAATTTAAACAATTATTATTTCAAAATACATAACCAAATTAATTTTAAATGTTACAACACATTTAAAATGTAAAAAAGTTAGTTACTTAGAAAACATAAAACAATCTTAATTTAATATTACTTAATACTCTTAAAACTCAATGTCCTGTGGTAGGTTTTAGAATCGAGAACTCTATTTAAATTTACAATAACCACTCCTTGAATAAATCAAACTATTCCAAATAAATTATTATGTCAAGACTATTTATAAACGATTGTAGAAGACAACGTTGGATAAGATATTTTGCACTTACGAATCTGCATTCTGAGGTCTGTCGTAATGGAAGGCTGTGTCAATCGTGCTGAATCTTCGTAGTACGTTGATTGTTTGGTGGTACGGCGTTCATATGTCAACCTGAACATGTATACACTACTTTAAAAAAATATTTTTAATTACTGACTGGTTCAAATTTATTTTTATTTAGTTGTCTATGCCACCTGATGCGGCCGTCTCTGTGAATCATTGCACGGCATGGCTCTGTTTTTACGTGCTGTTTGCTCGGTAGCACCAAATAGAGGAAGTTTACGGGTGAGCTTACGGGTGGTGAAACGGAATATTGCGCAAGGACATTTCTAATCATAGACAGAAATCGTATGTAATAGCCGTGGGTAGTACAAACATGGCCAGTTGGCTGCATTAGCGGGAATGATAGCGCCGCAAGACGGGCGCTTTAAAGTTTTTAATCCCTCAGCAGTAATTCACTCTGTTAAAACATACTTAGTTTGAAGGTTCTTAAAATTAAGAAAAATTAATCTTTCTAAATTAATTTATGTGTTGCAGCACATGACCACATATGCACGAGCCGCCACTGGCAATGTTATATATATATATATATATATATATATATATTAATTTATATGCTGTTGCACATGAGCACATATGCACTAGAAGCCACTAACAATGCTATATTTGTAACTTAGCAGTGATATATGTATTTTTTTCCTTTTACTTCCTTCAGCTACTTACTATGCAAATAGGTCAAACAATAGTGGCAAAAAAACATTTTTAAACTATGAACCCTTTATAACATAATCCTTTTATTATCTGACAGTACGTTTACTTGTGAGCCCGAACTTATTTCATGAGGAGCTACTAGAAACTTAAGAATGTCTGAGGCATTATAAGACTGGAGTTATCGGAGTGCAAGTACAGTACAGAGTTGTCGCCCAGTTGAAAGGAAAGACAAGGGACAAACATTATCTATACAGACCTCCGTGAGTTTTAAGTAAGAATAAGACTGACTTGACAAGTTTGTTGACAAGTCGTACCTTATATCGACAAAAGAAGGATGCGGCGTGATCCTATAATAATATAAATAGTGTGAAACCAGCCAGCGGTGAGAAAAGATAATAATTAGGAAAAGTAAAAGAACACACCAATGCCCTGAGACATAACTTTTAAATTACAAATAGCTAAGTCTTTTTGAAAATGTTTAAGAAAGCATTTCATTTGTATCTACTTTTTATATTTTATTAATATTTAATTATGTATATAAATTATTCTTTTTGTAATGAAATTAACATATTATTAATTTATTTGAAAATAAAATTACTAATAAAAATAATTCTCGGTTAGTCAATTATGAATATGAATTTCACAGAAACGCTGTATTTTAATATACATTTGACCCTGGTGGTAAACCGAGAATATAACATTAAATAATTACTCTGGGGAAGCCTACATTATTCAATAAAATATCTGTAATTGCATATGTAAATCCAACCCCTTATGAAGTATTACAAGTAACAGCCCTGAATTGTTCGTTCGGCATTAATAAATTCATTTTCCCCACAGCAATTAATTATTACAATTAAATGATGCTGCAACGTGGGGCATCTTACAAATTTATTCCTCTACCACAATTAAATTTGACGTGACTTTTCAAATGTTTGAATGGTGTCTGTATTGTTCTTAATTCGTCTCATTCATAAATGCAAAACCAAATTACCTTCCTAATGCACCTGCTTCTCTCCTTCCTCACTTATTGAACAATAATCATTAATAACGCCAGTTTCATTTAACTTAACAAGAAGTTTTTTAAAGATGCAGAATAATGAGATATGATTCATAATTTTTGCAACATTACCAAATTAACATTACATTGTAAATGAAATAATTTCGGTCGATTTGATTTTCAGATGTACGGGATTTTTATTTTGTTAGATGAATTATTTGGTGAGTACTCAGCAGACAACGGATAATATATTATTTTACAGTTCAAATCATCATTAAATTTTATTAAATAATCCTTTTCTTTACTTTTCAGTTTTCCGTTACGTAGAATACAAATTTTTTTGGCTTTTCGGTGAGTAAAAGTTTAATATTATTATATGGTTAGTTTTTATATGTATAATTTTGACTAAATGTCCTTTTTGTTTTTTTATTTTCAGACTGGCATATATTGCCTTTCGTCCAGATGGTTTTAGCGCTACTTGTTATAACCATTAATGTTATATTGTTATTTGGAGTTAGTAAAGTGAGTTTAATTCAAATAAAATTCTTAAACTACTTAACTTAATAGTATTTTCCAAAAAATAATATATATCATATTAGGAAATGAACATTTTATGAGTATGAAATCAAACTACTCATGTACGATACTTTCTGAAAGATTGTTGTTTCTGATTTGAGAATTTTGGCTGATGTAATATTTCATCTTTTAGATTATCAAATAATCACATTAATAATTTGTTTTACAAATTTCTTGTATTTTTCAGTCAGTAGTGGGTGTTTTTATTTACTTAATGTAAATTTATCAAAAATTCATTTTCAGGAGAAACATGGTTTGGTTTTCTCCTGGTTGATCACTACTACAAGTATCATGGCTGTGAATAGCGTAGTGATTCCTGTAACTATTTATTTTGGATTTGCTTATAATTTGCCGCCTTGGGACATAGCCATACTCTTCTGCGGATTCATAGAGATAGGTAAGTGATCCCGTTTGAAACGTACGATTTAATCTCGTTCTTTTATTACATTTAAATGCTCTTTTCCAAACTCATGATTTTAATATTGGCATGTCAAAACCATTTTTAACTACCAAAGAAAATAATCACTTTTTCTCGTATTGAGTTTGCTTATGTTTATTACGAGGCCCGATTAACACAAAAAAATATAAAAAGCTATTTAGAAAAATGATCATTTTGAACTATGACGTTACACCTACTGTAAACACTGGATTATGTAGAAAATACAACAATATCACGTTATATTATTCTATTTACGTTCCTATAAATGTTCATTAAAACTAGTACATGTCAAAACTAAAATGGTTATATTGACAATATTGCTTTAATTCTTGGATCTCCGGTGTAGCAGCCCTGCTTATTAATGTTTTATAAATCGTTCTGCAAGATACACGAATCAAGAGCGGGGTAATGTGAAACGCAGGTTTAAGAGGATAAGCTGCAAAAGATCTGTGACCTCTTACAAAACCATTTCAAATTTACTTCTTTATGTATATGAACGAGTGATCTCAAGTACCCGTTTAACATAACAAAACAGAGGTGGCATTTGAAGAAAAAATACTTCTAGACTCAAATGACGAAGATTGGGTTTTTAATATTCATGTTCGGTTCTCCCCATTGTCATGATTAAAATTTCTGATACTCTCATTACTTTCTTTGAAAAAATATTTGAATCAAACAATTCATATTGTACGAATTTATATAATAGTCATTATCTTAAATTATTTTCAAATATTTCTCGTGAAAATAGAGTACCTTTGCTTGCTTGCTTGCTTGCTTGCTCCCTTATAAACTTGATTTTTCATGTCTGCGATTAGTATATTACGTTAGGAAACGGCTATCAATAAATTCACTAAATCCGTAACTTATCTTATGAAAGCATTAATAATAATAATATCAATGGCATTTACTCACCTCCCAAATTCCGTGTTATACACGTAAATTCTGTATTAATTTACTACGTTGCAAAAACCTAAACTGTGTTCGTCTTCTTAAAAATGTTTATACAAAAACATGCAGTCACATATTTTTCTTGTATTATATTTATTTTTCTTAACTCCATCAAAAAGCAGTGGATTATTTAAGGGAGCATGAAAATAGTTTTTTCTTTATTTCTATTTTGCCTATTACAAAAGGTCAGAAATTTTTATGCCATTTAAACAACTACATTTAATGATATTTGGTTTTAGAATAGTATTTATTGACCAATAAATAGCAGTGATATAATGGTTTTTAAATATATTAATTATTTTGCATACTAACCATTTCTTGATCATGAAAGCGAAAGCATGTTTTTAATTATTATTTCCCGTTAAGATGAGTCCGTCAATAAAATCATGTTTATTAATTAATTTTTACAGCATTGCAGGTATATTATCTACTGGTTGTCTACAGCTACTACAGGATAATTGACGAACGAGGACCTTCAAATATAATTTAGCAAGAGAACAAAAAAAAAGTGAAATTTGGAACGAATGGAATACTTTTTTTTCTGTTTTATTCATCACAAAAAATAAATTTTCAATCACAAATGTATGAGCCTGTATTTGTAAATATGTTTATAACAAAAATACAATTCTGTATATATGTTTATAATAATATCCGTCATTCCTTTAAAAATCATTTCATATAATAGTCCTACACTGGAAACGACTATAACACTTAATGAAGAGAACTTTACCAAATCTGGAATTCTGTACGCATATGCTCTAACCATGTGTATAACCTGTCGATCTAAGCTCGTACTAGTCTTCTCGTATCTCCTGTATCTCAGGCTAACCAACAATTTACTATTCAAATTCTGCCATAGCGCAGCTTGGACCACATTAAGAAAGAAAATATATGTAAATTGATCAATATCGGTTCTGTCTGGTTTTTTACTATTTTACTTAATTAATTCAATTTGATAAACTTTAGTGCTGAGCTTAAGAGTAAGAATTCCTGTTCACAAAAAAGTTAATTTATAAATGATTTTGGTAACTTTATATACCAAATAAGTATAATCCCAGTTACGAATAATGTAGCTGACTCACAAAAAATTATATTACCCAGGAATAGAATTTAATTCGTTTCATTTACATTACAGCCCTAGCTAGCTATGCCGACGGTATGTTAATTTCATCATAACAAGTATGATGGCTTAATGCAACCTTAGTCGAGTTAAGAAATCGACTGGTACCTTTAACAAGCACAGCAACTTAAAAAGAATTCTAAAAACCGGTACCGAAATTTAATACTCCGGTATCAAAGAGGCGAATATACTCCGAGTAGCTCGTGAGAGTCTAAAATACTCCCAGTATCCGTATAGAATCAAGAATACTCTCGATACGTTAAGAGAGGCCAAAATACTCCCAGTAACGTAAGAGAGTCAAACTTCACGGTCCTCAAGAATGTCAATAATACTCTAGTACCCTAAGCGAGTCATATATACGCCCGGTGCATTGAGATGGCTAAAACAGATCCCGTACCCTAGTAAAATCGATATTTGTGGTACCTTAATAGTCAAAAATACTTCCCGTATCCTAAGAGACTCAAAATTACTTCCGGTACCTTAACGGAGTAAAAAATACTCTCCATAATCTAATAGAACCAAAATTACATCCGGTACCTCAAAACAGTAAAAAATAAACTAATTGAATCAAAATTATTCCCGGTACCCTAAAAGAATGAAAAACACTCCTTATCGATGCTAAAGGTGGTTTACCCATCCGTTGTTTTTTTACTGAATTGTATTAAGTAACCTGTATAAAGTTTGGTACAAATTTCTCCGCGTGTTTAAGATTGTTCGCAGAACTTTGTATTACCCCCTTCCACTCCCACTCCTAAAGGAGTAATCAGCATGATGAATGTCAGAATTAAACTTAGCGACATCCATAGTCCTGTGTTCGACACCAATCTCTCTAGTTTTCGGGTTATTTTTATGCAACGTCCCTCCACCCCCACCACTAATGGTGCTCCCCTCCCATGACAAAAGGGGTTGAAATCATACACAAACAACATCGGAAGAAATACTATCCTCTCATTTATCCCGAAAAATAATCATTCGACTCAAATATCGACCGTTTTTGCAAGTTTTACAATTTCTACACCCGGATCCCCCTGCACATACCTTTCCAGTGTTTGTTTCTGAGTGGAAAGTTACATGTTAATAAAGTTAGGTCAAAAAGAGTGAACATGGAGGGGAGTATTGTCGCCAAGGAAGCTCTCGAGACACTATTATCGTTATTAAAAATATGTATTATATTTTTCCAAACAGGATATACAGACAGCGGCAATGTATTTTTACGACACGCTGTTAACTTTCATGGGTGACATTTTTGACGTACATCATATCCTGAACAGAACTCAATACATTGCCTTGCGTCAATGTTTTAGAATAGGTAGGTCTTACACTTCCAAGTTGCCGTAACTAAGATTCAGGTTGAAGTCAGCTCCCACCTACCCTTACTATAATTACAGGGCAGTTGACGACTGCACATCGCATTTCAAGATTTCAAACAAACTATTTTATTTATTAGAAGAAGAAAGATAATATTGTTCAACAGTAATTGTCGAGTTAAACTACTGCTCACATACGAATGATATCTTCCTACTTCTATTATTCTTGTCCTTTCCTTACAACATTGCGCTCGACATGCTTGACTTTAAAAGTCTCTCTTTCATATTCGTTAGCAAAATAACGTCAAAAGTGTTCACCTTATTTGCTTGCGTCTTGGATGAATTTCCCAAGTTGTTTTGCTTTCGTTGATGGTAATGTGTTTCGTGTTTCTTATTTTTTTATAATCTAAAATGGTTACTTATTGATTTATAATAATTTCAGATTTTTTTCTTTCGATTCACCATCGGGAAATTGCTAATCAATATTTTTTGTTAAACACGACGAAGAAAATGCCTTTCGTTGTGCCTCCTCCCGAGTCTCAATTGTATGTATTCAACGCTTAAAATTGAATTATATTTAATCTCATTGTTTTTAATTACTTTCTTCGAAATAGTAATGACTCAAAGTGTGTTGTGCCTTGTTCATCTTTTCTTACCTGTCTCAATGCAATTATATTCCATTTGTTTTGAAGAAATGGAAACATTTCCTCCTTATCTCCCGTCGAGTATCTTGAGTTTTATAAGTCGTTAAAGCGGAATAGGAACTAATTTAACAACACATAGAGCCTCTTCCAAAAAAAAAAATCGTACGAAATTTAGTCTTCTCTGAAACCAATAATAACGGCAGTGCAATGGATTAAAAAAGTTATCGAGCGTTCCACGAGTCTATGTAATAAATATTGGTTTATATTTTATGACAAACTTTAACAATTACTGTTATGTTAAGATCATAGACATTTCAACCATATTCTTATCGATATATGGTCAAAAATTCAATGTTGCCGTAGTATTTCAGATAAAACTTGGCTGAAAAAATTAGTAGTTAATTACATAATTAAAGCAAATCATTTTGCGTTAAAAAGTTATTTAAGTATAAAACATTATTATTTTATGTTTGCGGCTGTATAAATAAGTGTAAAGCTTAAATATAAATATATTCGACTCAACGTTCATATATTAGAACAAATATAATCTGGTCAGTACTGGAAACGTGGTATCATGTATAAACGGATTAATTGAAAAAAGTAACAATATTTTTAGTGACTTAGAGAATTGTTAAATATTACATGTCAATTTTACAGGATAAACCGTATACGCGTAATTCTGATTCAAGATATGGTACATATTGCAATTAATTTATTATAGCATCTGCCTTGATTTGTCTATGTTTTAAGACTATTTCCGGGATATATTTAAATGTGAAAATTAAGAATCCATATTAAAAAGTGCGTTCATCTATATTGAAATGAATATTCAAACGTTGGGAGAATTAGCGTTTAAAACAAAGCAGTAATACATGTCTTCCTTCCGACAAGAATTTTGAAGCCTTGTACTTTGGGCTATGTGTGTAATAGATGAGTTCGTCTTTTAAAAATTTTATTATGATTTTGTTCTCAACATGAGGACGAGGCGCAAAATAGTCCGAAGTGTTGGAATATATATGCATGTTCAGTGGCGAAAAATAATGACTTTCGGGAAAAATCTGGTTGTGGTGGTTCCCAATTTTATGAAAGCACAACTCTCATTGTTTAACAAATGCCAAAGCTTGCTTTGTACAAAGTACAATAGACTCTCTATTATCAGCACACGGTTTAAACGCTTTGCGGCTCAACCGCGGAAATATTTTAGAATGGTTTGAAGTTGATTGTGCGGATCTAGGGTGTGAACTTATGTCTGACAGTAAAAGGACAACGGATTCTAACGAGTGAGGTCGAAAACATGTAACTTATTCCTGAAACAACGATAAGGAATTTATCTGCTCTTCAGTGAACTGAGGGTTTGCTAAGCAACAAAGTTATTCTCTGCTTTCTGATAAATTGATGTCACGCAGATCGAGACAAACCATAAGGTAGAAAGATGCCATATCATTGAAACACAAGCCAATAAAAGACTACGTTTCTTAAACATTCGTACTTTTTGTTGTTCATTTATTAGAGTGTACAGTATAATGGTATTAGATTTAATTATTTTCGCGTTACGACATTAGGATATTAGTGTGGTTAAAGGTACAGTGTACTTCTACTATAAATGTTCAACTGAACAGTTACAACTACAATTTTATATTTACCGTACTTCAGAAGCTTTATAAAGAAGAACATTGGCCTGCACCACAAAAGCTAAGCTCAAGCAGGGATTTATGGCGTAAAGAAGTAAGGATGTTAACTTAATCTCTTTATATGTGTAATTCGGTTTATCCGCTGTTTTTGATTATCCGCATCAATTCTCCCCGGGAATAATCGAGTGTCTACTGTACTGTATAGACCGATGTTTCCCAATGTGGGTTCCACGTCCGACATGGGGGAAATCGAAAATGAGTGTACCTTTACCTACCTATCAAAGTTGAGTTTATCTGTTATTTTTCTGATTGTAATTCACTAAATAATTTAGAACAACCTGATAAGGAACTTTTTTTGGAAGAAGACTTAAGGATAATAATTGCGGAGATAAAAGTTGCAAGTGTAAAGTTTGTGATTTTCTCTTAAATGTTCAAATAAGTGTTAAACCATTTTCAATTCAAAATTAAGCCAATTAAAATTAACTGCCCCTAAAATAACACCTTTATAAATTTTACAATACAGTTCATAGATATATATGAGGCCCTGCATCAACATATACGCGTGGCCTTGCTTCCTAAGTGTCTGTTATTGCTATTTGATCTTGGAGGATCCATCGACAGATACGTCTTTAGTTGTTAATCTTTAAGGAGCCGCGGAGAGTTATGTAAGAGGGAGTCATGAAATTTTTGAGGATAGATCCTTTAAAGAAGTTTCAATCTTGGAGTCACTGCGACAAGATCAGTACTGACTAACATCGGACATTCTGGGTGTTCTACCTAAAATACGAGCTTGGCGTCTTCAAATTTTCAGAGGCGTTAGCCTCCTTCGTCAGGAGAAAAAAGTTACATTCCAAGCTAGTGGGAAAATTATTCCGGTAATAATATTTCATTGCTTCATTCAGAATAATAATAAATGCAAATTTTCCTACCCGAACTCAGCCAAATGATTGAAATACTTTTTACTTAAGGGTTTAAAGTTGGTGGGGTTTCTTAAATAAAAAGATTAATTTAGTTATTATAATTATTTACTAACAAAATTTAGTCACATAAAAATAAAATTTATACAAGAAATATGAGCATAATTAAGAAAAATCAGACATGGACACTCTCTGATTCCGTAGGGTGAACTTCAACATGGAAAAATTAATGATATTAAGAAATTGAATTTACTTATTAAAGGTAAAAATGGAGGAACCTGGCGTTACGATACTGTATTTAATCCGTTCCAAAGACACCGTGCCGTGATGTTATAGCTGGTGCAGACTGGTGGCGGTGGAAACGTCCGATGCTGGTGTTGGGACCCCAAGCATCTTGGTTCGGTGTCAGCGATGAATCGTGTGAGCACCACAAATTTCCAGGAATCGTCGGATTTCTTAGTTGAGTCTAGTCATCGACCGCTAAAGCTCGTGGCTGGCTACTACCTGCTGATTTTGCTCTCTCGAAGTCACCAAAACTCCTCCGGCATATGTTTTTAATTTTCTATGCCCGTCACCTCAATATGTTTATGCTTCTGGAGCTCCTTGGAGTCCCTTGGAACTGTCAGCACTCTTTAGGTCCTTTGTCGACAAGAGGGTCTTCTTTTCACAGAGACGGTCCAGGACCACCAATTGAGTCCGCCATATGGACAAACAACGGCTCCCGTCCGAAATAACATGCTTTTAAAGAAACGCTCATTACATGATATACACGAAAAACTTTACCTGATCTGAAAAATAGGACTGTCGAGTTACATACGAGTAGATTCTAGAAAACACTATGAAAATTTTCTATATATATCTATATAATAAAAAAGGATGTATATTTTTATGTATGTATGTATGTATTTACGTTGTTCTTTATACAAATTTTATCGCGTGGACAGAATTCAACAAAAATTGGTATATATATTCTGCCAAAATCGAGAACCAGTACTGTGGGGGTGAGAAACCCGTAGAATAAACGTGGAAATAATTATAATTGAAATAAGTTACGAATTAGTGCTAAATTACTGCGCGAGACGATGACGTCATAAGTTTTCAAGCTATTGACGCATCATAAAAATATAGTTCTGTATTTCATAATGAAATAAAGCAGAAATATTTTGATTGAATAAAAAGTAAAATTTGATGGACGGTGGTGGAAATCTTCAAACATGCTAAAATGTCCGATATTTGCGTTGCATAAATATTTTTCAGCGTTAATTAGATTTATAGTATTTCTACTCATGTGATTTTTATTAATTTTAACCCATTGTGGCACGAGGGTTGAGCACATTAAGGGGTGGCGGTGGAGGGGGGTTACAAGTAAATAACGCTAAAAATACCTAGATTCGAGTCAACTCAAAGGTAATGGATGTCTCTGAGTTCATTTATGACAATCTGGGCAACGCGCGGTTGTAGTATTTGGTAGGAAGGGTTGGGCGGAGGGTAGAACTTTTAAAATAAGTTAACCAACCGAATTTTGCATCAAATAAATATATTTCGGGAACAATGATATTCATAAAATTTCCCTACACGTTCTCCGTGTTTAATTTCAACCCATTTCGGGCTTGGGAGGGATGCGCCCTTAAGGGTAAGGGTGGACGGACGTTACAAGAAAATAAAGCGAATACAACCGAGATTAGATTCAATTCAAAGTATTATGGATGTCAATGAATTTAATTATGACATTAGAATTACCGTTTAACATTCCGAAACGAGGGGTTGTAAATTTTCAAACATGTTAACCGGTTGATGATCGTGTGGAAATAATATTCGGCAGGCGTTAATGGAATTTATAGTATTTCTACTGGTGAAGTTTGTGTATAATTTCAACTCCTTTCAGTATGAGAGGGGAGGACACCTAGGGGTGGGGTTAGAGGATCGAGGAGCGTTACATAAAAATAGCGCAAAAGCAACCGAAATTGGAGTGTATCGGAGGTTATGGATAAATGACATCTCGGGCAACGCCGGGCACCCGCTAGTATATATATAATAGAGGCGATTAGAGAATTAATAATTGGGCAATTGCAGTAAATTGTTAACGGCGAGAATATAAACACAACAATGAGTAAAACATGTACAGGCAGCCTTTGTCGGCGGCGAGCGTTTAAGCTACGGGGCTCACAACTGGAGTTGCACAAAGAATTTCATCGAGTGAGTTGCAGGCAGGTTTTAATTAAGAGCTTTTTGACACAGAATTCGATCAAGTAAAGATCGCAGGCAAAATTTCCAATAGGTAAAGCCGCGGTAGAACTTCACCAAGTAAAGACAGTTACAAAAATTTCGTCAAGAAGGAGTGGATAACATTCTGATTGAACCTTAATCAGAACAAGAACTACAATATTTGCTGGAGAGAGAGAGGGACTTAATGCAGAGGTCCACAGTGTTATACGGAATAATTGTGTCAGGTGAAAGATACAAAAGTTTTGAACGGTGATTTGAAACAAATTAAATTCTGTGAAACGATGGCCTGTTATATGTGAATAGTGTATAGTGTATCAAAGAGCCCAAATGAATGCCTGGTACCAGTAAAGAAAACTGTAAGTAGAGAGAGATACTTTATAAAATTTATTGTAAACGTTAAATAAGGATAAATAGTCAGATTTCGGATTCAAGTTTCATTTGTTGTTCAATTCTAATCAATTTGAATGTTGTAAATTTTTGTTTGTTAATTTTAAGAGTAGGAAAAGGTTTTTTCTTTGTTTAAAAGGCCCAGTTAACGATCCTGAGACAAGAGTAAATAAGTTTGTAAAATAGTAAGAACACGAAAGTAAATTAATCACAACAAGTAACTTTGTTATTATTACTTTAAATAAATTAATTGTTTTCTGAGGTTCAAATTCTGTAATTATTTAACATCCTTTCAATTAAAATTTAATAAATAAATTAATCCTTCAATTAACCATAATAATTCATTTAATTTTGATTATTACATTTTGGCTTCACCGACGTGAGGCATAATCATATAATTTCATTTAATTCTTTTAATTATTACAATATATATTACAATATATATATATATATATATATATATATATATTCTCTTATTTCCACATCAATATGGATTGGCTTCATGGAAAAGTTTATTTCAAACATTAACAGTATACTATACCCGTTCCTGAAACAACCTTCTCATTTGTAGGGCTGTAATCACGGATCTGTATTAAAATTGCTCACATTGTTCCTGTTTCAGCCAACCCTCGATTCCGTGTAATCAATACTTGTTTAGGAATTTGAAACTCGCGTAATGAAACACCGAGGAACCGTGATGTACTCCCCGTGTATGAACCATTGGCTTGACTAGAGTGTCTTCATATTTCATTAACTTATCCGAAATCATTACCGTATATAAACGCGCCTGTCATTCAATAGTTTTATAAAATTTAAACTTGATAATTAAACAATAAAATAGTCAAAAAATAAACTCATAATAGGCGCGGAAAATAAATTGAACGCTTTTCTCAAGTGTAGAGGGAAAAAACGTTTGCTTACTCCATTTCAACTGAGAAGTCAGGTTTTTTCATTTTATTTATATTGAACGAGAATCGCCTCATTGACCATGTGCCACCCAAAAAATCCGGAATGTGTCATGGAAAATTACAGTCTAGCAGACGTGTATGAAGGCCAACGGCCAAAATGGGCTGTAGCACCAAAGAAAAACAATGAAATAAATTTTACTTCAACATCTAAAGAAAGCAACGATTTCAGCTACGTAGTGTATTTTCACACCTAATCTTGGTCTTTATTGGGTATTTTATTATGTGGCACTCCCTTCCCTACCAGCCGTAGCATGTCTCCTGCAGTCCGATTCCTGGAACGGCTTACCTGCGGTAGGCGGAAGTATTAGGGAATATGACAACCCATTCCATACATAGCTAATTTATTAAAAATGTAAAATTATAAATTTTGCCCCGACTAGCCAGTTATGAAACCTAGGGATTGTTGTGGCAAACTAGGCCCGAGAAACGAATTGTATAAAAAGTGCTCTACGCATACATGCGATATTGGTTACCAGACTGGGGTCTCAGCAACACAGCGACGTCCCTCGCAGCTGGTCATCGATTTGGTGCCTCTGGTGGAGTCTCGCTGATAAATTCTTGAAAAACCAAGAACAACTGCTCACGGCCACCTCTCCAGTCAGAATGCTCCAGGCATCCACTTCCCCCGACCTGTGAGACCAACTATTACTCTATTGGTCCATTTAATTTGTTATGAACCAACCACAATCTGACGTAGAGAATTTCAACAGCGAGACCCTCTGCAACTGCTGTTTGCGGACGGGAAAACACCCCGATGGAGGTACAGTTATAATCCCCAGCCGGACTGGCACCAAACGATACTTTGTGCTGATGTTGTAAAAACCAGCAAACATGGTTGCTCACGCGATTAAACAAACTTACTAAAATATCTGTATAATCAATGAAAAGACGCCTATCCTCAATAACGTGCTATAATTATTGACTTATAACTTTAACCAAATGGAGACGTACCACTGTGATCAAAAAGTAAGGTGAAATTGTCATTTAAAACTCCCGGGTATTAGGAAGGCAGGTAATTTTTTTCTCCTAGGTTAGTAGGACTGTCTATAATATTTGCCAAGCGTCTGTTTGTTAAAAAGGTTTAATTATCTCCGAGTTACACATGTTTTTGTTAACAACCAAAAGTGAATTTTTCGATTTTTGCAATGGGTGATTTTGTTGAGTAAAGAACTTGCATCAAATTTTGTTTGCGGAACGAATATTTTTGTGCGGACACGTTGAAAATGTTGCGGAATGCCTTTGGTGAACAATCTATGGCACAAAAAAACGTTTATAAGTGGTACAATGAGTTCAAAGAGGGCCGAGAACACGTTGAAGACGAACCGCGCTCTGGACGACCATCAACGTCTACCGACAAGGGCCACGTCCAAAATGTCAAAGATTTGGTGCTTGAAAATCGTCTATGGACAATTAGAGATCTCGCTGATACTGTTGGAATATCATTTGGCTCAGCCCAAACCATTTTGAAGAATATTTTGTGTCTCAAACGCGTCAAGTCTCGATTGGTGCAAAATCGCTCAATTTTTTGGAAAAAAAGCGTCGCGTTGATGTGTGTGAAACTTTGCTGTCTGACTATCAGGACCACTTTAAATGCATCATTACTGGAGACGAGACTTGGATTTACGCATACGATCCTGAAACCACAGACCAATCCAGCGAATATCGTGCAAAAGGTGAAGCAAAACCGAAAAGACCACGACAAAGTTGATCGAAAATCAAGATCATGTTGACAGTTTTCTTTGATTATCGTGGTGTGGTGCACTATGAATTCCTGAAGCCGGGCCAAACTGTCAACAAAGAATATTATTTGAGCGTTATGCGTCGTTTGCGTGAAGCTATTCGTCTGAAACGACCGGAATTATGGGCGAACAACTTTTGGTTCCTTCATCACGATAATGCACCATGTCATACTGCATTGGTTCTTCGCGACTTTTTTGCCAAAAACTCGACTCATATCGTTCCGCAATCACCGTATTCGCCTGATTAGGCTCCGTGTGACTTCTGGCTATTTAGCAAACTCAAAAGGACAATGCGGGGACGCCGTTTTGAGACGATTGAGGAGATAAAAACCGAATCGTAGAAGGTCTTGAAGGTTATACCGGAAGAAGACTATTCCGACTGTTTCGAGGACTGGAAAAAGCGTTGGAAAAAGTGCGTTTTATCGGCCGGGGATTACTTTGAAGGGGATGAAATTGATTTGGAAGAATAAATAAAGAATTTATATTTTATAAATAAATTCACCGTACTTTTTGTTCACAGTGGTATGTATGTAATATATATTCTAAAGTTTTCCGCTTACGTTAACAATGCATGGGCACAGCATAAAAATTACAAGTGCCAAATTTTACTCAAAACTCAATAAAACTGTATAACTTTTATGATGAACACGATTCGAAGAAAAGTCACTAAATCTGCTGTAGATAATTCGTTCCAACCGTATATCGATTCATTAAAAATGAGCAATTAATTGGTAATGGTTATTTAATTCTTGGCGTACTTTATTTCGTCACCAAGTTCATGTGCTCTGAACTAATCTATTGTAACCTGATATGAGTATATCTTATAACAGCGTGTCTTTAAACGCTTTCAACTGAGTACAAACTATTGTTTCGACATCTAAACCGCGTACTTTATCATATTCAACAATAGGAAACATTGGCAGGCATTTTATACAGTATCACGAACGTTTCTAAATGAAACTCATCGCACTACACAGTATTTTCTTTTAATTCTTCGAAACAAAATGCAGCAAAGTACACCATCTTCCTCGTCACAGAATGCATCTTTGTTGAGGATTATTGTTGAAATCTTATCTCTAGCTGACGACTATTGACGTCGACTGTGTCTATCTGCAGAATGCCCAAGGGCTTCCCCTAGTTAGGCGCAATTACTCTATTAGAGAGCGCACTCCATGAAGCAACACGTGCAGTCGTGGCCGCCACAGCGTCCGAAATTCTTAGTTACTTTCTTCAACAGCTTCTCGTGACTTTAAGTTATAAGAATACGCAAACTGTGCCAAAGGTTAATCAATCAAATAATTCCTCAAAACAACCTGATGACTGCTTAAATCTGACTTAAATATCTCGTCCTTTTGACAATCGTGAGTATGACAATAGAAAGATATTCCAAAAAATTATAGTCTCTTTTACCGAAATAAAAAATTAGGTTCATCAGGAAGCTAGAGTTAATTGAAACGACTTAAACCTGAAAACTGGAATATTGTATTCTGTATCATTTAAACCCCACGAAACTTTGCTGTAAGACGAGAAATTTTATAGCAAACATTGGGCACTCGGGTTACAAACTTAATTCCAGGATGTGATCATAGCCCGGATTGTTCGTAACACGAATCTATTTTTCCCATTGAAAATAAAAGATATAAGGAAACCTCACCCTTAGTAAATGTATTATCTCATGGCTCGGGATTAAATTTATTAAACTGAAAAATATGTTTTGATTGTTTTTATCTGCGCGCCCAAGCATTAACGGATCGAAGGAGATTCGTAAACTGAGATACAAGGACTAAGCTTAAGCTGAAAAAAATATAAAATAAAGTTATCTTTACATTATGGCGCCCAACGTGGGGCATGAACATTAAAAATCGTCGTGGTAGAAAGGAAATATCATCGTAGCACGTGACTGATACGAGAAGATCGTGAACCCAAGGACACGAGACTACATCAAGCAAGTTTTTTTGTTTGTTTTTTAGAGTATTGGGGTAGTACATATGGTGGCAACTCCCCTTTAATAGCATAAAAAGGGATTTGAAAGGATAGAGGAAGGTAGCCAAGGGTTAACTAGGGCCACCGGGCTAAAGTTTAAGGCTCCTACCCGGCTTTCGCCTAAAAGTGATGCAGGACAAACCGTAGACAAACTGCAAAAGGGAGGTCAAGCATTGGATACTTGTCCCACACCCATCCTATTGAGGGAGAGGGGTTTTCTGTGGGGACGCAGAATTCCTTTCTCCGTCGCTAGGTCTGTTTAGGAGGCAGCTGGCCGACTATTCCAATGGAAACAGACAACAATTCTTACCGTATGCCCAAGATCTGTGATCCCGGAACATACACCTCTCAAAACAGGTCGAGGTGCCTCGGCTTGTGGGAACCTTAGAGAAGAAAAGGCATCCGCAAAGGTAGCCCTCTCCGTCTCTCCAGAAAGGTTATGCCTGCACATCAACTAAGTTGTTTTGGAGCCAGCATCCGGGAAAGCTTTTTCGACGACTCTGCGAAAAAATGAGGCATTGCCTAGACGTCTAGGACAAAATCTATGGAGATACCTGGACGGGGTAAAGTAGCCGACAGCGATACTGCGTCAGCATCGAGGATCAAACGAGTCAACCGCAGAAAGAGGTGGTAAGTGCAAGTGAAGAAAGCACAGCATACGTGATAAAATAGATACAAGTTTTGCGAGAAATGAATCGGTGAGTGAAAAATTGTCGCCGAATAAATTCGCGGACAAGAAGACACTGACAAAAGTCAGTACAACAACATTAAAATTCTGTGTTATTATTTTGAGGTTTTACCAGATAAATTTTGTGTGTTAATATTCTTTTAAATTTGTGAAAGTGAAAATACGGTGGATAAAGTAGAGCCTGATGTATTGGGAAATATCATGATATATGAATAATAAAATGTTTAAATAAACAAAGTGACCGTTTGAATGAACAATTAGATACACAAAGTGAGGATTTAAATGTAAAGTTAGGCAAGCAAAGTGATAACTTTAATGATAAAATTAAATAAATGAAATTGGAGTTGAAGTTTAAAAATATACCAAACCAAGCAGAATTATACTGTAAGAAATATGAGGAACTATATAACAAATTAAGTGGTAAATGTACTGAGCGACATGTACAAGAAGGATTGATTCTAGATGCTAAAATTCAGCAAGTTGGTGAACAACTCGAGGTAAACATGAAAACAACATACAATAAAGTGTGTGGTAATGTAGAGGAAGTAGTGCAGGTTGTAAATGGTAGAATAAGTAAAGTAGATGATAAAGTAGAGTCATTGTATGAAAGAATGTGTAAAGTAGAAATTAAATGTCAAGATATAAATAACTGTATTGGAGACACCAAAAATGCCATAAAGGATAGAATTTGGTTTCCTGATAAATCATTGGAAAATGTGTGTGATCAACTGAAAACTAATTCTGGGGTTTATGTAAGCCTAACTCAAAATGTTGGTATAGATGTTAAGTTGCCAAAATTTGTAAGTGAAGGTAATCAGAATGCCAAAACAATTATTAAAAATCTAGAACAATATTTTGATAGGTGTGATCTATTATGGCAGAAGGAGAGTGAAAATAATAGTAAACCAGATGGCATGGGTTTGTTGTATGTTGATGTTGAAATTAAAGGATTTGGTATGAAAAGGGAAATTATTGATACTGGAGCAACCACAAATTATATTGGTGAGAATTTTTTAGAATAAATATTGCCTGTTATGAGGACAAAAGTTTATGGGTCAATTTGGAATAAAAACGAGAGGATTGCTAAGCAAAATCTGATGAAAATTTCAATTTGTGGGCAGGAAATGTCAATTAGGTGTATGGTAGTTAAATCTTTGTTTGTATCCATTGTTTTAGATTTGCAAAACACAAAGTAGGTTGGATTTTTATCAGGGTTATGTCATGTAGTAGTAAAGGATTAACACCTCCAAAGAAATTAAGTTTGAATTGCCTTTAAATCCTATGTCACAACAAACACAGGAGAGTTTTCATATGTTAAAAGAGGTGAGTACATATAGGAACAAAATAAAAAAATTTTAAGTCAGAAAACAATACATGTCTAATGTATAACAATAATGTCTAAGGTGACTGATTTAACATCTGAAAGACCTAGTGGTCAGAATAGCAATCTTGCCAATCAGCTGACTGGGAAGGGTTCTAATGAATGTAGGTCACTACCTATAGAGGAGGACCAAAACAAACAGACTTTCATTTTTGTGAATGTTGCACTAGCAGCTAACAAAATTTTCTGAGTGACATCCTTTACCAAACCAGAAACTATTCCCATATCCTAAATCAATGAAAGAAAAAGTTGTTATTTGTAAAATTATCAAAAAAATATATTAGACCCATTAATAATGATTTAGGAAAAGGTTTAAGTGATACTTTTGAAATAAACAAATTTTAAAAAAAGGAAAACAAAAAATCTAATTTGTTAATTTAAGTGTTAATTCAAAGAATTGTAAACAAAGACTTAGAGAAAAATGACAATGCAACAAAATGTAGGTCATGTACATTAAAAAGAGTTATGAAATCTCTAACTAAATATGTAATTCCTAAAATTAGCATTCTAATTAATGGTTATAATTGTATGCAAAAAGTTTGTGTTTACGGCAGTCCACATGCTTTTAAATTCTGTACAGATGATTATAATGAGTGTAGTAGATTTAAAAAAAGTAAGCAGCTATATTGAAAAATATAGAGGAACTGAAGGTAATTCTTCAACTTTTCAGAGACTCTCAGCCTCCTTCTTCAGGAAGGAGTGTTACACCATTCCATGCACAGGCCGGCTGTGGACTGCGGAGTTTTGACTGCTGCACGGCTGGTAGCCCATGAACAATTAACACCCCACCAGGCCACTAACTTTCTCTCTCAAGGGAAGGTTGAGGCATAGGACAGGTTCGGATAGTTATCATTCATACAAAGCACCCTATGTATACATACATGCTTGAACATACAAATACACATATATATGCACAGACACACACACATGTATGCATACACATACATAAACATGAGCATGATCATACATCCTCACATGGTCTCATGAAAGTGGGGATGGCACGTACGAAGGGCACTATTTACAGGATGTTGAGTCCAGGGCTTTGCCTGGACTGGACTGCAAGACATGTTGGAAAGAGAGTTACCACAGATGGAGTTCTGCCTCTGATGAATCGGGGGGAAGAGCTTTAAGGATGGTGAGTGTGAAGCATTGGTCGAAATTGTTTATGTTGTGGTTTTGGGCGTGAGCAGCTACTGGGAATTGAATTTTAGTTAGTTTGACAGTTGGTTGGCTATACGTTCAGGGAGGGGTCTTTTGGTTTGGGCTAAATAGAAGGCAGGACAGAGTCTGTAGTTAATTTGGTAGATGGTGTGGGAGGAGAGGCATGTGATATTTTCTTTGATTTTGAATGTTTTTGTGTGATTGTGATAGGTTGTAGTGGGCTGTATGATAGGGCAGACATGGCATCTGCTCCTACCACAAGGTTTGCAACCCGGCAGGGGTGGGCGGGTGGGGGTGTGGGTTTTGCACGGGTGGACAAGTAAATTTTGGAGGTTGGGTGGGCGTCTGAAGGCTACCCTTGGAAGATGGTTTTCAATTTAGGGTTGGATTGCAGTCCAGTGTACGCTAGGTGGAGAATGGAATTAATTTTTTGTAGTCCAAGGAAGTAAGTTGTCATGAGGGGTGGACTACTTTTTTTGTTTTGGTCAAGAGTGGGTGTGGGTATTTGGAGGTTTGATAGGGCCCGGGTTATCTGTTTTTGGAGGAGGTTGCACAGAATGGTGTAACACTCCTTCCTGAAAAAGGAGGCTGACAGCCTCCGAAAATTTGAAGAATTACCTTCAGTTCCTTATGGCCACCTCACTTTCAGGTAAGCCACAACGTATCTCTCTGTCCTCTCCATACCAATATTGAATTTATATATATATATATATATATATATATATATATATATATATATATATTTCCAATTGCTGCTCATATCCAAAGTCACAATTTCAACCAATGCCTCACACTGACCCTCCTTTCCTTAAAGTCTTATCCCCCTTCTACTTATCAGACGTTTAACTCAATCTCTGAAAACCCTCTTTCCAGTACATCTTACAGTCTAGGCAAAGTCCTGGACTCAACATCCTCTAATATAACTATATTAGTTATTGTAGCAGTAGTTATGATATTATGTTGAACTCTTGTATTAACATATTATTATGATACTTAATATAATGATTATTATTGCAATGTTCTGTTTATGTCTTTCCCCACTCTCATTCATTTACTGTTTTACTTCCTTTCCTTTTCTTTACTTTTTACCTTCCACTCTAATGAGTTTGTTTGTATGTGAGTATGTATGTATACGTGTATGTATTGTCCGTCATTTTTCCATTGTTGTGACCTTTCATTGAGAGGTAGAGATTGAGTTGTTGGCTTTGTTGCGTGTTCATTGTTGCTGTCTAATGACTGGTGGACCTTAGTTTAAATTCATTAATTCATGCCCAGCCAGAAAACAGTTCAGAATTTCTCTCATAACAAAGGGACTCAGGCTCTTGAAAATTTGTGATTTTTAGACTCCTCAGCCCAACTGGTCCAAGTGTGGATTTCTGGTAAGACCATATCACGGACTCTCTTTCCCTTCTAAAAGTGTTACTTAATTTGACCTTGTCAAATTGTCCTTCAGTGTATACATATAAAGTACATAATGATAATATGACAAGGTCAAATAAATTATCTCTTTTGCATAGGAAAGAGAGACAGGGTAGCTTTCTGACCTTAAATCAACAGTTGGTCCAGTCGGTCTGAGGAGTGAAAATATTTCAAATTTTTGAGGGCCTGAGCCCTCTTTAACAGGAAGGAAAGTCTGTACTGCATGCCAGCCAGTATAATGCACCACATGATTGTTGGACCATTCATTTTTACTGTTGTAAGAACATGAAAAAAAATTGAACACAGACTTATTATTACACATGTAGATGTGTACTGATAATTATTAAATAAATTATTTGAGATGCTCTAGCATATGGTGCAATTTCATTAGGTTAGCTACTGTAGTTTTTTTTCTGGGTATTTGAAATGTGGGAGGTTTGAATGAAAATGTATTAAAACAATTGGAAGGGAAAGGCGGTGGGGTGGCTTACCTTTAATTGAAGTTTGGCGTCACCATTCAGGGCAGGAGAAATTCTTAAAATTCTAAGAATAGTCTTCAGTGATCACTCCAGATTTCATTGATAACTATGAGTCCATTTATTATGTAGAATATAACATACATAACAGATTTATGAATGCGTAACCTTTGGTACCCAATGTGGATTTGTCAAAATTTTCATATATTTAAAAGTACTTGCAGTGTAAGGTACTCATAATTTGAGAATACACACATTTGTAAGTAAAGTTCTACATAAATTGTGATGTAAGCTATAGTTACTTACATGTGATGCATACCTTCAGTCAAAACATAAGATGTATTTAGGTAACACATGAGATGACCCAAATTAGTAGAGGTAACTTTTTCTTATGAACAATGGAACAAATTGCTAATGGTTGAATATGGAGGACATAATTATGTGATGATACCTTTCATAGATCTGATTGCTGATACAGTAAGAAAATTAATTTTGGCCCATAAGAGAAAGTGGTATTTGTTACCAAGTCACAAAGTTCTAGATTGTGATTACTCCAATGCAAAACTTGTAGTGCCAGTAGATTCAAGTCCAGTCTATTAAGTTAGATATGCTGGTAATATTATTAGTAATCAAGAAAAGAGTTGAAGACTGAACAGGCCTTAGCACTTTTACTTTGTAATCACTTCATTCATATTTATATAGGATTTTTATTATTAAATATTGATGATCAAACATATACAACTATGATTTTGATCAACCTCATTGTGATGTGTACAAACTGAAAAGTTGATCATCATTCTTCCATTGTATGAATTTATTATGAAATATATCACACAAAAAACAAAAATACTTTCATGCAAAAAACAGATTTGTATCTTTATGAAATAATGACAGCATCTATGCTTTAAGTTATATCTATAATTAACATGGTGAATAAGAGAAAGATATAGGGAATTAAATGTACTGTTTTTCTGAAAAACCAAACAATTCCGATAATTTAAAATATTCCAAATGATTTAATGGAAATATGGATATTTTTAAGAAAGTAAACAGAATAGTAGTGCTGAATTAGTCACTGAAGTAAAGGATTTAACTTTGTTCACATCTAGGAATTGACATCCATGAAAATAAGTTTATGTATCATTATAAATAAAATTGATAGTTTGGTTGCCCATAATGTAGTGAAAGAGTAGCATCAAACTTTGACTATATACCTGTGATTGCTAACCTACATTAGTAACCATTAAAAATGTATGAACATACAGAAGAACCTTCACAAGAAATTTTAATGAAAGTTAAATGGATTTGTTCTTTTTTATTATAACAGTATGATTTTTTTAATTAGCAATCACAACATAAAATTTGTAATTGGAACATTACAGTCAGCAAAAATTTATATTGGATCTATTCTTTCTTACTTTTTTCATAAGTATGGTTTACCCACTAAATATTGGTAGCCCATTCAAAAATTGCAAAATATGCAAGAGTACAGGACACTGCAACACATTTTTGTTTGTTACTATTCCAATGCAGCTGCTATTCATAAAATAATCACATAACCTGAAATCGACTAAGCATCAGTTACTCATATGCTAATGGCACAATCAGCATCTGTAAACACAGTTTTATAAAAAATTATAGAATAACTTTTAGTATTTTGCAAGAAATGAAATATGCGAATCACATTTTTTCAATTAGTAACTACTGGATTTTCACATAATTTTATGCATACAGCATTGGAAATGTCAGTTCTTGTTGTACTCCACAAAGGATTCCTGTAAGTGAGCTCGTAAATTTTATCATTCATCTTCTTCATATTCATTCAAGTTATTTATTAACACTGAACAAATTCAATCTAATTTTTTTCCAAAATCTTTCTAAAACATTCTTAAACAACAGATGCTATTTGTGTAGCAGTTAGCCAGTCAGAAAAAATTAACTTGAAACATGATTTGGTAAGGGCATCCATATTTCCTCTCAAGAACATATGGGAAATTGCCTGTGAGAAGTGGGACACAAATTTGAACAACACCAATGGAGAAGATTTAGGTGAACAGAAAGGAACCACTCACAAAGAGGTGGTTTGTGTGAGAGTACCGCAATAGTATAGTAGTGAGACTGAGGTAACAGGAAAAATGAGGAAAATAATGATAATAGATATTGGGAGATCATGTTTAGAGATGTGAATTGTTGGCAACTAATGATAAATTATGAGTATGTGTTTAGTTAATTAACTTGGCAGTAGGGTGATGAGGACATTCCTATCCCTCTTGAGTATTTTAAACATATTTATTCCTACCTTCCTAACTGCAACAAGAATCTGCAGGTATCTGCCAAGAATTCTAGAAAATTGTCTGCAGTTCACTTTAAACTGTGTAAAAAGTAGTAAACATAATTTGTTTAAAGATTGTTCTTAGATAAACAAGAAGTTCTCGAGATTTCAACCACTTCTTCACTTGAAGATTACTGCCTTCAAACTTCTTGTTAATCACATACTTCAGGGATGCCTTTGTTCAATAGTTTTAATATAGTTGACATCAGGAATTCTGTTTCAAAAACGAGTGTCTTAATTATGAAAGCTGAGCAAAAAATTATGTACATTTATATTAATAACATCATTTTGTTATTTACTCTGCTATATTACCCATAAAAATCCCATACATTTTAGTGTCTCATGTTTGGTTTTAGGTATTTTATAAGTAACAAGAAATTGTCACATTAAATTTATTATCACTTATTTTAAAAAAACTATTATTACAATACTGATTAACGTGAGCCTTCCCCCACCAAAGACTGAGCGTTCCAGAAAATATATTTCTCTATATGTCTACCTCAATTGATCAATTAGTTCCATTTCTCCATACAATTCTCCTGGTATTAAACTGCCATATATTCATTATCTCCTTTATATCCTCATCTTAGCCACAACAAAGCTAAGCACAACTTATTTAAAACATGTAAAAGTGTAGCTTTATTAGCAACCAATAATTTAAATTGAGTAATTTAAAATTATAATTAAAAACTTAAAATCAATGGTAAATTGAAATTCACCTTTGAACAGTTTTTGTAGATTCTGTCAGTGGTATTTCTCTAACATTCCGGTCGGATAGACCGTTTCTCAGTAACTGGCCTCAGGTCAGATATTCCTCACACAAAATTTGAAATGTAGATTAGATGCTTTAGAATCCCTCGCCGTTAGATTAAAATATAATTTCTATTTAATTTAATTATATGTTATATTTCGATTATATGAATGACGATTTATCATCTTGTATTGTTGCAAATTATGGAAAAATAAACATTATTATTATTATTATTATCATTAACATGTGTATGTTTACGCGATCAAAATATTTTTTTCCTTTAACTGCAATTTATGCAGCAAGTGAAATTTCGCTTTGTGACAGAGTGCTGAACGCAAAAAGGAATACACACATATAATAATAATCCTTCGGCCATGACTTCCTTGGTTTGTGGTCAGGCGGTTTCGTCATCGGATACTACAGACGATCTCCGACACCTTAACAAGCTAGCGAACCGCTTTGGATTAACCTCAGTTACTAGTAATGAAGACATAAATTTTAGGCTCATTAGACTAATAGTCCAACACACCACACCCTCCTACATCCATTTTCCTTTTCTTGCCGGACAAGACAGTAGCCATCAAGGAATTGTACAAGGAATACCCAGGTATGTAGATCAACGCCAATTTTGAGGAAGAGACGGTTCGGGACGTGTTCGCAGGAGAGAAAGAGCGATTAGACCTCAGGCTTTAAATCACCATGTGAAAAACAGACAGGATAACATGGAACAAAGAACAATGAGCTGTAAAACTTTTTTAAAAAGATTGGTAGGAGATTAGGTCCAAAAGAAAATTATGAATGGAGGTGGAAAGAAGACGTGTCATTTTAATACGTTGCATAATGCAAGAGAGTTGACGGGTACATTTCGAAGAGAAGTGAACGTGTCGATGTAGGATCTGAAGAGTGGAGCTAGAGAAAGGATATCCCGAAGTTCACCTACGCGATTAGATGAACGTCGTAAGAACAAACCACTACTGTAGGCGGGAGGAGATGAGAACGAATGTACTTTCCACTCCACTTATTTAAAAAGAGAGACTCTGCCAAAGATACCCTGCTTTGCTGCATATGTTTAATTGAAATAAACATTTTCTTTAATTAATTTAAAATCATAACAATAAATTTATTTTAAAAATCAATTTTGGTTATAGTTCTATGAAAATGGAGTCCTCATAAGTTCTGTATTAATCGCAGGAAACCAAGTGTCGCTACCAGCATCCAAAATTGGTTCACCAAAATATGTTATGAGACACATTTTAGTTTTGGAATATGGAGGACAGTTGGTTTTGCGGATTATAAGTTACTTTTTGGGAAGTTATGAAGGAGTTGGGATTTTGAGAGGAAGTTAGTTTTCTAGGTTTTCGGTGTGAGAGTTTTGGAGTGGAAGACATTTACACTGTCCTGGCGACGAGAACCTGTAGACCGGCTCCTTAACCCTCCGTTAGTCGCGCTAGGTCCAGGAGACCGACACAATATAATCTCTTCATTTTCTCAGATACAGGGATGAACTTTTATGACATTACAATAATCTGCCAAGGCCATACTTCAAAAGCAACCGTCGTTTCTCAGAAAATGACGTTTGAATAAGGAAGTAGCGTATATTCGGCCCAGGGAACCTACTACGACCATTCCCGTCAGTATTTTTCATAACCTTGCCGCAGTAGTATGGAGCGATAATAAACTTCCTTTTCGTAAAAATCATTGACGATTATTCAGTTTTAGGAACAAATACATTTGTGGTTTTTTATCACACCATTCCGTTTTTGTTGTTTGTGAACAATTGTGTGGAAAATGAGTAAAAATATCAACAACTTGAATGATGCTGAAGATGTAGATGAAAGTATTCGTCTTATTTTTGAAGAAGATAATTACGACACAAATGTCATACCAGATGACGATATTGAAGAATCATCAGATGAATCAGAAACTGAAGATATTTTAGGAACTTGGTCTGATGACTCGGATGATGAAATAGACGAAAATACTGCGGGCCATGTTTCAAGAAACACAAAAACTGTGTAAAACACAATATTTTTGTGTGTTGTGAAGATTTTTTATGTTTGCGTATACACACAAAAATAATTCGCCAAGGATGTCTTGTCAAAAATTCATATAACATTGAAACAGTCTCTGCTTAATGAACTTATTATACCAACAATGTAATGTTTAGATTAAGATATATGTATACAAATATTATTTATGAACATTTCATCGTCATTTTCACAAAAACCAATAAAAATTAATCATATAACTAACTAACTGCATTTTTAAATAATTATATTTCAAGCACTGTGGCATTATTTATCTACCTGGCATCTTACTGATGTTTGGTTTAAAAAATTAGAGTCTCAATAATTGATTATTATATTTCTGAAGGATATTGTAATATTAGAAAATTACAATATTTTTGATAGTCTATTTTCTTTAACAAATATTTAAAATAAAATGGCAAGTTTTAATTAAACCAGACAGTAATTGGATGTATGAATTATGTATATATGTGTCTAAAATGCGTATGTTAAATGTCTGTAAAAAGATTCAAAATAATTTATTCAGAAATGTGATCAGCAAAGGAATAGTTAACTTTAGGTTAACAGTGTTACTATACCGGCCGCGACGGAGGGTTACTATCAACAATATTGAGGATATCAAGGAGTACTTTGGATGATGACAAATTCGGCACGTTGGAAGCAGCGGCTAAAATTTTTGAGGAAAGGCGAAAACAAAAATAAACGAATAATATCAGCAATAGAATTCCCACAGATGAAGAAGCAATTTAGGTAGTATGTTTTTTAGTGTGGTGAGGTTCCCACACTACCCAAAGACCTTGAGTAACCATGGCACTGGATACCTAACGCTGACGGCTTATAGAGCCCAGGATGGGACCGAGTTTAAGAACCTTCCTGGGTTAGCCAGTAGTTTAAAATGGGGTTTACCCTGCCATGCCGGAGTCAAAATAATTATGGAAATAACATACTCGAATCTACAAACTTCAATTTTGTGCTACCTAGATGTAAATTAAATAGTAAATTAATGAAAAATGAAGAAATATGTCCCTGTGAAGCCGATAAGGCCCAGACAGCGAAAACATGGTAAAGTGGAGAAAAAAAAGTTCTGCCGATGATAACCTGTAGGTGACCATTTCCAGGAAATATAAGTAATTTCCGCCTGAACCACCTGAAAGTCTGCTAACCTGCCAGACCTCCAAGTGGTAATGTACCAGAAGAAAATTCCATCAAAGTCGGTTCATTAAAGCCATGGGTATTTCAATTGATAATAAAAGAAGAAAGTTAATGTATTTTTGTGTTAATAAAATTTAAATTATTAATGATTGTAATTAATTTCAACTGTCAAATATTAATAACTATTTTAATTAAATTAAATATCTTAAATATAACTAAGTAAAATCCCATTACAAATCTTATAAAGGAAACAGGCTTTGGCTGGTTGTGTACAAGTTGCTTCCCCGGTTCTAGCTACCTATTTTGGGAATAGTACCGAGAAATCTGGATGCTTTATCCCACGCAGACAGTATTATTGATTGGCAAGCTAGGCGGTACAGACGGCGGGTAGCAGAGTCCAACAGGTGGGCGAGTCCATACTGACTCCTCTCATAATGCTTCTCGTCGTCCATGGAGGAGGACGTCCTGGACATGCTTCTCCTCGTAAGTGAGTTAGACTATTCGTTTCGAGTAATATTTAGTTTCATAATTCATCTTAGGGAATTAAATTATTATTCGTTATATATAATCGTCATATTATATTCAAGTACCGGAAATTCAATCCTTTCTTCTACATTGACCACTCGACATTTTTTTTTAATTGACCCCCTAATTTTTTATTACAATTCATAAATAGCACCCTTGATCCACTCACTAACATGCAATATATATATATATATATGGAAGAAAAAGTTTGACGTTTCGACGACCAAATGCACTGCGTCATCTTCTAGGCGCCTAGAAGATGACGGCAGTGCATTTGTTCGTCGAAACGTCGCGTTACAATCGCTTGTTTACCCGGGTAAAAAACCCATAACTTTTACTTCAACAAATACACTGGGAAAGCCTTTGATCTTTGATATTTATATATATATATATATGGAAAAGCATCAACCACAATCATAGAATATTTTTTTAAAATTATATATATATATATATATATATATATATATATATATATATGTATATGTATATATTTATATATATATATATATATATATATATATATATATATAATTTTTAAAAAATATTCTATTATTGTGGTTGATGCTTTTCCATAATACTTTTTATATTACTTGTCTGTATTTGGTTAGCTTTCTTATTAATTAATTAAAAGTGGTTCGGTTACATGGGTTAATTTGACGTGAATTTTACAAATTATCTTTAAAAATCCAAAAACTTGCAAGATAAATTATTTCATCATGATATATACACTGGGACTATTTAAATTATAAATAAACAGCCTTAATAAACAGAAAAACATTTAATTGAAGTACGCTGCCGACTGTGCATTTCGGCTCCAACAGTCAGCAGTAAACGACACTGATTATCAAAATTTTTTTAAAAAGTATTACCTGAAGAGGTCGCAAATTTGCGACGAAACATACTGTAATTTCTATTAAATATATTTTACTGACTTCAAAAGGCTGTTGTTTATTTATAATTGATTTTATCTTCCAAATTTTCCATACAACGACTTTCAGCGCATGTACAAAAACAACATTATATTAAGCTAGAAGCGTGGATAACATCGCCCTAAGGAAATATATATTATATTTATACATAGTAAAACGGAAACTATGATCAATTTCATTTCTTAAAAATTAAATGAAATATTAAAACATAAATCACCACCAAAATTTCTATCTAGAACCTGTTTGTAATCCCTGGTCTAGTATGTAACTTCTCTAAAGTTTTCATCAGCTCGCCCTACGCCATTGTAAGAAAAAGATATTAAAAAATTATATTTAAAACGACATAATTATGTGTATTTTGAAAATTAATAACAGCCAAATACAGAAAAAAGAAATGATGATATAAATACCACACAAAGTTTCTGGAAGCCTTGTTCCTTTCTTAAGATGCTAAGAAAAGCTAAAAAAAACACAAGAGCCTACAGCGACAGACTGCATTTGTGTATTGTTAGCATCTGAAGAAATACAAGGCTTCCAGAAACGTTGTGTGGTATTTATATCACCACTTCTTTTGTCTGCTCAATACCTGATTAAAAATTATATATAGTTGATATTTCTAATAAATCAAATAACAGCCAATTAGTCAGAAATTTAGTAAGAGTAATTTAAAAAATTATAAAAACATGGAATTTATATTATAAATATATATATATATATATATATATATTATAATAATATAAAAAATCGACGACACCCATCTTTTACAAATATGATTATTTATAATGCAATTATGTGGACAGAAATTTATATAACTTTTTTTATAACTAATGACATGAGAATTGTTGAATATGAATTTCAAAGGTGCGATTCGCACGTTGCGGCCGAAATGGCTGTTATATTTCGGCAGCTGTTAAGGGTATTTTTGACTTAAAAATAAAACAGCAGACAAAAAATATATAATTCAATAAATTGATTACAATAAAAAGGAATCATAAATACCTTTTAAATTGATTTGTATCATTTTTACGTAATAGCCGAATCATTTGTTCTAATATGTAACATCTCGCTCATTAATCTGAAATCGTATATGCATTCAGAAAGTTTTACATTCTTCAATCTAAATTGTGTTTTTCCAGAAAATAAATGTGTTTGTTCAGTACTGAATAATTTTACACCGTGGAATTTTAAAAATGTTTTTATTTTCAGTGATATGAGTTTTTAAAGCGTATTTCATTTGACCTACATAAAAATAATTGCAATCTAAACAATTAAGATTCTAAAAAAAAGTTTGTCTAAAATGATAATTTTGTCTTTAATATTTTTGACGAACTTTGTATTATTGGATGAATTTTTCTAAGGATTATAATTTACTAAGATTGATATTTGGAATAGTATTTTCGTAATATAACCCCCAAACAGGTTTTTATGGCTATTTCTGCCGAAAGTTCCTTTCAAAATTGATAAAAGATTCAAGTTTAGGTTTTTATGGCTATTTCTGCCGAAAGTTCCTTTCAAAATTGATAAAAGATTCAAGTTTGAGTTTTAATTGTTTGGATTTATATTACAAAATTAATGGATGATTTTAAAATAACCCGAATGTCATGATTATTAAACAAGTTAATAAATTCATATTGCACGTTTTCAAAAAAGGTAGGACTTTTAAAAAATTGTTATTAGACGTTTTAATTGGTTAATTGTTTTTATAGTACTTAATTTTAATTAATATAATTTTTATGTATTTGTAATTGAAATTCAATGGGTAAGAATATTATCATTATTGTCAAGATTATTTGTTATGAAACCATGACTGCCTTACATAACAGATTATAAACATTGTTTCTTGAAAAGTGGATAGATAACAACTGTTAAATATCTTATTATTTGCAACTATGACAAAACATGCAAATAATTAAGACAGTGATCCTTCTCAATTTCCAAAGTAAAGTTTGAACATGAGTTATTTTTGTCTAGCTGACAGAAATAAGGAACGAAATGAAAAATATACGTCTGTTTAGAAAATTAATAATAGGGTAAAATAGTCAAATATAGACAAAAGATGCGATGATATAAATACAACACAACGTTTCTCGAAACCTTATTCCTTTCTTCAGGTGCTTAGAATACTAAAAACACAAGAGCCTATTGCGACACAACCACACAATAGATTTTGAATTTGTCAACTGTTGTGCGCTTTTAGTTGATCTTATTATTAAAAATAAAGAACGTTAAAAATTGGTTCACAACTGCAGGCGTGTTAATCAAGTTGTAAAATTACAGTAATTAATAAATAAATTTAATAACTCAAAATATAAAATGTAATTGAACAAGTAAACATAATCTAATCAATTACTCTCAGGAATCCAGATACAAAACATTTAACTCTTAAACTAGCGATCATTGGTGGGTTGAAACAGGAAGAAGCAATACTATTCGGCAATTTAATTTAGGACTCGGCCATAGAAACATTTTCTTTACGATACCGCACGGTGGCAAAAAAACATGTCGATCAGAGGCTGGACTCCATTAACTTATAAATAACCAACAGCCAATTTGAGGTCAATAAAAAAGAAAACTAAACTACGTTTGGTCGCTAACTTTGCGACATCTTCAGGTTGAAGTTTGACCTTATTTTGACTGCCATGGCAGAATGACTTGACTATCAAAATTTTGTCAATCAAGAGGTCCGACTCTGACGATGTACGAATGAGACTTGTATATTCCAAAAATACCAAAATATCGTTCAACTACCTAACGCCGAAAATTAGTTAATTTTTTATTAATTATTAATTAGTTATTAGTGCAATTTTTATGCATTTTACAATCAAACTTAATTAAGTGTTGAACCATTTTAAACACCCGATACCTATTGTAATAAACTAAAGATTAAAGAGTAATATTGCCCCACATTGGGCGCCAATTTGTAATCTATCTTCTTCTTTATAATAAAAAAGGATGTATATTTGTATTTATGTATGTATGTATGTATGTATTTACGTTGTTCTTTATACAAATTTTATCGCGTGGACAGAATTCAACAAAAATAGGTATATATATTCTGCCAAAATCGAGAACCGGTACTGAGGGGGTGAGAAACCCCTACAATAAACGTGGAAATAATTATAATTAAAATAAGTTACGAATTAGTGTTAAATTACAGCGCGAGACGATGACGTCATAAGTTTTCAAGACATTGATGCATCATAAAAATATAGTTCTGTATTTCGTAATGAAATAAAGCAGAAATATTTTGATTGAATAAAAAGTAAAATTTTTTCCAGTATTACTCCATCGAATAGTAATAAAAAACAATACGAAACACTTTACCATCCTTGCGCAAAGTTAATTTGGAATAGTTAATTATCCCGCTATCTTTGATAAAGCCAATATGGCGCCTTATAATACATTCAAATGTGTGTCGGTCGAGATTTATAAAATTTCATAATATAACGTACTATCGTATCCTGTATAATATTTCAGAAGATAATAAGATTTGTCTAAGGTACGACTGCTGAATTATATGTTTGTAACTATAAAAGTATTGAAAATGACGTACGGAACTCCGAAAGTTTTTATGGTCGTTATTCAATTAATGCACTATCAGTCAAAGGTATGTACAGAAATAGGAACATTTAAATTGAATTAAAAGTACAATTAATTATACTTTACGCAACGTATTTCTATAAATTTGTATAAATGTAAACAAATTATTGCGTGCAATTTGTGTCGTGAAACAAAAATTTGAGGTTAGGATAGCAATATTTGTTTTCCATTTTTGGGAACGACGTTATAGATGTTCAATTTCTGAGAAATGAAGCTGAGCAAAAATATTTTGATTGAATAATAAGTATAATTAAATCTACCAATACCACATCGAGTGATAAATATAATTTATTAAGAAAGTTTATACAATCCATGGCATTAATTTTCTTTTAAATAACTTGACTTTTGACGTGGAATATTTAACGGGATCAGGGACCAATATGTTTCCCAATTATATCTTGCAATACGCACTGGAAGATACATAGAATTATGATAAAAACAATACTTAAATGTTCAAAATTGATATTTTTCTATTGAAGACAGCGTATTTCGTAATGTTTTGCATTAATTTTATACAATGCTGCCAACTGCAGATTGCTAAAACCACCAAATAGTTTAGTTTCAGATGGAAAAATTATATATCTACAAATTCAGTAATTGTTTTAAATAGTGTATATACATAGCTTCTATTATATAAAATTGCCTTATGCGGGTATGTATGTGTGTATAAATGTATGTATATGGATGGGTATGTTCCGCTTACAAATCTACAACCTCGAAGCAATTTCACCAAATTTCGTACACGTGTTCTTTGCGACAGGGAAACAAACACTGTGTGGGTGTAACACGCCTACCACCCCCAGGAGCAAGGGTGGACGGTGGTGAAAATCTTCAAACATGCTAAAATGTCCGATATTTGCGTTGCATAAATATTTTTCAGCGTTAATTAGATTTATAGTATTTCTACTCATGTGATTTTTATTAATTTTAACCCATTGTGGCACGAGGGTTGAGCACATTAAGGGGTGGCGGTGGAGGGGGGTTACAAGTAAATAACGCTAAAAATACCTAGATTCGAGTCAACTCAAAGGTAATGGATGTCTCTGAGTTCATTTATGACAATCTGGGCAACGCGCGGTTGTAGTATTTGGTAGGAAGGGTTGGGCGGAGGGTAGAACTTTTAAAATAAGTTAACCAACCGAATTTTGCATCAAATAAATATATTTCGGGAACAATGATATTCATAAAATTTCCCTACACGTTCTCCGTGTTTAATTTCAACCCATTTCGGGCTTGGGAGGGATGCGCCTTAAGGGTAAGGGTGGACGGGCGTTACAAGAAAATAACGCGAATACAACCGAGATTAGATTCAATTCAAAGTATTATGGATGTCAATGAGTTTAATTATGACATTAGAATTACCGTTTAACATTCCCAACGAGGGGTTGTAAATTTTCAAACATGTTAACCGGTTGATGATCGTGTGGAAATAATATTCGGCAGGCGTTAATGGAATTGATAGTATTTCTACTGGTGAAGATTGTGTATAATTTCAACTCCTTTCAGTATGAGAGGGGAGGACGCCTAGGGGTGGGGGTAGAGGATCGAGGAGCGTTACATAAAAATAGCGCAAAATCAACCGAAATTGGAGTGTATCGGGGGTTATGGATAAATGACATCTCGGGCAACGCCGGGCACCAGCTAGTATTCTATATAAAAGTCAGTAATACCGCCCCACGTTGTGGCGCCAAATTGTAGTATTCAAAATAAATAACTATAATTTCCACGAATATTTGAGTTCCTACAGTCATGGTCGCCTACGGGCCTCTAATAAAATATAGGAATTTACAAATGAAAACAGAAAACTATAGATCTTTTTACAATAGAACGCTTATTTATTATTCACATTAAACTAAACAAATACCTTGGAACGTCAAAAACTGTTCTCAAGTGACCCAGCCCACCTCAACGTATGTTCGTAACTTCGTGGTTTGTTAATGCTCACAACAAACTTCGGAGATTTGGAAAGTTTATTGAATCAATCCGAATGAATAGGCTAGACGGCGAGCAAAATGTAGTTCAACTCGCGTATTTTTAATGAACCACTTTACTAATTTATGTAAAGAAATGGTTCTGTAATTAGTTTACTAAATATATAAATGGTTACCATTTAAAGGTTTTAGTTTTTAAGGGATATTTAAACAAATACAATATTTTAATAGGACTTAGGATGGACCCGAATTTCATTTGTTGAAACTTTTTATTGAATAAATTCACAGATACACAATTCCATAACATGTTGAAGCGCATGATTGTGGTATATCTTCTACATTTAACGACACATTCACAGTGTATTTTATATGATTCACACAGGGGAACAATCGCATCCTATCAATGGACAACATAAGCAGAAAATCTTAATACAAAACTGTCTTGTAAATAATAATATTTTTATAAATATGTCAAGTTTAACGTCCATATAAATAAATCTGATGAAAAAACAGCCAATTAAAAATATTTTATTTTAAAAATTAATTATATTACACAATATGTTCCTTCTACGGACTTGGAACGTCTTCAGGCAAAGATAACAATGAAACAGTAAATACAGAAATATGTACATTATAAAGATATTATTATAGGAAATAGAAGAATTGATAATTGTAAATGAGTGATACACATTTATATTTAATCTATTTAAATTCTTCTTTTTGATATAATAATATCTTTATACCTGACATATTTCTGTATTTACTGAGACTTTTTTATCTTTGTCTGAAGACGTTCCACGTCCACATAAGGTCCGAAACATGTGTAATTTAATTAATTAAATAATTAAAATATTTTAATTGGCTGTTATTAGCTGGTTTTTTATCAAGTTTAATAAAAGTTTTATTGTTATCCGTAGCCTAAGCCGTAAATCCAGTATCCCCCTAATAAATATCGTCTTAACAATAAATAACAGCCTTGCCCGGAAAAATAAAACGATAATTTATAAAATTATTTGACGTCACTAGTTTGAGAGACGAATAATATATATAAAATTATCTGATATTAACTATATATTATATATATTAACTATAAGTGAAATAAATAAGCCCATGAAGTCAGAAAAAGATGCTTATTTAGTACAATTAAATTCAACAATTACCTCCCATGAAATTATAAAAGAAACGTTTCGTCCCACCTTTGGGACCTCTTCTATTAATAGATGTTTTCGTAGACTTAAATACCAAAAAAATCCTAAATAATATACACAGAAACTATTTTCTTCGTTATTTCATGGGTGCATAGAATAATTTATTTACACTTCTTTGACTTTAAACTCAACAAAATCTGGAATAAAATTTTTGTATAGTAATTTAAGAAATAAAAATTTATTGTATAGTATTTTGGTTAAAAAAACTTATTACCTGATGAGGTTTTAAATACACAACGAAACATATTTCTTCCTCTTTTTTGTAATTTCATGAAAAGTAATTCTCGAATTTAATTTATTAAATAATCAATTTTTCTCAATTAATAGGTTACTTTAATTATTTTACGATGGTTTCATTTAGTGAAATATTAACTGATAATAGACAACTTAAAACAATAGCATTAAAAAAACAAAAAACGCTTAAAATGAAAGCTTAGAAATATTTTTCAAGATACGAGAGTCATGCCTCAGCAGTGACGATGATGGGCGCGTCGATGTGTCACGCACCTTTTATAGTTTGTTGGGCGCAAATGTTTGTAATGTTTTAGCGAACGTTTCGTCTTTTATGGAAACTATAAGTGTGCCGTGTCTGTACATTTGATCGGATATAATTGTACTATGCTATAAGATTCTACAGTCCTACAATTACACAGCTAAACCGACTGAAATAATAGGAGCTTCAAAAATTAAATTAACGATATAGAATACTAGTTCGTCGTTGTTACAATATAAGGATTGAATCTGACTTTTCCACTTACTGAAACTAATATCTGTTAACAATGCCTTTTTTCATGAGAAACTTCTGTATAAGGATCTTGGTCAAACCTAAATAAATATTAAGTGAATTTCTAATAGTTTATTAAATATTGAGGAGAAATTAGAGAAACATTTTCTGGAGAAATCTACACACAGCTCCAATAATTTGTGTCCAAAAGCTTCGAAAGAATGACCTGCTGTCTGACTAAAAATATAATTTACGCGTAATGTAGTAAACGCCAAGTATAAGTCGTTTTAGAAAATGCAATATAACATTCCGCGCCAAATTCTAATGGTAAGTAAAGTCTGTCAACTGATGTTGGAGAGCTCATCTCGCTATTCTATCAGTACTATAAAAATAGACCTATATAGTCGTGTGTATTTACCCCGTTGAGCCATCTACCATGCAGAATAAAATGAGAGCAGGTCTAAAACTATAAAATATAATAGGAACTAAATATCGCATAAATAAAAATAACATTAGAATCCAATTATATTAATAAGGAATCAAAAATTGACGAATGTCAGGAAATAGATAATTATTGTTCATGCATTACAAATATATTACCCAAATTAAAACCTGGATGAGTTAAGTCAACAAAAAGTCACACACTTCACAGAAAAGTGGAGTGTTCTCAGTAGGATGATAAAATTCATTACTTTTAATTGTTTAATAAAACAGCAAAATATATGTGGAAATTCTTTAACATTGAAAACTGTGACTTTTTTCGATTAAACAATTTTCATATGTCCACAGATAATGATTTTGTGTTTCTGATGTTGAGTACGACCACGAAATAAGTTGATATTATTATTTCGTTTTGGATCTCTTTTGAAAACTGGCTGTTATGTGGTAAGTAAAAATAATTTCAATATGTCTACTAAATATATTTACGTAAGACTATTTGTCGTTTAAAACAATTTAATAACTATTTATGATTAAAGACTTTTTTTAAATGAAAAAATTATATACAATTATTCAAACCGATTTTAAAACAGTTAAAATGTAATATTTAGGCTTACATTATTATAATACAGATTTGTTTAAAAATATTAGAATTATTTTAAAAATATATTCTTAGCTTTGGACAGTTACTTACTCGAAATGCAATAATTATATCATTTTATATCCTCCTAGCTGTTATAGTCGGCATTGTTTACAAACTTGAGTTCACAACTCGCTAAGCATCGAAGCACAAGAGTCTTTTATAAATTAAATAACCCAAAACTTGATTATAAACAGAATTTTTAGTTTTACTTTCTGGCTGAAAAAAAAAGTGTTTTCTGAACGCACCCTTCATCAACGATTATAATATTGTTTATGGGAGAAACGTGACGATTTCAAATCCTCTTCTAGGCACTGATGTGACAGGCCCTGCATCTTGTGCTCGAAGTAAATTTAAATATAATAAAGTTAAAATGGAGATCCGACATAATAAATAGTATTCAAATTATCATTAATTATATTTGCATGCGGGTTTCAGCATAATTCTTTTCGAGTTAAATGTCGTCGGAACTGTCGCCAATTAACTTAGTGACCCCGTAAACGATTAATTCCGTCCTAATATTGGCTTTTTGCTGAATTTTATCATTCACCTCTTCTCACCCTTCCGACCAACTAACCCTTGGCCCATCTCTCTCCATGCCTACGGGATCGAAACTTAAATGGCATCAAGAATGTTACTGTTCACTTCAACCATCCCTAAATATGTGAATTCAACATTAATAACTTTAGACTTCATATTTTCCACAAATTTACACAAAATCACATTCCTTTATTCCTACGAAAATGTTCGATTCGGTGGTGTCCGCATTCACTTTAACGATCCCGAACATTATATATATTTAGACACTAAACGGAATCATTTTGTCAATTTTTTTCACCCCTTATCAACCCGCTGTGTTACACTCCTGTAAATGCTTTTTTCTAAATTTAGGTTACATTTTACGTTCTTTTTGAAAAAATAGGTATGCGTTAAGTGTTTTCTTGGATTTACGAGGCGTATTTGGAGCTTTTGATTAGATAAGGTGAGGAGTGGAGACAAAATAGTATATAGGATAACAGGAAAGAATGATTTGATCCTAAATCTTCATATTTTGATACATGAGTATTTTTTTTCTGCAGATAGTTGATAGAATTAATTTCGAAACCATGTCAAGCTCTTCAGTTCATTTATAACTGATCATTATTTTAGAATCTGATTTTTAAAGCACAGGAATGTCTCAGAAAATTACCGAAAAGAAAAAAACAAAGTTGAAATTTATTTATTTTCCTGATGATTTTGATTCTGAGTAAGTGTAAATATATTCCTCCAGTTTAACTTCTCATATCATGGAAATAATTTTGAAACTTTTAACATAAAGAAAGTATATACAGGCTATATATAGTGCAGCACATAATGGCAACTGCTGTCTAATAGTATATTAAATGGACTGAAAGCGGGGATGCGGAAAGGTATCCAAGGGTTAACTAGGGCCCCGGGGTTGCCGTTTTAAGAATACTACCCGGAAATTCGCCTAAAAGTTATGCAGGGAAAACCATACCAATACATGCAGGTAGGTTGGGCTCTTGGTACTTGTCCCACGCCCCTTCTGATGGAGGGAGAAGGGTTACGTATCTTTTATCAATTAATGAATAAAAATTTGAAGCAAGTGTGAGTGAATTCTTTACATCTTCGTTTCAGGACATTCCCAAGCTATTGTGAACTACTGTGTTGGATTTGTCTGATTCTTCTGAAAATCTACCCCTACGTCATTTTTATTACGATTCTGCAAGTCTTTCTCATGGGTAAGTTTAATTTTCTGTTATTTGTTCACAATAAATGAATTTTGACGAAATTACCACTATCACGTTCGAATTTTACATCCCCAATTTTTATTATTTGACCATCCAGTATTTTCCGCACAATGTTATTCATATTCGTGACCAGATTTCAAATATTGAGAAGGTGAAATATGCACAGAATATAATAGGTTTCCACGTTTTTACGAATTAAATACAGTTATTTTGTTATAATGTTTTTTTAAATTTAACACGTATTCGTTATAAGAAATTATTAGTCGAGTTTTCTTAAATCTGGTTGGCTCAACTATAATTTTAAATTCAAATTTTTTTATAATTATGGCATGTAATAGAAATAAGGTAGGAGGGGGAAATCATCTTAATAGGATAGCAAAACTTTAACTGAACAATTTGGCCCTAGCCTACTAGTGTAAACCCCGCAAATTGTCCGAGTTCTCAGATCTGTTCTAAAATTAAATTTATGTTATTTTATGGGTACTTTCCGTGTTTTATTACCCCTCACTTCAATACTTTTTACTACCGAAACCAAACTTTATTAACCTCGTGTTTGTAAAAATTGCAACATCATTGAATTAAATTTAGTGTACAAAAACGATTTGTGTTAATAAAACTTTTATAATGGCAAACTTAAAAAATAATATACCATGCTAATATCAGTATTTGAGGAAGCCACCACGCACTACAAATAGTGCTGCTATACGACAGCATGGAATCAAACAGATTTAGAATGTGTGCGTGAGGTTTTTTTTCTTTTATGTGAACTTGAAGTTCATATTTAGTAGCTGTGGGACGTGAATCACGAACGAGACGCCGACAAACGAAATCCCCCACATGTTCGTTCGGCGAAATATCCCGTGAATAGGCAGGCCAAATAAGAAGGTGTATCTGTTGTAATGAAAAGAAGTCTTGAACACTCTTAGCAATATGTGGGCGGGCATTGTCATGTTGAAATACAGTTCCAGGAATACCTTCAGTTTCACTTCGGAGGAGTACTTCAAGTTGTTGCAAATTTTACAAACATCAGCTTAAATTACCAACTCATTCTTTCGCTGCTCTCTTCTTTTCCACTTTCTGCTCTTCTTTTCCAATTTATCATTCAATAATAATAACTGGAACTAGATTCACACTCGAGCTTTCAAAAAAATAAAAATTTTAGAATCATTAATTTATGACCATAAAAATTAAATATTTTAATTTTATTTCATGCCTTACAATTTTCTATTCAATAATATATATATACAAAGCTTTCACAAGACATAATCAATTTACATAAAGTTCGTTCTTCGTTTTAGGTACTAAAATTGAGCCTGCATCAGGTCTAATTGATGAAGGAATTTCGCACTGGATCTGTAGTCGGCAGTGATATTTTAATGGTTAAAGCGTCCGCCCGGTAAGCGAGAGGTTCCGGGTTCGATTCCTTGTCCAGCGACATTTTTTTCCATTTTGATACTTTAATACGGCTTGAGGCTTGTGAAAGATTTTTAGCTATACATTATTAAATAGTACAATCTTCTTACTATAAAATACAGTTTAGACTTCTATACAATATCTTAAATTAATACAATACATTATAACTGCTAGTATTTTCTGTAATCTAAAAAAGTTTCATGTTCATACAAACATTGAATGAGAAAATTTACGTCTCATTGAAAATTAATAATAAGAAAGATAGCCAAATATAGACTAAATAAGTGATAATATAAATACCACACAGTGTATTATCACTTATTTTGTCTGTATTTGGCTATCATCCTTATTACATACAGTGCATATATGTTACAGTTGTATCCTTTATTATTTGCAGTGGGTTTAAAAATATATTTTTTTATCTACCCAGAAAAGGAAAATTACATTGAGAACGGTCATAAGAGAATAATGGCTGTGAAGAATGCTGAAGTAAATTACGAAATCATTACATTTTATATATACGAAGAAAGTAAGCCTACGTCACCTAACAGGAATTTACAACATTGTGTTTTACCTTATATTTAATTACAGTTTAACTAAATAGAGTAAATCAAAAATTCTTCATTAGAGATGTATCCAAAACATCATTTTCCTATTTTCTTGTTCTATATTTTAACAAGTTATCTGAAAAAAAAAAGATATACGCTTTTACACATTCTTCTCAACTGTGCAAAGTACTTGATTACCTTTATTTACATGTTTTAAAAATATGATACAAACTATTTACTATTGTCAAATAATTTTAAATTTATTATTGTAAACTTTATATTATTGAAAATCAATGATTATTCAATTTATTGTGCCCCAGAAACTTCACTATTTGCTCACATATAAATTAATGTAATGGTAATAAATGTAAATGAAATATATATATATATATATATATATATATATATATATATAATTAAATGATAGAATATAAGAAAAGTATTTAATGTGTAGAGTGTTTACTTCAATTTAATTGTTGTTCGAGGGTATTTTTCAGCCTAATTATTGTGATTAATTATGACGATTTATGAATTGTCAGATGGAAAAGCACTTTAAAATTATAATGTACATATATTAAAATTGTTTGTGTATGACAGGATTTACAAAATATGTATTTAAGGCATAAATTCTAGACATTATGAAAGAGTTTTAAAAAGATAGATATATTTTGACAGATGATTTGTACACGTAACGTAATTCAGAAATCTGTATTTGTTATGAATATATGAGAAAGCTATCGCATTGTAATACATATATATACACCTAAATTGGTATAATATTACAAGGATGGCTTGTAATAATAAAAGCAACATTCATTTATTTAATGTTCGAGCGTTGGTATTACGGAAATATCTCTTTCGATGCAGTTTTGGGTCATGAAGCAAAAACAAAGTTTAGAGTTACTATTAATATGTTTTTAAGAAACATACTAAGAAAGACAGTGATTTCTTAAATACTTGCGTAACATGCTCGGACAGCGTAGCGGTAATTAGTCTAGACAGATGTTTCAATGAATCCGTTGACCTCGTGGTTACTTGGTCTCATGAGCCGTAACATTACTCACAGAAATCAGCAAAGGTTATCCTCCCAGCGTAAATTAACGTTTCGAATGCACCTCATTCTCATCAGTCGACATCAATTACCTCTACTCCACTTTTCGTCAACTAATCTACTTAACTCTTCAACTTCTTCACTATTACTTGCTACATTTAGTTTCCTTCCTCAACTATCAGGTCCACTAATATCTCCTCTACTTCTCAATTGCTCTTCACCTTCTATTTTACAATCTCCTGGACTTTACTCCACAAAGTCCAAGCGTTCATACCTCCCTTTTGATTCTCGAATGTTCTAGAGAGACGGTCAACGCCCTACTTGTTCTACTTAAACCAAGTTTATTTAGCGACAGAAAAATTATATATTTTTCACTTTCTGAATTGAAAAGTTATTACTATGCATGCTATCGCATCCGCAGTGATGTAATTCATAAAAGATGACCATTTATTTCAAGTAACCTTGTAAAATTATGCCAAAGAACCTTAAAAAAAACAAGAAATTTAAATACGTATAAAATCTTGTGTCAGTCTTTATATGTTGAAATTTGTCAGATTACAAAAATATGTGTATCTTTTCAGCCTGCATTTTTGCAAGAAATCAATTGTCGGCCAAAAAATATTATTCATGCGACGATTTTGAAGTTTGTGAGATATTTGACTCATTTGGAAACAATGTAATAATTTTATACCATAAAACGTAATATTTGCTCAATATTTATATGACTGTATTCAAATATATTACACGTTTGGTTACAATTTCTTTCAACGCACAAAGAAATAGATAATAATGATCATTCTAGGGTTTAGATAATTGTATAAAGAAGATTTGACATGAGAAAATTTATGATAAATATGTATAAATGTGCTTTGTCGTAAAAAATTACGAAATTTGGACTCTTAGATAAAATGTCTTAAATAATTAATTATTTATAAACAACAAGGCACCCATAAATTGAGTGCTATCTATTAAATAGGTAAATTTAAAACCACACTAAAATTTAAAACGTTTGATTTTATTTTTCTGCTGAAAAGACTGAAAGATTAGGCTAGATTTTTTTCATATCAATGGAAGTATTCCTTTCGAATACTGTTAGTTCGAAAATGCATTAAAATTAGCTGTAATGCGTTATAAATTATTTTAGATATTCTCATATTTGTACATCTGAAAATGATTCCGTGAGCAAAACCACGTTAAGCTCAAACTCCGAAAACTCACTGAGCTATAAAACCGAACAGATCGCGGCGTGTCTTCTCAAGAACATCCACAACATGAAACTCGTATATTGCGTCTTTCAATATTTGTGTTCCTGAGTAAATGCCGGTAGTAGTAAATTCCACAACGCGTTCTGTACGGCATTTCAAGTAGCCGTGATTTTAAAAAATTGAAAATGCATAAAAAAAATTCATATTCTTAAAATTTGTGATAAACAGTTTTAAAACAACTAAAAATTCTTGTTTCCTTTCTCAGCGCCGGAATGAGCAAATTGGTCTGGATGCAGAACTGCGTAATTAAATAAATTTTATATTTACATTATGAAAATGTAAACTAAATGACGTCCGCATTGTTCAGGACTGAGAGAGGATAGCTTTAAAATTATACACATATTTGAACTATATATTGTTATTACGTAACATAGTATGTAGAGGGAAAAGAAATAAACAATGAAAATTTGTTTATCCAAACCACGATCTGTCTAGTTTGATTCATCGATTACTTAAAATTATTTTTTATCCGAGTCATTACTTTAAAGTGATGTATTCCAAATAGATATCTGATTACGCAAGAAATATCAAACCTTTTAAGTCCAAAATCAATTTTGAGATACAATGTATCAGTATTAATTTTACGATCTGGCGTGTAATTGTAATTTTTATTAAACCATAACTTCTAATATACGTATTTACAAAATGTTATAACCCTAGCAAACTTTTAAGGTACATTTATTTATTTTAGTAAAAATTGAAAATATTTCCTCACTTTATCGCATATTGTATGGTTATTTGGGAAAAAAGAAGTGAATTATAAAGTTTCATGGGAGATGGGTAACCTTAAAATGCGTGTAAATTTATGTTAATTACTTCACCTCAATAAAGTTCTAATAATTATATTTGGATTACATTTATGCTAGGTTAATTTTTACAAACTATAGACTGCACTATCAATGAGACCGTAACATTTTGTGACCAAAATTGCTTCAATAAATTATTGTCATATAATAACTTTGGAACACCATCAGTACCTAAATTAACGCTGGCAGAGCTGTATAACATTTGACGTGGGCCCCAAATACAGTCCTGATATGAGCAACAACAAAATTACGAAACATATGGAAAATCCACACATAATCTGCAAATAAATATCATTCATAAACGTATTTATCAGAAACTTAATTTTCATGCAATGAAAACAGATTCCGTATATTCAGCTATAAAATTCTTGCTGAGAAATTTTAGGCACAGTGTGAGAGCAAGTTACAAATCCTATGTTCGGGAATTCTGTACAATTTTATGTTCACTATGAATTATTTATAGATAAAACATTGAAAATTATGGAGATGCAAATTACTTACAGGACAACTAGTATGTTTATAAGACATAAGTTTAATTACTTGAGGTAATCGGGGATGACAGCAAGGTGAATAGAATGGTAGAAAAGCTGATTTAAATTAAGTATATTTATTTTATTCACACATAAAAACATATTCTGAAACCCGTATTCACTTACAGAAAACAAAAGAGCTTTCTAAAAAAAATGACGGACAACACAGGTGTATTACGTTTTTTTTTTTTTGAGTATGATGAGTTAACACAACCTTAAGAAAATAATTCTACCTCTATTAGTAATTATATTATAAAGTTTTATTTATTTATCTCTTATGACTGAATTTGTGTTTATAGGCATTACTTATGCTAAAATCTAATAATAATTGCAGTTTATTTGACCGTTATAAATTACGGCCAGTACTAAAAAAAATGTCGCAAAGGTTTGTTTCATAGAAATGTTTCTGATTACTTGTAGCATTCACTTATTGGACTACGTCAATTGGATTCATGCTTTAGCTCGTTTAGGTCTAGGGCTTAGATACGCGGACTCTAAGCATTGTTTTTGTTGTTGTTATTTTCTTACTGGTTTATAATACTCCAGAGAATTTTGCAATTATTAAACTCTGTCTTACAAGAAACAATGATTACAAATGCCAAGATAGTTGTTTCATCGTGAAAATATTCAAGGGTTTACTCATGTTTTTATCTCATTATATTTATTACAACAACCTAAATTGAATACTGATTGAAACATTGGTTTTGTTTGGCACTATTTTTTATTCATTGCTGTCACAAGTTGTAGCCGAGAATATTCACTCATAGTGCCGTTTTTTGAATGAAAATAATTTATTGAAGCTTTTAACTCATTATATATGGCAAAAAAGTATTATATATGGAAACTTCATTCCACTTCATTTTCACAAATAAAAGTTTTTTGGATCATTAAGGTTAATTTGTTATTGGTCCAGTAGAAATAATCAATTATTTGCCCCTTTCTGACTACTGTAAACGAAAGTTTCTTTAATTTCTAATAATCTGTCAAACAATCGAAGAATACATTTCCTGTCACATTGTTAAGGCCGTTTCAGTTAACAATTTAGTAGCTCAAAAACATAGGCGTGGTCTAATTTGAATAGCATTTGTGATGCAGGTTCAACAGATACAAATTACGTTTCAAAAATATAAATCAGATTCAGAAAATACAGTTTTAAAATATTTTTATATCAAAAAATTGATTATATAATTGCCATGTAGTCTTTAACTAACTTGATATAAGAATAAAATTAATTCGTAGGTAACAGTTCGAAATACGTAAGTCAGCTGTAAAGTAATCAAATTTTATGTTTTGATGGTGTTATGTAAATGTACAATGTCACTTCTTATTTAAACATAATGTAGAGAATTTAAGCATATATGTACTGAATGTCAACAAAAATCATTGACAAAGTCATTTATGTTGTACGTATATTTATGTAGTATTATATTCGCAAACTTCGCTTTCATTAATTAAAACCAAATAGATTAGTTTTATATGAGAAAGAAAAATATTTTTGTTTCTTAGCATTCCAATTTTCAAAGGCATTTTGCCAAATACATATTTAAGAAATAATTTTTTAAAAAAAGAATTGAATTGCCTTATGCTAAATACGTAACCTACTGCAACATTAAAACTCAATTGATTGCAAGGAAAATGCGGGAAAAATCCAAATTAAAAATTTAGTTTGAAAATAACTTCGAAATTATCTGTGAATGTTACTCTTTTTGATTTTTTTAAATTGATAATAAAGACAGGAGAATTTCTTCAAGTCAAAACTACCTCTGTATAAAGTGTTGATACGTTATTTTTTATATATTACTATAGTGAGAACAAAATTTTAAAACAGTCTAACTACACAAAAATATCGCAGGTTTATGATAATTTATAACATTAATAATAAATTCCGTCCATTTTCTACGCAATTTTTCTACATCAAATTTGTAGTTACGATAAAGCAAGGTGCGAATTGTAGACGCTATTGTATCGAAATTTATATTGGTAAATTATTTGATTTGTGTTTACTATAATACTAAATATCCTCTTTTCGGACATAGGAAAGTAGTTAATGAAAGTGAAACTCTTCTCTATATATAAATGTTAAACAACTTTACTAAACGTTTATTCGTATATGACTACTAATTCTAGTGTAGCAAACCTAAAATCGTGTAATCCCCGAAATTTCAATATAGATGTCTAAAATGTATAAATGATGGAATAATTATAATCCATTCAGAACCTACAATAATGTTTTGGTGCACATGATACAGCTGAATATTTGCGATAACATGTTTTTCAATCTTAAACGTGCCTCTAAAGTCTGGAAACTGATAATATAGGAAATCAAGATGATCGTGTTTCATAAAACATCTACTTTCTGAGTTCAAAGATGTGAATTATATATTAAATTTAAGAAAGATTTTAGTTATTTCATTCTGTAAATAAGTCCATAATTATAGTTGCCTAAAGTATGACTCCTAACTTGTGTTCTTACATTAAGTAGACTGTAGGCATTAATATCAAGAATCTATTTGGCACATACGTTAATAGCAACTCGAGTCGTTCAACATTGTAGAATATATACTCTGGCCACTTGATATGGTGATAAGTTTTGGAAATTCATTGAAATACATTTTACTGGATGGTTATAGTATTTTACAAAAGTAAACTCTACTCCCTGGCATACCAAATATTAGCTGAAAACATTTATAAGCTTAAAGCTTGGTATGTTTCCAATAAAATTAAACAGAATATTTTCTTATATACATTTTTTTGGAAATAATGGGGCAGATAAGAGACAAAAGTTGGTCCGAGTAATTTTCATTTACTAATACCGATTTCCGTTGACTGAAGTCAGAATTCAATAATTAATTTCAATCTGGCGCCTTATAGGGAAAGTCATTTGACCTAGTTATTTGCAGGATAACACTTGACAGTTTTAGAATTTATTTTAACTAAAAATATTTTAACAATATTTACTTATTATCTGCAATTGTAAACATAAAATTATTTAAGTAACAAATTATATACCTTAATACTACGTCTATCGTAATAAAATAAATAATTAAAATTTGATTAAAATCTGCTCCTGTAACTGTAAGATTTGTCAGAAATTTTATCACTTTCTCATTCTCTTTGTTATATGCGGAGTTTTTCAACCTAAATTCAATATGAGCGTCCTTCATTCTAATTTTTATTTCCCTAGTTTCTTCTTCAACAAAATTCAAGGGGAAAGGGGGAAGGGTGAGTTTACATGAAAATTCTCCTTTAAATCTGATCGCGCTGTTACAGGTATTTATAATTCGTACCGAATAAATGTTTTATGTGAAAATTAACATGTTCTACTTAGCTATAAAAGTAGACGGTCAATAGTAATAAAACAAATATAAATCTATGGTTCACTATCTAAACAATAAGCACCACTTACAATTCCCATCCAAGAACATTGAACGAGTTACTCCTTTGCTCAACCAGTTAGGCTAATTAGATTTTATATTTCTTGGTCGTAACGATCAATAGTTTAATGTTTGCAGATATTAAACTATTTTATTTATCCCCATTCACTGTAATAATTATTACAATAATTTGCACCAAACAACTCATGAGAATTAATATTGGATATTTCAGGAATGGTTCACACCGCTTAATATGATCCCCAACCGTTTCTCTTTTCTAACAACTTCATCCGAGTATAACTTAAAATTAGAAATACAACTATAAATGAATAAACCAGACAGATTTCAATTTATTTTTTAATATTTTCTAATTTTCTATTTGATTAAATTATAATTCTAAAAACTTTGGCCGGTATATTCATTTATAACACAATGAAGTTAGAAATTCAATTGTTTTATAACACAATTTAACATCGTTATTCAGGAAACCAATGCTACATTCTTTGTTTTTAATTTGTAAATAAATGATTGGACATTATACATTCGTAAAGCCTTTATGCGAAATTAATTAGTGCATATCAATAAACATGCATGACTGCGATAATTTAATAAATATTTCTGAATTGAATACTTAAAGGTTCAGGATGGAGGCTCAAAAATAACTGATTCTAATATCTGGATTACAATGTCAGTCTTTTAACAGCAATACGATATTTAGTACTACATTTATAGTGTGAGAACACAACCTGATTTTCACTAGTTTCCTTTCGAAGAAAATGTATGAAAAAATCAAATAAATATTTGGAAAATTCTTCCTTGCCATTTTCTATTTGAAACATCATAATACATTTTGGAGATTTAAAATCAGTTCCCAGAAAAAAATATTTGTAATCTGATTAATTCAAGAATGCGAATATGAAAATTTTTGTAAATATATGTAATTTCGTAAGACACTTTGATGTATATATATATATAAATAGAATTATTGATTTAATATTTAAGAGTTAAAATACAGCTGAAACAAGATGAGAAAATCTCCATGTTAATAATGAAATCTATTTCATAATTTAATAGCATGTGAGCACGTAACAGTTAAGTGTCTTCTTATCCATGTCAATACTTTTAAGTAAGCAATGTAAAGAGACCTCAATTTAGAATACTAAACTATTTATAAACATGTGTAATTTTTAAGGCTCATTGATGGATTTATTTAATATTTTATAATTTATTTAATATTTAAAAGTTCAGAATTATGGATATAAACCAAAAATACTAATTTCAAGCTCCACGTCTTTAAATGAAATATACTTCAATAATTAATAGTATGTAAACACGTTCAGTTAACTGCCTTCATTTCCATGTCTAATAGAAGGAAAATATTTTTCGGTAGCCAATGTAAAATTATCTCCGCAAATTTCAATAAGAAAATCTTTGTATGTGTAAACTTGAGAGGGACGTTGATTATTTTTTTTTGTTTTACTTATTTAATATAATAAAAAAATTTAAAGTTCCATGTTATTAATTGAAATATATTTCAGTAACTTAATAGCAAGTGAGCATATACACAGTTAAGTGTCTTCTTTTCCTTGTCTACTAGAAGGAAGACTATATTTTTAGGTAGTCAATGTATAGAGATCTCCAAATTTACATGATAAAAATGTTTGTAAACGTGTGCAATATTTTTAGGCACTCTGATGAATTATTATTGTATTATTTATGTATTATATAAGACGAAAAACAAAAAGTTTCGAGTTCCATGTTTTTATATGAAATACATTTCAGTAATTTAATAGCATGTGCACATGTTCTTGTATAGTATAAGGAACACTACTTTTAAGTATCAATGTAAAATAATCCCAGAAAATTGAATACTAAATTACTTGTAAATGTGTGTTAATTTGTAAGGCACTTTGATGTATTTATTTGATATTTCACGATTGATTTAATATTTAAGAGAGCAAACTATGAAGTGATGAATTAAATGACATGAAATTAAGTATATTTCAGTATATTGATAGCATGTGAACATGTAGGCCTGTAGTTAAGCGTCTTCTTTTCCTTCTGTAGTAGAAGGAAGACCATAAAAGTAGGTAAACAATGTAAAGTCTGATAATTTGAATATTAATATATATGTATATATGTGCAAATTTGTAGGCACTTTGATGTATTTATTTAATATTGTACGATTGATTTAATATTTAAGAGTTCAAACTATGAACCAAAATCAAATATGCGTTTCTAAATGAAGAATATTTCAGTATATGAATATCATGTAAACTTGTACAATTAAGCGACTTCTTTTCTTTGTGTAGTAGTGTACGAATTAGGTAATCAATGTAATTTCAATATTAAAATCTTTGTGTATATGTATAAATTTGTAAGGAACTTTGATGTATTTATTTAATATTGTATTGTTTATTTAATATTTAAGAGTTCTTACTAAGAACCGAAATGGAATGCAGCTTAACAAGATTTTTAATTAAATATATTTCAATAATAATATATCTTTGTGTATATGTATAAATTTGTAAGGAACTTTGATGTATTTATTTAATATTGCATTGTTTATTTAATATTTAAGAGTTCTTACTAAGAACCGAAATGGAAAGCAGCTTGTCACGAATTTTTAATGAAATATATTTCAATAACTTAATATTATGTGAACATGTACGGTTGTGTCTTCTTTCCCTTGTGTAGTAGAAGTAACCTAATACATTTATGTAATCTGCGTAAAGTGATGCTAATTTTAATATTAAAATCTTTGTATATATGTGTAAAGGCACTTTAATGTACTTATTTAATATTGTTTTATTTCATTTAATATTTAAGGGTTCAAACTAAGAACCTAAATGAAAAGAGCAGTTCCAGTAATATGTTTCTAAATGAAATATATTTTAGTAGTTTAGTATCACATCATGTACAGTTAACTGTCATCTTTTCCTTGTATAGTAGAAGAAACACTATACTTTTAGGTTCCCAGTGTAAACTTATTTACGCAAAATTTCAATAAGAAAATATTCGTAAATCTCTTTAAATTTGTAAAACACTTGATTTATTTTTTTGGTATTATTTTTTTAATATTTAAAAGTTCGAATAAGAACCCAAATGGAAAATTACATCTTCAAGGTATTCTTTGCAAATACAATTGTTTACTCGGTTAGAAGCCCCAGAAGACTTTATTCATTCTCTACACCGAGAAAGACTAACATCTTCAAATTCAATGTTTTTAAATGAATTAATTTTCAGTAATTTAATAGCATGTGAGCATGTACAGTTAACTGTATTCTTTTCCTTGTCTAATAGAAATAATATTATACTTTTAGGTAACCAATATAAAGAGATATTCGTCAATTTTAATGTGAATCTTTGTAAATATTTGTAACTTCGTAATTCTCTTTGATGGATTTTTATTGTATTCTTTATTTAATATTTAAGAGTTCAAACTACGAACAGACATAAATTATCGTAATTCCATGTAGCTCCATGTTTTTAAATGAAATATATTTCAGTAATTTAATAACATCTGAACATATAGAGTTAACTGTATTATTTTCATGTTGTAGTAGAATATAGACAATATTTAACCAATGTAAAGAATTTTTCAGAAATTTGATCATCAAGGAACCGGTGATTCATAAATGTACCGAAAGAAATAGTAATTGTAGAATTTTATGTCGTTTATGTATCATTTTAGACCTATAATATTTTTGTAACGTCAAGTATGGTATATTGCAGCTTAATACTATGAACTGTGTTTTTTTCTCCAACTTGTAGCTTAAACATATGTTGCAGAACGGTTTCATTTATATACATATTGATTGTTATGTACTTATAATTTATTATTATTATAGAAATATATAAAGCTCAATGTAAATTTAAAAACCCCTTATAATTCTATTGAATTAAGAATAGATGATCGTAATAAACCAACTATAAAAAAGGGCAATACAATTATAATAAATTAGAGATTTTAGATTAATTTTCTTTTATCATTTTCCTTTTAGAAACAATATTCTTTAACTCCAATATACACATAAGTGAATAATTGTAGAGTACAAGACTCCGTAACAGTGTTGTCCAATAAAGTCAAATATAAAAGTAAATATTTGGGATAAAGATGAAATTGATATTAATACATTGCTACAAAACTTATCGGTCAAGTCAACACGCACGTACCCTATCGAAATAGCGTCTCAGGACGCATGTTCAAGATACAACAAATTTCATAATTACCAAAAAGTTACTTTTTTCTTTGAGAAAAGTATTTTTAACGCAATGCTAAAAAAATTTAGGTAACAAAGTAGAATTGTAAAAGAGAAAATAAATTCACTGGCCCTAAGCCAACCAATAGCGTTTCAAATCGTTTAAAGAATTAGCTTTACACTAATTTTATTTTTTTCATCGAAACCTGTTCCAATATTTAGCATTAACGGGTTAATGAAAGTCAACCAAATCATTTATATTAAGTATGCGAAGTAAATTTATAAAACATATTATTATTAAATGCTTGATAAGACTTGCATTATCGTTCTTAGCAGTGTGTTTCAAAGTACACTAGTAAGTCGATATCATCACATAATAAAATTATCAATAGTCCATGATGAACATAATTCAATTAAAATAATATAAAATTAAATATAATTAAAAAATAAATGATTTTATTCACTTTCATTAATATTAGAACAGGTTTAAGATGAAATTGGGGGAAAGTAAAATTAGAGTATAGCTTTGAAACGCTATTGGTTGGCTTAGGGCAAGTGAATTTATTTTCTCTTTTACAATTCTACTTTGTTACGTTGGAGTGTAACCCTGTTAGAAACCATTTTACAGTAATTAAGTTTTTAGTTAGCTTATCAGAGATGTTACAGTTAACACATAGACAATCATTATATGTTGATTTTCATCAGTTTTGCATAGATCCAAATTACAATGCTCGTTTCCCTTATCACCAACATTTATAAAACTGTTTTCATTAAAATTTTAATTAACTAAAATTTTGTAAATAGTTTGGAATTGTTATATAAACTGTGAACTTTTTATCCTCAATTATCTTGTCAATCGGTAGAAACATTTTACAATGCATTATAAAGAATAATTTAGAGAATTTGCTCTGGAAAAGTAAAAGCTACTGAGATTCAAGTGTTCATTTGTAAAATTTAGAATTAAAGCGATAACAGTTAAGTGCATGTAATATTTATGTGTTAACATTCACAAAGCTTAATCATAGAGAAGTTTCTTATGTTTATATGTAAAATATTTTAAAGTATTGTATATGAATTTCATGAGTGGTTACAATGAACAATTCTTACTATTGATTAAAAAAATTGTATATGTATAAGCATTTATAACAATGTAACTATATGTAAAGTGTATTGCATGGACATTAAATATGTTGCTACTTCTGGTTGCTGTATTGATTTCATTCTCCTTACATAATGCTATATTTGCTATATTTTTATTAATTCATATATTTACTACATCCCGACGTTTTCCGGGTTGTAATAATTAAACTCAAAAACATCCATAACCCCGGACTTGACTACAATCTCGGTTGTTTTCTCGTTATATTTTTGTAATTCCCCTCCAACCCTCCTAAAGATGCTCTTTCCCATGCCAAAAGGGGCTGAAATTATACACAGAAAACATCAGTAGAAATACTGTCAATCTCTTTGACCCCGAAACATTTTCTTTCGACCTAAATATCGGTCGTTATAACGTGTTTGAAAATTTCCACGCCCACCCCCGGGGTTATACGCAACTTCAATGTCATAATGAAACTAAGCGACAATCATAAACTCGGATTTGTCTGTAAATTCGGTTGTTTTCGCGTTATTTTTTGTAATGCCCCTACACCCCAACACCTAAGCTTGCTCCCTTCCCATACCAAAATTATAGACAGAAAACATCGGAAGAAACACTCATTGATTATCCGGGTATTTATATAAATTAACCCGAAGAAGGAATTGATTCGACACTAACCTCTTAGTAAACATTTCATTTAACCCGCAACAATAGCCTTCCACGGGAATCTAATTTCAAATATACCAGGATGACGACTGACAACTAAGTAATTCTCCTACTGCATAAAATAAGAGTGTCTAAAAATCATGCCGAATTAAAAGTGAAAAATCCTCGCTAACTTAATGAAAGTTAAAAATACTCCCGGTACCTTAAAGGTTTAAAACCTTTAATTACACAGAGACCAAAGTATAGCTAGGACCCTAAGAAAATAAAAAATACACTCGGTACCTTAAGAGGTTCAAAAATACACCGGGTAACTCTTTATCAACCACGTCCACCTCACGAAGAGAACATAAAATCTCATTAACCGTCATAGTTATGGCGATAATTAAACTCAATCCAGGAATCGACACCAATCACAGTCTTTTTCCTTTTATCTTTTATGTTAAACCTTTACACCACCACCCGAAAGGGTGCTTCCTTCCATTGCCTTTATTTATAGTCTCGAGGCGGCTGACGTACCATTGACAACAATGGACATGTTACACGACGAGTCTGTGTATCCGATTCTCGCACTCGCTTCACGTTCTCATTGTGTATCTTCGTGCTTGATGTTCACATAGCCCGGGGGCCCTAGTTAACCCTTGGCTACCTTCCTCTACCCTTCCGCATCCCCCCTTTCAAATCCCTTCCTATGGTATTAAAGGGGAATTGCCACCATGATTACCCTCATGTAGCATGTTACCAAAAAAAACATTCTTGTTCTATTGTTTTATGTCTTTCATTTTTTCATAAAATAATTTTATAAATGTATATATACATATATATTTCCGTGATAAATTAAAAACCTTTATTAGTCCTCAAATAAAATAATGTCAAACAAGACCTTTCGGATTTTTTCTGAACCATATTCTGTTATTTATTTAGAGAATTACAAAGTATTTAAAACATATCTTCGTCTCACGTATAAATTTTCTTTATAAATAACAAATGAATATGGATTAGGAATAATCCGATATCTCCTGTTTGACATTATTTTATTTGAGAACTAATAAAGGTTTTTTAATTTATCTTTGATTTTATCAAAACTCTTAATCCTGAATTTCTATAAATATTTCCTAAAAGGTCAAAACTATTTGGATATTCGACCTTCGAACGCGATTATGCTTTGATCTATTTTTTAACTCGTTATGTAAGCAACTCATTGAAATGAAAATATTATACGTCTGTTTTAAAATTATAATAATTAGGTAAGGAAACCACAAATATTATATCCATTTATGACAAAAATGTAAGTAATAAAAGAGAATTATTTTTTACTAAAACTGAATAAGCGTCAATGATTTCTCGAAAATAAACTATATTATCACTCCGTAAGCGCCTGAGAGTGGTGGCAAGGCGACTGTGGCCTTAAATACACCATTAGGTAAAGAAAGTAACGTAAAGTGAATATTTTGCATAAACAATTACTGGAATGAGCATTAAAGTAGTTCCTTATTACTTGCTCGCCTATTACAAATATTTTGGCTCTTCAGTGACATTTTCCTAGCCTCTTGTAATTATTTTCGGAATTACAGGGCATTTTTCTACATTTTAACCTATAAAATAATTATTCATTTATCGACGCTAAATTAATGAATGTTTAAATTAAAAAACCGCAAGTTAGATATTTTTGTCTACTTAAATTGTTTTTATAATTACAACATCTATACATTTGAAGAAGTCCCGATCAAGTAGAAACTTGTGTTTAAAATTTTAATATTAAACTGTTTTCTGACTAAAAGGATGCTACTTTTATTATTTAATTTAAATGTGACGTCAGATAGTTATAATTATTAATAAATATTTAGGTTTTTTTAAATACATTCCCCCCAAATTCCCCCTAGATGAATTAATTTAGATTGCATTTCCCTGTGTTTATTTTACGTTTAAACAACTATTTAGTATAACTAACTTATATAAAATAGTTTCCCGATATAAAATACATATGTTTAATAATACAGTATATATGCTTTTGTTTACATACACCATGGCATTACAACCCTTGTAGGACTAGAGCCTGCCTCACTATCGAAGCCCACTCTCTTCTATCTCTTGCTTTACTAGTCCATCCTCTTATGTCCAACTCCTTCATATCTTCATCTACATTCTCCATCCATTTCTTTCTAGGTCTGCCTACACACCTTCTTCCTCCTGGTATTCCTTTCCATATTCTTTGTAGTAGGGTTCCCTCCTCACTCCTTTCCACATGCCCTGCCCATCTAAGTCTTGCACTCCTTATGGAGCACACAATTTGGGGGCCACCATAGAGTTCATAGAGTTCTTTGTTAGTTCTGATTCTCCATTCCTCGTTTTCATACTTAGGCCCATAAATTCTTCGTAGGATTTTTCTTTCCCATGCTGCTATTCTGAATTCGTCGCACCTCAGCATACACCAGGTTTCTGCTGCATAGGTCATTACTGGTTTAATTACAGTTTTATAAATCTTTACCTTTCTCTTTTTTGAGAGGTGCTGAGATTTCAAAAGAGGAAGTAGGGCCCAGTAACATCTGTTCCCCATTTATAGTCGTTCTCTAATTTCTTCCCCTATTGTACTATTTTCTGTTACTACTGAACCCAAGTATTTAAAACTCCGAACCCTATCAAAATTGAAGTTTTCTATGGAGATGTTAGTAACATTTGCCCATCTATCCTCCTTCCTAGATGCAATCATATACTTTGTTTTTCTCATATTCACCCTCAGCCCTAATTTAGTTCCTTCCTGTTCTAATTGTAATTCTTGGGCTGATCTGCTGATTAATACAATGTCATCTGCCTATGCCAATATTTGCGTCATTCTGCTGTAAATTGACCCACCAGGGTTCAATATAACTTTTCTAACTGCTCTTTCCAATACAATATTAAACAGTAGTGGAAAGTGTGTCACCTTGTCTCAGTCCTTGTTTAATATCGAATTTGGTGGATACTTCTCCTTGAATGGAAATATGCTTTTGTTTATTTATACGTATTTGTACATATTTATTTACATATTCAGACTTAAAGTTGTCACAACGCATACAGATTTTCTGTAAGAACTTCTGAAAGTTTGACGAGCGTATTTGTCCGACACCTGGTCAGTAGAAACCAGGTAGTACTGGCATATGACAATTAGGCTGAGAACACCTGTTTGTTGCCTTCGTCAGGGCAAGTCGTAAGTCGGGTATAATTTACATTGAGAAAGTAAATCGCTGGGTGCAATACAATTGAAGAATACAGGGGAGCGAAAAGCAAAACTCCAGCTGTGAAAATCCTAAGGATACAAGGATTTTACAGCAGTGTGTTGTGTAAGAGACGATGAGTTTTAAAAGGAGATGATGAGCAAGGAATGGGGTCAATATATCCATTATTGTCGTTTCGGAGTGATGAATTTTAGTCGTTATTTTGGAGTTGGCTGATCACATTTTGTTTAAAGGTGTGGATTGATTGATATTTGGAAACTGGAAGCTAAGAATAGCGGTTGGAAGTTGCAGAAAATTTAGCCGTATTTAACACCAAGAGTTCTCCATAGTACAGATTTTTTTTGTAACATTCCACTTCCTACGCTGAAAGTCTGGTTATGGCGCCTTGACTGATACGTTTTTACCACTGTTCAGATATGCTACTAAGCTCACGGATAATATGAAGTTAAGATTCTCATATTTGTTTTATATTAACTAAAAATTCATACTCTGTACATTGGAAGCAACACTTTTTATATATTTTTGTAATTGTTACTTAAAAATTAAATACTTCGAAAGTTTTACTGTAAATAAATTTAAGTTACTTTATTTCAAAAACTAAAACCAAAAATCAACTTTATACACCTTTCTGTGATGATGTTCTTGTTCTTACGAGCTGCTTTCTGATATTTAAATTAGTTTATAAATGAGTAAATACAAGAATTTTGCCACGTTGACGAGATTATACCCACAAAAAAACACTTGAAATATAATAAGGAGGAATCTTACAAACGAAAGTACATCATACACACAAAAGTAATTACGCGTACATGTCCTGCGTAATTGCAGCCCACAGAGTAGAGTATTTACGTCAAATGTGTGAAGGTTCGTGGAAAGAGGATGGGCAGAGACTGGGAAGACGTCGCTAGGACGGACGTGGTCAATCGACGTCCGGTTACGCTTCAAGCAAATCACATTACTGATTCTTCAAGGAAAGAGTCATCATGACATAACACGCAAGTAAGTAGTATTTTATCTGCTTTAGAATAACCTCTTTATTGTACAATCAACAGAAACCCTGTTCATTCGAATACGTTTCCAGGTCATTTGTCCGTCGATTGAGCTTTCTTACGTACACTTATACGCACACACACACACACACACACACATATATATATATATATATTGTAATAATTAAAGGGCAATTAATAATTAAAAACATTGTGGACTTGAATTGTTATCGGAAAAAAGACACAAATCACACACAAGAATGGACAATAATAACAGGTCGAAAAGCATTATAGGACTTTTGGTGCGTTAAAAGAACATATAAGTTAGTTGGCGACCAGGAACGGCAAAAATCGTTCGTAATTAAAATAGACGAGACGTTTTTCAAAATTAAAGTTGTAGAGCATTCACCCAGATAATACTGCAGAAAGATTTCTGAGTGTTCCAGTTTACGCCAAATAATTTTAAAAGTCTACGAGGAGGAATTATCTGTATTACCGCAAAATTGGTATAATTGCGGAATAAGTCGTCTACGAGGTACCGCCAATATTGTAAATCCAACAGTGAAGTGTAAAATCAGTGAAAGAATGACCTGTTTGTTTTTTTAAAAAACAAAAAATTGAGCGTGTGTGTTGCTGAAAGAGTTAAATTGCCCAGGTACCAGAAAAAATGTAAGTTATACCTCATTTAAATAATAATTGTGAACGTTAGTTTAAAGATAAAATCGTCAGATTTTGATTTTTTTGAATATTGTAAATATTAATTTGTAATTAATTCTTAAAAGTGTAATCCTCACAGGCATTTGATTGTTTAAAAAGGAGTAATACTTTTCTTTATTTAAAGGCACAGATAAAGACCATGAGATTAAGAGTAAAAGTTTTTTTTGTACGTAATAAATGTTGTAAAAGGTCATCGAATATTTATTTGTAATTTGAAATCTGTGTGCATCGAATAAATTAATTGTTTGGTCAGTTTTAATAAATTTTCTTATTTATGCTCATTTCATTTAAAAATGTCCATTACATAAATAGATTCATCAACGTGAGGCTAAATCATATTAATTGTTTAATAACAGTTGATCATTACAATTTTGACGTACCAACGTGTGGCTAACTGTCATATTTAATATTATATATTGTTTAATAACATTATTAAGCATTACACTTTGGCGCCCAACGTGGGGCTAATTATTATTTTATCTTTCATTTCTAATTATTATAATATATGTATATATATATATATATATATATATACTTTATTTACTTTATCAAGGAAATAGTAACTTTTCTGTGCCACCTCGAACGTCAAACATTACATCTTAACCAATGATATACAATTTTCCTTATTCTATTCCTAAACGATTTTCCGTTAATAAACTTGCAGGCAAATAATTCCCTCACGGATATATTCAGGAACGAATACTTGTTTTCCCTTCCATCACTTATAGACTAATTCCCGGGTATGATCCTTAAACTATAGCTCAACACAAGACTACATATTCAAAGATAGGCCACATCGGCAATTTCTTTAGCCTTCCGTGTGCCTTTCTTGATTCCTCTATTTATAACATGTAATTCTCTCCATCATTTCACAGTTATTGAATGAATACTGCCCCCTTAATTTAAATCATTGCATACACCGAGATATTTACAGCGGCTCACTTGAATTACATTTTCATTTTCGATGTTATATTGTACAGGAATAACTTTCCACATTTTCCTAAACATAATTGATTTACTTTCTGACGCAATGACTTTCATCTTATTCTTTTCGGACCGACGTTGAGATTTGCCCAGATCTGCATTGAGCATAATTTCGTTCAGTCTCATTATTACTCAAAATTCACTTTCTTCTTTTCATTGAGCATAATTTCGTTCTGTCTCATTATTACTCAAAATTCACTTTCTTCTTTGCATTGAGCTTAATTTCGTTCTGTCTCATTATTACTCAAAATTCACATTCTTCTCTTATTTTTCTCTTCCCATAATCTCTTCAATAAATCCACCCAGGGAGGTGCTCAATGGGGTGTCTAACATGCTCGCTTAGGATATATATATATATATATATATATATATATATATATATATCTCATGATATATTGTGATAATCAAACAGGATAATGGAACTTATTTAAACAATCCATTAAAAGGAACAATTATCTATTGATGAATGGGTAAATGAAATGATTACTATCAAATCAAATTTTAAATACAGAAAAATTATTACAATTTAAATTTAATTAATTTTTTATACACAAATTTAATACATAAATGTCACGGTTTTAATGAGATTATTTAAATCTAAAGGTCACTTATCGGGCCTCTGACAGTTATAGGAACCCGCATTGAAATAACCAAATCAAAAAGTAAATATTACAAAATATTGAAATAAATTTACTTGAATATTACACAATGAAACTGACATAATAAATCTGACGGTAAGCAATATTATACCAAATTTACAATAATTTTTTGTGCATACCAGACATCGGAGAAACTCTTGTATCAAAGTAATAATTCACTTCACCAATTATTTTATCTTTTGAGTTTACATCACAAATTATTTAAATGACTTTAATTAAGCAGACCATAGTATTACACTTTCTACACAACCTAAGCCAGCATACGCGATCAAATGCCTAACACACCACAGACAAACCTCTGTTGGTCTCCAAATATTTCGGCAAACAGTACAAATGTTGACAGAAATTGGAATTACACTTTCCAAATAACAATCCAATTCAACCCACTATGAATTCTACCAATTACATCAATTCAATTAGAGCCAGTACAACTTTCCCTGCAATTTACACGTGTCTCCTTCAATTTATAATGCCAATATTATTAATAACTGTCTTTGCATGCGTCGACTATTACTTGCAGACTCATTAACTTTGTTTTTAAGAAATCCTAAAAAACAGTCTTCACAGTTTGAATTCCACATACAATAACTTTTTCCGATCCATCTGAGACTCAGACCAACATTCACCGTTTCAGCTCGTTTCGCTGACTGCTTGTGCTTTTCTTCGCCGCTTTCAACAGTACACATTGCCGACAACAATACCGTCTGAAAACTTCACATTCTTACGCACGCTGACTGTTTCCTACAATACCTGGGCCACAGTATTACGCTGACAAGACATATTAAATAATTTATAAAACTCTTTCATTACATATATTATTGGTCAATACTATATATATATATATATATATATATATATATATATATATATATATATATAATTCCAATGACATAGTTAACATCATGTGTCCCTACTTGTAAACAAAATATATCCAAGAACTAAACTCACAAGCATGTGACCGTGAAAAAATGTTAATATTAATATTAAATTGATATAATACTAAATACGACTGTCATACAGAAAAACTTTAAAGAGAGAGACAATAACTAAGAAAATTTGTTTTTTGTCGTTAGAAAAAGACCCTAATCTGCGTGAAAACATCGGCCATTTTTAAATTTTCTTAGTTATTGCTTCTCTAGTTAAAGTTTTCCTGTATGAAGGTCGTATTCAGTATTATTGTTTTTAACAGGCGTTAATTTATATGGTACATTGATATATCTTAAAAATTACAAGGTTAAGATACACAACAAAAACTTCTTTCATATATTTACAAATATTCCATGTATTTACTTAATTCGTTTCTATAAATTTGTTCTAAATCAGTCATTTATTCATTTTAGCTGGTATCCTAATGCTCCTCTTGCAAAAGCGAAGCCTTTGCGGCTGCCAGCTGCATCAGGCATGTATAATAATAGGGTTGGTAACGTATGTCAGTATCTATAAATTAGTATCTATATAATTACATTTTCTTAAAAGCATGAGATTATATGTTTCAAATATTTTTTATTTCAGATGTATGGACTGGTACAAATATTAGAATCGACTACAGGTAATACGGCATAATCGACTTTATTATTCACTCTAAGGCTCGTCCACACCAATCGTGAACGATGGACAAGCGTTTGAAAATGCTCAAACTCAAAATGTTACAAATAACTACTATGAACTTATCATTATAAAAAATGACACACTTTTTTAATGCAAAATACTATGTTTTCACAGTTGATGTAAAATGCGGGCAGTTTCCACAAATTTTTGGAACTGAAAGCTGTGTACTTAAAAAGAAACTCATTAAAATCTGGATAGATTGTCTTCTTTTATATACATTTCGGAGCTAGCAGAATATCATTCTTAAAACATTTATGTTGTATCAATATTCGAGTTCGGTGTTGCGTGGCTTTTTTGTTACTAAATTGTTATTGTTAAAAAATACTAATCGAGTTTCCATTTACCCTCAAATATCAATACAATACCAAAAAAACAGATATTTATACATATTAATATTAATACAGCCTAATATAGGTCTACAAATTAACAAGTAGGGCCTAACACTTCATAATTATTTGAATTTCTTGAGGTCTCCAGAAGAATTATGTCGTGTCCGATGTCCACGACGTGCATAAATTCAATAAATTTGCTGCATCATGTCTACGTTAAATAAAAAGCAATATGTCAAGTTAGCATAATGATCAATATTTTCTGGATAACTGATATGCGTTAAGTTAAGTCCGATTTACGAATTCCTCGAAAAAATAATACGCGTCTTTAGTGATTATAATTTTACGTTTATTTACAAATAGGTTGCAGCTACTTTGGACTTAAGAGGTAGAGAATTGGATACGTTTATTCCTCAATGAAGTAAGAGCCGATATTTTTCTGTCCCAGGGAGTACGATTTGTAAAATTTTAACACACAATCTCTAAATGTCATATTTTACACACGATAGCAAGAGCATTCACAACGAACGCACAAGAACGCCGAATATCCTTTAAAGAACCAATTTCCAAACGACAGACATGAACAAAAGTTCGTTTTAGTTTGCTAAATGCGCAAGAATAAAAACCAACACCTCTCAAACATTTTGTTCACTAACGTTTGCAAAGCTATGGGAATGTTTGACAGACTTGGTGTGGATGAGCCTGTGCACATATCTTGAGACACAGTTCAACTCTAACAATATTTCTGTTTAAACATTTCACAAAATATTTGTTACAGACGCCAGTATATTCCTTTTGGTATACAAGTACCGTTCAGTTTTAGGTAAGGAAAACATTTTTTTTGTAATATAATATTTCAACATACGATTTTTAATGTAAAAATTATTCACATTTTACATTCAAAGAATACGTGTTTCTTGTGAAAATAAGTTTTTCCTACGTGAAGACTGGAGACAACTAGAACCGTGAACGGTCGTTTAGTTGGCTGACCCACTAGTTAATTTTCGCCCATAGAAGCCGATTTTCGTCAGTTTATTGGCCAGTTGTATTCTTAACGAGAAAACATTAATTAACATACAGTGGTTTTATTACGCTTATTTTTTATTATTAGAATAGCTGTGGAGGTTATGTTCTTATTGCAAAATTAATACCTTCATTCAAAGATAACGAAAAAAGCTTAAACCTCAAGCTATAGTTAAGTTAATTTAAGGAATGTAGATGGAAAAATGTCGACCGGGCCTGGAATCCAACCCAGGACCTTCCGTTTCCTGGGCGGCTGCTCTTACCAATTACCTATTCGGCATAGGTCAGAACAGCTGCCCGGTAAGCGGAAGGTCCTGAATTCGATTCTTGGTCCGGTCGACATTTTTCCATCCACATTCCATAAAGTACTACCTGTATAAATCAATTCTATTGCTTATCAGATTTTAAACTTACAAAAAATGTCTCAATCCATCGAAAATTTAAATGAAATACCATAATTAACAATACCATGAGTTTAATTCCATTTCCACAGCTTTTTCAGTGAGACTACAAACAGAAAATTATATACATAAATTACTCAATTTTCAGATCCTATTACCCTTCGCACTGCAATGGCTGTTATTGGAGTAACAAATACTGGCTGCAGCATTTCACTTATAATAGGAGTAGTTAAGGTAAGCAGATTGAAACCGTTTTCCTCAATTTACAAACCTTACAGGAAAAAATACGAAGAATATTTCTTGTGACATTTTTTATGTGGATTGGTGTTCTTATAATGTTATTACACAAAAACTGATAATGGAGTTAGTAACTGAGAATGGAATCCAATGTACTTTATGCTAATAAATTTAGTTATATTAAATAAGTTTTCTTCTAAGAAGAAAGAAGCCAAGAAATAATATTTTTTTAAAAGAGCCCCTGTCTTCAAATGTTTCTAGCAGAATTTTATTTAACTTAAAATAATAGGCATACATTCATTAGATATAAGTATAATTTGAATTTTTTGGGCAATATTCTTGTTTATGAATAAGAAAGATAGCCAATTCAGACAAAAAAGGTAATATAAATACCACACAACGTTTCTGGGATCCTTGTCTCTTTCGTCAGGTGCTAATTATTTTCTATCAGACATAAATTTTTTCATTTTAATATTCTTGTTTGTTAAAGGCATTAATTTTTCTTCCTGTGATGAAAGTCTTACTGCCAGACTATCAAATTTGTTGGTTTTCTGGATTGTGGAATCACATTACCAGTGTGCTCATTTTCCCAACTCATATTTTCAGGAAACAAATATTTGCTAAATAGGAACTATAGCAGCTTTGAAATTATATTAGCAGTTTGTCCCAGCATTAGCCTGAATGATTTAGAGAGAGACTCTAATTAGGGTGAAAGAGATTTAAACCCTCAATATCATCCATTACATGCTAATATGGTGCTTTTATATCATAAAAATACACAACCTATTTGCAGTCTCTTTTTATGGTTAACAGACTAGGCTTATTGTCTAGGCAATTGTCCAAAGAATTTGTAATTTTGTTGTTTCATGATAAGCAATAAATTTCACTTTTAATTTTATTTATGTATTTTGCAGGAAAAATCAGGTGGCCTACTTATTTGGATAGCTTGGCAGTTATTCTTGACAGTGGTTGGGTTCGTATTCATGCCTCTGTCGATTCTGTTGCGAGTCATGAATGATATTCCTAACGATACAGCATCTTCATTCTGCTTGGCAATTTTAGAACTTGGTAAGTTGTATAGAAACATTTACTTTCAATCTTTATTAAACTAATTTTTCTAAATACTGCTATGAATTATATATATATATGATTTCTAAGTAAAAAGTGAATTATATTCCATATAAAATCCCAGATGCTGTTTCATTTTACAGTTTATTTGGAAAAACAATTCATGAACTTATAACACAGGGAAAATTGATGCCTTACAGCATTAGTTGTAAATGAAAAAAGCTCAAAAGACTTTCTTATAATTTTGTCTCACATTTACACCTCTTTGACCTTGTTTTTGGACATTGTGTTATTCTGCACGCTTCCTTTTCTGGAACAAAAATCCATGTGAAACTATGGACATAATGTCTGGCATGCTTACCTATGAATATGAGATGATGAAACTTAAACCATTCTCTCCATCCTCATATCCCTCTATCTTATCATTCTACTGCTTCTTGAAGAACTCAGCTTCCCCCCTGTCTCTGCTTCCCAAATCAAAACTCATCACAATTTCTGCTTCTTTAAACTTTAAACTCACCACAATTTCTGTCTTTCCAAAACTCCACTCCTTGCCATCTCTCTAGGAATTTAAAAATTCAGCAGCATTCTTCCCCCATAGTGAGAGCCAAACATTTCTCCCTTCCAAAACATCAATCCAATGGCTGTATAACATCCCCCCACTAAACCCTATTTGGCAGTTCTAGAGCAAGTTTTTACAAAACTCAAATTTGGTGACAATCCTTTGCCAGTCAAGTACCAGTTAATCTTTAATGCATTCTCCAGATAACTTATTCTAATGATATTTAAATTCAATAAATAGGACACATTAAATTCAAGTAGTTCAAAAATTTAGTAATTTTAATTGGAACTTATAGGATTATAAATAAATATTTTTTAATTTTGGTATTTATGTAACAAAACTCCAAAATATTTTTAAGTAGTCTCAATAAAATAATTGAAAAGTCAATACTATATTTTTTTTTCTAATTATTAATTTTGAATGTATTGGAACCAAAACAAAAGATAAACTCAATTATTTCCATGTTTCAAACTACAGAAAATGTTGAGAATTTGAAGGTATTGTAAATGGATTAGAATGTTTGTTTAAAAATAATTTGAATTTTGATAAAAAAATTTAAAGTTAACAAATAATTTATATATGTAGATATAATTCTCCATTACTAAAGTTCAAGCTATTTAGTTCAAAACTAATTAACAATATTTAGTAATGGAGTATTATTAAGTTATTTGACTGATTAAAATCCTGTAAGGTTATATTACATAAATACTAAAATTTAAATTTTATACGACTTATATATTAAATATAATTAGTGAATATTGGCCAAAAGTCAGATTTCATTTGTAAACATAAAAATTTACAATAACAAAAATTCATAATGGTTCTTCTCTTTGTTTAGGGACCTATTCAGATGTATATTATCAAATAATAAATGTTTAACAAATAATAAATGTTTAACAAAATTTAACAGAAAAAAATTATACATCCTCCATCAACTTCCATAGTTGAAATTCTATTACATTCAATTTATCTAACTATGTATGACTCAACAATTTAATGAAATTGTAAAAAAATTATTTATTAATAATATTCTAGCACAATATTTGACAAAAGAATATTAACATTGTATAAACATGCTTCAACTCAGCTACATTAATTTTTATATTGACAAACGATATTAAGAATCCAGTTATATCTATCAGCGAACCTAGATACACAGATTCATTGAAATTGTATTAAAGGTATTAGATTTTTATTCATTTACTCTTCATTTTCACTTTGGTTATCCTTTTAATTATAGAATAGAATCATTTCAATAGATCCCCATAAGAAATGAATCTTTAGGAATGCAGAAGGATTAATATGTTACAGTAATAATTTGTCTATGTTTCTGCATTTTCAAAGAATAGGACAATACTGTATATACATTGTAGTTTGTTAAATAGTCAATGATTAAATGAAACATTTTTGTGATATTGAGTCACCTGGTCTGATGCTCCTATTATTAATATGGTTTTACTAGTGCATTTTTTTCTTTGAAACTGTTAATGATATAATTGTCTCTGCACCATAGGCTGATAGGCTTAACAAACAATAATAAGCCTGTGGGAGCTGTTCTTAGCTCTCACTACTCTCTACTTTTAAACTAAGCTGAGGCCCTTGACCTGTATTGAGAGGTGTAGTTTCAGGAGTCGCATACCTTTGGCATGCACTAAGAGTTGTATGTTTTTCCCATTGAAACAGTCAGCCAACAGCCTCCTAAACTAACTGAGGCAAGGAGAAAAGAATGCTTCATCCTCAAAGCAAATCCCTCCCTCACCATTGAAAGTGTGTGGGACAAGTACCTGATGCAGGTTTTCTAGTGTTTGTCCAACACAACTTTTAGGTGAATGCTGAATGCCATAGTTAACCCTTGACTGCCTTTCTCTACCATTCCCCTTCCCCCATTTCTTGCAAATCCCTTTCTATGCTATCAAAGTGGAGTTGTCACCATGTGGAGTACCCTCATGTATCCTGTTACTAAAAAAAAAAAAAGACTGTGACTGAAGTCATGTATATGGATGCCTCAATGTAGTTGAATTCAATTTCCAAATACACCCTAATCATTAAATTCCCTTTCTACTTTGACAAAGTAATGTGTACCATTCTGAACTGGTTTAATTTCTCAATAACTGAAAATATGTAATATATTAAAGAAAATATTGTTATGGATTTTTTCGAACTCTACCTCATATAAATAATGCTTGTTTAGATTTCTATTGCATTTTTTATTCCTTAAAATATAAAATTGATATTTTTCCTATGAATAACTAGTTCTGTTCTCCCACCAGATTTAGATGTTCCAATGTTAATATGTCATGTCCTAAAGCTTGTTATTTTTTTAATGGTACATGTGTCCACTAATAATTAGACATATTTATCTTATCATTCAGTAGTTGATGTAGAAAATAGAATTTGAAAAAAAAATTACATTATGATGTAAGTTTGTCCTACATGTCCCATGCTATGTAGAAGAAGAAGGTGTAGGCAGGCTATTTATAGAGTAATCCACATAGTGGCATATAGCTTAGGAAAGAGAGTGAAAGGGTGGATGCGGAAAGGTAGAGCAAGGTAGCCAAGGCTTATCTAGGAACCCTGGCCTACGGTTTAAGGATCCTACCTGGCTATGGGTTAAGGGTCCTACCCACCTATAAAACCTGCAACAGGTAGGTCGGACGGTAGGTAGTTGTGCCATGCCCTTCCTATGGTGGGAGAATAGTTTGATGTGGGGATGCAGTATTCCATTCTCCGCCTTGGCCGGTTTAGGAGGCAGCTGGCCGACTATTCCAATAGGAATAGCGGACAACTTTCACCGTATTCCCAAGGTATGCGACCCTGGAACATACACCTCTCAAAACAGGACAAGGTGCATCAGCTTATGGGAGAAGTGAAGGCATCCCCAAAGGTAGCCACCTCCAGAGCTCTCTGGGAAGATTTAAGGTCAATTTTGCTTGTAACATGTATGAGAAACTCAAAATATTTACCTCAATTAATTGTCTTTTTGTGTGTGTTTTACAGGGATCCAATCATACTTCCTTATTTTAGTATACAGTCTATACAGCCAAAATGAAATGAACACCTTGGATGAAACAACCAATCAAAGAATTATTGAATCATCATTGTAATATTCAACATAAACTACAGTGTTATTTAAAAAAATACCTGCAACCAATTAAAGAATTATTGAATCATAATTGGGATTATTCAACATAATATAAACAGTGAAAGTAAAAATAAAAATGACTGTGTAAAAGTATCTACTTAAATGAATAAATAGACAAATAACAGACAAACCTAAGTAGTACAATAAATACCACAATATGTGTGTTATTAAATTTCATAAGTTAAATACCGCACTATATGTGGCACTTATTTTTATCTGCTATAAGATACAGTATTATTTCTCAAACATATACATGATATTTTGTTATATGATTAGTAACAATAAACATTTATAGAATATTCTTGGCATTTCATTACCTCACTATAATTGGTATTTATGACAATATTTAATATAAAAATTCAAACAATAAATATCTTGCTGATCTCTTTGGTGTAGTGATCAGCATCACTACCTCCCATCACAAAGATAATGGTCTGTTTCCCTACTAAAACTCTCACAAATTAGTTCCCTGACAGTTAAATATAACACTGTTCAAAGTCTCTAATAACCGCTGCAGCTGCCGTGACTATAATTAAAATAAAAGTAAATAAATACCTCAAAGGTAATAATTCACTCATTCATTATTATCAATTTGTTATTATTATTTCACATTATAATACTTACTTATGTGATTATAGGTTTTAATTGGAACTATGTGGTGAAATTTGTGTATAATTAAATTGCACTTCTTTACGCAACTAAAATTTATTCAGTAAATATACACCATTTTGAAGCATTAATAATTCTCTATTCACTGAACTGTTAGTCATCTAACACAGAAGCATGTAATCTCTCTCCCGAGGAATGACCTCCAAAAATTTGAATTACATATTCTAATTGACATGGTGACCATTCTCAACTTTCAGAGCCATACATCTCCCTCACTCTCGTTGATATTGTAGTAATAATTATGTAATTAAAGCAAAAAACAATTTAAAATATTTAATTATAATTAATTATTATGCTGTTAGGGATAGGAGAAACAATCTTATCTCTTCACTTGCCTAAAGCTGTACAATCACTCTTAATTATTTCTACTGCATCGATAAATCTCCCTGGACCGTAAAATTACATTAGTCCAGAAAATCACACATTTGATGAAAAGTTTGATATATGGGATATTCTTTGCATCTCACATCCAAATTTTTCCAAACCCAATTTTTTCCACTGGAAATCCTGAATTTTATGGTTCTGTTGTTTATCCTTTGTACATAATTGGCTGAAAATTCCATTAATTCACTATCATATACTATCCGCTGAATCCATTGAAATACAACTGGCACACAAACCGTGTGTACTTGGTCACTATATAGTACGCTCTTACTGTGAGGAACTTTTATAGTGGATGAATTCCTCTTATATTGATATAATTAATAAATATGTTTACCAAGAGGTTAGTGTCGAATCAACTCCTTATCCGGGTTAAATTAAATAAATGCCCGGGCAACGAATGGCACTCGCCTAGTTCTATATAACTTAATTCTACTACTCAGATTTCTAAATCAGGTTCTTCTACAAACTCTTTTACTGAATAGGATGTTAGTGAAAGAAGAGTTTGAACCTGTGCAACTTACCTTTTCAGCTCTCGAAGGCCCTAGTAAGCACCGGGCTATGATCGTCCCATCAGTCGCTGCCCGTTGCGTGCTTACCAGGGGTATCGACGAAGCTAGTGCGTTGGTCGTGCGTTGGAGAGAGAGCGAGCACTATGGATACGACGAATACGAATCTGTGAGCGCTCCCATATATACATCCAGCAAAACGATAAATATTTCTGTACATTCCTTAACATAGGAGGAATGAATTAGGAGAAATAAAGTTATCTCAGGCTCAAATTATATTGAGCTAAATTTTAATCTAATTAGATAAAATAACCAAATGACAGACAAAATTAAGAAATGAATACCACACAACATTTTTGGAAACTTCTTCCCTTTCAAGTAGTAGAATTAAGAGAGGAATATATAAATTCCACACAACGTTTCTGCAAACTTTGTTCGTTTTTTAATTTTACTACCTAAAGGAACAGATTCCAGAAACGTTGTGTGGTATTTATATCAACATTTCATTTGGCTATTTTATCTAATTATAATATTTTTAAACAGACGTATTATATTTTCATTTCTAGTTAATTTATCTTCTGCTTGGTCATTTATGTTTGGCCGTTACGTGAACTCTCCTAAAGCACATAAATAGATATATTTATTGTAGTCATAAACGTACAAAGATATTAACTGATAATTAAATACTATAAAAATGTGTTGGAATAACGAATATAAAAGGTAGAAATTGTTAGAAATGGTAAAAGTTGGAAAATAATGTATCTTGGATTAAAAGATTAAATATTACTTAATAAATTTTTTTTTGACATTGAATGAATGAGCTTAATTTATAACATTGCTGGTGATATTCTTTCCGTTTGACCTATGTAGGTTACTTTCGACCTGAATAAAAATGCTAACAACCCCAAAATGTGAAGAACTGCTTTTGTAAGAACTCGTCGCTCCTTGTAGATCTTACAATATATGTTTTTTTTATACGTTGACACGAATTTCTTAGCAATAATTATAAAATTATTATGAAAAAACTGGCCATCAACGATTATTTTTAGCCGCAACATCTCTTCTTTCCGTGCATCCAAAAGATCTACGAATTTTGTGTCGCAAATAGAAAAGATTGGTTGGAATGCGTGAGTCTGTTTGTCAGAAATAATTTATTGCGTCAGCATTGTTATCAAACGCAAAAATTCCTGTTTCCTCAAATGATATGTTTTTCTCGTGCATGGCGACCCAGTAAATCAGTAAAAGAACTGGTTCTGTGTATTATTACGAAAAGTATAATATTTAGATAAAATGTTTAGCAATATCAATTATAATGGGCCAGGTATAATGGTTAAACCAAAGAATGTCCTTAGAATTCAGAACGAAAATTTTTTTAAGTAATTTTTTCAGCCACGTCAATAATTACCAGAAGCTTTAAGCCATTTTCGCAATAGACATCTAAAATAAAATTTGAGACATTAGTCATAAAATTAACCGTTCATAGTTCAGCATTCAAGACAAATTCCGGCTTTCAATCAAACACTTTCATCTTGGATTAATTATTATACAATAACATATTTTTATTCACTGAAATCGAATTAATTTTTTATAATCTCATTGATAATAATTTAATTTAATAGAAAGTCAAGCTATATTTCAAAGTTTGCACCAATTATATTTTAGAAATATATAAAGTAATAGTCCGAAAGGACTAGTAGTAGTAGATGCTTCCCTGCGGCCATTTTTCGTACACTCCAAGGAGGACTGGGTCCTGCACCCAGAAGAGGATAGAAGAAGGGTTTTTGCCTACGAAACCACATAGCCCCTCGAGTCCAACTCCAACGTGCGTTGGGCTAGGATTTGGATAAACGAATCCAACTGGGCTACGGGGACCCAACGTTCCCCAAACTGCCCGAAGGACACACATAGCCCCGTTAGCACAAGTGCTCAGGGTCGCTCCGCAGGGTGGAGATGCACTTGTCCGAAGGCTATTGAACCTTGTCGGCACACTATAGTTTCCCAGAATGGCTCTCAAGTTAGGGCTATTTCCCTCACATAGCAACAGGCTATTGCTACGAGGAGAATTAAGGGCAGGCGGTTTCGGCATCGGATAACTTAGAGGTTAAGACAAGTCCGCACCACTCCACACCTTAGCCTCCCGGAGTGCTGTTGATGCTGGGATCACGAACGCCTTCCACACGCCAAGAAGACTGGACGACCACCTAGAGTCAACCTCCGCCACCTCCTGGCAGGACAGGATGGTAGCTTCTCAGAAATACCCCCAAGAGAACCACGCGCCCTCCCTTCCTAAAAATCTTCCCACGTGCCGCAACCACGAAAAGACCTCTCTACCGTAGAACTATTTTCGCCAGGATTCCTCCCACTACCAAGAACAGTCACGGCTCAGAGGGTGCTTTCGCAGACTTTCCCACACATGATATCTGAAAGCACAGTGCCCATTACCCACGTACATGGTATTGGAAGCAATGCAGTCAATTTAAGGGGTGAACGCCGTGTGGTCTGCCCTGGTTCTCGTCTCGGATACAACCAACCATGAGCAGCTCATGGAGGCGACACCTCAAATGATTGTTATCCCACCGTTCACCCAAGCCTCTCTTCATGCCGCACCGTCAGAGTCCTCCGTGCTAATGTTAGGGGGACTCCTCCCCCATCTGAGACTAGTAACAGTTAGATGTAGTAACAGTTAAGCAACAGCATACATCTACAACATCTGACTACTGGAAGCAGCGAGACTGTTGCCCACATACGTGGGATTAGAAGCGCCGGGACCAGTTTTAGGGGTAAACGCCATGTGGTCTGCACCTGAGCTCGAATCGGATACTAACCAGGGAGCAGCAGCCAGCCCGGACGACATCTCAAACGTCTGTTATCCAGACGTAAGGACTATATATATCCTTACGTTGTGTAAAAGAGAATAAGAATATTTTCGTCATCATGCTATTAGAGGGAAGTATCCACCACGAGGATTACCGTAATGCAGCCTGCTTCCATAAAAAATATACAAAAGAATATAGGATATAGTGTTCTTTCATAAATATTTCTTTAATTTTCTATAAAACTGATTTCCCTTTATTTTTTATATCTTGAGGAATATTATGGTAAAAAATGGGTAGCTGTTTTATTAGTTCGTGGCCTAAAATACTTAAAGCCATCACTTGTGTCAATATTTCAGGTTAATTTTTGTAGCGGTATTTTCCGTTTGTTTTTTACAATCATAATCAATTTAATTATGTATAAAGCTTAAACAATAAATATATATTACTAATTCTGAAGTCTCTGCTTTATTCAGCTAATCCTATCTCAAAATATATATTCAAAAGATATTCTAAGCTTAAAAATTTACTGTCTTTTAGAACATATGCATTTCTATTTATTTTACTGCAATTTACTTCCCAAGTCAGTTTTTCATCAGCATAGGAAGTTCAGGTGTCCTCTAATTCACTAATTTTGTGACATGTCGTTATGTAAACACGTAGCAGTGAACATGTAGAATTTTTTGTAACTGGGCAGACGAGAAGTTTGACTGTATATATATACTATTTAGTTGTTATTTATCAACAAGATGAATATTGTTGACCCGGTGGTAAATAACACCGAAAAAGAATAGTATTGATGTATCCTGATGAATATGGGCTGGTTAGAGACCGGAAACTAAAGAATGATAACTATTGATATACGTTAAATTATATTCATGCAGTCAATTCATTTATGAATATATTATTAATGTATTTCTTCTATCCCGTAAATTTTATTTCCACGAATTTTTCTGGATATACGTTGTTGAAAGAAAGAAAGAAATATTTTACTTTTCTACTTTTTTAGCAATTTGTCCTTCTAGTGTGTAGAATTCCTAACTTAATTTATCTCTTATTCACGTATACAGTATTATTCTTTCATAGTGCTTCGAATCTTAACCCCTTCTTTCCTTTAATACGAAAAAGCGATCGAAACGTTGGAATTATATTTTCCCTTTCACAAACGTTTATCATCTCTTTCAATGACGGCTCGTGACTTTTTTAAGTTACGTGTCAAGCAAACCTTTTTACGAGGATAACTATGTAAAATAATAATCCTACATGAATATAGTGATACCAATACTCTGACCCGACACGTAATATGCTACATTTCCAATACTGTCTATATAACTTCCAATGGTGTCGAATTTTTAAACGCGAAATAATTTAGCATTTCTAACCCGAAAGTATTTTTCCTCGGTAAATACTTTAAATAAAGTTAATTTTTGGAACAAACCACTGAGCAGTGTTGTATGCAGGGTCGTGCGGTGGATAATCGCTCTATGATTCCTCTTAAATGTTGTTTTCTTTAAAATAAACTTAGATAGCGATTTTTTTATTTTACCAAAAATGTACGAATATTAATTTTCTTTGGAAAATGTAAACTAGAATAAAATAAGATTTATAATTAGTGAATAGTTCAAATTGATTTCGATTTCGTTGGTTATCTCGCCTGATGTGGCCGCCTCTCTGTGTAATAGCACGGGGGGTTCTTTTTCCTTGTGCTGATAGCATCGCAGCACACAAATCAAGCAGTTTGGTGAGTTTTAAAGAGTGGCGGAGAGGGTGAAAAGTTATGCAACGCATGAGCAGTTGTCATATAACGCCCGATCCTGTGCTATTACTGGAATAGAACTCAGATGGCCAGCTGGCAAAGCGGGGAGTTTCAATTCTTTGATATCGAAGCATAGATTCGCTTCGAATGATTATTTTCTGTTATGTTGGCATATCTGTCGATTGCAGGCTATTTCATCCAGCAGTAATCAGTCGTTTAAATCAGTACGTGTGTTGCTATAATTAAAAAAAATCACGCAGTGATATAATTCTTTTTAAAGGAATATTTGAAGCCGACTAAAATTCATTCCAGGATTGCAAATGTATAGTGGTTCTCCTGTAATTACGATATGATTTTGGCAGATCGGCGAACGAAGATGCGTGAAATTGTTGAAACTGTGGGGATATCAAAAGAACGAGACGACTAAATTTTGCAAGAATTTCATATCAAAAAGCTTTGGACAAGTTGGTGCTCACTGCGGATCGAAACATACTCGGACGACACTTTCCCAATCAGTATGCGCGTGAGACGAAAATCAAGAAAGATTCTATTCGTCGATAAGTGACAATCGATAAATCATGGAATCACTATTACACATCAGTATCGAAACAACAGTACATGGAGTTAGAAGGAGTTGCTTCTTCAGCTTCGAAAGGAAATGTCTCTTTCATGGAGGTTGAATAATTCTGAGCTTCAGGTTTGCCATGAAAACAGATTCAATCACAAAACGGAGAGTATAACAGAAGTATCTATCAGAAACAATATTCTTTCACTTTTAATATAATCTGAAAACTATTATTAAATGAATAAATAATCAATATAGCAAATGCTTTAAAAAATATATCAATTAATTAAACCAAAGAATCGTTTGAGGACGAAACATTGTACTGAAAAGATTTTTTTGTTTAATTCAGTAATAAATTGTAACACATTGACTATATAGAATATTCATTTTTCTTTCAGTCCCGTTGCATGTTTTGTTAATTATATCAAATTTAAGGACTTGTAGACCCTTAGAGAGCTCTGGCGGAGGCTACCTTTGGGGATGCCTTTTTTGAACTAAGGATCCCACACGCCGAGGCACCTTGGCTGTTTTGAGAGGTGTATGTTCCGGGGTCGCAGACCTTGGATAAGAGTTGTCCGCTATTCCTATTGGAATAGTCGGCCAGCTGCCTCCTAAACTGGTCAAGGCACGGAGAAGGGAATGCTGCGTCCCCACCACAGCAAACTCCTCTCCCGCTATCGGAAGGGCGTGGGACAAGTTCCCAATGCCCGACCTACCTGGTCCAGGTTTTCTAGGGTTTGTCCTGCATTACTTTTAGGCGAATGCGGGGTAGGATACTTAAACCATAGCCCTGGGGTCCTAGTTAACCCTTGGCTACCTTCTTCTACCCTTCTGCATCCCACCTTTCAAATCCCTTCCTATGCTATTAAAGGGAAGTTGCCACCATGTGGATTATTCTCATGTAGCCTGTTACCTAAAAAAAAAAATGTAGACCCTTACTGCTTTTCAGTTCTTAGATTTACGAGGTGGTCTGAAAAGTTTCCGACCTAACAAAGATAAAAGACATTTTTTTCTCCAAATTTATTTTTATTTTTCTACATTGTCTCCTTCTTAGTCTACACACTTCTCCCCCTAGCGATGCTCCTATCTTTTTTATGTAAATGTGGCTGTTTTTCCGCAAATTCTGCCTTCAGCTTATCAAGTATGCTCCTGTAATCTTTTTTTATTTTTTAAGATAATCGATTAAGATAACTTCATGACTATCCCAAAAAACAATCCAAGGAAACCGTTTTCTCTTATTTTGTCGTTTCCCAATTTTCAGTCCATTGTTTTGCCTGTATTTTTGTTTTATGCGATGTTATCTGGTACGGCCACGTTTAAATTCAACTACCCAAAATTTCATGGTGGTACACAGCGTCCAGCTCTTCTTTGATTTGCGTATGCCTATTGCCTTCCAAAAATAAATATTTAAAGACAGTTCGATACTCGTTTTTTCCATTTTCACTATAACACATCTACTCACTCAAACGATTGTCAAACAACAAAAGCGCGCAAAACGGTACCTTTCAAGACATATGCAAATACATTCCCTAGCTTTTGTTGACGAGTGCTGCCTACGTCATGTTGAGGTCCAACACCATCGTATTGCAATAATTTAGTTAGATAATTGCCTATTTTACGTAAAACGTAATTACTAAAACCTAATTGAACTATAAGTACTGCTTAATCCTATCGTAGATTTCTTAATTTTTTTCCAAAGCACATGTTAGAATGTTCTTCGTTAATCCATGTTAGATTGTAACGAATACAATTTCATTTTAATAATTATTAAATAATTTTTTTATTTAAGAAAAACTACACATTGTGGTAAAACAAAATTGAAAAGAACAATTATACAAATTTTATTTTAATACCAATTTAGACACGATTAGAAGTCCAATTTTATGTAATATTCTTTTCAAAATATTTTGAATTCCTGCACTATTAATATTTCTCAGTAAATTTAGAATATCACGAAATATATGCATGTACATAAGCCTATGTCGAATTACCAGCTAACAAAGGTACAATAAATTGAATATTAATTTGAAAACTTAGCTTTGGAGCAAAATTTTCAAATGGTCAATAGCACACCGTTTAGTAATCAGAACTGCGAAACAAACAGTGTATAAACGAATCTCGCAGAAGTTCGAAAATTTTGCAATTTTACAATTTGGAATGCCATACATCACTGGCAGATAGACGGGTACTCAAGCCACATTTCGCAGCTTGGCCAACGAATATTCTTGTCCTATAGTTCACCATTCCCCTTGAGTGTTTCCAGAATTGCACCCACACTACCACACCACTCTCCTCTCACAATACCTACAAACTGTTTCAGAATGGTCACTTCCAATAATTTTTGAAGACCATCTTTCTCTTTTTTTTAGTGATAGGTTACGTGAGGATTATCCACATTGATGGCTCTCCCCTTTAGTAGCATAGGAAGGGATGTTAAAGGTGGGATGCCGAAAATATAGTAAGCTAGCCAATAGATGACTAGGGCTACTTTATATCCGTTTTTTAGTGCGTCACTAGACGCTGTAACAAGCTCGAACGAATTAATCACAGAAACTTTTGTTTTATTCCCCAGAGCAAAAGCAAGTGTCTCCAAGGACTTTGTGTTTCGGGTATTTCTCAGGCAACTGTGGTGACTGGAATTCTCTGACCTGGGGAGACCGTCCTTCAAGGCGAAACGCTGTCAAAAATTTATTTGATTCCTGTCATGCAACAACAACAATAATGCTGTCTGCAGTCACCCTTGTTTATCTTTCGGGGATTTTTCTAAGCAACAGATACTGAAGTCGCCCTTGAACTACGAGGAATTGAATAAGAAAGATAGCCAATTCAGACAAAAAGGTGATTAAATACTACACAACGTTTCTGGGGTCCTTGTTCCTTTCGTCAGGTGCGAAGAAGAGCCTAGAACGACACAAATGCATTTATCATTTGACAAAACTCAAAAGCGACGAAAACTCTACGACAATGGAGGAGCCGAAGGGTTGGCGTAACAATATGGGAGCAACGACAATGGGAAAACAGTTGGTTTAGTCTCGAATGAGTACCCTTTAAATTTTATTTTTAAACACAAAAAGCAGACTAAACAAAATCCAATATCCTACTGTCAATCGTCCCCAAACACCTCAAGTCAAATTTATTCTCGTACTCTCTTAATACAAATTTCTACATCACAAATTTATCCAAATATTCAAAGAATATCAAATATTCATCATTTCCTACTTGATTAAAAACCACAAGGACCCACTTGACACCTACAGTAAACGTGTCACTTGCTCTAATTGTAATTCCTGCTTCACAGGGCAAACAAAACGTTCCCTTAATACACGTATCAAGTAACATATGTCTAATATAAAACTTTCCATTGATAAAGAATCTGCTGTCTCCGAACATATAATCAATTCTAAACATACATTTGATTGGCAAAATGCTAAGATTTTAGATACTTACACCAGGTACAATTTCAGACTCATTTCAGAGATGCTTCACATTAAATCAAACATCACTGCTATTAATCTACAAACATACACTGTTAAACTCAATAATTTCTATGATCCCTTAAATTATTAAACCTTCTGAGAGCGTTCACTTTTGATGACTGACAAAAAACTCTAACAATGTAGCTTTATGTTGTTGGTACTTTAGACCACTATAGGTCGGGTACTTCTGTCACAAGCAAATGTGTTAAAAGAAATTGTTTCTTGTTGTCTCCACGATTGATTTATAATCACGATTACATAAATTAAAAATCATATATATATATATATATATATTGTAATGCCAATTAATTAAGACATTAATTGTGAAATTGAAAATCTAAATTGTTTGAGAAACCCTTTGTAGCGGCAGGAGCTTTTGAAACAACAATAGAAAATCCGGCTCTGTTCCTTTGTCGGATGGTCCGTCAAAATGGCGTATGCGCGCTCAAATTGCGAGGCGAGGAGTACAGTTTGGATTAAGATATTGAGGAGTACAGTTCGTAGGGAGATTTGTTGAGAGACGGTTCACGGAAAGACCTCGTCGAGGTATAACAGTTTTGGAAGGAGAATTCAACATGGTTGGCAATTAGCAGGACAAAGTAAAACATTCATAAAAGTCGAAACCTGCACACAAAAAGCTGTTTTTTGTCTCTATAGCCGGCCAGAAATAGCAAAAGTTTCGGTTTAAGTCCGGAACAATAAAGACTACCCAATCGACAAATCGCAGAATTCGCCTAAGGCGAGCGGTCAACCGACAGATGACGAAAGGAGGATCATCCGAGTTCCTGACGACATATAAAAATTTTGATTTAGAATCTGTGAGTTTTGAAGCAGTGTAAACCCCACAATAGTGTTCTCGAAAATAAAGGTACGCTGGAATGCTGGGCAGTTGTGAGTAACAATTTACGGAACAATTAATTATGGAAACGTAATTATGTATCCGTCAGATTTCGTTCTCTTCTTTTAGATTAAAATTGTTAATCAGAGTCAATCTTTTTACTTTTTATTTCGTTCACAATTATTATTCGTTCTAGTTTAATTGACGAATAAATTATATATTGAAACAATTTATATAAAAATTACAAAGTATTTACAACATATCATGCCACACTTTCCTTAATGCTTGGTAATCGTCGCACGTATGTCTCCCGTTCGAATGAAAATATTGAGTTTCAATTTCATTCCATTAAACTGCCATATATATTAATTATATTACAATCTACTCTCCAAACTCCGGAAATTCTGAGAATAAAAATTTATGTGATATTCTATCAATACGTATTCTGATTTAGAAATAATTTATAATTATAAATTTACATTCTTAGGGCAGTTGCTGTACCCGTCTATCACTGTTCTTCGTATGGAGTCAACACAATGACATATAGAGACGTTGAGGATCTGTGGAGGAATTATTCCATGTTGAATCCACTAAAGCGTGCTTTTTGGTTACCGACATCGGTAATTACATGTAATATTTTCCTCCGCAGAATCTCAGTGTTTGTATTATAGATTGTGGTAAGGTCTTTATTGTAACTCTTTGATGATAATTTTAGTTTATTATTACATACACATTTACACCTTTATACATCTTCTTGTTGCAAATTATACACCTTTCAGTATACGTAAAGTGCGCACGTTAATTTATCATCAGGGGGTGTAAACGAACCAACTAAAATTCAATAGCAATTGAAATCCTGTTTTAAAAAAAATGGTAAATGAAAACAATCGCGGAACCTGCTCACGCAAACGTGCCTCCAGTGATCAGCAGGCAGGGCCACCTCTCCTCCTCCAGGTATCCGGGAATCTTCGACGCCAGCCAGTTGTCCCGCTTAGTTGCTCAATCGACGGTTCTGCGTCCGTCCCGTTACTTTTGCAGATAACTTCCTCTGTCGTTCTCGGAGCGACTCCTGCATCCGACTGCCCATCCCTTCAGATTCTCCCCGCCGCCAAGACCAAAATAACGGTGCCTTCCGCTACCTGGCGTATGACATTGTTTACCGAGCAAATTCTTTTGTGTTGGTGTGCACTTTCTATATGCTGAAGTCATGAAAGAGGGTACGATCACACCACAAGATGATTCCAGTGGCTATTATTGATATGTTTAATAAAATAACTGGGAAACAATCTTCCAGGTAATTATTATATTTTAACCTAAATATTCTACGAGCTTAATATTAATCTTTTTATAGTCATGACAAAGAGTGGCCACATTATATATATATATACAATTTTTTGGGAGCACTGGATTTCTTCCACTGAACATGAGACTTTGATATATTTATTTATTGTGTGATTACGTAGTAGACAAATATGAAATCACGAAAATGAGGCAAGATTCCAATTGGTCATACGTATGAGATTCTCAAATCCTGTCCCTATGGTTGGAATGTCCCGATTCTTCACGCGAATTACAATGTGTAATGCTGACTGTATATTCGGAATCACGCAAGATGCAGTCACCACCGACTCAAAGTATAATTCCACAACAAATTATTTTATTAACTATGATTGCTAGAAGACGATGGCAGTGAACGTCATCGAAACGTTGCGGATACAATTGTTTACTCGGTTAGAAGCCCGAGAAGACTTTATTCATTATATATCGAGCATTGAATAATTAAATAAACCAGCCAACTTGACAGAAACAATTTTTTTAAATATTAAAAAAAAACTAATGTATCTTCATGAAATAATAAAGTTATGGAGAGAAAAATCGCTTGCATTGTGCGTGACACAACACATTGTTTGCTCGGTCGCACCAAGAATAGAGCAGGGGGTGAAACGGAATATTACGCATTTGTCATTCTAGACCGAATTTCTGTGCTATAGCCACTTGTAGTACTGACAAGGCCAACTGGTTTCATTACAGGAGCGAGTGCGCCGAAAGGGTGGAAGGTCTAAGATATTGAAGCAGAAATTCGCACCGTTAAATCACGATTATTACAAAGATTCTTAAAATTAATAAAAATTAATTCTTCCTAAATTAATTTATGTGCTGAAGCACATGAGGACATATGTACAAGCCGCCCCTTCCCATCTCTAATTCTTGTGCCTAAATTTTTCCTGAGTTTTGTACTGTTAGAAACTGTGGAACTATTCTTCATTTCATTGAGTTTAATTAAAATGCTCTTTCACTAACATCTTCCTATTTTACTCTTCCCCACGTCATGGACAATGGAATAGGCGAAAATACCCCAAACAAATTTTAATTGAAATCGTATAAAACTTATAAATAAGATTAACCATACTGTTCTAATTATTTTAAAATATTATTTTGGACGCCTTAATCAAAAATTTCGTAGCATAATACACACACACAGTTCCCATAACTATTATTAAATAAAAACAATATTACTAATGTTTTATAACGCAAATAAACTCTTGTGAGTAATATTGGGTAGCCCTAATTATCCTAATACATTATGGAAAATAGTTGTATTTGTTTAATGTTTCTCTAATTAAAAGTTGTTAAATTTAAAGTTACTTTATTTATCATTTTTTCCCATTAATAATTTTATAAATTATAATGCTGTTTGCAGTATTATTATTTTACGTCAGTCATTTTAAGCGTTCGTATATTTTTAATAGCGTCATACTGAAATGAGGTTATCATAAATAAAATACCTGAAATTAAAAATGTATACTAAAGAAGAATGTTGAAAATTAATCCTTGGCTCGGCAATCCCATTGAGAACCTTGGCCTACCGAGACGACTGCCAGACTGTAATCTTACATGACACATTTTGGATGTAGAAGTGACACGTGGTCAGTGTGTCTATTCTCCCTCAGTCTTAAACCCAGTTTTCGTGACCAGGACGAACACAAACATCCATTTCCGTGCAGGGATTCCAACCTCTGCAATGCGAGGCAATGACGCTGGTCACTACACCACAGCTGGCCGGTTGAAAATTAAGCTAGGGAAATTAAACGTTTGAAACAGATAAAGTAAGAAAAAATGTCGTCATAGATATCTAACGAAATGGGCAACACACTCTTTGGATGAGTGGAAAGTTTCTTCAGGGTAACAGAACAACTAATTCACATCGGCTTTCATCATTAATTTTAAATATCGACTTTTATCCGACTCCGGTACATTCAGAAAAGTTTCAATGCGCTCTGGACGGACTAATAATACTATAACGTCTATAAAATGAAATATAAAATAATTTTTAGGATTTTTAACTGTACAAAACGTTGCTTCGTACCATTTACGTGTGTGCCTGTAGTGTTTCTCTTTTTTTAAAAAAAAGTCAATAATTGTGATAATATGTTACATTTAACACATTTAAATTTCTTAATATAAACATTTTTTAAGTTTTTAATATTTATGCAACTTTTTTCGTTTACGCATCAATATTTTTCAGGTATTAATTTTCGTAGTTTAATTTCTTTCTCATTTTATGTGTTTCTTAATTATTTTCCATGTTATTATGTGTGTATTTTTCGTGTTCTTATTTGTGTGTTGCCTTTCTTTATCATAGATATATTTTCATAACAGCGTAGAATTGTTTAATTTTATTTTTTATGTACGTAATGGTGCTTTGAGGCGTTCTATTTCCTCAGTAGGACTAATTGAACGAAATATCTGAACGGAAAATAAGCAAACAGATACGTAAAATAAACGTACACATACTTATGTTGGTTAAAGGTCTGCGATCTCTTTGAATCTTAAAAAGAAAAGTAGTAGGGTATGTATAATGTTAAGAACGTCCGGTTATATAGTAGGAAGAATTCATATATATTCAAAATAAAAGTTAGAGCATAAGAAACTGTCGTGTATAAATACTTATTTTTAAAATAATTTGAGAATATTGTTCTGTTTGATAAATTATTACTGCAGTAGAAAGGATTACGATTACTCTTAATAAATTTAAAAAGGGGGTCCAATCCCTTTCCTATGCTATAAGTGTAGATTGACCACTATGTGAGTTACCCTATACATAGCCTGTCTACATACACTTCTCTTCAATAGTTCGTTGTATATTTTTATTTATTTAGTTTCAAATATGTAATATAATAGAATTAGGCAGTGATTATAATGGCGGTTTTTTTTAGAGTAACGGGCTACTTGAGGGTAATACACTTGGTGGCAACTCCCCTTTAATAGCATAAGAAGGGATTTGAAAGGGGGGATGCGGAAGGGTAGAGGATGGTAGCCAAGGGTTAACTAGGTCCCCCGGGCTATGGCTTAAGGATCCTACTGCATCAGGTAGGTCGGGCATTGGGTACTTGTCCCACGCCCTTCCGATGGCGGGAGTGGGTTTTCTGTGCCTCAACTAGTTTAGGAGGCAGCTGGCCGACTATTCCAATAGGAATAACGGACAACTCTTACCATATGCCCAAGGTCTGCGAACCCAGAACATACACCTCTCAAAACAGGCAGAGGTGACTCGGCTTGTGGGAACCTTAGTTCAAAAGCAGAGAGAGAAGAAGGTATCCCCAAAGGTAGCCCTCTCCCTCTATCCTAAAAGGTTCTTCCTGCGACAGCTAACATCTCCCACAGACTGCTTCAGTGGGACGAAACGAATTTTTTTTATATACTTATCTTTAAAATGTAACAAAGCGGAACTTATTCCATTCGCAGTTTAAATATAAAGATGACTACAAGACTTAAATGTGATACCTTGAAATAACCAGAATATGTAAGGTCAATATTTTTTGTGTCAACTATTTACATCCCGTGAAGAGGCAATATCGGTAATCTTTGTTACGCATCGTAATAAATTATTAAAAGTTACCATTGTTATTAAATTGAAACATTAATCCATGTTGGTACTTATTTCGTAGGTCGCTAAAACTGGTTAAGATCGCAATTCGCGTGATTAGAGATTACGAGTATTTTAGTATGAGAGAGTGGAAATTCTGTTATGGAAATATTGGTAAATTGGAAAATGCTATGAATGAAGAAGACAAAAGTGTATTTCGCACTGGGATAGACTGGCCGTCGTACCTTCGAAAAACTTACCAGGGAATAAAGCAGTATGTCTTCAAGGAGGACCCTTCAGCCTGTCAGGAAGATGTCTATCGCATGAGAAGGCAAGTTAAATACATATTATTCCAAAATCATGCTACCCCGTTCATATCAGTTACACAATAAGCAAGTTTTCAATTGCACAGTATTTTAGCAATGATCAGTATTTTTAAATTTAAAGTTATTTATTTTTTTATAAATATTTCAAAACAATTGAAAAATTTATTTATGTCCTAAAAGAATACGAAATGTTTATCTGAAACAGGATATTAAATACGTAGATATATGTAAAAGTATATCTGTTAAAAGGAATACAGATTTCCCGGCGCATGAACTGAAAGTAAATTTGATTATACCGTATTTAAAGTGGCAGGTGTTAGCTAAAGATAGCATATAAATTGATGGCTATTAAAAAATAATGCTAAATACTACCTTCATACAGAGAAACTCGAAATAGAGAAACAATAAGAAAGCAATTTTAAATTTAAAAGTGCCGGACGTTTCGACACGATTTGGAGTCTTTTTGTAACAGCTAAAATCTTAAGACTAGAAACTGAACAAAGTACTAAAATCAAAGATAAATATATAAGGACCTAAGAACTTAAAATAAAACATTAAGATTTCTGTATAACGGCTGAATATTAACTGTATTAAGTTGATTTTAAATATATATTTCAGAAATTAATATTTTACAATAATGTGGTTTTCTGTCTAAAGTAGAGATGTTGTCAAATCGAAACAGTAACTGATTTGATACAAAGTTTAGTAATAGAACTGTGTTTACAAGTTGAGAGTTTGTAAATTAGATTTATGCTCTTTTACTCTTATATTTAAAATTCTTTTTGTTTGGCCGATACAACGAAAGCAACAATTAGAAAGTTTAATTTGATAAATAGCATTGGTATTGGAAAACTTATTAATAGGATATTTGTGTGTCCGATAAAAACAGAGAAATAAGATTTAGATTTAAAAATTACAGAAAATTGTATTTTTTTAAATAATTTATTAGATCAAATGATAACATACCACAGAAAGGTAAAACAATAAATTAATTACATGTTTTTTTTCCTTATAACATTGTCCTGGTTGAGTCCGAAATTATTTTAGCTAACCTAATGTCCTTAGAAATATATTCAATAGGGCAGTAAAATATTTTTGACATATTTAAGGTTTTCATAATGATGGACCGGATTGGACAGCTTTGTCAACAAAATTGAAAACAATAGCGCGCTTCTATGTAACAGGATGGTCAGACAAAAAATTCAGAACACGATCTGAAGAGTACAAACCATCTTTTTCAGTTCGTGTTCTGAAATAAATACTAGTATTTCAATACAAAAATCGAAACCTGTAATTATATTAATAACGAATGATGATAGCGCATTTGGAAGCAAAAAATTATTTTTATGAAACTACCTTCGCTAATCAAATTATTTTATCAGAAATTAAGTGTTCACAGGATCGTTTTCCAAGATAAGAAGAGCCATCTTCTCACTCAGGTAAGCATTTACTAAAAGTGCAAACTCTTCATGTATTCACCCAATATCAAACTGCTTGGTAACCCATTCTTCTTTCACACAAGATCTCCACTTTGATGATGATGTTCTCGTTTAATGTTTATGATAGGTTTGCTTTGTGCAGTTTCTGCTAAAATTAACACTTGGGGTAAGGTAATCTCTAGGTTGCGTGACTTTCCTATCTTTGAGATGTTCATTTACCTGAGATGTTTGTACGGATTTCTCTTTATGCTTGGGTACTTCAGGTGATATTGAAAGATTAATTTAATTAAATTTGAAATTGGTAAAAATAAAAGGTTATTAAAATTATAAGTAACAATTTGTAGCAATATCTTTCACTCGGGGTGTTTTCGTTATGACATAATTGACTTTAAAATTTTTACAAATTTCTGTGAATTTTACGTTGATAAGTTTTATCTGACACGCAGTGCTCTATCTTGTCGTCCTCTGTTTCCCCGGCTGCTTTATCAAAATATCCTTTCCGTCGTAACCATAACACTAACTCTCTTTTTGCGGGGAGTAAGCCTGTTCTTCTCCTTGCATATATATAATTACTCTGAAAAATCAGCGATAAATTAGATAAAATAAAGTTTATTATTTAAGTTTTTTAATACAATTTTGAGAAATCTTTGTATGTGAATCATTTACCATAAAAAATTGACTGTTTTTATATTATTCCAGGTTTAAAAGGATCCAACAAATAATACAAACCGTTCTTTTCATTGGGTTTGTCGTGTATTTTTACTTCATAATATATTTAATGTATGTGTAATAGACATTTTAATTACTTTGTCTGTCGAGAATTTGTCGTCGACCTATTTGTATTTTATAATACTTGTGTTTAATAAAAAGATGAACAATAACATATGTAATTGTGTTGTTTATATATTAATTGACTGGAATAAACTGAAATTCAGATTATTTGTATACTTTATAAAATTAACCTGCAAAAGAAAGTTTACGTTTCCCTAATACATTTAACAAGTAAAAAATGCGTAATCATAAGTATTTATATTAATAATCTAGTGATTAAAAATAATTTACCAGAAATATTGTGTGTATGTGTAAGAAATTAGGAAATTTAAAGAGTGATTCGGGTTTTAAAAACTATAAAGGTAATAAGTCCAAAACGTGTTCGTTGTTACTTTTGTGTAGTTATTTCCTGAGTTTTTTAAGTTATGTGCTACATCACTTTTACTAGGAAAACCTTGTATAATAATAATAATAATACTACATCAGTGATAGCTTTACGAATACTCAGACCCGACCCGTAATTCCATCTACAGTGTCTAATTTTTAAAAGCGGAATAATTTAGCGCCAAATAAACACGCATTTCTAACACGAAAGTAATTTTTCTTCGAACATATTTTAAATAAAGTTTATTTTTGAAACAAGCACTCATAGTGTCATTGCAGGGTTGTGCGGTAGATTTTCGCATTACGGTGCCCCTTAAATGTTTTCTTTAAATCAGCCTTTGTGATTTTTTTAAATATTCTTCAAAATGTACAAATATTATTTTTCTTTTGAAAATATAAAGTACTTTAAAATAAGATTTATAATTACTGAATAGTTAAAATTCATTTTAATTTCGTTGCTACCGCCGCCTGATGCGGCCGACTCTATGTCATTCAATGGCGTAGCTGTGTTTAGACGCTGTGCTGCCCGATTTGTAGCACAAAAATGAGGCACTTCGCAGAGTTTATGGGTGCTTCATGAGGGTGAAAAAATATAGTGCGCTTGCGCATTTGTCATTCCAGACAAATATCCTATGCTCATAAACTTGTTGCACTCACGTAACCATCTGGCTGCAAAGCTAATTGTTCATTGGACTTCCACTTAAATTGTAAAATAAATTTAAACAGTAAGTACGTATAATACGTCATTAACGTACAGACATTTATCTTAAACAAAATATCTATTGTGTACTTACTATTAATACTGTTAGTTCCGTATAGTAAAGGGTAAAATGTATTAGCAATTGCTGCCGAGAATTCTACAAAGGCTGTCTGAAAAGTTGTCCAGCCTGTTACTGAAAATTATAATTTACATGTTCTAAAAAGTCACCTGTAATATTAATACATATCATCCAGTTTTATGAAAAATCAATCTAAGTGATCACTGCCCGAAATACCAAGTAAATAGGGTAGATTGGGACAAAATAGTAAATGGAGGCAAAGGGTATCCCTGCCCTTCTGAGGGATCTTGAGGAGGATTCAAAATTAATTACAAAATGGTTGCAAGATATTTGTAGGAGACACCTAAAAAGAAGGATAATTAAGATATGGACAGAAACAAGATGGAACGAAAGTCTAGAAAAAGAGAAACGGCAATTAATGAACTAGACAGAAAGGCCAGGAGAACAGATGACCCTAGGAGGAAAGAAACACCAATGCAGCTGCTCAAGCAATGAAGACGGTGATACAAATACCACCTGAGAATAGCTAAAGAGAAATCATGGAAGAACATATAGGAAGCACAAAACACCAAGGTTCGTTGATCACACAAAATAGTCGCTGGAAAGCTAGGAGGAGGAGTACTGAGCACAATTAAAAGTAAATATGGAGAAATAAGTAAAGGATGCGAAGACCCAAACTTAGAGATTGAGGATGGTGTGCAAGATTTGAATTGGAACAAGGAAAATAGGAAACAAAAAGCTGTGGATTTAATATAAAAGTGAACTTGCTGCCCTGAGCTGACGGCAAGTCGAGAAGGGCAGTGAAAAGAAGAAAATAATAAGAAGACATATAATCCAGTGTCATTGTACCGCGCCTGTAGTGTTCTGCCAGAATCTGCGGAAAACATCGGCAATCGCTTCTTGATCGAGCGAAAACGTTAACGAGCCAAATCTGGGGATTGCTTGAATATTATTGTATTTCATAGTTCAAGTCCCTATTTTTGTGTGTAAAATACGGTTGCAGAATGTTAATGATTTAATTAATCATACATGTTTTGAATTGAAATTTTTTAAGATACAATACGTGCTAAATGAATCGTAATGCGGACGTTTCACTAAATTGTACCCGTTGTCGCGTCGACTTCAAAACGGAGTACGCGATTAAAAAGGGAATATTGATTAATTAGCCATATTTAAACTAAACATTTGAGCAGTTACTTCCCAGGTCAACCTTAATGCAGGAATGACGTAACTGGACCTTCAAGTCGCTTTCTGTACTTCGGACTGAAGTTGATATTAAATTTAGTTTTATGACATTAATTTAACTTGCTAATTTTTTTAAAAAGAAGATGCTACTAGTGGGTAAGTTGTGTTCAAGAGTTGTTTTTCTGTTATTTCTTACTTACTTTCTATGCTATATTGAAAGCTCATGCTGCTAATATTTCAGCATTATTCAAATCAAATTGTTAGATCGTAAAAGAAGTTTTTTATTTTAAATGTTTTGAAAAGTTATTCCAAAACCGTGTTCCTGTATACTGTAATGCCAATTAATTAGGACATTAATTGTTTGAAAATAAAAATCTAAATTGTTCCTTTGTCGGAAAGTCCGTCAAAATGACGTATCCGCTCTAAATTGCCAGACGAGAGTACTGTTCGCAGGGAGATATGGTGAGATACAGTTCACGGAAATACCTCGTCGAGGTATAACAGTTTATGGAAGGAGAATTCAACAGGGTTGGCAATTAGCAGGGCTAAGTAAAACATTCATAAAAGTATAACGTCGAAACCTGCGAAGAAAAAGCAGTTTTTGTGTCCGTAGCCGGTCAGAAATAGCAAAAGTTTCGGTTTAAGTCCGGAACAATAAAGACTACCCAATCGACAAATCGCAGAATTCACCTAAGGCGAGCGGTCAACCGATAGATGACGAAAGGAGGATCATCCGAGTTCCTGACATCATATAAAATTTTGGCTTAATAATTTGGTGTAGAATCTGTGAGTTTAGAAGCAGTGTAAAACCCCGCAATAGTGTTTTCGAAAATTAAAGGTATGCTGGAATGCTGAGCAGACGTGAGTAACAATTTACAAAACAATTAATTATGTAAACGTAATTGAAAGATAGTCGTCAGATTTCGTTCTCTTTTTAAAAAAAAATGTTAAACAGAGTCAATCCTTTTACTTTTAATTTCGTTCAAGTTTAATTGACGAGTAAATTTCTTTTTTTCTTTTAATTGTAATATATAATTGTAATATTATAAATATTATTGATTTGTCCTTTATCAAACCCAGTGAAGACCCTGAGAAATTCAATATTATAAATTTGTAATTGTTTGATTTATTGCCACAAATAAAATATTGTTTGTAAATTTTATTAATCTTTCATTTTAAAAGCCCATCATTAGTGTATATTACAATACACATACACATGTGTTTCGGAAATGTGGCACGCTTTAAAAGAATAGAATACAAGAATGCAAATGCAGTAATAATATTTAATCTTTTTATTGAATGATGTTACATTTGCAGGAGTCGTCTACAGTTAATTATCTGAACTATAAGAAATAAGCTACAACTAAAGGCGACTGTTGCAGCAAGAACGACATAAAACCACAGAAAACTATTAATACATTTGACTGGCTGCTTCTTCTTGGTTTGCGTAAGCATCTTTTATAATACTAAGACATAATCTCCTATGACTTTATCACTACGGGGAAGTGTATATCTCATCCATAGATAAGCTGTTCGCATTCCGTTGCTTTCAATAGCACGATGTCGTACTCACTGGTGTTTCTATTAAACCTTGTAGGGTTAGTCTTTGGGTTGGAGTGTGCATTTAATTCGACTTCAGAAATACGAGCTTGTTCCTTGAACAGAGGAAGTATAAAATGCAACTTACCTACAAATGGACGAAAGAGAGAGACCTACGTGGTATTCAAGTTTCAAAAGAAAGCATTTTCCACTACTCCAACTACGTACTGCTTCTGTGCCAGCATAGACTACTTTTGGAGGAAAGGAAATGGGTTCACAGAAACCGTTTATTTCTATCCCGATACGCCAACAGGAAGACTTACTGTCGATAGACAGTGTTGGGACAAAGCACGGTAAGTACTTCCTTTCTATATACTGTAATAATTAAAAAAGATGGCCTTTTAAATGAATGAAAGATTATAAACTTTAACAAACAATAGATTTATTTACAAAACTTTAAAACAATTACACAATTTAAAAATATATCTCAGGGTCTCTACTGGGTTTGATAATGGCAATCATTTTATTTCTCAACTTAAACACAAATTCCAATTTAAAAGAGAAAAGATTTACTCGTCAATTAACTAGGACGAAATTTACTTGTCAGCAAAGTTAAACTAAAAGGATTAACAAATTTTAATCAAAAGAAGAAAACGAAATCTGACGACTATCTTTTAATCAGGTTTACATAATTAGTTGTTTTTATATTGTTACTCACGGCTGCCTGGCATTCCAGGATACCTTTAATTGTCGAAGCACTATGACGGGTTATTGCATTTCTTCTAAAACTCACAGATTCTAAATTAATATTTTACATCAAAACTCAGGAACCAGGTTGATCCTCATTTCGTCTCTCTCTCTCGGTTGACTTCTGCTAATTCTACCCGGCTATGTTCACAAGACTGTTTGTGCTTAGCAGGTTTCGTAGTTCTGCTCGAGTGAAAATGTTCAGGGACCAATCAACTCTGTTGATTGGGAATTCTCGATATTTCTCTGCAAATTTACTTTAAATATTTGAAATTGTCTTGTCTATTTCAACACGACCAATTTCTGTCTTGTCTGACTGCCAACTCAAACTTCTAAATATCTTCCTGCGACCTGCATCTGACCAAACCTTCCAGCCAACTAACTCCCGTCTCGCAATTTTGAGCGCGCATTACTTCTCCCGAAAAAGAAACAGTGCTTCATTTCTCTATTATTGGTATGTTCTGTACCGCCGCAAGAATAGATTTCTCAAACAATTTATATTTTTAAATTCACAATTAATGTCTTAATTAATTGGCATTACAATGCCTTATCAACCCTTTAATCGTCGATAGACCAGAATATAATTAATTCTTTAATCTCAGAGAAACAAGCGAAACATTGGCAAACATCCCAATTTAAAAGCCAGCAACTTAATTTGGTACTACGTCGGCCACAAAACCCAAAAAGTTCATCATTGACTGGTAACATTGTATTACAGAGTTCCGCTATATGTTAGTATGTGTAGTATTTATATTTCCATTCTTGATTATTTAAAATATTAATTTTTATTTATTGGTGATATAATTTTTTAGAGGAAACTTATTTATTTAATACCTGATTGTTCGGCGCTGCCCGGGTATATAGTTATCCTTGTTATATTACTCAGAGAAAGGAATTCATTCGACTACAATGACATTCTCATTCCCTTTCGCGCTTGTAACGAAACTGTGTAACGCTCGATATCTGTTTTCCGCCGGTGACGCCAGGAGACCAAAGGCACCTCATCACATTTGCATTTGCACAAATGGGTAAATATGGCCACCCACCAAATTATTTGTCTGCTACAATTTACGTCGTGGCAGAGAAATGTATTTAGGGCATATCTCCTTCTCTATCCAACTTGAAATAACGAAGAGTTATTAATTAAAATTCTTTAAATAATTCTAAACTCTTTAAGAAAATAAATTTATTTTCTTAAAGAGTTTAGAAAAATTTAATTATATCAGAAATGAAAAAAATACGTCTGATTTAAAATTAATAATAAGAATGTCAGCTTGTTTCAATTTAACTAATAAGATAAATAAAATAACATTTGCATCAAAATTAAGAATTACTCCAGCCGTTATTGCGTTCGCCCTTTCTTGAAGAATTCTCATTGAAAATACAACAGTCAAATATCAGCCCAGGTGCTGTAATTTATAAATTAATTATTTCATTTTTTTTTCTTTAAGCATAGTGATAGCCACCTTTTTTTAATGTAAAATAATTAAAAATCGCGGTTTTAGAACAAATAAATAAAAATATTATTAAAGAAATGTAATGAATGAATAATTGCGGGGTTTGTTTCCAGATTATATTTCCGAGGTGATTGGCGCCTTTAGTAAAATAGCATGATGCGTCCTTTGCACAATATTGTAGTTTTTCTTCTTGCTGCCTCTCTTACCCCGAAAGAGCTACGCAACATCAACTTTTGACCCTGTTTCTCTGGGTGTGTTACTTGTCAAACACTATCTACCCATGACAACACGTTCCAGGTGAATAAAAGCCTCTTGAGTCTTGTTCCTCAACCTGGGAGTAAACGTCAACTCCTTTACCAACGTGGTCTAGTTGTCTTTGACAAAACTCTAAATGTCCGGGCGTCGGCACGGCTTTTGTTATTTATAAAGCAAACAAGTCTTTCGAAATGTCTGGAGGATTTATGATGGTGGACATTGCTTTTCATTTTTTTTTCACAATAGTACCGCCGTGTGAACGTGTTAATCATACAATATTCCAAATAATCAAAAGATTAGTGCTGAATTGATTCATTTTCGATGTATATAAGATTGGGATGCATAAATACCCGGGCAACACCGAGCAATCAGCAAGGCGCTGAGTACAATTAGCAACAAATTGGGAAATAAAAGTTATGAATACTTTTTGCAATGTTCGGTTTATAATATTAATATGGTCATAAAAACTTTTAGTAGGAATACTGGGATAGTGCGTTATATATCACATGAAAGTTGATATAGCTAAAGCGGAAAGAAATGTAACAATATTCTCATTTATTTTGTTGTACTATGTATATTTAAGAGAGATAGCGAGAAATATAGTGTTCATCAGTTTTAAGGACTGTGTTTCTAAATTTTCAGGATGCCCACTTGTTTATTAAGCTTCGCAGTTCCTTCGGAGATAGCTACTCTGTCAATTTTTAAGTACAGAAGTTCCGACGTGAGGTTTTGGGATTTCCAAAACGTAGTTTACCAACAACCCGAAAATTTTCTACAAGGTATTGAACTGAAAGGAATGTCCGAAACAAACTTTAGATGGATATCTAGATTGAATAACACCAGCATTGAAACTTTGGTAGTAAATAATAATTGTGATTCTGTAGTAGAGTTCGGTTGTATGAGAAATCTTCGGAATTTATATGTTTCTTATGGGCATCTCACTACTCTACCCGCAGGTAGGTCAAAACTTTTTTTTATTGTAATTATTATACTGAGTAAACTTAACAAATTAATACTTCAAAAATTACTTTGCAAAATCAATGATCGAAGTCTTTCCCGGTTTAGTTGCTGCAGAAAGAGTTCCCGGGTTTCCCCACGGGTAAAACAGCGATTAAACTTCGACGTTTCTACGACCTCAAGCTCTGTATAATCGATTTAAGCGCTGTTGTACTCGTGTGGAAACCCGAGAACTCTTTCTGCATGTTGCAAAACTAAAGAACTACGATGCTGTACAATTCCCTTTGTCTTAAAAAGTAATCATACTGCTTCTTACTGGAAACACAAACTCATAGAAACTATATTTTCACTAGAATAAAGTATAAAATAAGAACCAGTTGATTTGAGAATCAAGCGCTGGAAATACAACTTGAAGACTGCATATATCATTTTCATATTCCTTCTGAGTTAGGTAGGTCTATCACTAGAATACACACTCGCACATATACACCCACCCACCCACATACATTCACACACACACACACATATATATTTATATATATATATATATATATATATATATATATATATATATATGGAGTAATTAATATCTCATTGTAGTATTTATTTTTGGGCATCAGGTTATTTTCAGGTAAATAAACAAACTTGGATAATTTTTAATATTTTATTTTTCGAACATGAGACAGATTCCTCAAGGCGTAATTTGAATTATGCAACACACGGCTTTCCTACACTTTTGTAGGGCTCTCGACGTGGAACTGTTCCTTCAAAGCGCCGACAAACAGGCTCGCCCACCTCATTTGTTAGAACTCAACAATCCACACAAATACCACAAAATTACACCCTGATGAAGTTGACATGTTACAATATATATGGATATATATATGGATAACGTGGATTGAATGCTTCCCTATTGATAGAACAGCATTAACGAATAAAATCTGCGGGATAAAAGTTCCCTAGTAGTCACGCTGAGAGGTTTGCTTACTTGATTCGTACTTGAACAAGTTAATACACATAGAAAATAAGAATTAGTTGTTTTAATTATAAATGATTTTATTGAAGAATTAAGTTTAGTGTGCCACTGACTTTTTAGCGCATAATAAATTTCAGAAAAACATACAATGGAATGAATTTAAGTTTGCAGATTGGTTACTTGTAGACACACACACACAAAATTTAGGTCAGTTGATTGAGTGGAATCGTGGTACAAGTGAGTTTCGACTTTAATACATTCGTAAATTATTTTAAATGAAATTATGCTGACTATAAACTTATAGAACACATACACAAAGAATAAACTTTGTAACCTTACCATTTGGATTGCTCCTTTCTGCATAAACTGGAGGAGCTATACAATCTGGTTGTTTTCGAAAAGTGGTTTCCTGTACACACAGCTTGGATTTCACGCGATTAATCAGTATCAAACACGCTCTGTAACACACATAAAATCAATATATTGAAGTAGTAACCAAAATAATTAACTTAATATTCCAGCAATAACGTATTGAAATTGTTCGTATTTTAAGATAGTATTGAAGGATAGTTTTCCTAACAGGAAACGAATACTTGTTAGATTATAATTTCCACACAAAGAAACAATCCACATTTTCAGAATTGGTGTAAAAGGAATCTACAATGTTTTTTGAAAATAAATTTTGCTGTTTTACAGAACAGAATTTTGTAGTAAGAACCAAATGTTGAAGGATTTTTATCAATTTTAAACACCACTAGAATTGTTAACTCACAAAATGTACACTTTTATTTCTTGTACTGCTCAAAGTTACAGAAGTGTTGCAGGCATGAAATTCTACAACTAATTTTGAAAGAAATTTTGTATACTGCACTGATTTGCCTAAGATGATGGCTGAATTCAGATGGCTCTCAATAGTGTCAGCGACAACGAGCAAGTGTGAGACCACAGACCGTTTTTAGAGTTCCAGATATTATGAAACACGCACTCCCTCGAGGAAACCTGATAGATACAAGGCTACAAGTACGAAGTAGCCTCCTATTCCGGGTTACGAGCTAAATGCGCTTGATTCATGTGGATTCCGTGCGAGAGATCGTTTCCACGTGTGTAAGTCCCAACTCTATCCATGGCACAGATAACTTTTAGAAATTTGAAATCTTCCTCGACGAACCCAAGATAACGAGTGTACAAAAACTGGTAGAGTAATGAGCTTACTGAATCCATCCCATTATTGCTGGAGACGACGGCTATAAATTTCACTCATGAGAATAAATTGATTTACACATTTCATTACGTCAATATCAATTAACTAACATTCCTTAATAATTCTATGTCCATACTACAATAATTTTTGTAAAAATAACTTAATTGTATCTAATTAATTAATTACAATAAAAATTGCGCAAATAACAATAATTTACGCAATGAAACTAGTTCAACAATTAACCTATTTAAATATCATTTCATGGAATAGAATTAATCCATCTATTTCCTTGCGAACAAAATTAGAAGTCAATTCGAATTATTAGTTAACAAATAATACACATATAACATCTAATTAATGAATAAGAAAGATAGCCAATACAGACAAAAAAGTGATAATACAAATGCCACACAACGTTTCTGGGATCCTTGTACCTTTCGTCAGGTGCGAAGAAGAGCCTAGATCCACATAACTGCACTAGTCAGTCGACAAAATTCAAAAGCGACGAAAACGCAACCACAATGGGAGAGCCGAAGGGTTAGAGTAACAATAAGGGAGTAACGACAATACGAAAACAGAAGGTTTAGCATGTAATAATAAGGGATCATAGCAGTTACTGAGTTTCATTGTGTCTGTTTGTACATTAATAGCTGTGATGTTTGATTTAATGTGAAGAATCTATTAAATGTGTCTGAAATTGTACCTGGTGCCAAAGTCTAAAATCTTAGCATTTTGCCAATCAAATGTATGTTTGGAATTGATTATATGTTTGGATACTACAGATTGTTTATATTGTAATATTCATATTTTTATACGATTTAAATTTATTTATTCGTGCCACTCGTTGAGGTGCCATTTTGTAATATTTAATAAAGGGTGGCTTACAATAAAAAGATTATATTTTACTTTTACAAACAAATAATTTTATTTAACAAAAGGTTAGTACAATTTATACAATTTAATTAAAAAACTCTCAGGGTCTCAACTAGGTTTGATAACGGCAGAACATTTAAACATAATCAAAGAACACAAAATTTAGATTTAATTTAAAAAGAAATATTTATTCGTCTAGACATAGACGAAATTAATTATCGACGAACTTATACTACAAGATGGATTTTAAATTTAAACAGTATATTTTATCAACACTAAAGAACGATATCTGACATTATCTTTTACGTCGGTTTACAAAAATCATTTTACTGTTCTCTTGCTACTTACGGCTGCCCAGGATACTTTCACCTTTCGAACACAGTGGTGGGGTTTTCACAGCTTCTATTAAATTCACAGATTCTACTAAATACTGTTGGTTTGAAAAAGAAAGTTTGTGGTATCTCGACGACTTTACTCTGCTCTGCTTCGACGACGACTGGGTTACTGTAAATTTAACAAGTCCTCTCTCCTATGCTTTGGCTGCGACTTTAAACCCTGCTCTCTTTCGACGACGACTCTTACTCACATCCTCCAGTCTCGGTGATCGCAGAACAACTCCCTCTCAAAAGCTTATCTCTCCCTTATATCCTCCCGGTTTTTTACTTTTTCCTTTGTTCGAAAACTTCGTCGCAAATGCCAGTTGACAGATTCTTCCATTATCACATGATTTATATCATGCAGCTGCAGTTCCGTAGTCAACAAATGGCTAACTACTCCGTCATGTCAAGCCGACAATCGAGACAGGACCCGCAATCACTCGTCTTCTCCACCCCCACACGCACGTGCACAGTTTCAAATTCTCCAGACCACGCAACCAGTACTTCCAAGAACGAAGAAAAATTTGAACCTAAATAAACACGTTACAAATGCCCCTCCAACAGTCCAGACTATCAATCAGAAACAATGCCTCACTTAACAGGCATTACAGTATATTATTAGCTGCGATTGGCAGTTTAAAACAAATATAAAAAGAAAAGTATAACTCATAATTAAATAAAACAATTTTGGAAGAAGATAAAATAAAATAAATCTTAGAAATTTGTCCTTAAAATTTGTACACACTTTCAACACTTCACTTAACTAAAGAAAAATATAGACATAAACATATTGTAATATACCCTAATGATACTCCTTTAATTTTGCCCTACGTTGTGGTAGCCATTTGTAATAATCACTAAATGATAGGCTTTTAAATGAAAAGAATTTATTATTTAACAAACCAAATATTTATTGGCAATAATTTAAACAATTTACAAAATTTAAAATATTCAATCTCTCAGGGTCATAACTGGGTTTGATAATGGACGAAATTAACAATATTTAAAATCTTATCAACAATTTACAATTAAAGAAAAAGAAAGTTACTTGTCAATGAAATTAGAACAAAATTTAATTGTGAACAAAGTTAAACTAAAAAGATTGACTCTAATTAACAATTTTAATCAATAAGAAGAGAACGAAATCTGACGGCTATCTTTTAATCAGGTTTACATAATTAATTGTTTTGTTTTAAATTTTTACTCACGTCTGCCAAGCATTCCAGGATACCTTCAATTTTCACGAACACTATTGTGGGGTTTTTTACACTGCTTCTCCTCACAGATTCTGCACTGATTCTAAGTCCATATTTTATACGTCGTCAGAAACGAAGGATGATCCACCTTCGTCCTCTCGGTAGTCCGCTCGCCTTGGGAAAATTCTGCGATTCGTCGTTTGGGTTGTCTTTATTGTTCTACTAACTCTGGCCGGCTATGTGCGCAAAAACTGCTTTTTTTACTTAGCAGGTTTTGTCGTTAATACTCTTGTGAATGTTTACTATTTCCTGATAAAAATGTTCAGGGACCAATCAACTCTGTTGAGTGCTAATTCTCAATATTTCCCTGCAAACTGAATTACACCATGCCTTCCTGCGAGCTACTCTATCATCTCCAATTAACAGTTATTACTTCGACGACGTCTTGACGCAGACTCCACTCTCGTTTTGCCTTTTAGCGCGTGCATACGCCATTTTGCGGGCCTTCCGACAAAGGAACAGTGCTTGGATTTTCTATTGTTGTTACGTTCTGGACCACCGCCACAAAGGATTTCTCTAACAATTTATATTTTCAAATTCACAATTAATGTCTTAATTAATTGGCATTACAATATATTACATATTAATGTATTTAATTAAGAGAATTCGATTTAATTATTGTTATTGTTAAATCTACAAGAATGAAGGAAGTTATTTTCAAACACTTGTATTATGTGGAAACCTTTAATTTCTTTATTTTTCTTCTTCTGATTTTAACCACAAATAATTTTGAAGGGTTAACCACTTATAAAGAGATTTGGATATTTTATAAAAAAATGAAACTTGAAATATTTAATAGTAATATATATATTGTAATGCATTAAATAATGTAATGCATTAAATTAGAGGCATTGGCTCGGAACAGCACACGAGTGGTGAAGAGAAAGCGTGTGAAAAATGATTAGGGGCTCTTTGAAGAAGCAAAAGACATTTATCTCCGACTAGGGAGATTTGCCGTCAGAAGCGTAACTTGGAAGGACGGTTTCTGTCGGAAGAAATTCGTCACGACGCACGTGTGGAGGGGTCAGAACTTAAGAGCGAACGAGATGTATGGGTCTTTGAAAGACATTGAGTTAGGATGAATGACCTGACAGTTGGCGTATTTGCTTGGGACAAGAAAGGAGGCCGTAACTTGAAAAGATCGGGAAACGGCGATTTGTTATAGGAAGTGCTGGTCAAACGGACAAGGGTAAATTGCAAAGTAATTGCAATGAGACGTGACGAAGGGCTGCAAGGGAAATTAGTGTCGCGCACTTGTGAAGCGAGGAAAGGAAGGACTCCAGCGGCAAGAAAGTAAATCTCGTTAATGTGATTCTGTCACATTAACCATGGCGACGGACTTTTGAACCAGGAGAGGAACCGGGATGCTAGCAGTATATATAGAGGAATATCCTATTGTTAAAGTCAGTGTGGAGTTGGACGTAAAGTGAGGAGGAGGAAAGAGGCAGTGTGGAGTTGGACGTAAAGTGAGGAGGAGGATAGAGGCAGTGTGGAGTTGGACTTAGAGTCGAGAGTTAGTCGTGAGTTAGACGTGAATCGGCAGTCAGTAATGAGTGTGGAGCCAGCGTGCTGTTTGGAATTAGACTTTTAACGCAGAGGAGGTGCGACCGGATACGACAACCGACACCGAGGAACTTCACAAGGAACACCTAGGAGACGTAACAAGATATGGAGAACCAGGCAGCAGCGAACCAGAGGTATTGTGTTGGAATAAGTGTATGAACGTGTAAGATATGAAGTGCGAATCTAAAGATACGAGCCCAAGAGACCTGAGAAACAGTAAGTTAGAATGAACAATATAATCAGATGTAAACGGTATTTAAAGGATAATCAGTCAGATTTCGTTCCTTTCTTTGTTATACTAAAAATTAGAAGCAAGCTGTAAGTTAAGTCCGTTGATAAATTTAATAAATATTTGTTTTGTTTAATTAAAACATACATGTTGGGCCTTTTTCGATTCTGTTCCATTGTCAAGCCCAGGTAGAGACCCATGAGAAAAAGAGATCTTTTATAGTATTAAATTCTGATAAATGTAAAATTTTGTTTAATAAATCTGTTTTGTTATAAAGTTTAATTTTTTTTGTTATTAAGACGCCCGTATAGATTATTACGTTTTGGCACCACAACGTGGGGCAACCTCAATTGCTAAATAATTATCGGCATATTGTGATCATTACATATTGGCTACCACAACGTGGGGCAAATCATTGATAAATAAGCATAGGAGTAAAAAATTTGGTTATTACAATATATATATATATATATATATTGTCATACACATCTTGATAATTAATTTTAAATTTATTTTTGAAACTTTGTCGCTCCAAAATATAATAGACAATTCTATAAAATTTTTGTTTCAAGTTATTACCCAAAATTTGTTTGTTTTAAACAACTTGAAAATTAATTAATTTGCTCCAATTGAATACCCAAACTATAGATAAATTTTGATTATAGGAATTTAAATTAAACAAGTAATTAAATTTTATAAACAAAACAATTTTATTAATCTAGAATACAACTCAAGAAATCTCTGTATATTTTTTATATTCTTTTACATCAACAATTAAATTACACTAATAATCCAGTTACATTTTATAAATCAGAATCTATACCCCAGGGTCTTCACTGGGTTGATAAGGAAACGGAACACTAAAATTTACAATTTAAACAATGCAGTTAAAATAAAATGAAAACGAAATCTGACTCATTACCCTTATTTAACAATTAACAGAATTTATCACTAAATGTCTACTTACAATTTTATTAGGGTTTTCAGGAATGCACTTCACTCTACAATGCCCTTCTGTGCACAGACTTTCACACACACGCTTCACAGACACGTTCACTGTATCCTTTTCATATCCAGACTCCTGACTGCTTGAATGGACTAAAATGGTTTTTTAGTTAGTCACGGCCACCATTCAATTTGACCGAATATTTATCACCAGCGCCAAATGTTCAGTTTGTTTGCAATATTTCGAAATGCCCAATAATGTTTATCTCCAAGCTTTCTTCTTTTCTCTCAGACAATCATTGATTAAATCCTTACACAAAGTCAGTAAACTAACATTTAGTTATACTTCAGCATCTATTTTTCTATTTTCCACTGCTCCAGCCTGCACGTCCTTCTCCTTTGAGATCTACAGTCCAACTAAACTTTTCTATCTGCTTCCCCCTCTTCAGAATATTCCCTTTTTTTCTTTTCCCACAGTTTTTGAGTTCCCACGGTCGGACCTCATCTGACTTTCTCACACTCAGAGATCTACTCAATATTGTTAAAATAAACATTTTCTTTTCATAAAATTGGATGTCCACAAAAACTTTTGTCATTATTCCTTTAGGGTTTTGTTCCGACGTCTGTCAAAACATTAGCTCTAAGAGCCGCTAAACGTCCAATTATAGTCCTCCCGTTTGTGAGCTTTTCTGCTGTCAATCATCAATTTATTATTTTTTTATACAAGCCACCCAAGAATCCCCAGTCTGGATTGGTAAACAAATCTTATGAAATATGAACAAAATTTATGTTCTTCTTAACTGGGTATTACAATATATAAATCTAATATAAAAAAATAATTATAAAATTTATATATATAATGATTTATTTTGCTCCGGCCATAGGGCATGGACCCATCTCAGGTTGAAACGTGGTGGATGAAAAATTACACCATAATTTCGAAAATAATGAAAAATTTCACGCCGTTAAAATTTTAATCCCACGAAAAAAACTCTTAATGAACAAAATTTTACTCCCCAAAAATTTAAAATAGGATTAAACCCCGAATCCCGCGCCACGTGAGAACAATTGGTTATTGTGATCTTACTGTGCGTGTGTCTGGCATGCAGTGCTGCCTCTATATATCTCGACGCCGGGACCCTCTCAGGTTGATGATGGTTGCCGCTCTCCTTCGCTCCGAGATCTTTCTCCGTACTTTTTGTTTATCACGCACAACCAGGGGATTTTGAAGCGTTCTCTCGCAGACAAAACCCTATCGTCCAATACCCTTGGCGGAACTTCAAAGTAAAATGCTTAAAAGGAATGCCGCTGCAGACCTGAAACCTGCGGCTTCCGTACTACAATGAAAGCTTGACAATATGAATAAAACTTAAACTAGACACATAAAATTAAGTACATAATATATGTAGCTTACTACAATTATAAACTGTTATCTACATATAACCACTGATTTATTACATTTATAATTGAAAACTTTATTTTTCTACGGTTATATTTGTTACTGTTAAATTCTGCGTTTTAATTATTGTAATAAAAAACGCGAGGTTAATAATCGGAAGAGAGAATCAACGGGAATTGGAGTGAAAATTCTAATTGTCTAGTACGAATCGAAGTAGCAGAATAACGCCATCCCGCGAGATTTTCTGATCAGCTGTGGAGATCCTGCCTGCTTGACGAATGCCGGTTTGAGAACAGAGAACAGTAAAAGTAACAGTGCGCCAATTTACTCTATATGCAGTGGGAGGTTAAAATACGAAGTTTTTATTGCGGTAGAGTTCAGCCTGCAATTTCTGGAGATATTTACAGCACCCCCACTTAACTTTACTTCGTTCACGAAATCTGTAAAGTGGCTTCTACAAATTGCAGCAGCTTTTATAAAAACATCAAATTACTAAACATAGACGGCAAATTTTTTTTTAAAAAAAAAATAAGTATTATTGTATTTTTATATGGTATTTGTGTTCAGAAACAAATCAATACTACAATAATCGCCCAAACATAGCGTACACTTTTCCATTTTAAAACTCAAAGAAAACAGCAAGGGTTTGACACTCTTCAGTACCTCGGCTTGAAATTGAAATTATGCGACCATGATTATTATAGCTATATCGTCAGCATTACTACATTAATGTTATCCTTAAAACATATTTCAGATATTTTTTGTTTATATTACTGACATCATATTGTCATTCAATCCATTTTACTTGGTGGAAGAGGTAATATGACCATTTCTAGGGATGACTGATGGACGATACGAACGTTTGAAAACTCCCTAGAATTATCTATAAACGTAATGTAACGGGTTTGTGGTTGTGGTTGTTTCTCGAGATCGAATAGAATCGTCGTTACTGTCTACTACAACTATTTAATTATTTACAATATTTACATACAGTTCACCACTTTATGTACACACAATACTGATTACATAAGGGTCCTCACTGACGATGTTGTAAAATAGCCTCTTACTGGTAAAGTAACTGCTTCTGCGGAAATGTGTTACCAAGAACAAGTTATTTAAATCACTTCCAATATTCCGAAAGAGCCCATTTCCTTTGAATACTAACATTGATCACCTAAACTTTATAATAGAATAAGAAACTAATGTTTGTTTATGTTTTTTAACGAGATATATTTTATTCTTAGTAATTTACTTTAAAATGTTTGTTTACCTGTAGGATACTCAATTACGTATTGTGTTGATTTACTTAAAAATATTTTAAAAAATAATTTTTCATTATTTAATAACGTTTCAGCTCTTTAAAATGTTGAAGGCTTTAAATGATTAATGATTTTTCTTATGTGATAGTTTCATTTATCAAAACTCATACTTATTTGACTGGGTAATTCTTGTTCTTCAATATTATATTCTGAGTTTAAATTGGGTAAATTTTTTATTCCATAAAAAATAATTTATTTTATTCTTGCTAGTTTACAATTTAAAGAATCCTTATGTTTACTAAGATATTTTATTTTTTGATGATTAAACAAACGTCCTTTATAACTATCTTCCTTATAATAATATTTATCTAGGTACGTGCCGACCAATTTATAACGATTAAGAAAACCGGTTTAAGAAGTATTGTCAGAAAAAAACAGTTACAGAAATAACATATTACTGAAGCACGTTATTATTTTTTTAGCTTTTATCATATAACCAGTTACTAATATTTCACCGTTTAGTACATCCCTACTCCTCTTTCCTCCGAACCGAACGTCCAGCCTCCCGTTATTTGTAAGACCTTTCCAGACCATTCCGGCAATAGCGCACACATAGAAAATTCTGGATTTCCTATTTTATATATTATATATTTATATATTATATATTTATATTTATATATTACACTAAGAAAGTTCAGCCTCAAACCGTATATCCCATCTGTCGCGAAGATACTTTCAGAAATCTCTTTCGACGACTTTCCCAACATCATCTGCGGCGACAAGATTATCACCCGTTTACATTATTTTCTCCAACGTCATCCTTTCTAGTTCGGTCTACAGAAATTCAATGCGAGTCTATTCGGTTCTCGGTCGGTTCACCTGAGCCACCTGTTTCACGTTTTCTACCTCGCTCCGCTTCGCATGATACCGTTACAACTGCAGGTCCAACCTCTCCTACAGTGTCTTCTCAGACCTTATCGTAAGTCGAAACCTTGCCATTTTCCCTTCTAACGGTTCCATACGTCCACCTAGTTGTAGAAAATTGAGCTGTGATCCATGGTATGGATGGTAAGTACATTCTAAATATATATAATTAATATAATAATAATAATATAATAATATTAATAAATAATTACTTACAAAAAGACTGATTTTTTAAAAATCCTGTCCAGACTCACCGATGATCCTGCGCAACGTAACTCACCTTGCACTCACCTACAACTGCTTGGATGGAGTCCCAGAATTCGTGGCACACCTGGAAGATCTCGAAGAATTAACAGTCAGCCACAACACTGAATGTCGCGGCGACTTAGCACCACCCTTCGTCGTTTCTGCGGACATCTTTCGCAATTTGTTGCATCTTTCATACTTGGACCTGTCTGTCAACGGAATCCTCACGCTGTCGTTACCACTAATGCCCGCACTAGAGCAACTATTTATCGAGTCCTCCAACCTAACCGATATCCTCGGCATCCGTAATGCCGTCGCCGGTACAAACCTAACTAAGTTGTTGCTGTCTGGAAATCTGTTATGCGACGAAGACATTGACACTCTCTCGACACTGATCCCTGCAGGCAGATCGTTAGATATCCTCGACGTCTCCGAAAACGACGCATTGACGCGTTGTCCTCGCATATTAGTCAACAGCCTAGTAATCTCTGGAAACAACATCAGCGACCTGGAGGCATGCGTTACTGCAATTCAGAGAGTGCAGTACCTCGACATCAACCATAACAATGTTAGTGCCTGGAACAACGATCACCTCTTTGCTGGTAATGTGCAAATAATCGACCTGAGTAACAACGCCATCCGCGTAATAACCGACCCCATGGCGCGATCCTTGGAGTCTGTTAAAGAATCTTTAGAACTTGATGGTAACCCTATCGACTGTGGTGACTGCGCCATTGTCAACTTGCAGAACCTGATTCGCGGAATGTCCATCGATCTGCAATGTGCGGCCCCGCCAGAGTTTCGTGGTGTTAACGTCCTAGAAGTAGCAGTCGACGTCCGACGGTGCTTTCCGCCCAAGTCGACAATCATCATCGAAGTGATTGTCTCTTTGGGAGTCGTTTGTGTCTGCGTCGTTGCCTTGTTTACCGTCGCGTTGAGATTTCGTTATCACCTCAGATACATGGTACACCTCCACAAGGTCCAACGGAAGATAAAGTTGCAAGGTGGACTCTGTCAGAAAGCGCTTTTCGACGCTTTCGTCTGCTACAGGTAAACGTAAATTTTAATTTTGGGCTCCGAGAGCAAGACCTATATAGGCCCTACTGCCAGATAAAGAATTATGAAATGAAGGAATTGTGAGTTATGATATGTCAGTTCAACCTAACAAACATCAGCAATTACGTTGGGTTTAAGTGTTTGATTTGTAATCCGCGGGAAGAACCTCTTTTATTTGTTTGGTGATTGGAACATAGCCAACTATAATATATGCCAACAATATTATATGCTGATATTTATCAAGAAAATATAATTATGTTAGAGGCTGTGAGATTCCCGTGTCTTTTGACTAAATTGATCTACGAGGGTAGTCGGAGAAATCGCCGGCCTGACGTATGGATAGTGGGTTGTTGGTTGAAAAACAAAAGTTGTGTTGAGTGTAACGTGTTCTTCCGTCGGTATAGGTTGACAGAGATTCGATGCAAGAAAATGAAGGGTCATAATCAGCGATTCATTGCCGTTCAACCTGGCCATGATCAAATGGAGTTGAGCGCAGATATGGGACTTTGAAAGGAAAGAATATCTTGGAGGCTTAAAGGTGTAGGCAAGTTGAGGAAAGAGGGTAGTGTGGGAGATGTATTCACTCTTATTATCGGGGTGGAATTGGAAGTTTGGTGGTTTTTCCGGTCAAGACACAGTTGTAAAGTTAAAACATAGCATATTTGCAGTTCACTTATACAAGATGTAAATTAATAAAGTAAAAATGAAAAGGAAGTTAATACTTTGTTACAGCCTAATCTGAGACATGTTCCTTCAATAACGAAGGCAGATACAGTCTGCTAAGGTTTGTAAAGCCTGTCGAATATAAAGGGCATAGAGATTGCGCGTGTCTCAGTTCTGAAAAAGTAGGTAGCCTGCGTTTGCAGAATTACTGCGTGGCGTAAAATCCGCATTGTAGAGGATTGCATGATGCCCTAGTTATGCCCGCGGAGTGAGTAGTCAAAACATTGAACGGAGGTCATCTTTACAAAAGTACTAGCCTTATAGAGCTTAAGTTTGAAGGCGCTGTTAAGATTTTATTTGACTGCCGGCAATAGTGAACGTTCTTAGTTAATTTGTAAACATTGGGTGGGGGGGGGGAATTGTCATTGTTAAGCAATGCAATACTGTCATTTGAAAGGTCTCAGTCCAGCCAATATCACAAGTCGAGCTAGATTCCACTCAGGGGGAATCTGCTCCTTCGTTTACAACAGTAAAATATTGGGTAGTAGTGTTTAATCGAGGCCGTACGAGCTGCCAAGTCGAACATCGTAGTGGTCGAACAAATGATGTGACCGTGGCAGAAATGAAGACGAAAATCCACCAAATGGTATCGGTTGACCGTCGACTGAAAACACGTGAGCTAGCAGATAAGGCAGGCATTTCACAAAGTGTTTTACGCCGCATTTTGACTGAAAATTTGGGCATGCGAAAGCTGTGGGCCAGATGAGTGCCGCGTCTGTTTACAAAGGAACAAAAACAGTGTCGTGAGAATGTTTCACACCAATAAAGCTGAGTTTTTGAGGAAATTGATAATCACGGTTGAAACATAACCTGAAACGGAGGAACGGTCAGAACGATGGACTGAAATTTTTGTAATTGTTAAGATTGTGGGGACGAATATTCCGTGTCTCGTTACGCGCCAGTCTGTCCTACAACGTAAATCGTAAGCTTTGTTGCAGCGAAATGAGAAAAATACGCATGATTCCTATGGCGGTTAGATATTAACTAAACTTTATTCCACAATACTTATAGTTTCACAGAGTACAACACAGTCACAATAAACAAATTAAACACTAAACAACGCTACCATCTTAAATTTGATGGAGTTATGTTTTGTATGGTCTCGTGCGATGTCCGCACGTGGCATGAGCGGACAATCCCCCCAGACCTTCCTCAGTCCTGACCGCTGAGCGTTCAGGTATACAGTTCCGGAAGGGCAAATTTATTCCGTAAAGATTCAGTTTGGGTTTTAACATTAAGTGAATGTAATACAAGTTTAATATATAACATTTCCGAAACTTATCTGGATTTAAAATTTATATCTCTGTCTATAATATAGAAACTGTTCCAATTGATAGTGATTCGTTTAATAAATATGCTTAGAAATGATCAATTAAGATACAAATCTTTTAACGGTTATATTTATTTGACATCTTTAAATAAATGTTTAGTCATAAATTTATTATTAATTTAAATTTTGAAACATTATAATAGAAAAAACATTCTCAATGTTTAATCTCTAATTTATTACGACTCCCTTCAGGTGTTGTAAAGTCAAATAATCTAATTTCAAAATCTGTGTTTCTAAAAATTCCAACAAAGCAAGATTTTACAAACATGATCATTTATAATACAATTAATTAAAAATAAATTGAACATTACTTACAATTAATTACATGAAATGTAGTGGACATAAATTTCTTAGATGCAATTTGCAGGCGAAAATTCTGTTATGTTTACAGCTGTTGAGAGTATTGTTAAGTTTAAAGAAACATTGGAAATAAAATAATTTTAAATACAATAAATGGATTAGAACAATAGGGAATCATAAATTCTATTTAAATTATTATTATCATTTGTTTACGTTAATGGTCGAATCATTAGAATGAAAATTCAACACTTCGTTCAATCTGGAATAATATTGTCATTCTTCATCAACAAGTTGTACATAATGGTAATCGAAATTGTGCTACATGAAATAACTACCTGTAAGGACAGATATTAGACACACGTTATTAAATCTCACTCTTATCCTAAGAATGCATATTGTATGGTTGGTTGGTTTAAAATACATTATTAAGTGTTTTAGAATCCAAACTCATGTTTTCATTTTTGACAACTAAAATAAAGTTTACTTTTCTTTCTTTCCAGTATGTCCTGTCCTATCCACCACCTTGTTACATTTATCATATAATCCCGTAGTTCTTTTTATATGTTGGTCATTACAGTTTAGGGACTCTAAATAGGGATAACTCATTCCATGCACCTATTTTCAATTCATTCCAGGTCATATAATTATGAATCCATCCTGCTTCTGTGAGTACAAGATTACTTTTTAAAAGTGTGAGGTTGTCAGTCTCACATCTCAACCTCTCAATCTGGAGGGCCACAGTATCTCTCTTTAAGGGGAGGGGGTACTTTGCTTTAGCCATATTATATACATTGTGCATTTGCAGTGGCAATGACCGTTCATGGGTTATGGACACCTTGAAGCCTCTTCTGGAAGGACAACCTCATAGGTATTCCTTATGTCTTCATGAGCGGGACTTTTCCCTTGGAAGCCGTATTGTCGACAACATTCTACAAGCCATTGAAGACAGCAACAAGGTCATCATCGTCCTCTCCAACAGTTTCATTCAAAGCAAGGTAATTGAACTCTGGAAATGATAAATGTCTACTGCTATTCCATAAAAACGTTCTTCTCAGCATTCACCCCACAGTGACATGAACCATTTGATCAACAAAATCTTCATCAAGTGAACTCCTTTCATCAATTTTGTTTCCAACATAAAACCACTGTGAATCATTCAGCTGTCTTAAGCAGTGCTGAGGTGAAGCAGGGTGTGGAAAAGGCAACTTCACTCCTATTGAAGGGTATCAAAATGTACCTTACATATTAGTTTTATTTGCTAACTCGTAATAAATTTAGCATAATTATATTTATGAAATTTGCTTTGTAAATAAAAATAAGTTCAAATTTATAATCCTCATGTTCTATGAGCAGTTTACAAGAATTATAAGGGCCATAAATTTAAAACTCAAATTTTAATCTTGTAGAACTGAAAACCCTTCCAGCAGTACTGGTCTTAAGATCTTAAAACCAAGGTTTCCTAGATTATTTGGTTTCCTTTCAACTTTGGTACAAATTTATACATTATTTGAACTCTCACACATAACACTGTAAGAATTAATCATATTAACCATATAAAAAATGAGCTTATCTTTCCTATCCACATTGTATCCTTATTATTATTCTTTCTCCTCAGTGTGTAACTAATCTATAATGCAGCACTGCTTAACTGCATATTTTACATGAGTTAAAATCACATTTGAAGGTACAGTTGGAATTATATCAGCAAATTTATGGGTTTTTTTTATCAATGAAGGCAATAGAAACATGTGTTATAATACTTTGAATATGTGATTCAAATCACTTATAGACACAAAACACTAGAAACTTGGAAAGTGTTCCTTAATATCCTATTATGTAAGTTTCTCAATTATTAAGTATCTTTGTTTTTTATGATTAGTGATATATATTTTAGTCACAAATATTGTATTTGTTCGATTAGTACTTATTGGATTGTTTTGATTTTAAAACATTGGAAGTACCCTGCAACAGCATAAACTTGTCAAACTTTGTTGTTTTGATTACAGTGGTGTCAATGGGAGCTTGAAATGGTCAACCATCGAATGTTTGATTCATCTAAAAGTGATTATATTATCCTGGTACAGCTGGAGCCCATTAATGAGAATATACTCCCACCATTTCTTAAAGTTCTGATGAAAACCCTCACTTGTGTGCAATGGCCACGAGATGCCAAAATTGAAGTCAAGTATGAAATTCTGACTGCACTGTCTTTGGCTTTGGGCACCAGCATTCATACAACTACCAGTGAAAATGCACCACTTATTTTAAATGTGAGAACTTAGTTAGTTATCCATAGGAAGTTATGAGAATAAAATAAATTGTTTAAAATTTCCTGACCCAAAGTAGTGTGGATTGTATTTCACATTTATATTTTAGGAAACTGACTATTTGTATAACCTCAATGAAAATAATTATTTGCATATTGTACAATAGACTAAGGTATTTTATAATATAATTGCATGTTCCATATTAAATTTAAAATGTTGAATATATTTCTTTTCCAACTAAATTAATTTGCCACTCTTCAATTTATCAAGAATTAATTAAACAATATGATATGAAAATATAACTACCAGTTATTTCTAAGAAGTTGTGAAATTAGTGCGAAGATATGTTCCAGGACTTACAAGTATTTTATTCTTAAAATTAAAAATTATAAGACTGCAAAGACAATACCATTTCTTAAATAAGGAAAAAATTATAAGGATGTTTCATGCATCATAAAACATTATAGAGTGAATGCATATATAACACATTTGGATAGGAAAGAGAGAGAGCCGGCACACAGTTCAGATCTTCCTTCCTGACAAAGGGGGATCAGGCCCTAAGAATTTGAACTTCAACCTATGCCAGACTGGACCAACTATTGATTTCAGGTAAGTCAGCATTACTGTCTCTCTTTCCTATCCAAATGTGTTATTTAATTTGACTTAATCACATTTTCCCTAAGTATTCTATATATATAAATTCGTGCCCGACTAGCACACAGGTCAGACTTTCCATTCTGATGAAGGGGGCTCAGGCCCTCAAACATTTGAATTATTTTCCTCAGTCTGGCTATGGTCCAATCAAGCTGAGGAGTGAAGATATAACAAATTTTCAAGATCCTGAGCCCCCTATATCAGGAGAGGTCTGACCAGTGTGCCGGCCAGGCACGAATTCTATACAGCTTCCTGCAAACTTCAATCTCACTCTCTAAGACTATATGATTTGATCAGTGTCATCTTTAGCATTCAATGCATATATTATGGAACCTCAAACTCGTGTAAGAACATCTTACCAATGTCGAAGTCCCTACTGCCAAGGTTCTTATGTTAAAGGTCAGATTTAGGTAATTCAAAGTTCTATAACTATTATTATTATTATTTCCATTAAATAAGAGATTGATTTTAAGTTGCATAGTCAGCTTTATACTAAAAGCTGAATGAACTATGCAATCTGTATCCATAACTAACAACTGCTAACTATTGTATTTAAAATAAAATATAAAACATTATATAAAATATAAAACATCAGTGTTTTAAAAATTACAGTAATTAGATGAATATTTGGTGTCCACTTATTTATCTAATTATTTTTTTTATTAATTCATGTAAACAAACATCACCTAGTGTAATAGCACAGATATACGCCATCCTCCCCATTTTCTTTTATTTTTACAATAACAAAAGTCAATCACTTTGCCATTAAAACAGCCAATAATTCCATACATTACTAAAAATATAATGAACAAATTAATAATCAAACTATATATAATATTGACCAATGACAGCCGCTGAAGCAAAACATCAGTAGTGTCGACAAATACAAATTTTACTAGAAATATATTAAATTTTTGGGCATACCGCACACACTAAATAAAGCTGACTTATAGCTAAACTCCATTAACAAATAATTCCTCATGCATCTAAAGAACTATTCTAGATGTGTACAAGTAATTAAATTTCACTAGTATTTTGATCGTAATACAGTATAGTAAAAATAATCATTAATATTGGAATAAAGAACTGGCACTGATTCAACAGAGTAGAGACAGGTGCATCTCTGGGTGTGACATCATCATGACACGCTGTGCAGAACAAACATGAATTATTGCACTCTAACTAAGAACTACGGAGTCAAGGACGTTTTGGCACAATCTCTGCCATAATTGCAATAAATTGTTTTACTGCGGTATCATCATGGAACGCTACTGCATTCTTCATGTTGGTAAAATCAGATCCATAATATTGCTGATGTGACATTAACACCATGCAAAAGTCTGCAAAATGACTGCTAGGCATTAATGATTAACATATTTATATTATATCCACAGAAATGTACTCCACCTATAATAATATTGTTTACATGTATTATATTCTTCATTCTGATAATTTTATCAGAAAAAATCTGAAAATCAAACTGAGCTACAAACAAGGTCATCAGTAATCTGAGGTAATGAAAGGTGAGTATCTGTGGTGTGTCTATATTTGCTTACTTTCATCATTTAGTGAAATATAATCTCAATCTATATTGAAACACCTACCATCAAATGAAAACTATTTTATGTATGTAGTCTTTTAAGCCAGTTCAAAATAAATAACAAACATTTTTCTTTACAAATCTACATAACTATGATTATTTAGTTTCATATTCCTACCTATAAAAGAATAGTATTGAAATATCATACAAAGAAAATATTAATCATTATTGTTTTTTACATTTTTCTTTAAATATTATTTCATGCTAACAGCAATTATTTTTAAATCTATGATGATGCTTCTTATTCAATTTTAGATGATACCTAACAACAAATAATATACCTAACTCCTGAGTTCAATTTATATTTGATAAATGTAAAGTATTTATTTAGATCTGCATATTCGGTGAACAATTGTTTCTCATTTTTGAAGAATCTTACAGTGACACTCATTTAGAATATTATTAATTCTAGAAGTATAATTCACAACTAATAGAAAGATATGCTATTTATAACATTTTTTAATCAAAATTGGTCCATTGTAGACTATGTAAATTAGATTCTCAATTACAAATCATTTTTTAAAAATTACTCATATGTCCTAATCTTACTCTACTTAATGACTTGTTAAATGTTTGACAGAGAGGTTCAAAATTGTTCTTAAAGACTATTGGTACCCAAGTCTAAGTGGCATAAATAGTTAATAATAGAAACCTGACAGGTTCTTTTACAAGCTTCTTTAGTAGGGAATGGAAACTGAAATTTCTAAATGTGTCAGCCAGCTCCTTAATAATTATGAGTGTTAACTTAATGTTTTCAAGTTAAGTTGGAAGCAATAATCTACTACAAGATGTATTTTGGTAATTTTTAAGATTCCTTTATTACACCACAAAAAAATCAAGTATTGATGTCCTCGAGTGTTGGGGAATTGGAACAAATAATTCAATAACTAATGTGTTGTGAACATATTGCATTAATTTATTATACTTTAACATAATTTTTATTATTATAAATACTATGCTCAATATTTAAGCTTTTTCTGTTGGTTAGTTAAACATGATAAAAACATTGTCTTTTTCCATATTTACTTAGAATATTTTAATCACTTTTGCTTTTAACAAAGATATCTGTATGATTTTTATTTGCCACCAATGTGTAACAAATTGTGAACATACTATTAACTCATATAATTGATAACAATGGCTGTTGCCTGTTTAAATTAAACCACATTATCAAAAACATTATTCAATTTATCATTTGTTGTCACATTGACAACGGTCCCAATTACCAATAATTTAAATATTTTGCTGTATTTCAACGTTATATATTTGTGAATAGGATAACGTGGCTGTAGCTCCCGGTTTTGATATGAATAATACGTTTCAAAGGTATTAATTTATAATACATATCTCATAATTGCAACAAATTAATTAAAAATATACATCGAACAGATGTTCCTGTAATGGGTTGAATGCCCATCAGTCTTACTTAAAGTCTCAGCTCAGGATTATATATCAAATTGGCACTATTAAATTTTGTAATAAGCTTCTAGCCGGTTCAGTCGTCAGCAAATAATTGTCAATATTGATTATCGATATATTTCTATTCTAAAGTTCTATTACATACAAGCAATAAAGTGGAATAAATAAATACAATCGTAATGTACATTAAGTTTCCTTAATATAATTAACAAAATTTAATCAAAAATGTTTAAAGCAACATAAAATTAAATTATTACTTTCTAATGTGATTCTTTAACTGAATTATGAAATCGGAGGCAATAATTAAAATTTAACGAAAGAATGTAAGGGAATAAATTTCTCATAAAATTACTGATCGTATATTATAACGATTCCTTATGACAGCGTATCCCATTCGTCGTCGTGTACAAAATCAAATTGCTACTAACTAAACATCTAAAAAATTACTATTACGAAAGAATAGATTTTTATTCTATACGCACAGTTCTTAGTCAACGTGTTATACCAGACTTTTAATTTAAACTTTCTTCAAAAACATCAAATTTGTGAATACATGCAACAGACTTAAATTAAACCCTAACAGTATAACCACATAACTGTTATATTCGTATTTTAAAAAGTTATTTTGACTGTTTATTGCAATAAGGGAACAATTAAATATTTAGATTTATTTATTCATTTAGTCTTCTACTCAGAAAAATAACTTTGCATACGGAAATTTGAAAATAAATCAATGAGAAAAAATACAATGAAAAAAAAAAATAATGACTGTAAAAAAAAAAGAAGGAAATGTTTAAATAGAAATATTAATTGAACCAGATAAAATCAATGCGGAAATCTCAAATTTAAAATAATAATGAAATAATATCTGACTTTTATAATAATATAAATAAATACATACCCTAAATCAGAAAATTATATTTATTAACAATAAATAAAATAAAATATTTTGTAATTGTTCTTAAAACTCTTAGAAATTAATTAGTTTATTAATTTAGAAATTGTAGATTTAACCTGATAAAATTCTAAAATAGAACAAAATATTATTTACTAATATTTTCATTAATAAACATTATTTTCTGACTCGAGGCCATATATTTATTTACTTATAGTTATAAGTCCACATAGTAGAGAAATTTTCAGTTTTAAAGCAGAAGAAATTGACACGGCTATGTAAATACACGCTAATGAAATAGAAGCAAAACAAACAAGCGACAAAAGTGACTCTTTCAACCAACTTCACCATTGATACGAAACAGGATGAGGACTATGATAGAAAAATATACGTAAAAAAGCATTACATTTGTTATTAATTCAGGTGTTGATAATTCCAGAACGCTTGTGGGGAATAGCAGTCTAAATTTACAGACCGGTTAACAAATTTATCACTGGAGTTATACGTACTAAGTTTTAATAACCTCTCATAAACTGTTAAGTATTATTTTGGAATATTAAATACCGAATTCATAAAATATATATCAGATAAAATTGGTATAGTAATTGTGATTTCAAGGCACAAGCAATTTTTTGATATCTCATTCGTCGCAGTCTCAATTACTCAAGAAACATTATTCCATGTTTAAAAATTTTATGACTATGTTGTCAAAATTAGTATTCGAAGATTTTTAAAAATTGGTTTACACTATATTCGACGACCCATTCCGGTCGCTGATTTTCGTATCTTGAAAATTTCTAATCTGCAACAAGAATGACTATTTTGAAACAACATGATACTTGTTGTGGTGAAAAACAGCATGATAAACCACCTTTCTGTGTTGGTGCATTATGAAGTAGCAGGCAGAACCTAATTTAGTAGATGAGCTTTGATTGAAAGCATTTCTTCTGATGTTGAATTAAATCCATTTTTCACCGAGGTCCTAAAATTAGACCGTGGAGAATGAGATCTAGTAAATAGTAATAGTATGTGTATGTGTAATAGTATGTGTTCAGGTCTATACAATTTATGGACTGGGTGTAGTTCCAGGGTTTTTAGCTCACGGGGATACTTACAGATATCCTTTCGGATATCCAGAAATGCAATGAATATGTTAATGTTTTTTAAAATATATTAAAAGTAACAACTTTTTACGAAGAACACAATTTTAAATATTTAAATGTTTTAAAGCATTTTTATGAGTATATTTTCAAGGTTCCGCAAATTTTCTAAAGATAGAGCGATGTAAAATCAAGGCATAAAATATTTCTAAAATATCTAAAAACTTAAACATTACATTCTATAAAATTATATAAAAACCTGAAAATGAAGTTATTATAAAGTTAAAAAATATTATGATGTATAAGGTTCTCAATATAATAATTAATTTCAAAGAGAAAGTTTCCTAGCCTTTGCTGCTGCAAATCTATTAGTTCAACCATGTGTATGCTGTTGATCACCATATTTAACAAAGTCAAGGCTGTCAATCTTCATGTGCCGTGGATGATCGCGGATAGGGCAAGATAAATTTTAATTTACTGGCGATGGAGGTTTCAAGTCAGTAAACTGTGTTTAAAGACCAAATCTCAGATTTGGAAATACGTCTTCGCCGTACTGTAAAATAAAACGAATCTATGATCTCTGGTTCCGGAAGTTTAAGTAGCATTCGGCTGTCCATTATGTATAGTCTATATCTTTCCAAGTCAACAAAGTCTGTTGGGAAAATTCCCCATGAAAATCCTGCTATGTTTTAAACAATTTTCGTTTCTTGTAGACGTTAGTCCCTAAAAGAAAGACAAAACTAGAGTTAATTTCTGTGTTTATTTTGTGCATAATACTTTTCATCAAGTCTTTGCGATTACTTTTTAGCAGTAAGCCCTGCATCCTCTGCAATTTCTCCAGGCATTTTCTTCTTCTTTCTCTGTAATCTCTCAACTTGGTCACCACACGTATTACTCAGTTTCTTTGTTTGTTTACATGGTATATAATGCATGTGACATTCATTAACAATTTGTAGAAACTACTCTCTTAAACCCAGAATATCTGGAACAGCAATGTATAAATTAATGTCTTTTCTGAATTTATGTCAATTCTCCTTATTTTAAGAGTGTCTCTATTAAATTATGTCATTTTTACCATTAATTCAATTCTTTCAACTTATTTCATTTATTTATATGTTTCGAATTGATAATTATTTTATTAAATAGTATCAAATTGTCAAAATTAAATTTTTGGGAAATTTTTATTTCTGAAATATATTTAAATAATTATTGTGATAGTCTAAATTGCTTAAAGAAATTGATTAACGTTGCTCTTTTTTTTCTGTGAATATTTATTTATATGTAAGTTATTTTGTGTGGTTTCATTAAAAAAGTATTGTTTAGTGTGATCATTATTAAAATTTTGGACTGGATTTTGAATCATATTTTGCGATACCCCTAGACGATCCCTTATAAAATTGTTTTGTCGACTGCTAACTCGGACTAACCGACCCTACAGTGGTGCAAACAGCTTGTGCTCGTCGAGTTAATATATGTATATATATTTATATATATATTGCTGTCTGTAATATTATTATAATCTTTTATCCATGACTGACTATCTACTGCTATCTTATTTAGGCACTCCTTTCCAGATGCTCCCACCGTCACACTTCTTGCCGTAATCATAACAGATTGCTGCTGAATTTCGATTCACTTCTAGGAAAATAAATATATTCTTAACAGTACTACTGCATACCTTAGCTATGAAAATACCTAACAGCGCCGTTTTTCTAACACTTCTTCTTGCAAAAATGCTATATGTATCCGTGCTAACAACAATAATTTTATTTCACAAAAAAGCTACTTATTTACAATGTATGCAATATCTTTATCCCATGAAATTATGTATCTACTTAAAATATTCTTAAATTTCATAATTGTATCTCAGATTATTTCGGCAAGTGACTAAATTTTCGAAACATCTTATCAAATATACTTTTTTTAAAAAAAACTAACTTAGCATTAGTTGTGCCAGTTCTAGTTTACTTCAAACTTTGAATTTTTTTTTAGGGCAACAGGCTACATGAGGGTAATCCACGTTGGGCAACTCCCCTTTAATAGCATAGGAAGGGGTTTGAAAGGGTGGATGCGGAAGGGTAGAGGAAGGTAGAGCAAGGGTTACTAGCGCCCCCGGGCTATATTTTAAGGATCCTACCCGAAATTCGCCTAAAGAAATGCAGGAAAACCCCTAGAAAAACCCCCTGCATCAGGTAGGTCGGGCATTGGGTACTTCTCCCACGTCCTTCCGTTAGCGGGAGAGGAGTTTGCTGTGGGGATGCAGCATTCCCTTCTCCGTGCCTCGTTCAGTTTAGGAGGCAGCTGGACGACTATTCCAATGGGAATAGTTATATTTTATTTTTAAGTAAGATAATTAATAACGCTTTATTTTTCAACTTATTAATCTCATCAATACCAGTATCTGGACAATACAATACAGAGCAACAATAACTAAAAAGTGGCAGAACAAAACAATTATATATAATCATTTCATATGATTTTATTAAAAACTTGCCTACTCTATTTAAAAACCGTATCATTATACTTATTTTTCTACATACATTTAGTTTATCATGGATTGTTCTTGTGGCGAAAAAACTAATATCACCTTCATTGAGTAGCTCAGATGACAAGAGCACCGCGTACAAAACAGAGGTTCTGGGTTCGATTCCAGGTCTGGTCGACATTTTTCCATCCTGATCCTTTCATACATCAAGTAATTTAAACTGTAAAATTAATTTTAACCCCTCATCAAATCTACACTATAGACAGTGTTGGTTGACATAAAATTTATCACAATCTGGTACAGAATTTCACAATCCGTTGAAAATTTTACCAACTTGGTCTTTGTAGTGCCACAATGAAATTATTCAATTTTTGCCACATCATCTATCGTTTTAACGCGATTTCGTTATTCATTGAATTTTGTCGAGTCACAATCTGAGAATATCACAGTAGTGGTTATCCTCATAATAGGGGTTTCATAGATTTTATATAATTAGGGGTATCGAATATATACTTAATATTATAAGTTGCAGGAAAAAATAAAAGCCTGTGATACCCCACAAGTTATCTTCTGCAAATCTCACAAGTTGATTCTGTCGCATTTTTCTACCGTAATTTACAGTTCCGAATAACATTTTAACAGCGGAAAGAGTATATATAACGAATTATTCACGAAATCAAATACTTGTGAGCTATCGGCGAATATTCTGGTTAAATAAACTTATCCGACCTTCTTTATTAACTTTTATAAAATAAAACTTACTATACTTAAAGAAGGTGATAAAGTAAAGCGACGGTTGTCTAAACAACTCCATAATGACTCAACATTGAATTCTATTGAGAACTAAATTATAAAAACGTTTTTTAATTCAGTTTATTTATTTTACAGATTATTATCGAAATATTGAAGTCTCTTATTCATGACAGAAAAACGACCATAAATATTTAAAACATTACTAATTTAAAAAAAATTATTACTTTTACGAAACATCCTACAAAGAAACAGCAGCATAAACTAATTCAACAATAACATATAAAGAAAATTTCGTCCAAGTGACGAGTAAACGTTTTTTCTAACCACAACTCATCAGGAATATAATATGTTTCTAAGCAATTGTAAATTACAATAATTTATATTTTAATTGATAGAAAATGTTCCAAAAAGTATTAACTCCTGTTGAAACTGATTGAATGATCATTGAATATAATTTTCACTTGTGACTATAATTAGTTATAATGCTGAATCTACTGCATTGTTATAAGATGCTAAATCATGACATCCCTTATTTGTATTAAGTTACTAAAAACATAAATATATTCCACGTTTTACGGGTCCTTGGTTACAGAATAACATTTATTAACTCTATAACCACCCATAAAGTAATGCCTCAGGTAAGTAATGTTAAATTTTTTGCTGTAAAATTATGCCACAATAATGACAGTTTTATACGAATGAGATTAGATAATAATGACATATTTAGACAAATGTTCATTATTCCGTTAGTAAAACTTATGTATAATGTGAAAAGTTTTTAACAAATTTTTATTTTGTTAATTTCAAAACAAGTTAGAAATATTCATTTCATAAATTTAGGTCACAGCCAATATTCTAATTGTTGATGGTGTCAGCATATTTGTACCGATTAATAAATAACTGAATTATTGTGAAGTATTTAGACACTTTATTAACCCTCTGTTCAATAGTTTTGTTTATATCTTTGAATTGAATTTTGTCTACTTTTCTTTACTGTATTTTTAAAGTTATTTATAAAAAGCAACAAAGTTTTGATACCAAATATTTTTAATTTTAGGATCCTTAGGGAGAAATAATGATTTTCGTGTGCATAGTTTAAGTTGTTAATGAGGTCAAAATAATAAATACTTATAATTTATTTCAAGAACTTGTCGATTGTAAATTATAGGAAGAAGCATAATGTATAAAATTACATATTTTATTTTCGACTGATAACTATTATCGTAACCATAAACAATCTTGAAGTCATCGATGTTACTTTTTCTAACTTCAGCTTGTTTAATCTGTTACCTTAAATTTGTAAAATTTTAATGTAAAAATATTTCACTTGACCAACGATTTGTCAGTTTATTTGACGTCGATTCTTATCGGTATAATTGCGAAAGTCTTAATTCGAGATTAAATGATGATCTACTGTTCGGAACTACAATGAAATAGTATCATAGAATGTTTTACAGATCTATTTTTTCTTCAATCAAAGATAACGAATTTTTATGGAATATAATTATTGAATTTAGGCAACATTCCTATAATGATATTTGATATTGAATGAAAAGTATTTAAATTTTGAGTTTTCCTTCATACAAGTTAATAATTTGCGTAAATTTTTTAAATATCTGCAACTGTGTCCATAAGCCAATATATGTTTAGTATTATTGATTGTTCAAGTATTTCGAGAATATAGTATGTTTTCCAGTTTTTTCAAAAAATTAAAGAATATTTTATAGTTTAGATCCTTACCAGATAATTAATTGTTTTGAAATTTTAATTCTTTATTCACTTTTAAATATCCTGTTTTTTTAATTTGATTTATTTACTTTATATTTTATCCTGACTGTTAGAATCATCTACTCACATTTTTTAATGCATGATTTTATATATTTCTTTATGTTAATAGCTGTTATACCACAATGCTTTTGATAGGTTGTTAGTTCAGGCATGCATCCGCCAGGCTGCACTAGTATCAAAGAATTTAATTTTAGTAAGAGTATCTTTGAAAAGAGGCGGTTAGAAGAGACGGTTAACTGACTCTGTCACTTGGCGCCAAAACGTCTCTGCAGAAGGTTGTGTGTTGTTGATCCATAAGGACCTCTGGTAAGTATAATGCCAGCAAAGAAGGGTAAGCGTGCTGCTGCAGCTAAAGCCGAAGAAGATGTTCAGAATGAAGTAGAGTCTGTGGAGGAAGCTCCGGAACCAAAAAAGCCTCGTGGTCGCCCGGCCAAGAAAGCCGAAATTGCCGAAGACGTTGATGATGATGATGATGATGTTGCTGCGGAGGAAGCTGAACCCAAAAAGCCTAGGGGTCGTCCCAAGAAGACTGGTAAATCTGCAGCCGATAAACCGGCAGCAGTTAAGAAAGGCAGAGGACGACCGAAGGACACAAAAGCCGATGATGCTGAAGCATCAAATGGCGAAAGCGCGGAAGACGATGAAGAAGAAAAGAAGCCTGCTCGAGGAAGAGGCCGTGCCGCCAAGGCTGCTCCTAAAGAACCGAAGAAACGTGGCAGGAAAGCAGACCCGAAGAAAGTTGAAGCCAGTGACAAAGACAGCGAGGAAGGTGAAGATGATGAAAATGTAGCTGTCGAGCATTGGTATGTACATAATCTTTTTATTTGTTTACAGTTATTTTTTAATAGTCCAGTAAGTTTTAAGTTGTATTTTTTACAGCAAATCATGAAAAGTTTTCGCGCGGAAAGCTTTGGAACTATCCCAAGCTTTGAAGTCTGAGTGGCCTAATATAAAATTCACCTACAACACGACGCCACCAAGGAGAGGTGCATTCGAATTTGTGCTGAAAAAAAGCAATGGTTCAGGTAAGTCTGGAAGCGAAGTTATGTAGTTACTATAATAGCTTGGTTGGCTTTGAATCGGTGGAGATACGTATTTCATGCTCGAATTTTAAATGTTTCACATCTCTTATCAGGATTGGTTGTGTTATTGCGAATAACTAAGAATTTTTTTTTTGCACTTCGTAAATTTCGTATTGTGGTTTTGAGTAATTAAAGTAGTTTAACTTATTCCTAGTAATTGATATTAGCATATTTTTTAACTGCAATAATCGATTTTTTACTATTACGTTGGAATCCTTGCCGCCTTTCAATTTCTCCTATTAACGAAATTATAATTTGCCATTTGTATTTCTGTGCCAAGCGTAGGTTATGTTTGCTATCAATTTGCTTTATTTTAATTACATGTGCTATTGAAATTCTCGTTACCTAATTATCATTCAATTTAATAGGAGTTTTAATTTTCAGTCTACTAATAAAGAATTTGAATTATAGTTAACTAACTGCAAATTAATCGAATAAAATTGCGAAATATTTACCATAAGAGGTCCCTAAACAAAGCGAAGTATCATTATGTATGTCAGTTGAAAACTTTAATGTTAATTGAATTCTTACAGCCAATTTCTCCTAAATATATTGATTTAAAGTTTGATTAGTTTTTAATTCTGATTTGATTTTTTTTAGTATGATTTAATTTTCTCAAATTTTGATGGAAATGTGTTGTCTCTGGTACTTTTGGTTACATGGTTTAATATGTATTATTAATTTTGTTTGCTTGGTTTGCCCCCCCTCCCCCCCAAGTTTCATACAACGCCAAATAAGTTGCACCATCAATAAATTGAGGTGGTTTACTTCATTTAATACTTATAAAACCATTAAAATTGTCTTGCACAAATTATTTTTGCCTTTTTTTAAGGTGTTGAGTGAAGGAAACATTATTCGTAAATGGTTTGGCGATCTGTTCACTCAAACTTAAGTGAAACCCAATTTCATGATCTCTCTTAATGTGATGCTATAATTGTTTTTATTAAACTTATTTTCAGATGTCTCTCTATGGAGTGGTTTGAAAAAGGGACCACCCCGAAAAGAAAAATTTCCAGAAGCTAGTGTACTACTGGATGCTGTTAGGATGCACAAGACTGGTTAATTTCTTTTGCCAGAGTATGAAGATGATGTGAGAAAGATTAAATTCCCTCCAAAATCTGATGTTTCTGGGTATTTGAAAATTATACCAGGACTTTAGTAGTTTCGTTGTGGTGTTTGTGTGATGAACAATTTGGGCCTCTTCATGAAGATTTTTCATTTTTTAAGACTTCAATCATTTTTATAACAACTTTTATTCTTTCCAGTGTTGTTACTTTCAGATCTGAATTTCTATTAGTTTCAGCAAGCATTGAGCTTTAAACTTTTGTGACTGTATTGTAGATTAATAAAATTTTACCTGAACCCATTTTTTTTATTTTGATTAAAATGTCAGTTTAATTGTTTTAAGCTTCATCGTGTTTTTGTACAAAATATTTAAAAAATTTGTCAATTTCTGAACTTTGTGTTAATGCTGGGAATTTAATTAGAATTTTTTTATTAGTTTTGGCAACATTACTGGGTGTGATGAATGTTGAACATTTACTCTCCCAGTACTGTTTTGCCTTGTTCAAATGTTACATCCGCTATTCCCCTAGTGAATGACTATCCTTGTCACAAAGTATAACATTTATTCTTCAATATTTTGTGTATTTGAATGAGAATTTTATATGGTACAAGAATTGAACAAAAGTTTATGAAATTGTTGAATTAATGTGATTTATTTTGAGTTTTTTAATAACTAAAGATTATTCTGGAATACAAATTCACACGTTTAGTGGTTGTGAGAGCAACCTTGAATATTGCTATAGTTGTGGGGAAAATACTAGTGCTTTATACGTATTTAATTAATTTCTGCAGAAGTCTAAAACGTACTAGTTACGATCTGTAGGTTCTGCAACTTGAACATTAATTTTGTGGTTACAAATTAGGATGTGTTTGGTTAGTTCCATTTAGATTTGTGGTAACACTTAATCTTGGATGAAAAATTGCAACAGAACTAATGAGATTAAAAATTTGCAGCTGATTGAAAATTATCATTGTCCCTTTCTTTGAAAGTCATTTGTGTTTTGTCAACTGACTAGTGCAGTTGTCACTCTTGGCATGTGAAAAAGGGACAAGGACCCCAGAAAATTTTATGGTATTCATATTATTACTTAATTTGTCTGTCTTATGAACTAAGGAATCAATTGTAAACTAATAAATCCAGATATAGTCCTGTGGTAATATATTCAAATGTAAATTGCTTTTACTCCAATGTTCCTTTTCAAATGTGTCAACATTTTTAATAGTTTCATTAATTTTGCTTTATTGATCTTTGTGACAATATTTTGTAATTGTCTCCTGTACAAATGAGTTAATGACATTGACCCTGAATCAATTCCCTTACGTGCTTTATATATATATATATATATATATATGGGGAGAGAAAGGTGGTGGCTTACTCAGGCCAGTGGGAAGTTCTTTAATTTCAGGCCCTTGAAAATTTGAAATGTATTCACTCCCTTGGCCAGACTGATTTCAGAGAAGTTAATTTTTGTTTCTCTTTGCTATGGAAGTATGATTTATATATATGCCTCGTTTGGATATGATTTTTTCTTATTTGTTGAAATCTTAAATATTTTTTCTTAACTTTTTGGCATGGAAACATTTTTCAGACAATCATACCAACATGAGTAATTTGGTAATTGGTAAGTGTTACACATCACTTTTTAGTTGTATATGATAAAGAAACTACATTTGTAGACGGACTGCAATTTCCCACATTTGGTTGAGATGTTATTTTATCTGTGCCATGTTTCATATTACTATCTGTATGTACGAACTGTTCGAGAGGGAGACAATCTGTCTGTAAAAATTTATTCATTCATTTGGACAAGAAAGCTGCTGGAAGCTTTAACATATCAAATTCTGAAGGGCCTAAGCAGAACTGAAATCCTTCTGGCTAGATATAGATTTATAAGGCTGGGAAGAAATGGCATTTCAAATTTTCAAGTACTTTATCCACCTTCTGGACAGTATGCCTGAACATCTGCCCTATCTACTGTTCTGAAGATGGGGCTCAAGCACTTGAAAGTTTCAAATATGTAACAAAACTTTACAGCAAGATTTCAGGAATTGATTCCTCTTTGAGAGAAGAAAAATAGTGGATCTGGGACTGAGTTATTGTGTAGGTTTGTAAGAAGTTCAACTAATTGTAGTTGTGCTCAAAAGAAATGTTGAAAGTGAACTTATTTTGATTGAATACATGCAGCTCGCACTTCATTGTATTGGGTTTTGAACATGAAGCAATCCAGTGGTGAGAGAAATGTGCAAGAGTACCATCATATATATGAAGAACAAAGTACTAGTGACATGTCTTCCGAGTAATTATGTAATCCATTGTGCAATAAAGTTTTGTGGTTATGTTCAATTAGCCTCTGCCCAGTTCAGATATTATTTCCTGACAAATGGGGCTCAGGCCCTTGAAAATTTAAAAGATTCCTCAGCCTGACTAGACTAACTGTTGATTTCAGGTAAGTACATGCATACATACATACTCAAGCAAGTAGGAAAAGCACTATCTAGAGTATGTTTAGGCTGGGGTTTTGCCTTTACTGTAAGACATGTTGGATAGGAGAGTTCTCACAGATGGAGGAGTTCAGCAGCCTCTGATTAATATGGGGGTAGGGCTTTAAGGATGGTAAGTGAAGCATTGATAGAAATTGTGTGTTATGGGTTTGGGTGTGAACACCTCAAAATTGTGTTTGTGAAAGTTTGACACTACGGTGGTGGTTGTTTATTTATTTTCCTCTGTAGAATGCAGGACACATTCTGTAGTTAATTTGGTAGATTATGTGGGAAGAGAGTTTTCTTTGATTTTGTATTTTATTGTCTTTGTGTAATTGTGGTGGACTGTAGGATAGGGCAGATCAGGCATAGCATCTGTTCCTACCACAATGTTTGCAGCCCAGTATAGGTGGGCAGGTGAAGTGTGATTGATAGGAGTAGGTGAGTTAGTTGCAGAGTTTGGGTGAGCATCTGAAAGCTTTCCATATGAGCGTACAAACTTGTCAATTTATGATGTGATGGATAAATTTGGGTCAGTAGATACACGTTTTCTCATGGCCCAGCTGTATACTTCTCCAGGTCTATGATGACAACAGTGGAGCCCTTGTCAGCCAGGAGAATGACAATAGTACTATTGTTTCTTGAGATTATGGGGGGCTAAGTGTTAGGTACAGGTCAGCTTGGGTTGTGTGAGGAGAGTTAAGATAGGATATTGGAGACTATGGTGCAGACGAATGATTGCAGTGGGCTGGGATGATTTGATATATTCTAGTAACCCAGGATGGCTTTATATACTTAAGTATTATGTCTTTTCATTATAAATGTCATTCAATGTTTCATATTCCAGACTTTATTTAAGCTTGTGTATATTGTTGTCAGACATTTGCCTGAACTCACAAGTATAGCCATTTTCTGTAGCTGCTATATCTATATATTGAGTATAATGATCAGTTATAAATTCATTTACAACACTGGTCATAAAATCTTCATTCTTAATATTTGTGATTATCCATATACACCTATTACACAGATAAAACCCTTCCCAGTTTTTACAGTTATTTCAAATATCCTACTTGTTAATTGATTTGATTTATTTTACTACAATATTATTTTGAGTATAAATTGCAACCTCCCCACTTTATATACATTCCTATTGTAATAGCCAATAAGATAATTTTTAAATTTACTTAATATTCACTGCTCTTCATTTGAACAATGCTCCATTATGACTACTATAACACACAATAGTTCATTTATGAATATCTCTACAATGTCTACTTTATTTACAACATGTTGCACATAATAATAAATCTTTATTGTTAAAAACAAGTTAATGTTAAGCAAGCATTGGGATTACTATCTTAATAATAGTAAGCAATACTTATTTCCATATTTAAGATAACCAATCATCTAGATTTAATTCTAAGAATTCTTCAATACTATATATTGGTTTATGGTACAATAATTTTTTTTTACAGTTCACAATTTAGGTAGGGAGCTTTCTAGTTTTCAGAGGCAGCTAGTTGTACAGTTTCATCTCCAGCCTGTCACATCCGAGGTTGGCCTTAGTTTTTCTCAGTGAGTAGGAGAGATTATCCATCTGCCAAGTCTTGTGATTTTGGTGAGGCAATATTAATCCTTTTTACCTTTATTCACTTTTAACGCCTGTGAATTTATTGGATGCTGACCAAGCTTTTTAAGAGTTGAGCTTGCTAAGATTTACAAGATTCCCTGACCATTTGAAAAATTATAGCCTAAGATATTAACAGATTTTTATGATAAAGCCAATGTATTTGTTATTGTGTTCACAATAATTTGTTATAATTCACATTTACCTCCTTTGATTGTATACTGTCCATGTTTTGAAGCTTAATCTTTTGCAGTGGAGAGTACTTATAATTGTCACATTTTGGAAGTGTTTACATATCTTCTTATAACTGTTGCATGCCTTAATAATTTCACTATTTACATGAGATGAAGTAATCAGGTTGTGCCTATGTGGCTTGTTTACTTATATTACATTTGTGTATGAGAGATGTTAGTTTCAAGGATGTGGAATTACACATTTTAGATTTATTTTGAGATATAATTAATCATTTATTTTACAAGAATCATGTATAAAAAAATATATTTCATCTAATCCATTTACACCACTGTATTAAGATTCCAAGCTTATCCATGAATACTATTACAAAAACTCATTTCCAGATTAGGATTTTTTTAATCTCACTTTTAATTGCAATTGGAGTGTGTTTTAATTCTTTAACGCCAATATAAGTTTGTTAAAAGTGAATATTTCGGTATATTCCTTTTATGTAACTGACAGATTCATGACTAATTTGTAAATTCTTTTATTTCTTGTATTAAACGAACGCGTATCAAGGTGGTACTAAATTTATCTTAATTACATAATGCAAATATAAAGAATGAGTAAATTAATTTATCCGACAGAGTAGCCATTCCTAATTTTTTATCCAAGCCTTAAATACTTGTCTGCACGAAGTCATAGAATTTACCTGATAGGCCTACATTAGATTAATTATATACGCCATTGAGCTAGAAATACTATTTAGGGCGTATTTACAAATGAAATTTTCATCAAGAAATGATTCTTTAAGACATAAAGAGTGGAAATATGTCACGTAGGCTTAACTGTTTTTGCAGTTTTCGAATCACTGTAATTTGACATCTGCACATGTTGGCGAGCTGTGTTAATTAATTAATAGGGCTATATTGACGGGTTTCCAATTAAGTTTATTACCTAGTGAAAGACCTAGTACGTTCTTTTTAATTAATTATATATCTTTCTAAATATACTGTTATTTTTATGAAGAATTTGCTGCGTGGAATAGCATAGTTGGTGTTTTTATTATCAGAGTTTTACCGAAAACTAATTTTAAAAAAGCATGAAATGTATTATTAGTTGTTTTTCCACAGTATCTCCATTGATCTATGTTGTTCGTTGACTACAATCATGTTCTATAATGGCCGTATACAAATTAAATTCATTACGTATGTAATTTCCATGATGGCGGTGGGGGAAGTTTGAGAAAAAGTACAAGGATAGTCACTGACAAATTGAATGTATTTTTAGAAGTTAAATGAATATGTACGCAAAATTATATATATATATATATATATATATATATATATATATATATATATATTTATCCAATGGCGACTCGTAACTCTTTGAAGTTATTTGCTACATCACCCCAAGCATCCGTTTATATGAGGATAACTATGTAAATTAATAATACTACATCAGTGATGGAGTTACCAATACTCATACCCGCCACGTAATATACTTCATTTAAAATTCTGTCAACATAATTTCAGCACCTGATTGACATGCATTACTAACACGAAAGTATTTTTCCTTCGTACATGTTTTAAATAAAGTTGTCACCACATCTAAGCCATATTATCATCTATTAGTTCCCGAAATAGGCGCCTGCAGCGCCCTACGTGGAAAACCACCCCATGCGTCACCGAAGCAGTCCCAACCGTACTGAGGCCTATAAAAGGCCTCCTCAAAATAATAAATGTAGCAGGCTTTTAGTCAGAAAAAAAAATTCATATTAAAATTGAAAACACGTTTCGTTCCTGATTGGTATGTGGATGTTATAATTATAATAAAAACTTTAATACTGCTAATTTTATTATTTCAAGTTTGAACTTTGTTTAGCCATAACAATATAAAATCATATTTCGAACCTCACGAGATATGAAGAAAAGGAAAGTAATAAGAATAAAAATAATTAATTATATGATTAGAAATACCACACAACGCATTATCATTATATAAAATATCAGAGGAGTATAGGTCCCTTCCAGAATGAAGGAAGAGCGCCTGTTACTTTCATTTAGAGCTACCAAATAATATACCAGACTTTCTGAAACAGACTTAATTAAGTAAATTAATTTGTCTAAGGAGTGCTCTTATTTTGATCTCTTCTTTCCCTTTATTCCGAGCCCGGTTCCACCTGAAGTGTGAACGCTATTTTATAATCACGTTCTCAGCAACGTTACAACAGTAACAGCGTGCTTAACTTCATCACTGGTCGCCCTCCACGACGTCTGAGAATCGCAGAATGTTAAGACTGATTCAAATAACGTATTAGCTACAGTAACACGTTACCGTGGTAGCAGTTATTTTCCAGTAACACGTTTCCGTGGTAGCAGTTATTTTCCAGTAACACGTTATTTTTAACAGTGAAGTGATTTCAACCCCATCAGCATTAGGGAAAGTTTCTGGGGCGCTAGGACTTCTCGCTTCGCTTACGCTCTGAACGCCACCTTTCCAAGACGCATCTAGGGTGCTAGGTATTCTGATCTCCTAAAGACCGTATCAAGGGTGCTAGGTCGTCTGATCTCCTAGAGTGCTAGTTCGCCTTCCTACGAACCTCACGCGCCTAGGCTACTACGCAGTGCAGATTCATCCGTTTTTATACCTCCCTCGACACGTTATTAACTGAACTTTGAGATACGTGTATTATATGTTTTTATTTTGTTTTCTGGTGCATAAATCTGGGTTCAGCATTATAGTTTATCTTCTTAGTGGATAAGTCATCCCTTACCTACACACTTTAAAGTTAATTTTGGAACAAGCGCCTAGTCAGTGTTGTATGCATGGTCGTGCCATAGATTTTCGCACTACGATGCATCTTAAATGTTATGTTCTTTCACATAACATTTGAATGTGTATTTTTAAAAATATTACCCAAAATGTACGAATATTAGTTTTGTTAAAATAAGATTAATAATTATTGATTCGTTCGAATTAATTTTGTTCACATATTTAAGAACGGCAATATATATATATATATATTCGTTCACATATTTTAAGAACGTCTATATCTATATATATTGCCGTTCTTAAATATGTGAACAAAATTTGAACGAATCAATAATTATTAATCTTATTTTAATATATATATATATATATATATATATATTATAACAATAATTATTCATCTTATTTTAACAAAACTAATATTCGTACATTTTGGGTAATATTTTTTAAAATACACATATTTAAGAACGGCAATATATATTGTAATGCATTTAATATAATGCATTGGATTAAAAACAGCGCACATGTCGTAAAGAGAATGCGTGGGAAAAGTAACCGCGGGTCTTGTCACGAGGTGACAAGACGGAGCGGTAAGACATTTATCTAGGATGAGTGCTGGTGAGCGGCAGAGAGGAAGCCGTAATTTGTAGAGACGTGTGACGGTGCGGCAATTAGGTCTAAAGAGTGATTGCGGGTCCAGTAACTTATTGATTTGGGGAATGGCGTGAAGAACTCGTAACGCAGAACGTGGGCGAGCAGATGGCCCCAAAGTGGCTATGTTAGGGCAGGCTATTGTCTCTGATGAATGACCTGACAAGTGGCGTAGTTGCTTGGGACTTGCAAGAAAAGATCTTGTGCGAGCCGGGTGAGGCCGACGAATCTCTGAGTAATGGAGAGATGATGAGGGTCCAGGCACTTGTTGACTTAGGATCTGGAGAAATTAGTATCGCGCACTTGTGAGCGGAGAGGTCCAAAGACAAATTGGACCTGTCGCGATTGTCGGGTTTCGAAAGGCGGAAGGAATCCAGTGGCCGGGACGTATTTCAGTAATGGGATTGTCACCGCGCCGTTGCGACGAAATTTTGCATCAAGAGAAAAAACAAGGAGGCTAGGGGTATATATAGGGGAAATAACCTATTGTGTGGACAGTTGGACAGTTGGAGTCAACGTGGGAGAGGAGACAGACACAGTTAGCATGGGAGAGAGGCGGAGGACGCATCGAAGAGACAGTTAGACAGTTAGTGTGGGAGAGGAACGAGACACAGTCAGCATCAGTCAGCAAAACCATAACAGCTATAAACATTTTTAAAATACAGAAGCTCTATCTGTATGAGTAGGAGAATTTGACCTATCTTCGATGGTAGGCGACCTGGATGCAGCCAACGACGTCAAGGGGTGTTACGGCGAACCAGTGATATTGTGTTAGAGTCAGTGAGTGAATGTCAAGGCTATAAAGTGAGTGTCTTAAGAACGAGTCGAAGTAAACCTGAGAAACCGTAAGTTGGAATGCATAATATTAACAGATGTAAACGTTATTAAAGGATAACAGTCAGATGTCGTTCTCTTCTTTTGATAATAAAGTTAGAAGCAATCTATAGGTTAAGTTCATTAATAAATTTAGTAAATACTTTTGTTTAATTTAAAACTTAAATGTTGGGTCTTTTTAATAGTTCGATTCTGTCCGTTGTCAAACCCAGTAGAGACCCATGAGAGCAAGAGTTTCTTATTATTATGGTAAAATATTAAATTCAATTGTAAATTCTTCTTGTGTTAATAAATTTATTTGTTGTTTATAAAAATTATTCTTTATATTTATACGCCTTTATGTGGTTATTACATTTTGGCTACCACAACGGTGGGCAAAGATAGAAGGAGTCTCTTATTTGTTTATTACAACATATATATATATATATATATATATATATATGCACGAAGAAATGCAATATTTATATTTCAAGCCTCTTTAAATTATCTGTTTTTTTAAAACACAAAAGTTAAAAAGGTCGTTTCCTTAATAACCGGAGTATAGAACAAGTCTGAAATCGCGGTTGGATAGTGCACAGAGTCCTCCAACCGAAATCCCTCACAAGTCATCAGTAGAGAAGTGAAGAATCGGGTTGAAAAATATTTATTTTTCAAGGAAACTAATATGATGATTGCAAAATAAATTATTGCTCATGAAGAAGTTGACAAGTATTTGTCGCCACCGGGAAGCGAACTCGGATTTCCCGCTTCGCAGATTGTTACTATAGCCACTGAACCACAACACTGTTTTCAGTTGATGCTTCGTACAAGTACAAGTATTGTCATAATGATATCGACTGTAAAGCTATAAAGAATTATCAGTCATACCTGAAATTGAGGGTCGATTTCTGGCAGTGAAAAAATTTACCATTTTTCGGTGTCGCGCGCGCGTACATATTTCTTACATATATAAAGTACAGATGTATTAAACTTAACTATATCCTTCTATCTTTATGAAATAAATATTATTTAATTTTTTAAATTGAGTCAGCAGTAATATTTTAATCTTATTGTTATCGAGTTCAATTTCAAAGATTTAAATATTTTGTTTGCAAAAATATTTTTTTTATTACCAAAGTATCCTAAAACAAATTTTTATGGTTTCACACTAGAAGGCGAAAAAACTTTCTGACAGCTTTGAGTGGTGTATACTCAGGACTCCTAGTTGTTGGGTATAGAGTTAATTGAGTTGTCTCCTGTTCCTGTTGTAAAAGTCAACCAGCTGTCTCCTAAACTGATCGAGGAATGGTGTCGGAAATGCTGCGTCCGCACAGACATCGGAAGGGCGTCGGACTAGTACGAAAGACTTGCTTACCTTCCGATAGCCAGTATGGTTTCCGTAAGGGAAGATCTACTGTAATGACGGTCAATAGAGTACGATACAAAATAGAGAACGACAAATGTAATACTCAAATGACTATTCTGATAAACTTGTCTAATGCTTTCAACTGTCTACTTTGGCAGAAACTCTTATCAATATTAGAAAAGATTGAAATGCCAGAATACTTAAGGGATTGGACAATGAGTTATGCTCAAAATAGAACGGTTCGGATTTCAACAAAAGGGGGAGGGAGGGTGTGTGTCAAAAAACATCGAAGAAAGGAGTCCCTGAAGGCTCGACCTTAGGACTATAGGAATATTTATATGGACAATCTCATATACAAAGAAAATGAAGACTGTGTTGCATATGCTGATGATTTGTTGTTATTAATATGTGGAATGAGCCGTGCGGAACTAGAACCTGAGAGAAATAGCGTTATGAAGAACATGGACAACTGGGTACAACAAGCAGGACTTCAAATTTCTACAAGCAACAGTAGAATAGTCGTTTTTGGGGAAAAAAACTGCACCGATTGCCAGTTATCAAGAGCAATGGAAAAACCATACCAGCGGTGAAAGAAGCAGATTATCTAGGAATATTAATGGATGATAAGCTAATCTTTCTGCCACAAGCTCGCAGAGCAATGAAAATAGGGTTATTAACCATTAAAAAGGTCCTAACACGAGTAAACAAACATGAAATACCTCTAAAAACGTAATGGATATATACTCTACCTTAATATTTACTCCAATGGTTTAATATGGTTCAGAGGCATATTGCGAAAGATTTTGAAAAGTGGAATTCCAAAGAATCTTCAATAAACATCAAGGGGAAGGTATTAAGAAGAATAATGATAGCATACAGAACAACAACTACAGAATCATTGCAGATAATGTCTCAAGCGCGCACTTGATCTTTTCATTAGAAGAGAAGCATCAAGAAGATGCTTAGAGTGGAGCATGACGAGAGCCATTCAGATACTAGGACTACACGGGGAGGCTACAAATAAAGAATTAACCAAAGAAGGAATAGAATACTGGGCTAAGAAAGAATGGAATAAAAGATGGGCAGTGTGTGGAGAGGGCAGTTGTCTACATGAAATAGCACCTACAGTGGAAGAGAGGGGAAGACGGAAAGAGATACCTGGGAAACAATTAAGTAGATTTCTAACGGGACATGGTCCTTTCACCCATTATCTACATTGGTTTGGCAAGATTACTTCCTCAGGATGTTCAAAGTGCAACGAGATTGAAACGTCCACACATGTCTTCAGCTGCCACCAAGCGTTTGAAGATCTGAACATAAAAAATAATATTGTGATGTATCTTGAAGATCCGGAGAAATTCAGGTTACCAGACTCAGCGGCGAAAAGATATGAGGAGCTATGGAAAGAAGAAGAGCTACACACGTATATGATAGAGATTTTAGGAGAAGGAGGCTTAATGCCTCAAATAGGTTCTTTAGTGAGGTGAAAGTCCCACACTAACACAAAGGCCTTGGAGTTCTACTCTAGGGCACCCGGTGCCCTGAGCTGACGACAACTTGAGCCGCGGAGGGTAGTGAAAAGAAGAGTGATCGCTATAACCTCCCTGGGTTAACCAGCAGTCAAAAGTTTTTATTATCCTACCTGGCAGAAGTGCTAAATTACAATTATGTAAGGGAAAAGTGCAGCAAAAGAAGAATTACAGATAACATACGTAACTAAATAATGTATATAGATATATAATAATATAGCGCGTTATTGAGGATAGGCGTCTTTTCATTGATTGTACGAACATTTTCGTCAGTTTGTTTAATCGCGTGAGCAACCATGTTTTGCTGATTTTTCCAACATCAGCGGAAAAAACCGTTTTGGTGCCAGTCCGGCTGGGGATTTTCCGGTCCGAAAACAGCAGGTGCAGAGGGTCTAGCTCTTTAAATTTTCTACGTCAGATTGTCTAGGACCAGTGATTGGTCCATAACAAATTAAATGTACCAATAGAGGGACAGTTGGAGACACAGGTCGCGAGAAGTGGATGTCTGGAAGGCATTCTGACTGGAGAGGTGGCTGTGAGCAGTTGCTCCCCTTTTTGGAAGGATCAGATCAGCGAGGCTCCACCAAAGGCACCAAGTCGATGACCAGCTGCGAGGGACGTCGCTGTGTTGCTGAGACCCCCAGTTGGGTAACCAATATCGCACATTTATCATGGTTGCGTAGTGCACTTTTCATATAATCCGTTTCTCTGGCCTAGTTTGCCACAACAATCCCTGGGTTTCATAACTGGCTAGTCAGGGCAAAATTTTATAATTGTATATGTTTATCCTTTTAATAAATTAGTTATGTATGGAATGCGTTGTTGTTTTCCCTAATACTTCCGCCAACCGCAGGTAAGCCATTCCAATAATTGGACCGCATGAGTCATACTAGGTAGCGAGGTGAGTGCCTCAATAGAATCCTTGCAAAGCCGGTGCGGTATATGCAAGGGCAAAATAGTACTGACGGAAAGTTTTTAAAAAAGCCTGACTACCGGATGTAGTTAATCTAGAATTTGCCCTGCGCCACTTTTAGGCATTAGGATACACGTTGCGATCCAGAAAGCATTCGTCAGGTACCAGTCATGACCCAGTGAAGTAGACATTCGGGTCCAGGTCACGACCAAAGCAGTTTTAAATTTGCTGGTCTAAGTTGAAAAATTAAGCTGCCGATATTTCGAGAAGATGAATGCCAATATCAGAGCTTCTCATTATATCAACAGTTCAGAATCTAAGATCTGATTCTGCGACTGGTAGCCGATAGCTACCATGACGCACACTGCTGATGACACACTCCTATGAACCGGAACCGACGCTGTACCAGCCATTTGCAAAGACACCTCTGCCTTCGTATGCAGATTGGGTATCGTTAAAAACATTTTTTCTAAGCATCGAAATTGCCTGGATCTTAATTTACTTAGAAAGTTAAATTAGATTGTTTAGCTACGTTTTGGTTTGTCCCACAATTGTTTCTTTTACGACCCTTGCGATAACAAGTAAATTCTTAACAATCGATACCTACAATTTTTTATATTTAATTCAAAATTTTTATTTTTTTTATTAAATTGTTTTTTCTGAAATTATTAAATTCATTCATTTTTATTCAGCTAAATCCACACCTAAGTATAAACTTTTTATATTTTCGCGATATTATAAGGGATATGCCATCAAGTGTATGACCCTCATGTTGCTTGTCACTCTACAAAATATGTACTACAAAATAATTACGATTAAGTGTTTCTAAATTACGTAGTAACACTAACACCAGTTCTATTCAGGCGTATAATAAAATAATATTTATTTGAATAAATATACAAGTTGTAAATTCCATATGTATATTAAACATGCTTAATTTATATTAATGACACATTTTCAGATATAAGAAGTCAAAGCATACGACGGCAAGCCAAGAAGCAGGAGAAGTGTAACTTGCAGCAACCTATGCATCTTTTTTAATCTGTAAAATATATAATAAAGATATAATATTTAATATAAATTAGTTTTGTTTGTCTTACAAAATTTCACAATGTAACATACATTTCATGAAAAAAAGAATTTTAAAAAAGAACACTTTCTTTCAGCATTTGTTTTTCCTTTAGAATTTCTTTTATATCGATGTATTTAGTCATAATAATTTCACATGTAATATTTTTCATAATATTATGTAAAACAACTTAAGAAAATTCCACTTCTATTCTCTTGAATGTGGGGCAGGAACTCGTGTATACAACGACTCTCAATGCGGGAAATATTACTGAAAAGCAAATGACTTTTTTTTTCTTGTCACCGTTCTTATTTATTCGGAGGTTTATCCTTTTTATTATCTTAATGGTTTTGTATATATGCTGTCATGTTATCTGATAATTAAAACTTAGAACAAGTAAGAAAATTTGACTAATTTATTTATTATTCCTTTCACTGTTTCATAATTTCCTTAATTATAAACAATGGAATACCAATAAAACTAAACAATTGATATAGCTAGGCTATTATGATCACCCCATCACCACTTCGTCGGACCACATTTTGTCTTCAGTAATGCAACAATTTTTCTTGCCATTGACTCCACGAGAAGTGGAAAGATGTTGGGAGGAATTTGACACCAAGCTTAATGAATAGCACTGGTTAGTTGATGTGATAGTTGTGGACCCAGCTGCTCAATTGGATTGAGAGCTGGTCCTAATCAAGGTTACTCCTGCACAATACGAGTACCGCATTGTCTTGCTTGAATACCACATTCATTAGGACACGCCACCATGATAGGATGAACTTAATCAGCTCTTGAGCTACACAGACGTTTCCACGCGAATTGAATGGTCCAAATCATGCCAGGAAAACCATAACTCCGCCCCCAACAATTTGAAGGGTCGTTCTCGTATATGTGATGCTTTCACCAAATTCTCACTCTACCGTATGCTTGGAGAAACTAGAAACGTACCTCATAATTCGTTCAATCATTATGTTCCCGTGCGAATTGGAGACGTTTGCTTTTGTTAACGGCAGACAGTAATGGTGATAGAATGGGACTTCGGCTCCTTATCCCACACTGGTCAGTAAACGGCGAACAGTGCGTTCAGAGAATATTTAAAAGGATCTATTAAGTTAAGAGGCTGCAGTAATTTGATGGTCTATTGCCCTTCACTTTGCCTTCTACCAGTCCAATCTGCCACAGCACTGCCTAGTCGCTGACTGTCAGAACTCGCATGTTCAGACCCAGTTTTCCGGATAAAAATCCAATCTTTAACATCTGTTCATGAAAATTTAACTTATGATGATTATTTCTGAAGCAAATATTAAATTTGGTATTTATAATTCCCTTATGCGTTATAAAGGCTTACCTCGCCATGCGCTGAATAGTTTCCTCGGTGGCGTAAGGTTCTTCTTTGAGTATATACTGCTTGGTCCCTATATACATCTGACGAATATATGCTTGCCAGTCGATACCGAAAGTTGAGGTTCTGAAAAGTGTACGGTCTTCTTCTGTCATTGCGTTTTCCAATTTACCGATGTTTCCATACGAGAATTTCCAATCCCTCGTAACGAAATATTCGAAAACTTGAAGGGCACTGTAACTTAGTTTCATGGTCTGGATCATTCTGTGAAATTATTCCATACAAAATAAAATTCGTTAATGATTCAATATCATATATATATATATATATATAAGCAGATTTCGCCACAAGAGTCAAATTACTTTTGTACTTAATTTTTTTTTTCAAAGTATGTAAGCAGCAAGGGTGCAAATCAGATGATTTTGTTTGATGATTATTGTTATTAGGTTAAGGTTAATTGTATAAATTTAATACAAATTTTATTGTAAATCTATTTAATGTATTAGTTGTAAGAGACGGAATTGGCAACTAATGGATAAAATAACAATAATAAGAATAATGAAAAATACATTGTGAAAATCTGTGAGTTTGGAGAAATTGGACAATTTAGGGCAGAAAAAATATAAAATTTTGTATAAAACTGCTGTGTACTGAAGTACGTTTCGAGACCTGCGTGTAACAAGACACGCATGATGGCAGTATTGTATGCAAGGTCGTGGAATTGATTTTCGCAATACGATACACCTTAAATGTTTTTTTCCTTTAAAATGACCATTGATTGTGATTTTAAAAAAAATACTACCCAAAATGTACGAATTCTATTTATGTTTCGAAAATATAAAATACTTAAAAATAAGTTTTTTTTATTACGGAGTAGTTCTGAGTTATTTTGATTTAGTTGCTTATGCCGCCAGATGCGACCGCTTCTCTGTTTCATTCCACGGTCCTGTTTGGAGGTTAAGTACAGTCCGATATGTAGCACAAAATTGAGGCAGTTTGTAGAGCTTTACGGATGGTGCAGTGAGACGAAAATATGTACTGCACATGAGTATTTGTCATTTCAGGCAGAAATCATGTACGAAGCTGCTTGTAGCGTAGACATGGCCAGCTGTCTGCATTAGCGCGAGCGAGTGCGCCGCCGAAGACTTCCATATCCAAGCAAAAATTTGCACAGTTAAAACACAATTATTATGAAGGTCCTTAAAATTAAGAATAATTATTTTTTCTTATATTAAATTATATGCGGGTTAGTATGAGCAAATCTGCACCAGTATATATATATATATATATATATATATATATATATATATATACGCGATTCTTATGCTCCAAAAAACTACTACGTAACCATAATTTAAAAATTTAATTTATAAATAGCATCTTAGTTATAGGTTTCTTCTTTCATGTATTACTTAAAATACATTATTATTTCATTTGAATGTTTTCGATTGTACTTTGTTCTTTGGATACTCCATCTGGAAATAAAGGTGCTTTAAATAGTGATAAAAATCGGGCTTACTTAGACATTGATACGCCTGTTATTTTGCTGTATATTTCCATCAATTTTGTAGGAATTTTGTTAAACAGTAGCATAGAAAACTTGTGGAGTGACGCATTATTCGTAGTTATAGTCTCTGGATACCACATGGCACATTTCAATGGATTCTTTAACATGTAATTACGCCATAAGAACTCTGTGTCTGCATATCGTACGTTGCTATGTGAAGAGCAGTTGTATACAGGTATCTCCTTGGATCTGAAACAATTACTCTGAATTAACCTATGGTATATAAACGTAGTTGTGCTTTTTGTCTTATAAACGGTACTTTAAAGGAATATTACGTAAATGGAGTACCAAGCAGAGGTACAAAAATAGCAACTTCTACGTTTTTATTTTAGCATACCCACTTACTAATACTATTTGTGATAACATACATTAATTTACAGCCATTTAAGTTATAAAAATTTTAATACAAGTTGTAAATTTTTTATGGAAAATAAATTTGTTTTTCGCAGAAAGGCGTCAATTATGATGCTGTAGGTTAACTTAATAAACAGTAACCAGAGATAAGCAGTAAAGAGATAAAAGAACAAATTAAAAGACAAACTTAAGTAATTTTTTTACTTCAACATCCATCCTGCTGTTAATTTTCTGTTAAATAAATGAATCCATGAAATGAGATATAGTTACTTAAAATACATTCCAATGATGACGTATTGGACTGTTGTGGCATTACATGTAATTAGTGATCATATACTATTCATATTAATTAATAATTTGACTTATGATAATTAAATTAAATATAAACCTTTACAAATGCCTCCAATCAGAATTTTCTAATAATTATTTGAAAGCTGTCGTCGTATAGTCATATTTATTCTACAAAAAAAATCAGAGCAAATAAACTTTATAGTCTTGTCATTATACTGACATATTAAACAGTTTGATTAAGTAATCATTTTTTATTATCTTGCCAGATTATAATTATTATGGATGTTAAAAATAAAGAAAATAATTAATTGGTTAATCACTTCACCCACACATAGTTATATGTTGCCGTTTATTTATTTTCTGTAGTTTTGATTAGTTTAATGTATAGACCGATAAAGTCTATCAACATATATGAATTATGTAGTCTGGCATAAACACTGAATTTATATAATAGTCATAATAGTTTTATTATGTGATCTATGCCTACTTGTGAATGCATCACGTGCCTTCCTAATTTCTAATAATCTGTGGCAAGTACGTAAGTCTCTGGTCACCCCGATACTTTACCGACATTATGCAAACCGGGAATATTCCACACTAATTTAAAGAGTCCAATATTTTAGCCATACTAAAACAATGCAACCGTCTGATACTTCCAAGACCTACGGATCAATCGTCTTGGTTTATGTCTTTACAAGCTGTTGCAACAACTTGACTTGATGTGCAACATAAAGCCGTGAGGTCCTGTTGATTTCGGAATTACGAAAAAGTGATGAATATTTTGAGCTCAGAAAGCTCAACGTGACGTGGAATCAATATTGGTTACGTTTTTAACATGGTATTTCTTAGGTTGTGTCAGATCCTTGAGTTTGGTTAACTTCAATTGGATTATAATATTAGATGAATATTCTACCACGACCACAGAACGTTTCATTCTCAATCGCACTGGCTTTAGTGATATTATTACAATTGAATACGTTATTGTCTATATCGTTCTCACCTGTCACTAGTTGCAGTGCGCCAAGCAATCGCGATGAGCATGTTGGCAAGAATGTCCACTGGTATCACATCCATACGACATTCCCGCCGAATTAGAACAGTTCGAAGAGTTCCTAGGCCCAGTACAGTGGCGAACAGGTTCATGGTGTTCAAGGTGTCCACCCAGCCGGGGATAGGTTCCTCCACAGATGCAGAAACTATTCAAGGTAAATGAGATGTAAGAAAAAGACATACACATAGCGCAACAAGCGTGTGAGATTACAAAGGAAGATTCTCTTTCTCTGATGGCAGAAGTAATGAAATCCTAGGCTTTCAGTGGTATCCGTGCAATATACAATAAGGTAGTGTCGATATTTTTATCGATGTCAGTAACTATGAGTCCCAAATATACAATACGTACAGTTTACCCTTTCGCAGAATTATTTTTTGGAAAGTCTTCCCAACTTGCCCTGCATTACGAACCCATCTAGAATCTTCAACGAGATGAATTTCAGGTCAAAATTATTATCATAAGTACGCATGAGTGACAATAATTTGATTTTACACAAAATACATAAGAAGCATCGTGGTTTGCATTGATAAGTATCCAAAATCCAATAATTTCTATATTTTATGGATTCTAAAATTAACAGCTTTGACATATAGTTGTGAATTTTATTTATAGGGTTTAAATGACATAAAATTAAACAATTTTAATTAATTTAGAAATAAAAATTAATAGCAATACTGATATTTAAACGTGAATTAAATATAAAAAATTAAAGTAATCAATTGATTGCTGAGATCCATAATAATTAAGTCTATTTCAGGTTCATTAGCTGCATGAACCATTACGAATCTTTTTCCTAATTACCCAACTAGGAAAATTTAGGAACCTAACTATGCGATACTTGGCAAAAACAATTTTTAAACGATACCGTGATGGCGGATATCGCCTTGTTGTTGTGACCGATGCGGTATGTATGAAGATATTCGGTTCTGGCGTCGGTCAACGGAACTTTTTTGTAAGACAGGCCACAGAGGACATTATTTGCATTCATCGTCGTTCAGGGACTGGACTCATTCTTAACGAGTCTTTTCCACGGTCACGACATAGATCATAATCTCACTGTTCTGGGTCGCGACTAGGACCCGCAATTCTTAATGCTGTTGGTCGCGACTTGGATCCGAATGTCGTGATTTCTCATAACTGCCGGGAATTACGAAATGATTCCACCATTTTAAAACGGCCAATGAAGTAGGCTACAAACTCTGCTGAACTAAATTTATTCTCTTGCCGGGTGGTTCAAATTTAGTATGTTTGTCAGCGAAAGTGACACCTAATCTTTGGGTGTCACTCGGAAGCTGATATTCCTCAAACTTTCGACATGCACCCTATTAATGACTTTGTATTGTGTAGGTCCGCTCCCTTTGTGCCACAAAGGTGAGGGACCTTCGAGAATTGGCAGACAGAATATTAAAAAAAAAGCGAGCCTTCAAAATAATCTGAGTCAGTTCCATTCAAATATAATGTTTTTTTCTCATATCAATCAAGATATTCGTATTTTACAATGAAGACTTATATTACAACTCTTCTCTAAAAAACTATCTCGTTACACACTGTTCCGTTATTGTATTCATGAATTTATGTGATTTCTTTCACTGTGTTAGAAGTTTATGTATTGCTTGGAAATTAAACTACTTTTCCAATAATATGCATAATTTAATGTCACATTACGTTTTCAGAAATGATAATAAATTTGTAAAATCTTATTAATATTTATGGATAGATTTTTGCAACAGAAAAATGAAATTTCAGGAAAGGTAACTGAAATTTATCTTACCAACTGATGGTCGAGCTATTGCTATAGGAAGTCCAGATCCTAGAGATTCAACGTCTTTTTCAGAAATCGCTTTTGTGAATGTATATGTATTTGGCCAGGTCCCCAGCAATCTTGAATAAAGAAAAATCAATAAATTAGCTTTGTATATTTCATAAAAAGCTATATGATCATTTGAAAACACCGCCGTTTTATTCTTATCCTTTTAGCATCCCTTACTTTGATTTTAAGAGATTAATTTCTTCTCCATGTTTTTGTGCAAGATCCAGGAGTGTATCAGGTTGTATTGGTACTGGGTATATTTTTTCTTCTATTTCTTCTCTGTTGCAGTTGCTGTAACATGTAGATATATGAACTACTCCCTGAAAAATTGAGAAATAATTTTATGCAATAAATATTATAAGTAAAAGGGATTACGTCAATCCGAACATTGAAATATTAAATCTCAGATTTGTATTTAAATACAAAGTGCTGAGTTTATTGACTAAAGTATACATTAGTATAGTTTTTAAAATGTTGTATTCTTAATATTTAATATACATGAATTCCTCACTTTCCTCATAATTTCATTTATAATTATTAGAAATATTTAAATGCAATGAGGGAGCCTCGAAAATGATAAAAACTTTAATTATGGGTCATTATTTTTAAAGAACTGTTAAATAATAAATTGAGAAATCTGATTTATCGTATAACTGAGCTAACGAAATTTGTACAAAAAATATTTTTTTTTAGGTAACAGGCTATATGAGGGTAATCCACATGGTGGCAACTTCCCTTTAATAGCATAGGAAGGGATTTGAAAGGGGGGTGCGGAAGGGTAGAGGAAGGTAGCCAAGGGTTAACTAGGGCCCCCGGGCTATAGTTTAAGGATCCTATCAACATTCGCCTACAAAACCGGCGTCAAGTAGGTCGGGCATTGGGTACTTGTCCCTTCCGATAGCGGGAAAGGAGTTTGCTGTGGGGATTCAGCATTCCCTTCTCCGTGCCTCGTCCAGTTTAGGAGGCAGCTGGCCGACTGTTCCAATGGGAACAACGACCAATTCTTACTGTATGCCCAAGTTCTGTGAGCCCGGAACATACACCTCTCAAAGCAGGCCGAGGTGCCTCGGCATGTGTGGGAACCTTAGTTCAAAAAACCAGAGAGATGTGGAGGCATCCCCAAAGGTAGCCTCCGCCAGATCTCTGTCTTGTTCTAAACTTTGTGACAGAAGAAATATAAATTACACATATAATGTCTATACTGAAGATGAAACGGCGGGGAAAAATAATGCTTAACTAGAAATGTAATAAGGTGTATTCGAAAAAAATAAAGGTGAATTATACTTTTGTTAGTATATAAAGCATCAACGTGACCGAAAGCACACTTGAATACAGTCAACCAATGGATCAAATGGGATTTTAAAGTGGATGCAGCATAAACGAAAAATGCGAAATAATTAATACGGTTAATTAAAATCTAATGCGATTAAGAAAAATCCGCTACCACATTTTCTGTATCTACAAAGGATATATTAAGCAAGGTTTTCATTGTACAATAATTTTGAATTAATTTTGCCTGGTGACGGTGACGGAAATCAGCGAAATTGCCCCAAATTTACAACTTCTAACGTAATGTAACTAAAAAGACCATAACTTTAACCACGATAGCTGTGTTATGATGATACATAAATTAGATGTATGGATAATATTACGGATAGTTTTTGAAGTGCACCAATAATTTGAAACAAAACGTGAAAAAATCCGAGACTATCATGCAAAAATATATTTGGATACACAGGAAGGCCAAAAAAAGAGAGAGAAAATGATGGGTTATAGCGTTGTGATAATTTGAAAAAATCATGAATTAGGGGTGGATCTGACAATTTAGATCAATTACAGTGCATTATTTGGTTATAAACTCACAATATTAAATTAGAATATTAACCTTTAACTCAGACATTTCTTTGCATAAATCTAGGACACTCCGCGTGCCGACAATATTAATGTCGATGGCTTTCTTCAATTTCTCATTGAAGTTGACGGTGGCTGCACTATGGAAGACGATGGATACGTTTCTTTGTAGCATTTCTCTGTCCTTAATGGATAGACCAAGACCTGGTTTTGTCAGGTCACCAGCAACTGGCACCAGCTTTTCCAAAGCATCTGGTTGTACTTGACGGAGACGTTCAAATAGCTATAAAGTATTAAAATAAAATATTGAATAATTATTAGCTTAGGAATTTCATTCCTAATTTTTTTAATTAAACCCTGTTTTTTTTCTTATTTATACAACGATGAAGATTATTGAAAACCCTGCACTATCGTCAGATACAGATATAACTCAGCTTCCCATAACGCGAAAGTATTTTGATTAAAACTTTTACAATTAGGTAAAAAATACGTAAATTAGAAAACAAGAGGTTGCGTGATTACTTCGACAGAAAAATTCAAATTAGAGTGGTACACAATAATATTGTACTTATTATGGCGACTTTACTTCAGTAGTTAGGTGATGAAGCTTGTAGTGATGTAGAGTCGTTGGAGTAATCGTCAAAACTTTCTAATGGTAAATGAAATGTATAGTCAGAACGTTAACGTTGGATTACAAGCGTCGAATCGTATCATTTAACATCAGGCGCTCAAGATTCGTTATTAGTAGTTATATTAACTGCGCGCAACGTTGCCCGGGTATTTCCTTATATAGGCCCGTGAAAGGATTTAATTATTCATTAATCTATTAGTCAAGAAGTGATTTATACAACATATGCAGAGGTAATGTTAATCACACCATACCGCTCCCCTCCCCCTCCGGTACCGTTACCATTGAGAGGAAAAAATACTCCTGGTCCCTTAAGGGAATCAAAATTCTTCCCCATACCTTAAGGGAGTTAGAAACACTCCATATACCTTAAGAGAGTGAAAAATAATTCGAGCACATTAAGGGACACAAAAGAACTCTCTCTACTGTAAAAGAAAAATAACTCCTGGCAATATTTCCTTTAGCCTAAGACGGACAAAATTACTTCTTTTCCTTGAGTGTGTCAAAAATACTCTGGGTACCGTAAGAACCTGAAACATTTCGGGTATCCTAAAAGAGTCAAAAATACTCATGGTACCTTAAAAGTGTCAAAAATACTTCCTTTAAATTAGAATGTATTTAAAATGCCACCCCTTCCACCCCCACCTATATAGGTGATAGTGGTGTTTAACCGATCAAGTGTTTGTTTCGAAATGTAAATAACATTATATTTTTTTTGTAGAAATCGCTACACTTGTTTAAGATTGTACATGGAACATTGTTTTACCCTTCCATCTCCTCCTAAGACCAGTACTGCAGATTAACCGGCGAGTTGAATGTCATAATTAAACTCAGCGACATCAATAGTCCCGGAATCGACTCTAAACTCGGTTGTTTTCGCGTTATTTTTTGGTATTGCCTTTCCACCCTCATCTTCAAGGGTCCTCCCTTCCCATGCCGAAAATTTTACACAAATAACATTCGGGAGAAACACAATCAATCTCACTGACTCCAAAAATATTTATGCACTCAAATATTGGCATTAGATGCATGTTTTAAAATATCTATCCCATTCAACCCGCCACGAGGTTTGGAACTCGTATCTTACCCCGACTATGCCAGTTTTCTGCTTGAAAGAAACATATGTACAAAATTAGTTCTAAATATTTAAGGCTGTACGCGGAACATTTATTTACTCTTACTTCCCCACTCTTAGGGGTTGAAGTTAATTTAACCGGCAAGTTGAATGGCAATTACACTCAGCGACATCCATAACACCAAATTCGACAATAATTTCAGTTGGTTTCGCGTTTTTTATGTAACGCCTGTCTCCTCCACCCCATGCCGATAGGGGTTGAAATTATACACAAACAACTTCGGAAGAAACACTATCAGTGTCATTGACCCAGAAAAATATTTTTTCAACGCAAATGTCGGCCGTTTTATCCTGTTTGACTCTGTTTGCCTGGCTATAATATTGACTGTTCAAAATTAATTTCTGTTATTGTCTGTTTTACGGCTCGTTAATTACTTGCATTAATTAAATGTCTCATTCCAAAACAGCGACAATCGCATCGCAGTGGGACGGGTTGCGTTTTGTTTATCGCTGCGAGAATGACTTTACGTAGTTGCGAAGAGTTTGTCCCGTACCATGCGTCCGTTCTGTACCGTACTAAGTGTCCTGCTGATTCTTATTAGTAAATAAAACATTGTTGACAAGAGTCTGGTACAATATAGTAGTCTTATGGATACAACGAAGGAGTAACAAAATGTTTTAAATAAGAAACTTAATACTGGAACAATTCATTATAAGTAACGGGTTACAGAAAAAAGTTATATTCAATCTTTATCATATCGAAAGTAAAAACCGTAAATTATTAAATGTGTCAAAAGCTTGAAGAACTAGCAATCAGTAAAAAAGAACAGAAAAAATCATTTTAAATTCAATTAATTAATAATAGGTTTTTATTATAATCTGTCGAATATAACAATGTATTCTCAATACTGGTGCTATATTATAATACTGCAAGTAACTCACTAATGAAGTCTTTATTTCGCTTATTCTGTTTTCAGCGTTCAAGGCCTTCTTTCCTCGAAGCAATAAGTAAATATTTCCAACTTCTGGACACGCTCTCAAGATCTTTTCCACAAGAACCTTTCCAACCAAACCAGAGCTTCCTGTGACAAATATAGATCGATGTCGAAAGAAGTTTGGTATTCGGTCCATGGCTAACTCGTAGATGTGTCTGTAAAACAAACATTCAATTAAAACTGGAATTTAAAAGAGGCATAATATGGAATAACATTATTCTTCCTAGAGTGTTTTTGACTCTCTTGTTATAAACTAGAGAGGTTGAATTTAAGTTTCCACCAGACGTTGGGTACGCGATAAGAGTTGCTAACTGCTTCCATTGGATCAGACGGATAGCAGCCTCCAAATTTGGCTGATACAGGAAATCCCACTTCCAGTTATTGCAAAAGCGTGAGGCAAGTACTGAGAGCCCAAAATACTTTATGCAGGTTTCTCTACGAATTTCCTTGTATGACAAATACGCAAATACCTAAAAGTGTAGCCAGTTAACTGTTTGTTACATTTTTTCTTTCCCTTCCTCATCTCATCCCCTCTTTTTATCCCATCCTATTGTAATATTTGCTTGTCGTGATCTAAGCCACCAGTTCGAATTGGTACGAGATATTACCAGATATAGGAAAAAATGTAAGAATTTAGGGAAAGATAATGGGAAAGTTTGGGAGGTTCGGCGGCAAGATTACATGATGCTCCCAGAATAGGTGGATCGATGAATCGGGTTCATTCCTTCAGACACAAAGTTTGGTTGGAAGAAGATTTATTATAGAGGCTGAGAATACAAGAAATAGAGAGCCAGCTTGACCATTCCCCAGCGAGTCCTCAGATTAGATTAATTTCAAATGTGTAGGTAAAGAGCGCGAAGCGTCTTCTCCCCTCCAAAAGGCACGAACGTATCCAAGAAATAACAAATTCGGTTACAGAAATTTAGGGCACTAAGATTGAAAATGTTTAGAATGTGGTGTTCCTCAGTCATCCCCACTTTGGGCGAAGTGCAATTCTTAGCTTGTAGCCCGAGAACATCGAACTGCAGTACGTCAGCAAATTCTTCTATCAGGCCACGGCGCACGAGCATTCGGCGAGATACCCTTATGCTAGCTGTGAATTTCCTGCGGCTTGTAACACACAAATAAAGCTTTGAATAAATGTAATCGAAAGAATAATAATATATTACACTATGATACGGGTTTTATAGGGAAGTGGCCACAACGTAGACTTCCGTCAAGTAGCCTTTTTCTAAAAAAAAGTATTTCAACTAACCTGAGAAGAAGCGATATATTTCATTTGGTCGAATTTAGCGATTCAGTAGTGAGCAATGATGTGAGTTACTCATTATAATAAAGCCTACGAAAGGGAAAAGATGCGGGTGTTTTTTATCAGCCCTTATATTTAGGCAAGTTTCTGCTTACACATTGGAACAGTCGGCCAGCTGCCTCCTAAACTGGTCGAGGCGCGGGGAAGGGAATTCTGCGTCCCTACACCAAACCCATCTCCCTCAAACGGACGGACGTGGCCCAAGTACCCATTCCAGACCTACCTGATTCTAGGGTTTGTCCTGCATCACTTTATGTGAATGCCGGATAGGATCCTTAAAATATAGTCCTGGGGCCCTAGTTAACCCTTGGCTATCTTCCTCTACTATTCCGCATACCCCTTTCAAATACCTTCCTATGCTATTAAACGGGGGTTGCCATCACGTGGATTACCCTCATGTAGCCTGTTATTCTAAAAAAATTACGTCTAATGTAACAACCCAGCCAGGTAATAAGAAATTCTCCGAATTATATTTGTTAATAATATTGATTATATTACCAATAAGAATCGTTATTATTAAGAGTAAAATATGGTTAGTTTAGAAACACGCAAGAATTAGCTCCTCGCGGATAGATTTATAATGAACATGAGATATATAAGACAAGAGTTGGTAAAATGCAGACATATATTTTGAAATATGAAAAAATACAGCTAAAATTGTGTTTATGAATCATGTGAGTCAAGAATGTATAATTTAAGGCAGAACTGGAATTTAATATATCTGGACTGAATGAGGGATCACAATTAATTATTAATGTGGCTGTGTAACGAATTACTAAATTAAAAAAAATTAGGAGTTAAAAACTAATTACACTTTTTAAAATATTTCTAATCTAATCTAATCGTGGACATAGAAACTAAAAATGTGCTGACAATATTGTATGAAATAAAGAGAAAATAATCTGTGTATAGAATTTCTTCATAAAGTGACTTCTTATTTAAAAAATTCTCTACCTTCCTAAATTATTTTCCCGTTCGCATATTGTAGTTAGAAAATTTAGGAACAAAGTACAGTGGTAACAGTGTGAAAAATTGCACTGGATGGAATAAAGTGTTGGAGAAAACTACGTACGGCTAATATATTTTCACAATACGATGACTTGGAAATTTATTTAATTTTTTAACTTCTCATTTCGAAAGAGTAACTTGATTATGGTAGCTGTTGTGTCTATTAAAGTAAATAGTTATATACTCATCAATAAAATTCTGTAGGATAAGTTATAAATTTATAGTTTTTTTTTTTCGAAAAATGACGAATCGCACGTCAATCATACACTTACTATTATGTTCCTGAACTAACACAAAACTTTTACCATAAGTCTCCAGAATATTTATCCACATGTTATTATTAGATCGATTGACATTTCTTTACACCGACAATCACTGACTGAATCCCAATTAATTTCATGTTGGCTACGGAGACGAACGTTTTGCTTGCGCAAAAGTTAACAATAATATTTAAGCGTAATACCTCTGTCAATTACAATTTATAGTCATATCCACTTAAGTTTTCTCGCGTTGAAACATATCTTGAATTATTTTATTTGATATGTTTAAGGTCCGAAGAAAAATTTGTATTACGTCGCAGAAGTATATAAGACCGTACCATCAAAATTAATATATAACTTGTACCAGACAATAAAAAATAATGTGAATTAATTCATTTAGATCAGTAGTGAAGAAATAATTTAACACAATATATTTAGAAAAAATACTATGTAAACTAGGAACGAAGGAAATAACATATTTGATGTTTGTACATACCAAGTGAATGATAGGTAGAGATAAACACGAGTGCTTCGGGAGTAGACTGACGACTTACTATAATACGAAGCTGATCATCGACAGCAAGAGTAAACGTGTCCCTCAGAATGGAGCAGATTAGCATAACCGGTCGCCTAATTCACTTTTGAATCACAAACCACTTGTCATTACGATCCTCCATTAATTAAAGCATTGGGACATAATAATTCGGAAAAGTTACGTAACTATTCTTATATTTTTTCTCCAGAACTCCTGTTATATATTCTGAAGAAATATATTCTTAAAAATTCTATAGGAGACGACCGCTATTACTTACGTGGAATATATATATATATATATATATATATATATATATATATATATATATATATATATATATGTATGTATGTTTCGCAAAAACTTGGATCCAAACGGCTTCATCTCCTCACCGAATTCTTGCTGTCAAGAGGCTTCTTAATTTATATATTTCAATTAATGAATTTATTAAAATATCATTGTAACAAATTCAGAACTATTTTTTGATTTTAGCTATACTTTTACAACTTCATAACTTTCTTTTCCAAGTACACCAAAATCATAGAATTCCAAAAATATTTCATTGATAATTATTACTCAAAATCAACCATCAATTGACAAAAATAAATGTAATACATTAAAGTGTTTAAAATACATAAATCAGTTATGAATGCTATAATAATTATAAACTTATTTTCGTAAACGACATGAGGAAAAAAGATTGAAAAAAATCCATGCTTATTCTGGTGAAGTAACTAATTTATTTTTGTCGTGTATAGTCTCCAAGTAACATGAACTGAAATGAAATAACATCGGACAGTGTAAGATATAATTTTTAATTAAGATATAATTGTAATAATAGGTAAATTATGAATTTTATACCATCCTTTCCATGTGAATAATTAAAATAATGGAAGTTTATGAGTAATAACTGTTAGATTTATAAACAATGATTTAAAATGATGTAATGATATTAAAGACATCTCCACATATTTATCTATTATCATGATTACAGTGCTGGTTGATTGTTGATGGTATTCAAAAGAGAAAGTGAATCAGCTTGAGGAAACAAGAGGATTTATGTCAGCGTTGGCCTTTGTCTGATATTGGTCAAGGGCTACGAGGTTGACACAGAATTCCTTTTCTTTTGTTGTTCAGGGATACCTTCTGAGTATGTTGGTATAAGAGACCCACGGTCTCCGGCAGGTCGTTACAGAGTGATAATTTAATTATGATTTATTCGGTTTGTTACCACAATCACCTTTGTTTCTGTGAAAATACCTTCTCAACAGTGAAGAAGCCTGTAACATGCCATAACCAAAGCAAAAAAATACAGCTTAGAGTAATGGACCAACTCTCAGGCTGAACACGTTACACTTTTATCACAGTGTGTTTAATCTGTTCTGTCAGTGTACAGTACAGCACGTAACAAATACAGAACTGTTCGTTCACAGCAATGGATCACAAGCTTTTTTGTCTCGTAGACCACTTGTCACATTTTGGGGGGAGGGGGACCCTCGTCATTATAATATTGCATTGCTCTAAATTCATCAACTTCAATTATGTTTTACACAGTGCTACTCACTTTGATTGGTTTAACTTTAGAATGAAAAAGTTACAAAATACACGTGATGTTTTATAAATTTATTAATTCAACTAGACAAATTCAAAATAACTACACAAAAAATGAATGGTTTAAATTGGAGGACAAATCATGATGTTTTACTATCAAATTTTCTATATTTGTCTTCAATTTAGAACGGTTTAACTTGAAATCCCGTCGATCGAAAATTTCTAAACTCTTTATTTTTTTAAAAGATTGGAAAATGCACTGAAACCCTGTTTCATGAGGTATGAAGACGGAAAATAGGGATTGTTGGTGTAATGATATTCTAAATGAAGAAATAAGCAGAGATCAGTAGCGGCTAATGAGTTTTAAGTTAAGTACTACATCTTTCTGGCTGGCTATGGACATAAACTGCTGTCTTCCTTTCCTGGCTGACTACAAACGTAAAACTGATTTTACTTAGCAAGTTTCGATGTAATGTTTTACTTTGTCTTCAACTCACAACTTTGTTTAGTAATAATACATTAAACGACGGCTAGTTTCTGCTCTAGTATCACTTGTTCCGTCCTCCGAAATGTCCCGGCACCAACTAACTGTTAAATTCTAGTCACCAACTGAACTATCGTCTCGAGTTTTAGCGCGTATACGCCATTTTCGACTTTTCATTGTTGCTTTGGAAGCTCCTGCCGCTATAATGGATTTCTACAAACAATTTAAATTTTATGTTCAAACAATTAATGTCCTAATTAATTGGCATATATATATATATATATATAGGATAATCCACATAGTGGCAACTCTCCTCTTGTAGCACAGGAAAGGGATTGAAAGGGGGATGAGGAAAGGTAGAGCAAGGTAGCCAACGGTTAACTAAGGCGCCAGGGCTATAGTTTAAGGATCCTACCCGCCAATTTGCCTAAATGTGATGCAGGAAAAACCTGCATCAGGTAGGTCGGGTATTTGGTACTTGTCCCATGCCGTTCCGACGGCGGAAAAGGGATTTACTGTGGGGTCGCAGCATTTCCCTCTCTGTGCCTTGACCAGTTTAGGAGGCAGCTGGCCGACTATTCCAATAGGAATGCCCAAGGTCTGCGATCCCGGAAAATACGCCTCTCAAAACAGGCCGAGGAGCCTCGGTATGTGGGAACCTTAGTTCAAAAAACCAGAGAGAGAGGAGCAGTGAATTAAAAATGTCTGTGATATAATATATTTGAAGAAATTGCACCGGGACCGCAAGCGTAATTTCTGTGACGCTATGTATAATATGATAGTGGAGTAGGCGAAGCGAAAGTTTTTATCGTGTTAAAGAACTTTATAATTAAGGGGTATAGTGGATCATGATTGAATATACTATTATTAATAATACAGAGATCTATGCAAATTGAGAAGAAAAAGACAAATATGTATATGCCGTATACAAAATAAGGAAAAACTGCATCGGAATTTAATATATTATGCAATCAATCAACATTATAAATTTATTGCACGAAAGTATTGAGTAAAGTAATGGTAAGAGTGTTATTTATCAATAGTTTACTAAACTAGTATCATATATATTAACATATTGGTAGGATAATGGTAGAATAATTAAAAGCAATTGTTGTTATTATACATATATTGTGCTTTGACATCGTATACTGATTATTTTAATCAATTATTGTTGTTTTCTATATTTTCATACAAAATATTGTTCGTTTGGCTCTTGTAGATTGTGATGACATCATAATCTGACGTCATCTACCCAACTTATTCCTGAGACAATCCGTCATAACCTTTAGGCACCTACAACTGATAGGAGATGGCAGATAATGTCAGTATTGTACTTCTCACTAGAATGCGGATGACAATTAAAAACCCCTAATAAGAGTTCGGATATTTTCCATAGATAGTGACTACCTGCGAAACCCTGCGATTAAGAAGTTAATTACGCGGAAATTAGTATTTAAATATATATATATATATATATATATAAATATATATATATATATATATATAAATATATATATATATATATATATAAATATATATATATATATAAATATATATATATATATGTATATATATATATATACATATATATAAAGAGATGTGGGATGAAGTTGTAATAATATTTCCTATTTGTTCTAAGGAAAATAGACGTTGTTAATGAAAAGTTAAGATTTGCTTTCAATGTGTCCTATGGTTGGTATTATTTTGTGCCCCGACCGTTCGTTGTTTTGGGGTCGAGGATGTCTTTTGCGTGTCTATTTCACTTTCTGCATCATCACAAAACACATTGCTGAGTTCCCGGTTGAATACTGAGTCTACGTATAATCGGAACAGGCGGAAGGAAAGGGAAACTACCGCCATAATAATTTCCGAAAAATAGGAAATTTTCAATATAGAGAGTCTTTCACTGCCCTGTTTCACGACAGAATGACCAATATTGATTCGTTCAACATTACTCGTCTTCACTACATCTGGACTTCAATCATGGCTTTCTATCTCACCCTATTAGTGGACAAATTTCACCTAATTTCATGTATTTTCAATTTTCGTTATTTCATCGTTAATTGTCCTGCGTCACGTTGGTTTTTGGCCTTCCTCTCTACCTTATTCCATGGTGGTTGTTTTATATAACTACAAGTTTTAGTCAATAAATAACTCTCAGAAACGAAGCTTTTCGGAATTTCGTGCGCATCTCCCATCATTGGCCATTTTCTTCTTCTAATTTCGTTTTCTATTTTTTCCTGTCTGTTAGAATTCAATGCCTCAGTGTTTGTGATTTTCCTAAAAAATTTACATTCAATATCTTTCGGAAGCACTTAATGACAAAAAATTGCAGTTTTTAATGTTAGGTTTATTACAATGCCAGATTTTTGCTCCATATCTTCATTTGTATTACAAATTCTCATTTTTGTAGTAGTAGGTGGGCCTATATTTTTATTTTTCACGGGTTTTTCAGCATAGAAAACTGATACAAGTCTTTTTAAGTCTATTTAAAATATCCTCATTGGTAACTCACATGATATATCCTAAAAATGTTAAGATATTCGTCTCTTCCATTTTATTATTATTTATAAAAAATGTTTAATTTTCAAAAAAATTGTTTTCGCTTTGTTTATTTTCAATCCCACGCTGTATTCCTCGGCACTTAAAATGTCTGTATTTGACAGTATATCCTCTTGGGCTGTCAGCAGACAGAAATCGTCAACATAATATACGTCAAATAGTATGAGAGACTCCACCTTATGCCCCTTCCATTACCAGAAAATTTTCTCATTATCCAATTAACTACTATTAAGAAATTTTTTGGATACAGTATGTTGCATCCTTCCCTTAGATCAGAAATTACCCTAAAAGATGTGAATATTTCTGACCATAAATAACCCTTATATGAAAATTCTTATAAATATTTTAAATGATATGCACAAAACTTTCCGGAATTTCATATTGTTTTAATAACTTAAAAATTATTACTCTGACGAATATCTCTTCCAAATCAATGACATTAATACATAAAGATGGAAGGCGTGCGGAAGCACCACATCACATTATCGTTTGAAGCATATCAGAAATTGGCTGGGAACGAAAATGAAGGAAATAAACTTTCGAAACTTGACGCCATGACTAAGTGTGATAATAGAACTATAGTGCTAATTGAACAGAAGCAAGTACTTGCAGGATAAGCAGGCCCGTAATACTTGTTAATGAACATAGTACAAATATAAGGCGATGCGTAACGATTAAGTAACGAAATTCATAGAATTTTGAATGGATGTTTCGAGGCTATATATATTAGAGTTCTGAAATTATCCCTGCACCACGGAAGTGGCACCTAAGGACACACTATTCAGATAAAATAAAATGCAAACCTCAGAGCTTACCATAACCAGTTACTTAATTTCACTACGTATAAGGTAAATCTGGTCGTCTTCGTGTTCTTCCATTAATTAAGATATCGGGCCATCAGCGAAGTACAAAAAATGTACATTAGCGTGAAAACGTATAAAATTATTAATTATTTATATTTCTCGTTACCAGTTCGTGAGGATATATTACGTCATTATGCAAGTATCACTGAAACCGTAATAGTAAGAATTTGATGATACTACCGATCATTAATAATACTTTAAATTGCTATTGAATTTATCACAAAGTAAAACACGTTAAAAAATATAATTATGTAAACAATTAAATTTACACCATAATATCCATCACTAAAATGCGTTCAAATTTTAACTTATGGGAAGAAAAAAAACCACAAAAAGTTCAGATCTTGTAAAATGTTCTTATGTGTTAGTCACAGAGAAGAATTATATTAAATATGAATTTGTTGTTATTACTAAGACATGTACAACTCATTCTGTTCACTCTGAGAGATATTAAAAAAATATATTAGACGCAGTAATAGACCTACTAATGATTAAAAAAGTAGTATAACTTTTTAAAATACTAATTGATCTTTAGTAGTTTTTGTTAATTACTCTAGTTATTGATATTATTCTGATGAAACTAATATAGAGACAGGTTTTCGTTCCTTGTCCATTTTTGTAATTTGGATATTTCAATTATCCGAAAATAAACTAAGATTTAAGACTACTTATAAATAAACAACAGCCAATTTAAAGACAGAAAAAATATTTTTAATTAAGGAAATTTAAACATCGTTTCGTCGCTAAATTTTGGACTTCTTCAGGTTGAAGTTTAACGAAAGCTTGATAGGTCGTTCTTCCTTGAATGCCGAGCAGATTTTTCAACCTGAAGAGGTCGCAAATTTAGCGACGAAACGTAGTTCAATTTTCCATAAATAAATATATTTTTTCTGACTTCAAATTGACTGTTGTTTATTTATAAACTAAGATTTATATATTATATATTTATAAACATACTATTTTACTCTAAGCAGAGAATATTAATTGCGTCGACACGTCTCTATTATATAAATATAATTTTACAGTTTTACGAGATGGAAGTTACCGAACAGCTTCATATTGGAACATTTACCATAGGTACTACGGACGAGTTTGCTAATTATTAACACGACGTCTTGTCTGAAGGTAACTATCGCAATTAGTCATTTTAAGACACAAATAATAGGTTTTACATTGGAAGTATTTTAAATCTGTACTTAAACAAATGAATAAACATGTAAACGTCTATAGCGTCCAGATGTACGATGTGTACAATGAATGACGGAGACGTTAGGTTTTTAGATCAGAAACAGAGAATGTAACGCACCTGAATTATTTCTAAGCACACAGAGTGTTCGGGTTTGAATGTAACAGTACAGTGAATATGTTGTTGGAAAGGTGAGTCGAAGAAACTTCGTCTATTACTAAACTACACCCGCATGGAAACACGAGAACATTTACAACAAAAATACAGCAAGAGTTGAGTTTTGCATGACAGAGTTCAGTATTTAAGGATGACGATCTTATTAGACAGAAGAGAAATCGGCTCTTCAGCTTAGAGCTTATTTCAAAATACCAGACGAAATGAAAGTGTGTGTTGACCTTAAACACGTGTCTAGTGCCACAAGGTTAGAGCAGAATTATGCTTGACATTGCTTCTCTGATTTTATTTTTCATAACTGGCTTTCTTTAGATACTGACTAAAATAAAAATTAATTGTACAATTAATCAATTGGTACAGTATTTACATATAGCGAAATATTTTTGAATGTTGTAATGAGTTGAAATACTTTGTTCTGTCTGTGTATAAGCATACTCTGAATATTTCAATTATCAACTAAACAGAATTGCAAAATTAGGGTGATTACTGGACTAAACTGATTACCAAGTGTACATGTTAATTATGTACATAATTTTAATCTTGTATATACTGTAAACAACAGAAAATCTTAGGATAAAAGTTATGTAATAAATAAATAGAAAAAACAACAAAACAGCAAATATGCATGTCGTAATAAATAGCAGGGAAATATTTTTCATCCGACAGTTGACAAAACTCAAAAGCGACGAAAACGAAACGACAATTGATTAATTGTCGCTTTTGAGTTTTGTCAACTGACTAGTTCAGTTGTGTCGCTCTTGGTTCTTCTTAGAACCTGATGAAAGGGACAAGGATCCCAGAAACGTTTAGTGGTAAGTATGTTATCACTTATTTTGTCTGAATTGGCTCTTTTTCTTATTAATTATTTTCAATCAGACATAAGTTTTTTCATTTCTCATCCTAGTTTACATTGAATATTATCGTCGTGCGAATAGGGTAGTTTACCAAATATTTTAACAAGGATGTAGGTATGGTGGAAAATTTATTGTTTATAAGCCTGATGCGACAATTTCGCATTGATTTCAGAGTATATGAAGTTATTATGATCGTTGCTTCAGCGTTCTCTTACGTTAAATGCATTCCTGTAGTGTAGTACGAGAGCTCTTAAATAAAGACATATTCATATATATTTTTTATGGAAAATATGAACATTACTACAAAATTTTGAAATGAAACGTATTTAAGTTAACAAATTAGAATTATCAAATTTTAAATATTAAAGAACTTTGAAATCAATATGTTTAATTTAAAATTTATCCTAGTTTATTAATCAATTGATAATGTAATAATGTTCCCCTTCCTGGCCCAACTTATTCCCATAAGGGCTCTGTTTGCCCGCACTCGCGATGTCAGGTGCTATTTAAATACATATATATGACCCGCACCGCACCCGCTATGTGTGTCACTAACCTAAGGGGGCGAAATAAGAAACGAATCAAAATAAAATTTGATTCATTCAATAGTAAAATATATCACAGATCTAATACTACTCTTTCCTTCTTGATTAAAAACAACAAAGAGCCACTTGACGCCTACAGCAAACATTGTGTAGTTTACATAATCTCTTGTTCTAATTGTATTTCCTGCTACATAGGGCAAACAAAACGTTCCCTCAACACCAGTATCAAGGATCATATGTCTAATATCAAACTTCCCAACGACAAACAATCTGTAGCATCCAAACAGATCATCAATGCGAAACATTCATTTGATTGGCCAATTTTAGACGTTGATACCAGGTACAACAATTCCAGACTTATATCTGAGATGCTTATCGTTAAATCCAACATCACAGCAATTGATGTACAAACATACACTATGAAACCCAACAAATTCTACGATCCCTTATTGTTGAGATAAGCCTTCTGCTTTCACATTGTCGTTGCGTTTTCTTTGCTTTTGAGTTTTGTCATCTGAATTGTACAGTTGTGTCGCTCTATCTATACTCTTCTGTTTTATTTTTCTTAGCACCTGAAGAAAGGAACAAGGTTTCCAGAAACGTTATGTGGTATTTATATCATCACTTCTGTTGTTTGTATTTGGCTATTTTTCTTTTTATTATTTTAAACTAGTTTTTATTTTCAAAAGAATAATTGTCTTCGTACATATTAAGTATTTTTTAAAAAATTACAATGAAAGGTTATTTTAAAGGAAAAACATTTCGAGGAAATCTACTGCATGGCTCTGTGACAAATATGATGGCAACACCTACTAATTGACTTGTTCTAGAAATTTTGTTCTTCTGGGGTTAATTTCAATGTTTGATACGATTTTATTCTAAATCGATATTAAACGGGAAAGATGATAAAGTACCTCACCGTTTAAATCATATTTTAACCAGAAATGCTTCAGACGTCTGCCCTTAAATTTTTTATTTACTTCTCTAGTTATCTACTGTCAATATAATTAAAATTATGAGGTAATTTCACACAGAGTTTTAATAAAGATATACAGTAAACATGTTAAAATTGCCTTAAATGTATAGTATTACTAGCACATTATATAACGTCTTCTTTGCAACACTTCTCCGTTAACTCTGCTATTCAGGAATTCCATTGTACAGGAAAATAAATTTTCATCACAATTGTTTGTACTTTTAACGTTGGTAAGTATAATTGGCTAGAAAATACTGACTCTGCAATTACATTATAGGGAGGTCATTTCCAGTGTCAACTTTTTAAATTCTAATCAGACGTGATGAACATTTACTAAACCGTTTAAATTTCTACCTGGCTGCTCAGTTTCGAATTACATTAAAATGTATTTTATTGAAGATATTCCAATAAATATGATACTGGTTATATCAACAGATATATCGTTGGTCAGATGAAAAAAAAAGAAGATATAATTTTGAAACAAACATTAAAATGTCAGATAGAAATCCCCGTAGCACGAGGGCGACTCCAGGCATCAGTATTGCTTAGAAAAATCCCCGTTGAATGCAGACAGAATTGTTATTGTTGCTTGGTAGGAACAAAATAAATTCATTGTTGCCTGAGAAATCTGTGACACACAAAGTCGACGGCAGGCCGCAGTGATGCTCTGAAGGCCATTGCCTGGACGCCAGAAACATTCCTCGAATACGCGAGCGACACGTTGCATGCCCATTTCACGATTTGCCATTTGATTTTGTTCATGTTCTCCAATTTTCATTTTATATTATACTTAATTATCATTGTTCCTCAAGTCTACCACAAATCTGAGAAAAATAAGTCATCACCATAATAATGATATATTACGTTATAATTAAAATGCCTAATTCGATAAAAAGTTCTCGGTTTTCACACGGGTATAATATATTTAAACGCGACGTTTCGACGACTAAAATCTCTGTCGTCATCTTCTAGGCGACTTAAATAATAATATTTCTTCGCCTAGAAGATGACGACAGAGCTTTTAGTCGTCGAAACGTCGCGTTTAAATATATTATACCCGTGTGAAAACCGAGAACTTTTTATCGAATAATTACACCGGGAAAGTCTTAACCTTTGAAAATGCCTAATTATTTAATACGTCTCAAACCCTAGTAAATGTTTTATATTTACTATGACGAATCACTGACCCCGACACAGAGTGCTGCTTTCTTAACTACACTTTACATTGTATATTAAATTATCACTGTTAAACAACCAATCACCAAGCTGAGGCGCTCGTCGGGATAATGGCACCGGAATAATGTTAATACAGTATCTAGTTTCAACTAGTGACGGTTCGTGACTTTCTGAAGTTATGTGTTACATCACACCAAGCAACATTTTTACGAGGATAACTATGTAAAATATTAATACTACTACAGCGACAGTGTCACCAACACTCTGACCGCCCCTTAATATACCACATTTGAAATTATGTATGCATTATTTCCAATAGTATATAATATTTAAATGTGGAATAATCTAACACCAAATTGACACGTATTTATGACACGAAAGTATTTTTTCCTTCGTTAATTTTTGGAAAAAGCCTCTGAGCAGTGTTGCATGCAGCGTCGTGCGGCAGATATTCGCACTATGATGCTCTTTAAATATTTCTTTCTTTAAAATACCCTTTGATTGTGCTTTTTTAAAATATTCCCCCAAAAAGGAGGAATATTAGTATTGTTTTGAAAACATAAAGTACTTTAGAATAAGATTTATGATTACTGAATAGTTCAATTTTATTTAGATTTCGAAGCTTTTGTCTCCTTATGAGGCTGCGTGTCTGTTTCAGTGCGCGACATGGCTCTGTTTGGGGGCCAAGTGCTGTAGGAATTCTAGCACAAGAATCAGCCAGTTGAGTTGAGGGTGTGAAAATTTGTACTGCGCATTTTTCACTCAAGTCAAAATTCCTGTGCTGACGCGGCATTAGCACCGAATGGCCAGCTGGCTGCTTTAGGAGGAGCTAGGGCAAGGCAAAGCGTGTAGTTTAAAGTCTTGGATATGGAAGCATAGATTCGCAGTGTTAAAATATTATGAAGGTTCTTAAAATTAAGAAAAATTATTTATTACTTAATTAATTTATGTGCTGTAACGCATGATCTCATATGCACGAGCCGCCACTGCTTTCAACAATATACATAACTTACTTAAAACAAATTATTATGCTTCTGTTACAACAAACACTGCAGACTTTGAAATTCGACTCAAAACTGATTTATGTAACAATAATTTTTAATGAAATGAAAAAATTTACACCTGATTGAAAATTAATAATAAGAAATTTAGGCAAATACAGACAAAATAAGTGATAATATAAGTACCACACAACGTTTCTGGGATCCTTGTCCCTTTCTTGAGGGCCTAGGCTCTTCTTAGCACCTGAAGAAAGGTACAAGGATCCCAGAAACATTATGAGGTACTTCTTATATTATCACTTATTTTGTCTGTTTGGCTATTTTTCTTATTCTTAATATTTTGATAATAAGTAAAATAGCCAAATACAGACAATTATAATACTCCAAATCCATTGTAAATCTTATTTAATAAATTTCTCCTTGTTTCAAAATAAAAAATGTTGCTGTTATTTCAGTCTATGTAGGTAATCTTTTATTGATGAGGAAAAGGATGCAGGTAGCTGAGAAATTATATGTTAAAGGTTTAGGTGTAGTCTCAAATTACTTATTTGTGAACTTTAGTATGGTGTATATGATGAAGTACCTGTAATTATGGAATTATTGATGATTTACTAAGAATTTTTTTTAGAAAAATATATGTCCATTTTGAAAAATAATAATAAGATAAAATAGCCAAATACAGACAAAGTTTCTGAAAACCTAAAAACGCAAGAACCAAGAGTGACACAACTACACGGTTCAGTTGAAAATCTCAAAAGTTTTCTTAGTACCTAAAGAAAGGAACAAGGTTTCCAGTGTAGTATTTAAATCATCACTTCTTTTGACTGTATTTGGTTATTTTATCTTATTATTAAAAATATAAGAGGTTATACATACCAATGAAAGTAAGTTGTGTGAAAGTAGGAAAGAATAGGTCTTCTTATGTTATTTTTGGCAAGACAAAAGAGGACCATTAGCAGTTCACTGTATTTGAAGAGTACAAAAAGAACTGACAAATTTTATGTAAAATAAAGTGACCACACGTCCCGATATTGGCGGGACAATCCCGTTTTTTGGTGGACTGTCCCGCGTCCCGCCGATTTTTAAAAATGTCCCCTTATTAGAAAATATCTGCATTTCTTATTTTAAATGTACTGTAACAATATATTACGTATTATTTATTAAGTATTATGGTGAATATAAAGAAATAAAAAATACATAAAATGCATGCAGAGTAAACTAAATTAGGAAATGTACCGAGTTAGATTTACTCGGTGGTGTTCGATCATTGTCGTTACGTCTCGGCTTAATTCAGATAAGTGTTTTCAATTTGACGTTCGGTTTGACTCATTATTTGATTCACGAAGGAAGAGCAATAGTCGCTACAACGTAACGGTCAATAAGGTAAAATTTAATACTCCTTTTTAGCCTTTGTAGTAATTTTTTATTTATTTCTAGTATTTACCCACAGAATAAAAGATGAGTAAAAAAGGAGAATGCAAATTTAATGAAGAGCTAAGCAGAGAATTTCCATTTATTAAAAAAACAAAATGGACAATATGGTACGGTGTGATAAATGCAATGCTGAATTTTCGGTCTCACATGGTGGAAAAAACGATATTACTAAACATCTAGCGACAAAGAGGCACAAAAGATTTTTGAATAATGCCGCTTCCTCGTCTAAAATGGAACAGCTAGCATTAGCGGAAGGGCTATTTGCTTTCCACACCATAAACCACAATCAAAGTTTCAGATCAATGGATTGTACGTCGCAAATGATCAAAACATTATACGACAAAAAATTTGCATGTGCAAGGACAAAAACCGAAGCAATAATTTGTAATGTTTTTTCACCATATTCGTTTTCTCAATTGCAGAAAGAATGAGAAAAATGCGCATTTATATCCATATATTCTGATGCTTCAAACCATAAAGATTTAAAATTATTTCCCACAATTGTTAGATTTTTTGATCCAGAAACAGGAATTAAAATTAGAATATTAGATTTTGTTTCATTGCCGGGCGATCGGATTTTCTGAAACATGTCAAAAATTTTATAATAACTGCTTGGAATATCTTGAAGAATGGACAGTTCAATTCGAAGATATTAAAAATTTTTATTGGGTGACATTAAAAAAGGAGATTTTATGGGAATATGTGGAAAAATCTTTTGAATATATTAGTAACCATTTTCCGAAAAATAATATTTGCGAAAATGATCTTTTTGATGAGTTTTCATTGGTAAAAAGATATGTTACAGATAGACAAATTAAATGTTGGTTGTCTGCAAATGTGGAAACAGAAAATGTACGGAGTTATTCCTTCATTTTAAACAGAATAATATTCCTTATCAAAATATTTTGAAAATTGTAGAATTAGCCCTTTCAGGAACAAATGCAGCAACAGAACGTGTTTTTTCTAGTATCAATAAAATATGGACAACTGAAAAAACGCAGTTGAACATTAAAACTTTAAAATCTATATTAAGTGTAAAATATAATTAACCAATTCATGTGAAATATTTCTCGACATTTTAATAAATGATCCGAATCTATTGCAAAGTATTCATTCGGATCACAAATATGACCGTGAAAGAAAATCATAATTTTTTTTAAATAAAAAATTTAATTTGATTAAAAATCATGATTTTCAAATAATTATTTTTTACAAATATTTTTATAGTTACCAATAATTATTAATAAATACATTATTGTACAAGTATATGAATGTATACAATAATATATATATATATATTTAAGGAATAATCTTCAAAAAGAAACAGGACACAATAAATTTGTCCCAAAACTAACCAAAATGTTTGTGGTCAATGCAGTAGCAATGTGCATTGCTGCACAAATCATCTATGGGGCGTGAAAATAAAAACAACAGAAAAATGCTGTTTGGTAACATTTTATAATGGAAATGATTAAGTGTGGTTTTAAAATATGTAAGGTCTAATGAGAATGTCTCTGAGCTTCTCATAAGGTCTCTTCTAAACTTAGTAATTGGGACTAACTTGATTTTAATTATTACACAGCTCAATATGGTTACAAGGAGAGGTGTGAACATATGTGTAATCAACTTTAGTTGGTTAACAGCTTTGCTGCTTGAGTTATGACTTACTTTATATTTGTTAAGTGTATATTCTTTTGTTTTTAACAATAAAGTGCTATTTGAATTATAGCCATTAACATGAGTGTGTATGTTTTAAATTTTAACTGTTTAAAGTTCAGATAGATATGTTGATATGTTTCCTTGTATTTCTGTTATTTTCTCCTAGTTATCTTGTTTCTTTTCCAGATTATATTTATTCAATTCTTGAAGTACAGCTGTTTGGGCTACTGCATTTTTTCATGTTCTTATATTCAAAATTCTGAACACTCAAATATCTTTGGCATTTATCATTTTCATTGAGTCTGTCTATTTGAAAGCTATTTTGATGGTTTTGTAACCACAATATTTTTGTGGGAATGATTTGGTTAGGTTGTAGGTTAAGAAATACAAATAATTAATACTAATGTACTGAAAAATAACATCGAAGAACATCTTAAACCTTCTGTCTTAATGAGAGAAACTTGTCTTATTCTGTCTGGAAAAAGGAATACTTACAGTGAAGTTCAGAACGCTAATATCTCACATCAATAGGCCCAGTGAGATAAACTTTCAATCTGTGTGTTGACAATCTTTCCAGAAGGTGCAATGATATTATTATTATTATTAGACTGATGGTCATACCAGTTTATATCAGCAAAAAAGGTGCCTATCATCCTACTGTAAAGACTAGGTTCAAGTCATGTGTCCATCAGAAATTTTAACATTTAATTTAGTTTTGTAGTTAATTATAAATATTATAAACATGACAGGCCCCTCTTATCCACTCATAGACCATAAACATACCTATGCTGTCTAATTAATAAAGTCCTCAATAACTTTTCCTGCATAATTTTATTTGTATACACTAATTTATTTTAAATATTTGTAAGAAGATTACACTAAAATTAAAATAAACATATTTGTTTTATTTTCAACTTCAAATGTACAGAAGATGACATTAACTACAGCACCATTGTAATAATAAACTAATGATTGCAGAATGCAAAAAAGAACAAATAATTGGTGAAATCATTTTATAAAATAATTAGTATTTTGCTGAAAAGCTTCATGAAAATTTGAACAATACAGATTTAAAAATTTGTTTATCTGTTATTTTTAACCTTGAAATTAATGAATATTACCTTTTCCTTGTGATTTGGTCAATTAATTTGTCTAAATTTGGACATATTTGTATCATATAACAGCAACATAGTTTTTTTAAATTAAATTAAAATTTTTAACATACTTATAGTATTACAGTAAGTTTTGCAACATATTTATATAGCTTACTAGCACAAATTAGTGCTGAAATACTACTTTACCATCATTATAAAAACATGTAAACTTGTATAACAAAATTAACACCACTTGAAGAATTGTGCTGGTGTGTGATGTATCTTTTAAAATAATATTACACTTATTTACATAGTCTCAATATATGAAAAATTCCTTTTGACCAAGGTAGTTTACAAAGCTTAAATATTACATTTTTATCACAAGTCTTTATTTATAAACATAGAATTATTTCTATATTAGTCCTAACACTTATAAAATGAAAGTATAACAGTTGATTCTGTTCTCATTGTGAAAACAATTTTAAAATTAATATGGTCAAATAAATAACATTTATAAAATTTCAGAAAATAAATATTAGTTATTAGCTTAGAAGAACTTTCTGAAAAATCACTTTTAATTTATTAACCATGAATTCACTTCACACAACTGAATTATTTGATAATTAAATACTATAGTCCTTCAGAATCTATTTGAAATGTCATAGATAAATAAGCTTTACTGGATATCGTGATGCACTGATATGGAGATAACAATGTAAGGTGTACTGTAACAATTCAAGAATGCATTTTCTGCGAGTATACTTTCCGTTATATATATCAATAACAGTTTGTATTAATTCAGAAGTAGTCTAAATTCCTATGGTTTATGTTAACAGTATTGAAAGATAATATAGTTTTGAATATTTATACAAATATAAACATAATACAATGCATTACTTTCACAATATGTGTACTTAACACATCATGTTACTATAATGAATTGATATTAAAGAAATTACAAATATTGAAGTGGTTTTTGTTGTTGTTATATGCAAACAAGCTGTCTGAATGAAAGATGTATCAAATGAAGAAGGTACATTTCTCTATAATTATAATGAAAATATCCACAAAAAAGCAACATATTCCAAGAAACCACATCAAAAGTCGGTGAGAAAAAGTGTAAAACTACCATATAGTGAATTTATGTAATAATTTGTTACACTAATTATTATAATATTTTAGACACAAATCAATATATTGTCTAGTAAAGCAGGTATATTTGTAATTCACATACATTATAGTTAAAGTATCAGGATTGAAACATGTCGACTGGACCAGGAATTGATCCCGAGTCTCCTGTTTAGTACATGAATGCTTTAATGAACTTAGTTATCCAAGTTGACTCCAGGCTAGTATGAGACTTTGCTATCCACTTCTTCTATAATTCACTTGATCACAATCCTCATGGTCTGTTCTTTCTGAATTAAATCATTGTTCCGTTGATCAATTCACATTAATATTCATCTTCATTGAGATTGTGACCCAGTGAATTGTAGGTTAAGTTAGGCTCTGGATATAATGGATATGGAAGTCTCATACTGGACCTGGAGTCCACTCGGATGGCTTAATTGTTTAAAGAACCTGAATGCTTTGTTGGAGACCCATGTTTGAGTCCCTATCCAGTGGAAAGTTTTCCATCTTTATTCTTTAATAACTTAGAATCCAATCAGAATTATGTCAAAATGAAGAAATAAATGCACAAATAATTTATTATTAGGTGTTAGTGTATTTTATGGTATTAAGCAGATAATTTCATGGTTCATGTGATCATAGCCATTTTCTTAAGTATTCAATCAAGGAGAAAAATATTGTGGCTAATGGTAATATCAAAATTAAAAACAATGCTGTTTTGCAAATTATGATCTGTCATATACAGAAAGAATATCACACAGTGATTACATTGTTATCTGCATGAAATATTACAAGATGTGAAATTGATATGATCCTTGATTCTATAAGAATTGCTGAAGGAAGAGAAAAATATTGGAAATGCATAAGAAAAGTCTGCATATAAAGTGCATTTTTATGATTTATTGGAAAATTAAAAGAATGTTTCATGCAAAAAAATTTATTTGCTCAGTCATTTGGTGATTCCAAAAATTAGCAAAAACTGTAAATTTTTTATGTGAAATAAAAAGTTGAATCAAAAGAAATAAATGGTTAATTTTGTGTTCTATGTGTTTTCATTGATACACTTTCAAAAAAGAATAACAATGTTTTAATGAAAGTATTGTTTAAAGTTCATGTATAAATAAAATCAATGCTGTTGGGTTTTAAATTGAAAGAAATATAAACTAAATAAAATAGTTTATTAGATTACTAACAGTGCCAATATATCTAGGGAATTTTTACAATTGATAAACAGTTTTCGGATTTCACTCGGGTGAAGCATAATATGCTACACCCGAGTGAAATCCGAGAACTGTTTATTGAACAATTATACCGGGAAATACTTCAATCTTTGATTCATTTTTACAAGCTTGTATTCTGGTATTGAATAAAATTGATATACTGAATATATTCTTGACAACATTATTGTAATTAGTTTACATAAAATTGGAAATGTACCTTTCTTACATTTTCAAAATATAAATGTTAAATAAATTAGTAAAGTGAGAATTTCTACAAGGCTTGAAATAAAATGTTAACTCCTAAGAAATAAATTTTATACCATAAGTTTATGATGAAAATAATATATATTTGTTGTTTTCTTAAATATTAAAAATAAATATTGTTTTTTTCCATCCATATTCCTTAATTAAATGTTACCATTGTTTTGTTTGATTTATAATTCCTTAATCATATTGGCATCTTTCAGAGATATTAGAAACACTGGATTAAATATTCTGCACATCAAAATAAAATCAATTTTCATATACATTATAATACATTATCACCAATAGTAACTTTTAAAAGTTTCATTTTATTAAAAATGTTAACACTATATATAATACATATATATATATATATATATATATATATATATATATATATATATATATATATATTTATAGAATCTTATGTACAGTTAAAGATCTATACAAACTGGATTTCTTCCAATATAATTGAGCTATTTATGCATTAAATAATTCTCAATTCTTCATTAAAATTGTTATATCTGGAGGTTAATTATATATGTACAATGTTATTTATATACATACTTAAATGTAACCAACATTAGTAGAATAGTATACATAGTAATATGTCAACAATATTGCATTATTTGAAAATTTGGAGTTTGCTTACAGTAATGAAGAGAGAGATACATGAAAACCAATATTTATACATTCAGTATGAACAAATTAAAATTATTGACACATGCAACCATGATTTATATGAATAATTTTTCATCATATTATACACTTTATTTTCAATATTCCAATATTATTGGACAGCAGAAAAGAAACCCTCATAAAATTTCATAAAATGTTTAATATGGACACACAAAATTATTATTGATGTACAAATTATATTCATCAATCTATCTGTTGAATGAAGTTTTAATGAGTTATAAATATGAATAATTAAATGTCATTTACAGTGTAAGAAAATTTGGAAGTGTAAATAATAAAAAACAATAATTTTTAGTGTCACTATGTTAGCATTTTTGAAGAAGACAAATCATTTTAGTATGTTATTGAAAATATATTTGATTAATTTTAACCTTGTGTAAATATATTAAATTTGTTTGTGTGAAGTAGTTTTAATTAATAAGCTATTTTTAAAAAATGATGTAAGTAGTATTAATAACTCATTAAACATATACAACTTTTAGACTGATGAACAATTGCCAGTTAATTGATTATTCAATAATTTTGTAAGTGATAATATCAACTTAAATAAACTATGAATTTAAATTAAGAAAAATTAAAAATGAGCATTTGTGCTTCTGCTAAAAACATACAACAATATTCACAACCTTAACCAGTAGTTTGAAAAATTAGCTTTAGTTGAGAAAACATGACAGTTAAAGAAGAATTTTAAGCATTCAATTCTGGTTATAACAAGTCAAATGTATTTGAAATAAAAATGGTGGATTTATTTGTTCCTTTAACATATTTCTAATTTTCCTCAAATTATGATGTCTAATTTTCCTTTACTTTTAATTTTACAAATATTGTTCTAATCAACAACAAAAAGTTTAATAGTGATCCTTTTAAAATTACTGCATAGTTGAGTGTAATAAGCTTTCTTTGTATCCTACATTTTTATGCTAAGTATTTGTGCTTGTAAACCATCTATGTGTTTGACTACAGTTTTTAGTATTTTCTTTAATTTATTCTGTTATGTAAAGATTGGTTCCACTGATTTGATAATGATTTTTATTGTAAGCATAGTTTTATAAATTATCATGAATATATGTAAAGATTGTGTGGCCTTGGTACAGGTAAATTATGACACATTTGAACATTTTAGTAAAATTATGAGATAAAATATTTATATAATATAATTTGTAATTGTTTTATTTTATAGGTTCAATTTGTTTGAAAATCCATTTGCTTTTTTGTTTGTATGTTATATTACAAAATTGAAATTAATGACTTTTCAGTTTAATATTGTTGAGCAGTTTCATGATTTAGCTATTCCCTTAAATGCTCAGTACTTCAAATATGACACCAAAATTATTTACCTTTATACAAAACATTATTAAATTAAATGTGCATAGCTAAACTAATTAAACAGTCTGGATAAAATTGTTAATTTTTCACTCAAAATGATATAGGTTCTTCAAAAATGAAAATTATTGAGCATGTGACCTTTCCACTACACAATGTGGAAATTATTGATTTTATTACTAGGATAAAATAAGTACAATAAACAAATAAAATTTTTGATGTAATCAACATAAATTAATGAAGATAGCATCAATTTGTAGCATTTTTATTGTATTTAATGAACTATCATGAGACAGTACTTCATCCAATCATTATAACTTTGATAGATTTCTTTAATATAAATGGGAATAAAATATGTTATTAAAGGGTAAGTAGTCATGAAGGTTGCTGCAATTTGATTATGTGTAGATAGTCAGAAATTCTTCAGAACTATTGAAAAGTATTTTTTTAAAAACTTAAACCACTGTTCATCATATTTATTTCTTCTTTCAAACAATTAAAGTAAGCAAAAAAAGCAACAGAGAAAGTTTGTATTCTTTTAGAATTATTATTGCTGTAATTTTAAAACATAAATATAAAGGATGTACACAATTAAAATTTTAATTTGGGAAGGGAGGTAATCTGATATACAGTTGCTGACTTACCTTAAATTGCAAATGGGGGCTGCTGGGCAGGGAACTAGTATTATGACAAACTTTCGAGGGCATGTGGAGAGTAGGTCATAACGTCTGGCTCACTTTCTATTCACTCTGCCATAATACAATTTTAAGGAAAATGTGACAATGCCAAGTTAAAGAATACATTTGGATAGATGCTATCTGTCTTTACTGTCCAATGTGTTATATATATAGCTGACTTACCTTATATCAATAGTTGGTCCAGTCAGGCTGGGCAAAATTAACAATTCAATTTTTGAGGGCCTGAGCCCCCTTCAGGATAATAGGTCTGAAATGCATTCTGGCCAGCACGCAGCTCACATCTACTATCCTGAAGAAGGGGGCTATCCTGTCTCTCTTTCCTATCCAAATGAGGTATTTATATAAAGTAAATATAGGTAATGTGACAGTCAAAATAAATAATTTATTAATTAAAGTGAATTACATTAATAATTAGTTTAATTAAATCAAATTGAATTAAAATAGTTAATTAAATTTGACCTGGTCACATTAACCTTTTGTGCTTTATATATATATATATATATAAATGATTCATACATATAAAATAAATAAGAAAACTATAAATACATGCATAATTAAGAGACATTTAATTAATAATTTAAACTATTAGTTTATTGTTGTCACCATTGATATTACTATTGTCTAGTTATAAAATGATGTCATAAACACTTTACCAATTAATGCATTTTACTTTTACTTTAGAGTGCAATATGCACAATCATATCATATTTTAAACACTATCATACTGTATTAAATACTTCAGGTGGTACAAAAATATTGCTATTTCACTATACTATACCTCATCAATAATAGTATTTTGTCATTGAACCAATCTTTACATTATTATCTATTGATTTGTTTACAAAAACTGAACCAATGTACCAAGGCAGGATCTAATCATATTTCATCATTACTCTATGCCTAAATGTAGCAATGTTGGCATATACATTGGAAGAACTTGTTGTTGGTCCTCACTATACCATAACAGCGCATCACAAAATTCGTTCAGTTGACCCAAAATACTGATATCTGACCCAAAAGGGAATTAATTTATGCATATTTAGATACACATAATTGTCTTTCTTTGTCTCTTATCAAAAAGTTAATACCATAAGCACCAATGGCTCTGAGTTCTTTAAAATTGTAGTGTTCCACAGAGATACATAAAGAAAACCACCCTCATGAATCAGGTGATGGGTATGTTTGGTGTGGTGGAGGTGGAAGTGTCCGTAGAGTTGGGGAATGTGGAGCCAACCCACATCCATTAGTTGAAAGTTGAGATCGCATGACAGGATGTCGCGACCTTGGTGTGTCCAAGCTCAGAGTTCGTTGAGATATCATATGATGGTGTCTCCTCTGAAATAATATTGTTTATAGAAAATTGCTACTTGTTAATATTACATTTATGAATAAGTGATTATATGCTTGTAATACAAATTTAAATAAGTTTCTGGTGGGTCTAGTACAAAATCACGACACACATTTGCCCGATGCACATTTTCCCGACAACAATATCCTGATTGACGTTTGCCCGACCGGTCAGGTCGGGCACATATTAATTGGGATAATGACCTGTCGAGCAAACATCAATCAGGATATTGTTGTCGGGAAAAAGTGCAGCAGGCAAGGGTATGCATTTACTTTATTGTCATGTTTTAATCTATTTCATTAGATACATTACCTCGCTTCTGTTCTCGGAATCCATAATCCTATGAACCACAGATTGTTCAGATTGTCTTAAGTTTTCCTCCTCCTCCTCCTCCTCCTCCTCCTCCTCTTCTTCTTCATGATGATGTTTTTGTTCTTGTCTCTCCATTTCCCTGGCGAGCATTTGTACTTCCCATGACACACCTGCTCCTTTGTCAAAATCATCTGTATCTTCTTCTCCACCACTATAAATTTAATTTTATATTAATTTATAAGTAAATAATAATTTATGACAGAATTTGTGTGCAGCTAATTTCAACATTACATTTATAGTACATTTATTTAGAAATTTTCTCATTCCAATATCACTTAAAAGAAAAAATACATTTATGAATAACAACAGCATATGAACTCAAATTAAAAATGTTAAGGACTTATTGTGTCCTCTACACCTAATAAGACTGACTATATTCACTTGGGCTGGTAGTTGGTTTCGTAGCTTAATTGGTATAGCCTCTGTGTACAGAGCAGAAGATCCGGGTTCAATTCTTGGTCAAATATTTTCAGCCTTTCCTTCATCTTCCTTTCCTCCCTACATATTGAACATATGCCTTGCTTTGTGTGTATTTCTCCCCTGAACATATGCTTTCATTAAATAGTGTATTCCCACTTTTCCCCTAATTTTTCCTTTACTTTCCTCACTATCCAAGTGTCTCACACCACTTTAACATATGTTTGGACAGTGAGGCAGATAACTATGATTGTGAAATCAGAAAACATATGTGTTTAATAGATTTTGCAGAAGAATTTGATCTTGTGTTATGTGATACGTAATTGAAGATGATGCTCATTGGAGAGTTTGTATTTAAAAGTAAGTGGATATTATTAACTTACATCATTGAGGAACAGGAACAATGATTTTGGCTCATGTTCATTGCATAAAAATGTAATTTGTGAACCTAAAACCAGTTAATGGTTTTAAGAGAAGAGAGAGGAAGAAACATACACTTTGGTTCAGCTGAGTCTGACTAACCATCTAAAGTATCTACACTTGCCCAACACACAAAATTCTACCCCTGAAACAGCTTAGTCTTGTATGAGTCTTGACTTATTTACTTCACTTGGAGTGGCTTTGCCAGGTGCATCACTGGAATTTTTAATCCCAAATATTCAAACAAGATGAGCAATCTAAGAGAATGAACTTACCCCTGAACACTTTGTAGTTTTCAAGCCTAAAAGAGGTCAACTACATTTTCTGCATAGTCTGAACTAGACTTAGATGAAAAACAATGTGTCCTACAATACATTATATATCTTCATAAAAGTAGAGTTAAAAGTTTCACCAAACCATCACATGCTCCTATGCAGACCACATACATTCATTCCTCTATCAAACCTGGTTGTTAGCTATGTTGCAAGAGATGGTGCTCCCTGCTCTTTAATTCAATCATTATTAATCTTCCACAACAGAAATATTAATACACTATTAAGGAGAATATAATTTATCCCTCCTCTTTCAACTCATATCAAATAAATCTGAAAATCTAAAAGAACCTTTCCTGAATAATTTGGCAACTACCAGAGCTCTGTCAAATGTATAAAAACACATTGAAAAGGATGCTTGTGCCTTAAGTCATGGTTTCACTAAATTTGATAATTTCTTCCACCAACTACCACCTAATTTCTTTGATGGTGAACTCCATTTGTTATAATTTTATTTTATGTTGTGGTTAAAGTGAGAAGATGGACAAACCATAATGAGTATAGGTATATTTAGCAATATTGTTGGTTAATGAATGTTTAAATTTTGCACTTTCATCAACAGTTATTGCACAATTATTAATTTTACTGAAAATTTCTTCAAATTAGTTACATAAAATTAAAAATTTGAGACTAACACACAAAATGATGATAAAAAATCAAAAAGTATATCATGAATAAGAAAGATAGCCAATTCAGACAAAGAAAGGTATAATATAAATACCACACTACGTTTCTGGGATTCTTGTCCCTTTCGTCAGGTGCGAAGAAGAGCCTAGAGCGACACAACTGCGCTTGTCAGTTGACAAAACTTTTGAGTTTTGGGACAAAAGAGACAACAATCCCAGAAACAATGTGTGATATTTATATTATCACTTTTTTTTGTCTGAATTGGCTATCTTTCTTATTCATTATTTTCAATCAGATGTAAATTTTTTCATTTTAAAAAGTATATCAAACATGTTTAATTATTAACAAAGGAAAATGTGGTTATTATACACAACAGACAAAGAAAACATTCCTAAAAATATAACTGTTCAGAGAGTCACATGAGTTGTAACTGTGAGTAGGACACTACACTAACATGATGAGATGATAAGCTTTAAATCTATTTCCTTTCATTACATAAACATTAAAATAAATGGAAAGGACTGGAATATGAAATATTAATGTACAGAATCAAATGTTATAATTCTTAAAGAAAAGAGTACAATGCAAAACATCAAAATTGTGTAAGGAATGTAGGTTTTCCTGGTGTAGTTGCTGGGTAGCGTCGTTTAATATACACAACGTTTCGATGGCTTGCACCTGAAGAAGATGGCGGTGCAAGCCATCGAAACGTTGTGCATATGAAACGATGCTACCCGGTTGGAATCCCGAGAAAACTTCATCCATCAAAATTGTGGTCCCAACCAATATTGATATTATTAAATTATACATAATTTTTGTTTAATTTTTATTATCATAACCTTTTCCTAATGTTTGAACATATTTTGTGCAACAATTTTCATTTTACACTTATACATGGCAACCTTATTATACCTTGTGATATCGATGTAGAGGGTCGATGAAATAGGAGGGAGGAAGAGTTTAGTAAAGGTGAATAGGAAATCAGTAATGTGGGTGTTCGAAGCACCTGAGTGACAGTTGAGGATCTGCTATTGGATGGTTTGATAATAAGAGGAACACTATCAAAGTTTACAAGACTATGTTTATTGATAGTTAAGCAGTCAACAACAAACTACAAAATATGATAGAAATAAAGAGGGGCTAGAACATAGGGTAGTTCTAGGAGTTCCAAGACAGAAGATGTCTCCACATGCACCGCTATATAAGAACTAAACATCAAAGCAGTGGACAAAGGGTTCTTCACCAATATGCTAAAACCATGGAAGGTTCGAGAGAGCCAAAACGGCTGCCTCTTCCCCTTCAAGTCATGCTATGCAAAAGAAGCGCTGAGGACAGCATTCCACGGTCCATCCAGGTCTCAAGTAACATGAGATCCTGCCACAGCACCTACTCAGGCCAACTCAAGAAAGGTAGTCATGTACATATACGACACCTTAAAGAAATATGCAATCTCTTTAACTTTTCTAAATTATCGTCTTGAACCAGTCTTCCCCTATAAAGTGGAATTTGGAGGCTCCCATTGTCTGTCTGATTTCTGCATATTAATCCAAATTGCTGTCATGACATAACAAATCTCTAGTACTAAGGATTTCACACACAGCAAATATATATTTGTTTTATATTGAAAAGTTACCTGTTAATATACAAAATTTTATTCATCTTTAAAGTGACAATTAGTTGAAAATCTCACTAATGTAAAACTTGGGCCTCTTGTTAATATTTTACCAAAATACAAACAAAACAATGATTTGTGTAATAATTGTTGTGTATGATAATACCTGCTGCATGAATTTGATGAATCCTCTGAAGACCCACCAAGAGGTAATGAAATTGAATCACTAGGCCAAGCTGGAGGAGGAAGGATTCCAAGTTCAACTCGCTCTTCACAAGACACTTCTTCCCATGATTGCCTCTTTCGACTCACAGGAGATGCCCATTCATGACTGAATCTTTCTGGAGATCCCAAAACAGTATCAACAGAGTCTCCTCGCTGTAAAATAACAAATTCATCAACTATGTTATAAGTACCATTATAGCAGAAAGAGATTAAGAAAACTGTGTGGTTGCCTTAAATTAAGTGCTTGTGTTGTCATGCTGGATAGTATAAGGCTTTTCAAATTTTGAAAATATGAAATGTTTTTCCTGTCAAATTTATTGTTTTTGTTTTATAATTGAGGTGATTCTGGCACTAATTTTAAGACTATTTTATGTCTCTTTTCCCTTCCACATTAATTATTTTGACAAGGTCACATCATCCTTAAACAGCGATGGTGACTTACCTAAAATCAATAGTTGGTCCAGTCTGGCTAAAGTGAAAGTTCCTGAGGACCCCTTTGTCAGGAAGGAAGATCTAAATTGAGTGTCATCTGGTCACAAATTTAAAATAAAGTACACCAGCCATAAGATAGCAACAATCGACACCCAACAAACACTCTGTCTCTCTCAAGAAAAGGTCACCACAATGGAAAAATAACATAAAAATACATACACACATACATCCATACACACACATATTAGAATGGAAGATAAAAACTAAAGAAAACAATAAGAAGTTAAAAAGTAAAATATTGATATAGGAAAAGGATAGAATGAATCATATAATAGTAATCATTATAACAATTATCATAATATTATGCTGAAACAAGATTTCAACACAACATCACAATGAACACTATAACAAAATCAGAGGACTTCGTGCTGGAAGGAGAGTTCCCATAGGGCAGAGTTTGCAATTAATTTGATAGATGATGTGGGAGGAGAGAAAGGTAGTTTTCTTTAATTTTATAGGTGGCTATTTGTGGAGTATTTTGGAGGATTGTAGTAAATTGGAGGATGGAGCAGACATAGCAGCTGTACCACCTCAAGGCAACCATTGAGCAGGTGGGGAGTATAGTGGTAAGGATGCTTTTAAGATCTTCAAAACATCCTTCCCTTTATACAACCCATCTGCACAGGGGTTGCATTCATGTAAGTTGACTTCATTGTCTCTCTTTCCTACATAAATGGCGTTATTTAATTTGACCTCATCACATTTTCCCTAAGTGTTTATATATATATATATATATATATATACATTGTAATGTTAAATATTGATTATTTGTTACTTGAAAATTTAAAAAAAATTCTCATAAAACAAAAACAATAAATTAAAAAGTCAATTAACAAAAATGTTTGAACACCAGCAGATCTAGCCTGAGAAGACTTATAATAAAGTATACTGAATTTACAATATATAATGAATTTACTCTGGCACTTAAAATATGAATTTAATTGATGGGACTCCTTTTCACCAGGGTAATATGTTTTTTTAGCAGTTATCATTTGACAGAGCTTTCCTGTTTACTGTGTAACTATATGCTGGAATGAAAGCACTTCACATGAGTAATTATGGTGATTATTATCTTACAGTCCTCCGTAAAACCATCACCATTTGTTAATCATCTGCAGACAGTCCCATAGCAGATCACAGGTCTGGAACATGCTATCTCCAGACACTGAAGCAGCAAAATGACACCATATTGAGTCTCTGGGCAATCTTCTTGTAACTTCTTGACCAATTCTAAACTCCTTGACTTCTCCAGGGTGTGGAGTATATATCTCTCTTGTGCCCCTCGCATGATACAATAAAACAGATTACATTGTGCTTATTTGGACATTTCCTGGTCATGTGTACAAATTGTCTGAAGATGCCTTTTTCAGAAAGCTTTTGTTCACATGAATTTGTTCCAAAGTGATCATCTGGGCCCGTGGAAAAGGGTGTCCATGCACTGCTTTCACTTCTGAGTGTTGTTCATTACAATATATATATATATATATATATATATATATATATATATATATATATATTGTAGTAATTAGTAATTAATTCATTATTATAATTATAAAGTTGGATTGTGGAGGACTTATTATTGGATATAAAGCATACACCGCAACAAGGCGGGGAGACAAAGAATGTATTGTTGGAGTTAAGAGAGTGTACGCGCTCAAAATCTACGAGACGAAGTTGGTTAGTCGGACGGCAGACACAGATGCAGGCAGACATCAATTCAGAAATTTCAGATTGTAAAAAGTTTAGTCAGTCAGCGGCAAGACGCGAAAGGAAAAAGTCTACGTCGAGAACTGGGATATTAGCAGTTCGGTCCACATAGAAAATAGAAACTGTAAAAGTTTGCGGATCCAGAATTATGAATAGGGCTATCTAGGAAGTCCAACGGCGAGCTAATAGTTTACATAAAACGCAAGTAACCAGTTTTGACGGAGAGACTTATAAAATCGCAGTTTGGAAGCAGAAGTTTTGCTTCACAAACTGAACAAATTTTCGCATAGAGAGACTTTGAGGAAACCTACGTCCGGAAACTGGCTGAGGGTGAGATGATCGAGGTTCCAGGATAGCAGAGATCCAGAGCAACTACCGTGTGTTCAAATTCTAATGAGTAGAATCAGTGATATCCCCAAATCGTGTGTACAGAAAAACCAAAATTGAGACCTGGGCGGCCGTAAGTAGAAAACTCTAAAATTGATTGTAAACATCTTTTAAAAGATATGTCAGATCGTTCTTTAATTATTCACTTCGTTAATTATTTACTTCTTTAATTGTTTAGTTCTTTAATTTAAATTCAATCTTTAGTCTTATTTTCGTCCGCAATTAATTTCGTCGATGATCAGACGAATTAATTTACCTAAAAAGCTAAATGTAACTAAATGTAATTGATTGTATAAAGTTCACCCGTTTATCAAACCCAGATCCGAAAAACCTGAGATCCGAAAAACCTGAGATCCGAAAAATTATTGTAATTTAAAATTGTTAATAAATTTGTGTAATTGTTTCACTTTATAATCTTTTATATTTTGAAAGACTTTTTTATTACAATATATATATATATATATATATATATATATATATATATATATATATTTAGATAACATTTAGATAGGAAAGAGAGATGGCAATGTCAACTTACCTGAAATCAATAGTGGGTACAGTTAGAATATTACAAATTGATTTTGTATTGATTTCAGGACTTTGCTGTCTCTCTTTCCTATCTAAATATGTTATTTAATTTGACCTTGCCACATTTTCCTTAAGTGTTTTATATATATATATATGTATGTACAAATATATATATATATATATATATATATATATATATATATATATATATATATATATAGTATGAGTATATATAGTAATACTGCCAGAATAATTAAAACAATTGGTATGAAAAGGAAAGAAATAAAGGTGGAGGCTTATCTGAAATTGAAGCTCAGCTTTGTCATTCAGGACAGGAGTAGTTTTAAAATTTTCTCTTTTCAAGAGAATTAAGACACATTTCTGTGCCAGCCAACACATCACATGCTCTTATCTACTGGATAACTACCAAAACTCACCCTTGCCATTATAACAAATGGTTTCCTAGCCTATTTTCCTGGACTACAAAAATTCCAACGCTGCCCAGTTAGCACAATGCTCAGTTCTGCTGTCCTGGGGAAGATGGCCAAAGCCCTAAAAAATTAGATATGCTATTACTTTCCATCTTGGTTATACCTACTGTCGATTTAAGGCAAGTCATCCACTCTGTTCACCTTTCCTATCCAAATTAGTTGAAGTTGGAAGTATTCTATTCCTGATTGGGAAATAGCGTGTTTCACTGTAAATTGGCATGCCAATGTCTGCTCTTGTTTAAAATGAAAAAAAAAAATATATATCTGATTGAAAATAATGAATAAAAAAGATAGCCAATTCAGACAAAAAAGGTAATATAAATACCACACAATGTTTCCAGGATCTTTGTCCCTTTTGGCAGGTGCTAAGAATAGCCCAGAGAAACATGACTGTACTTGTCAGTTGACAACACTCAAAAGCATGTATTTCTATAGGTTCTTCTTAACACCTGACGAAAGGGACAAGGATCCAAGAAATGTTGGGGGTATTTATGTTATCCTTTTTGTCTGGATTGGCTATCTTTCTTATTCATTATTATGCTCTTGTTTATTATCTGATTTGGCCATCCAGTTTGTGAAAAGGAATGGGGTAATGGTCCAAAAAATGCATGAAAAGTTGTCAGCAGTTTTTTTGGAGGGGAGTGTTTTTATAGTAAATTATCAATTTCTATCATCACTACTTACAACAAACTAAACTTTTATTGCATTTAGAATCATACAACAGACAATTTTCAGCAATTTGTTGTGAAGTTAGAAGTGAAATTGCATGAAGTGTACACTTGGGTGCCAGTCAGTGATTGGGAAAACATAATGGTTCTTAGAACTCCAAAAATGCTTCTTAGATCACTTAGACAACTGTCAAAATCTGGTACATCATCTCCAGTGGGAATTTTGCATCTGAATTTTTAAGAATTTCCACACCTTGAGCTTGCAAACTTGTTTGAGCTACTGACTTCTAGTTTCTTGTTTATTATGACAAAGTCTGCAAGTAATTTTAGGTCCATACCTTTGTCTGATTCATTACTTATTCTATAAATTGCATCTACAATTGGGATCTACAAAAATGAGCTGAAATACCATAATTTTTACACACTACATAGAATTTTTTTGCATTGTTATTGTCAAGCAAACAGTTTGCCTTTCCTCCAACACTGCAGCAGCTTCATTTTCAGAGATGGTCCCTACATATACCCTATATTTTTTAGCATCTCCAATGTCTGGTTCAACATTCTCTAGACTTTCATCTGTAACTATGCTATCGACAGCCTCTCTGGGCAGATATGTGGTACTAAGCCCCACTTTTTCTTTGTTGTCAAAAATGGTCTAAAATTGGGTTCAGTGAATTCCTTGGTGAGAAGAACAGCTTTTCATGAATTGAATAAATTGGATACTCTCAGCCCAATGTGTTGCTTCATTTATCTGCATCATATTCTGAACATCCTGGATGACATATTTGAACGAACCTAGGATTTCTTGGCATTCTTTGTATTAGCATAACTTTGACACACATTCTCTCCCATTAACTGATTGAGGCATGCTTGGAGCATCTATACTGGTGAAGATTTCAAGTAACTGGTAAGAAACTTCTTGTGTTAGTTTGCCACCTACAGGACAACCTTGCATTAGCACATGGAACTTTGATTAGGGATTTCCTACAACTTCATAAAATGGCTGGTCAAAGTAGCATTTAATACATTGGCTATTTGTATTACATTGAAAAATGGCCACACCTCTTGACTAAAGTGTGAAACAGCATTCAATTTGGGAAATTGCCGAACTTTGAGCTTTGGCCATAAAAAAAAGACTCACAAATTATATATAAAAAATAAAAGGTAACAAACAATAAGCATGAGACAGTATAACAATTCCAGAAACAAACCATAAAAGGTTGATCATCTTGATCAGAGTGGTCACTACTGCTTTCTTCTCCTCCGTTTGCAATAGATGATGTTTGTTGTCTCAGGTGATGTCTTGGGTTCTGCTGAAATTAGGGGATCAAAATAATTATAAAAAGTTAATTTTTAAGACTATTTATTTTTACAAGTCCAATAAAAGAATTTATATATCAAAATCCCACCTCTAGTTCTTGAATTCTCATTTGAAGCTGTTGTATAATTTCATCCCTTCTCTTTACTTCTGCTTCCAAAGACTGGAAATGACACTGGAACTTGTTTTGGATTTCTTCCTGTGTGTAGAATATAATAAAAAATATAATTCTAAATAATATTTTTTATATAAAAATGCCATGAAATTGAAAATTAATTTTTGTTGAATTCAGTCCCAATTTTTCTAATTGAAGGAGTGAATAAAAAAATACTTACAGCTCAATTGGAATTATGGTAATGTCCTTTTAATTTTATAGTACATAAATGTTGACATATTGTCACCTATTTGCTGTGAATATATATAACTCAATTCGATTACTAAAGAGATACAGCGATGTCGACTAACCTGAAATCAGTAGTTCATCCAATCTGGCATAGGTGGAAGTTCAAATTGAAGAACTGTATATATATATATATATATATATATATATATATATTGTAATACTAATTAGAGGCCAGTTATTATTTTAATAATTGGATTGTTAGTGGTACCAATTCTTCAAAAGACAACAATGTGTAGGCTAGCTTTGTTGTGAGCCAAGGGACTGTCTGGAGCAGTTGGTCTGTGTTGTGGTCGCGTGAGGGAAAAGTTGGGAGCAGAGAACAAACCGTGTGGTCCGAGTATAAATCCTGCTGAGAAAGTTACAAGTTTTTTTGAATTTAAGTATAAAGTTTGGACAGCGAGAGACTTAGGAAAACTGCAAAGAGTAATAAAATAATTAGTGCCACATTAAGATTCCTATGTGTACTGAGACCATCATCAGTTTCCACATAAAGACAATGTGTAACTATATGTCTGACTACTGATCCAGAGGTGCAGCAGTTCCAGTTCCCGGAGGAAAATTCGATAACTATGACCATGTTTTGGACAATCAATTGTAGAGTCAGTGATCTTATGGCCTATTAGCGTAAATTGTGAGCCTGAGCCCAGGAATCTAAGTCTGGTACCAGCCAAACTTTTTTGTAAGTAGAAATGAATTTAATTAAGTTTGTTTTGTAAACGATAGTTAAAGGTATTCGTCAGATTTCATTCTTCTTGTTTTGGTTTTGATTGTTAATTTCTTAATTTAAAAATTCTATGATTGTGTAACATAAAAGGTTGTTCTTTACTTATCAAGCCCCTGAAAGAAGAGCTATCAAATCTCTAAACATTGAAAACTTTAAATGTATTTAACCTCAAAGAAAGTGTTATAAATTTCTATTGAATAAAATAATATTGTAAAGTTTAAAGTATTAATTATTTCCCTATCCTTCATTTTTTTAAATAAAATAGTTTCATAATGAACCATCAATTTAATAAAACTGCAAATTAATTGTTTAAATAATAATTAAAATTTTGTTTAATTAATACATTTAATAATTACATTTTTGGTTTTCACAAAGTGGGGAAATCCAATTGTTAATTAACCCTTCTTTATTTAATCATTACAATATATATATTTTCTCATAATACTGTATTTATTCAATAATGGATGCTCCTACTACTCTACTCTACTCTATACATTCCTCTTCTATTTATCAATAATAAGACTATATTTATATAATTTTCCTGGTCAGGAACTTGACCTTGTGGCCGAGATGGTTACGGTGTCTGTGTACTGAGCTGATCATGCAGGTTCCTGCCTAGGTCAAATATTTTCATTCTTTCCTTCTCCTTCATTCCTTCTCCCTGCTTTGAACATATGCTTTTCTATGTGTGTGATTCTATGCTTGAGCAAATGAATTCACATAATGATTATCCTCCTATTTATTTCTATCCCTCCTCACTATCCAAGTTTGAATGTGACTTCATCACCAAATTAGTATATATATATATATATCATGATTTCGAAGAATGTTAGAAAATCTGGTTTATGTCTTGAGAAAAGTTGGATTTACAATCTCTCAGACATAATTTGTTATTTTTTAAAGTGTCTTAAGACAATATGCAGATGTGTCTGTCAGTCAAACAAGTATAGACAGTTGTTGGTTGTTGGGCCATGGAAAATTTGGAAATTTGAATGTCCGTCGAGTGGAGGGGATGATATTTCAGCAGTAAGATGTTAGTTGACCAGTAGATTTTGGACAAGGAGGATGTAGTTTTCAAGAGAAAAAGATGTAAGAATCAAGTGGCAGATTTTCAGTCCGGAAGTATGGCCATTGAGTTGAAGATTAGATTTGGTTAAGAAGATGTAAGATTTCAGTGATAAAGTTGGGAGAAGGCAGTTAATAGTTAGAGTACGCCATTAATCTTGATTGCTATATTTTTAACATTTTGTAATAATTGGTGTCTATACTTGTGAACTGTTAATAATTGAGATTACTGTAATATTGACTGGTGTGTATGGTCAAAACATATTGGACTCTGGTAATAATACTGTTTGCTGCAACATTGATTGGTGTCAGGGTTTGGTGATAATACTGGTTGCTGTAACATTGACTGGTGTCCACTGTGAAAGCACCTTGTGATAATGATAATGTTGGTTGCTGTAACATAGAAGGGTGTTCATGGGTGAAACATTTTGGGGTCCATAGAATAGAACCTCAATTGTCTGCAGCTTGTAAAGGATTGAATTGAATGTGGAACATTGTTCAAGTGTGTGAAAGAATGTAAAATTTTATGCACATCATGTTTAAAAAAGTAACAGTTATATAAAATATTTGGTTTGTATGAATTGTGTGGTGAGCTAAAATTTTGGATAATTCTAGAATTGGTATGCTGAGTGTTTATTTTTATTGTAAATATTGCATAGTTTTTGTGCTGTCAAATTTAATATTTTCTAATTTTAAATTGATGATATTTTATATTATAAAATACATGAGATTATTCACATAGGTATTGCAGAAATAAAATCTGAATGTATAGAAGCATTCAATGAGAATGTTGTAAACACCAAAGTAGAAACAACTGAATTATCAAAGAAAGTAGAGATATTGGAGAATAAATATTATGAAAATATTAGTAATATGCAAGATGTAGAAAATATTAGTGATCATAGAGAGATGCAAGATGTTGATAAACTAAAACATGAAGTATTATGAGAAGTAGGGATAGAGGAAAGAGTTAAGGAGATAGAAAATAATTATGACGGAATAGTAGAAATATTGCAGGAAGAAGGTATAAATCAAGATAATACTGTGATACTTGATCACAAAGTAACTAAATTAGGGACAGATAATGGAATTCTTATTACAAATAATTCATTAATGAATTTAGATTTGCAACTTATAATAATTAAAGAAATGGGATTTGAAAATTTAAAACAATTTATTGGATATTTAGAATATTATTTAAATATAAGACCTATTCATAAGTCTTTAAGATTAAAAATGCAGGCAGTAGGAAATAATGAACTTGGAAAAATATTTTATTGACGATGCACAAGGGATCATTCAAAGAAAATTTTGGGAGAATCAGCATCAATCAAAATATGAATTTAGAGACACAGGATAAATTCCAAATTAATTACTACTCATGAATTACAGGAGAAATAAAATTTAATTTTAAATATTGATTTTAATTAATTTCTTAAATGAAATAAAATAAATTAAAATATTTTTTTGTAGCAATAATAATATGATTAAAGTTTAATTTTATTTGAATAATTCTAAGAAAAATAAATTAACTATTTTTATAGCACATACATTACGATTTAATGCATCATGTTTAAAAAAATTGAATTGTATTAATTTAATTTGATTAGTTCAATTTATTTCAATAATTGAATAATAAAAATACTTTTATAATTTTTTACATATATTTTGTTTTGAAAATGCATATAATTATGACAGTAAATAAAAATTTGAAATTTAATAATAGTTCTTTTTAAAGAAATGATAATACTTTGCATCAATATGAAACAATGATTTGTAAATATTTAGTAAAAAAAATTATATGAAGTAAATTAAGAAATCTGATGGTATAAAGGTAACAGAACATTAATATTGATAAATTGAGATTTCACAATATATTTGCATTTTTCAAACTAAATTTGGGGCATATTGTAGACATTACAAATATGCAATGAATTCATAAATTTTTTCTTAATTATTGGTGGCATAACTTGGTAACAGATGTGTCTGTTGATAGATGCGTAATTTTGGTTAATGTTAAGTATTCTTGTGTATCGTAAAGTTTTCCTTTGGTGGCTAGAACATGAACAATCAGGGTTGGAATGCGAATGTTTTTGTTTGTGCCTGAAAAATCAGTCCAAAGTTCAGCTCCTCATCGATTGGATGGTCGCTGAGATGCATCAATGTCAAAACATGTGCTTGCTCAGTGTGAGGCACGGAGAGTGTAAAAAGGGTGTAATACAAAAATTGTACTTTAATGCCACATGTTGTGTAGGTCAAATCCATTTCTGAGTACTTAATGTTTCATGTCTTGAGAAATAAATTATTAAAAGGCTGCTTATTTATTTGATAAAATAACCTGGCACTCAAGAACCGATGAATCTTAGGATTCACACACATATGCTAGACTCATCAAAGTTATTCCTCATCACAGAAATAGAGTTGGCATAGTATCATTGTAGTTGTTTCCCAAAAACAGTTGGCCAAAAGAGTCTTTTTTTTACAATATATATATAAATTTTTTTGTTTTTCACAGAAATTAAATTCTGTTTTTTACAGTATAATTGCAAATCATTAACTATGGTAGTACATGTAATACATAGTGACAATTTTCTTACCAGGTGTCCTTGGATGACTTGTTTAATTCCAACAATGATTTCTCCAAAATACTCTTCTTCACTGTTGTTATGTGGTGGTAATAAAAGAGATGGACGTAAAAAGTTTTTCTGATTACTTGCTGCAGACATGAGAAATGAAACTTGGGGTGGTGGTTGCTTTCTTTGTGGAGGAATTGTTGTTTCTGGAACTATAATTAATACCAAATTTTTTTGTGTGCTATTCAAATTTCAATTTTTTTATTAAATTACTAAAATGTTACTGGATACCAAAATATAAAACTGAAACACTTGAAATTTATGTGTTACCTTGCAACTTATAAACTATAGTTTATAAGTTGCAAGGTAACAAAATTTCACACATAAATTTCTGTGTTAAGACACTATTAAGCTTTACTTGAAAATAAATAATACACCAATATACCAATTACAGTATTTTGGAGTTTTCTGTTTTCCTTCATTTTCCATGCATTAAACATATGCTTTCATTTTTGATTGTTCCTATGCCCGGACATATGCATTCACATAAAGCTTATTCCCAACTTTCTATCCTTCTTCACTATCCACTTTGCCAACAAATTACAGTTCTTAACATTATATATATATAATGCAATACTAAAACTATTAGAGGTGAGTTTTCTACAATCAGCCAACTTTCACAATGTTGCTGTGTATCCCTGCTGATACCATTCTCACACACTATTATTCAAACTTATTTGCTGTGACAGAAACAGATGCCATGTCAGCCTAATTCTTCATAAATCCCTAATTCCGCAAAGCCTATCACCGAAATTTCCACAGTGAATTAAGGAAATTATTACATGCCTCTCCTCACTTACTAACTAAAATGCACTGCAATGCATTTTCTACAGGTAAAAGCAAAATACCTCTTCATTGAAACATCAAAACCATAATAGCTCTGTTAAATGAACCATAAGGCATTTCCCACAAGCTGCATGTGTGGTCAGCAATGATTCCAACTTCATCTATTGTTACACACTATTTGTTATAAAAGCCCTATCCACAATCTTATTTGATGTGTATTTCTCAGAACTATTATTCAAGTGTGATTTAATATTCAGTCACAGGTTTAAGACTTACTATTCTTTCATTAAAGTATCAGGATGGAAAAATCTCCAGATACTTTAATTCAATATGATTTCATGACATCTATGACTTGAGCTTGTGAAAGTTTTCTCTCTATTCTTAAATTAACTATTCGTTCATTATATTCTCAAATTATTCTTTTCCCTCATACCTTAAAGTAAAGGAAGATAACATGCTCTAAGCACATGGATTGGGTGCACTCAAATATTTCTTGTCTTGAAGACACAATTAATTCCCCAACACAAACCCCCTAATTTCTTCCACAAGGAATTACTTTTAATGAACAGAAGCAATGCTTACATCAGAGCTCACCTCTAACAGCTATGAAACAGAATTAACAGATTAGGATAGAAAAATATTGACTGGAGTGGGAATCAAACCTAGGAGTTTGATGTTGCTTGGGAAGTAATTCCACATTAAATTAACTGCATAATTGGTGTTTGGGATTTTGAGAAATTCTCACCAGGAATGTAGCCCATGTGTTCATAGCATGAAGATATCACCTATGTACTGGACCTAGCTTAAAGGTTTCAGTGGGGATGTAGTCATGTTCTAGTTCTCCTATTGACAGGGGATCATCTGGGTGCCCATGGCTGTGCCATGATGGTAGTTCTTGTTGTTAAAAAAAAGTAATTCCTGGCGAGGACAAATTGTATATGTATAAGTTACTAAATCTTTAATGCTCAACACTAACCTGCTGGTGGAGGAGACGGATCTGTTGGAACTGGAGGACTTTTGGGAGGTGATGGTGGTGGAGACTGTAGAGTGTCACGATTAAAAGTAACACTCTTAGTGAGTTTTGAATGACGTGCAGCATAACCTTCGACAGTTGGAGCTCTCATCAGCTTTCTCATGTCCACCTAATGGATCAAATGATTTTTAAACATGTTAGTTATAAAATGAAAATACCACAAATTTACTAAAACATTATACGAAAAAAAATCCAACTGTTTGAATATATGCATGAAAGTAAATATTACAAGAAATTTAACTTGTGAAACGTCATTAAACATACAAATTTACGTCAGTAGTTTCGAGTAGTAAATATTTCATTGTAATATATAAATATGAACAAATGATGTCACATATGCAACATATTTATTTCTTTTATGACAGCCCGCACGAACTGGGTCAACAATGGGAAGGTGCAGGGTGGCAGTGGAACAGCTGCCACGTAAGCAGAGTGATAATGTATTAGCGCTAAAAAAGTTGTAGAGTAATTGTCTGATCCGAGAAAACATTACTACTGATTCATGCTGTAAGTCGTGTAGGTGTATGTGTGTTTGTATATATGCATAAATGTATGTGTATGTATGAATGAGATTCAAAAATGAAAATAATAGAGAAAAGTTAAGTTGGCACCAGACATGTTAGATCTGCTGAGTTGAGTGTTTTCTAGAGTCAGAAGAGTACACCGCGTGGAAATTGTGGCGAGATGAGATATAGCAACGAGTGTATACTATGTGAAAATGTGTACTAATTATAGGAAAATAAATATTTGATTGATAGTAAATAAATATGTATTTAATTAAAACAACAAACATTAATAGTCGTATAGACATTTGTGCACTATCGAATAGGGAACATTTACAAAGTGCAATTAATGTACTTTACGCAACGTATTATCTAAATTGAGAATTGTAAAAAATAAATGTGTGTAATATGTGACGTTCAACAAAATTTTGGGTTATGATCACAGAATTTCGTATATTCCATTTTTGGGAAGAACGTTACTAATAAGAAAAACTGACGAATTATTTCACGTGAGATTCGTTTCAGATATTGTTATGTGCCTATATATAATTTCACATTGAATGTAAATGTGTAAACGAGATTCGTTTCAAATATTGTTATGTGCGTATATACAATTTCAATTTGAATGTAAATGTGTAAAGGTTACGGGTGATGGTAAAAACAATACTATTATTCATACTTAAAGCAATAATTTGTGGAGCTATTTTCGTTTCATTTAAAATGATAATATAATATTCAATGAATTTCTTAGCCTTTAAATTAACATCGGTCGAAAGTATGTACGGGACTAGGAACATTTACATTGAATTATAAGTGTAATTACTGTACTTTATGCAACGTATTTCTCGAAATAATAAGTTTAATTATAACCAGCAACAATATGAAAGGTTATACAATCCGTCCAACTAATGTTATTTTAAAAAACTTGACTTTTAACGGGGCATATTTAACGGGATCATATTTAATAAAAACTTGATAATAAAGTAGAATACCGTTTTTTGTCGTTCGTGTTTCAGAAACTAGGAACCTCGTTCCCATTACGTCTTAACTCCATAGTGCTGTAATCGTATTTTAATTTAAGTAGTTTAGAAAATGTATGATATTGGCTTGGTACATTTGTCCCACACCAAAATAGACTTGATTTAACGTATTTTAAAAAATTCTCTATGGATTAGACTAAATAAAAATCTCGATAGAAGCCAATGCAGTACAATACCAAACTCGGAAATATTTAATGTGTGCTACATATATAGTTTTAAATACTGCCTATAAAAGAAAACCACTCAAAAATGCACTGAAAATATGGCTCACCTTGTACACAATAATTTGTTAGATGTATTGGACAACATAATGAGAATACTAAAATACTCAGGATGTTGTTTAACCATGCTATTAATTCTGCAATGTGTCAATGCAACTTAAAAAAAGAGTCTAAATTATTAATACTTTTACCTGGCTTTGTATCGAACTAAGTGCTTGACCCTGTTTGGATGCTCCATTGCTAATAGAAGAGGAAACTGTAGGTTCTTCTGTCGACTGAACAGTCATCTTCTCCTCGCTTCCTGTAGTACTGTTATTACCAGAAAACAATGAGCTGGCGGACAATTTTTTCAGTATACTCTTAAGATTGCGGCGCTCAGGTGTTTCATTACTTTCTGGTGACGTTGGCGTAACAGATGCTGTTGCCTGATAAAATACACAATCAGTATAATGAATCAGTATTTAAGAAAAATTTCTTCTCTCAGAATAGATCGAAATTGTGAAATGTTGTTTATCGATATATAAAATGAATTTAATACCATGAATTTTAGCTGCCCCTCACCTGGTTCCTAGTAAGTTGCTGTGCGCGTACATATTGCATGGCCGTGGCCTCCGAATGCGAACGTGTGAGGCCTGCATCCATATTCGTGCCAACGGAGCTACCACCGCTGTCCAGACTTGAACTGCGCAGGAAACCCGCTGCCGCCATCGTTCTCTCGAGTTCGGCCAGCTTTTGTCGCTCGTTCAGAATTTTCAGCTTCTTTACGAACGGGAGGCCCGAGTATTCAGGCGACAAATCGTCGATCGACGTGTAAAATTTGGTGTCTTTCTGGATTTGCAGAAGGCTTGGCTTAGCTGCTCTCCTTGCAGCAGGCACGCTGGTGTGAACGGTTGACTGCGGGACGGAAGGGTCAGCTTCGGCTCCCGGAGGCGGGGGACGTCCTACCGACGTCAGAGGTAGCGACGTGGGGGAAGTTAGTTCTGCGAGGGGTTGCCAGGAGCCGTCAGGATCAGTGTCCTCGTCGACAGCTTGTATCGACGGCTCCGTGGGGGCCTGCACGTCAGGACAGGGGGCGGGAATAACGGTTTCGACGGCACTTGTATCTCCTTCACCCTCTGCGGCTGTTCTCATACTCTTTTGGTCTGCAGTCGACACTGCTTCCGCACTAGCGGTCACGGGAACGGCACTTACTGTCGCAGTAGCACTTACCACCACGCACTCACTTGCTTCGTCTTTAGAACTAGAGGAAAGTATCGCTGCTTTCTTTAGTAGCGACCAGGATTGTTGCTTCTTCACAGGGCGAGCCAGTGAAGGGACGGTGGCGATTTCACTGCTTTCACTCTGCGATGACGGGGCAGAGTCAGTTGGTGGGGGTGGAAGCGAAGGTATAGTAGGGGGTGTCACATTTGGAGGGGTGGACGGTGGTGCAGGAGCTATTGGCGAAGACACCGTCGCCGCAGCTGGCTGAGGGGGAACTTGAACCAATGACTTGAGTTTGTCCCTGAAGAAACTGGTGTGCTCGGGACGCGCAACGGGGGCCGTTATTTCGACTGGAGACAACAACGCTTGCTCGACGTCGGAGTGTCTGTCGCTCGAAGCACTGGACGTGAGACTGCTGAGGCGAGCCACGGAGGAGGTGGAAGGAGCTGCAGTCTGCTGCTGGTCGCGCTGTTTTAGAGACACGAGTCTGTTCAACAATGAGCCAGACTTACGCGTACCACTGGATTCGTCCTCGGAGGAGTGTGCCCTAGAGTCGTCGCCCGTAGTTGGTGGCGAGAGGCTTGATCCTCTGCTTGGTGGCCCTGCAGCAGTTGAAGCTGGCGCAGCTGCCTGGGCTGCCATGGCGGCGGCCTGTTCTTCCTTCTGTTTGAGTAGCTTGAGTCGCTGGAAAAGAGGCAGTCCCGCACCTATTACTTCGCAGGGCGTTTCCGCGGGAGGTGACATGGGAGGTGGAGAAGCCAGAAGCGGCGCCCTGTGTCCGCCTCCTTTTTCCTCACGGTCCTGCTTCTCTTTAAGCAGACGGAGTTTGTGCAACAGAGGTAGTCCTGCGCCTAGTTTCTCCGACGGTGACGCGGGTTGCTGTTGGCCGGACAAGTTGTGCGAATCACCACTAAGGTGATCGTCCGCCTCGTCGCTACGTACGCGTGACATCCGGCGCAGGACGCTTTTACCATGGCTCCCACTGCTTTCGGGATTCAGTGGTTGTAGCTCCAGGGATTCATCCATCGTACGACTGCTGCAAATGCAAAAACACAAAAGTGAAGCGAGTAGTTAAGAATTGTATACGCGGATAGGTTTTGACAAATTTACATTTAATTTCTATCAGTTGGAAAGTACAGTAGATTTTCAAGAAACATATTGGGAAATAATCGATGCTGTATTTTTTATTTACGCTATTTAAACATTTTTTAGATGACATTCTAATCTAAAGTACTTGGACTTTTGTTATCTTCAATATACAATAATGGGTGGTAGGTTATACTATTGGAAATATTATGATTTTCTACAGAAAACATTCTCGGGTTTCCAAGAGCACACCTAGAAGATGAAGGCAGTGCTCTTACCCGTCGAAACGTCGCGCTACAACCGATGTTTAACCCAGGTGGAAACCCGAGAACGTTTTCCGCAATAGATACACGGGAAAGTCTTCGATCTTTAATTATTATTTTCTTTCAATTACTATAACAGGATCTATGTAGATATACAGTAAATTATGATCTGGATTTTTAAAAATGAATGAAATTGAACATTGTGCATTCAAAGAATTCTTTGACAAATAAGGATAACAACAAGATTAATTAATTTTAAGTTAATAATACATAATGTGGATGATTTCTATTTAGTTTGAACTTAATTTCTTCAAAGATGCCCAAAATACGTTCAAAATCATTGGAAAATGAACCAGTACTGTATATTATATTAAATAAGCGTTTGATTAATTTAGTGTTTTCAAGATAAAGCATATATAAACGCAAAATAAATCTGCAATATGGGTGTTCGCGCATGATAGCTTCAGAAGCAACACATTCGCATTTGCTAAGGAATGAACAGTATTAGTATTTTGTCGGTATTAACAGGACCTACTTTTTGATTGGTGATCGAAGAAGTGCAGTTGTGTGCAACCGCGTCTTCGCTCGCGGAATCGTAATCAGCGATTTTTGCTGTATTTATGGAGCGCAGGTGAAGCTATAGGCAATAGTTACGTCGAATCGTAACTGGTATCGCACATTTCGGGCTGACATTGGACTGGATTTCACAACTCGGTGCTACCAAGGCCATCCAGATCTCAGAAAGTGAGTTGCCCAAAATTATACTCCTCTTTCACTAACAGCATTTACAGAATTCGAATTTTAATCTCATTTTGCGCTTCGATTGATTTCTATGAATGAAATCATCATTTTATAAACCGAAGCGAATAACATCAAAAGCCACGATTAATAAACGGACATATTTCCTTATCTTCTAAATATTAGACGAAGAAAAGAGTCAGAAAGTACCGGATATGCAGTTAGAAATCTCTTTCGTAATGAATATGCACAAGCTTTAGCCAGATCAGAGAACAAAATTGAGAGCAGGTGTGACATAGTCTGCAGTCATTGTTCATTGACATAATGGTTGCACGCATTTCTTTTGGTAGGATTGCATTGACGTCGATCCGCGAACGTCTCAGGTTATTATGGGCTTGTGAACGCACAGTGGCATACAAAATGGCAGCATGTACTTCGGGCGAATCATATTGCATTTGACCCTACAATGACGGTAGTATACATATGAGACCATATCATGGTGGTTGGAACCATACAGATTGGTTTTCTCAGTGTCATACTGGTAGAGCGATAAACGATCTCGACTGTGCAGTATTGAGGGTAGACAACCATCAGGGGTTCATTGAGTTAATTGTAGAGCCAAAGGTCATAATCTAACTTCAGCGATCTCCTGCACAATTATCATGACTTAAATGTTGATGCTGTCATCACACCACAGTAGATATGGTTTCTTCCGTGTTCTGCCCAAATTTGGTGTCTATTAAAAAGGTTTTGAACATGATTGTCGACAACTTGATCGTCAGCAGCCTTCAACAGCTAGTACTAATGAATTGTAAGCACGTATATAAAGGTACCATTCTTTGTAAGGGGTCAGAGAAATCTTTAATTCAAAACGTATAATACTTTCCACTGCAATTCGTATAGGTTTCACAAAATACTGATGTATTGACATGAAACATTAATAATTCATGAGTATCAGTATTTGTAATACAAATTTGTTTAAAATCACTTGTTCCTTTATTTTTTTAATGTATTACATATAGTGGAGTATGAATTATTCGTCTCATTGATCTATTATTGTGTTAATAATAATAATAATCATCGTTAATTATTAGTTAATGCAGGATTTATTTCAAGGTCTGTGACTCGTAACTTTCAATTGCTATTAAATCAATTCAACTTGGGAGACAGCGTCCAACTTTGACTGTATGTAGGTCAGAATTTTCTTTATATGACTGCACTGAGATAGTTTAGTAGTGAAAGGAAAAATAGATTCATCTTGAATTATATTTCTGAATTATTTGAGGTTGTCCCAATAAGTATTTCATGTTTATGCTGGTTATGTTGACGTGCGTATTTGGTCAATATATACAAGAAACATTTAATTTCTCTGACCTAATTAATCAGAAAAGTCAATCTCTGAAAAGCTTTCAAGAGATCGATGAAGAACGTCTTACAAATTCATTGAGATTCAAACTTGTCCCTTTGGTCACATTCTGAAAGTTGCTTGAACAATCAATTATTCATTCATGAATAATTTAGTCTGTCTAGTCTTCGTTTCGCGTTTTGTGGTAACTAATAAAAATTCGGCATTGACTATCATATTTAGGAACCCAAACACTAAAGTTCGTTTTGAGAGACGGTTAGATCGTATTTATGAATAATAGTATTTATAGCAGTGTGAATACGTCCAAATATGAGTTGATTACCGTGATTTCAAATAGTGCTAGAGAACTATGGATAAGTAATTACGTTTATTCAGTAGCCTATAAAATAAGGTTAAGTATAAAAATTGATTAACGATTTAACAATAGTGCTAGTAACTATTATAAAAAGAGTAATACACAAACAAAGCAATAAGGTCACCACCAGCTTGGAATTTGTATTATGTCACAATAATTATTAATCAATTCGTAGTAAATAAATTTACGCGAAATGAAAGACTATCGGCTTCTGCGTACTTTTCTTAGAGTCTAATAAAGTTAATTTATAGAGATAAATTATTCGTCTAGTGTATTTGAAGCTCGGTCCTGTTTTTGTTACCTGGCTCCTCGCCTGCTTTTTCGGAGGACGTTCTTGAGTCCCTTCACATCGGATCTGAGACGATCTACGATTCGCTTGCTGGCGCTGTCATCTCCCCCAGTGCCATCGGCACCACCGTGGCCGGTCCCACCCGTTCCCGTCTTGGGCCGATTCATATTGCGAGCTTCCATTAGCCTGGAATCAGTACATTATCATACGCCATACTCAGACAAATAACAAAGTAATTCTTTGGCGTTTACTTAACAAATTCGTCGAATCTTATTTATTATCATAGGTTTAGTAGTTCTTAGATATTGTCGTATATGCTAGGCTCGTACCTTCAGTGCATTAAGTACTATATGACACATAGAAGGAAACAGGAGATATAACGACGAGGATAACATGAGCAAAAAAAAAGTTGTGGGATGAGAAGACGTGGATGCGGTTGATAAGCTAACAATCAAAATACATGAATAGTATTTAGTTATTCTATTTTTTAATGGTACACAGATACGGCGCTTCTCGTTACATTCACGATGTAAGTAGTCTATCTTCTAGGACAGTGAGAAGGGATTTTGATCTGAGACAAACTACTTTTAAGAGGTCAAAGGATTGGGAATGCTTTGCTCGACCCGATTTTTTTTGCAATGGTGGATTTGATATTTGATTAGTGGTGGTTGGGTGTTCCATTGTCTAGTTGGAATGGAGGTCTTGCTCTATACATCGAAATTTTGGATTGCTGCAGATTTTTTTGACCCTATGGAAGGATTTGGCTTTTCCTAATTTATGATGTGAAAATCTGGGTATTGTCCGGCGTGGGTGGGTTTTCTTTGTATAGATATGGAGAGTTTATTGCCCGATTTCTTTACTAGGATGTCTACAAAATGAATTGGTTGTCTTTTTCCGAAATTAATATTGATATTTTTGTATCAGTGTTATTTTTTAAAATTCTTGAAGCAAAATGTGTCGTTAATTTTAGTTTTGGATTGAAGTTGTTGATATGTTGGAGGAATTATTGTATGTTTTCCATACAAATGTGCCATATTTCTAATATTTGATCAACATATAAGGCAAAGAATTTCGAAATAAGGATCGGAGCGGTTATTACTTTGTTTAAGAATTTTTGTAGGAAAACATCTACGAGGGGTGGGGCTTAGTGGAGGCCACAGGTAGAATATAAAAGTTTTGGTTGGCTTGGAAGTAACAGTTTTGGAGACAACACTGTAATTCGAGAATGTTGTTTACGTATAATTATAAGTGTGAAGGTAAGCGAAGATGGAGTGTACGTTACGCGTAATTGACCGGAACATTAGTAAAAAGGCTTTCTGCGTCAAATCTGACAACGGTATCATTTCGATTTATCTTGATTTCTTGGATGGATTTGATAAATTTGTAGAATTTATTTACAGAGTGTGGGAAATGTTTTATTAGTGTATTTATGAGATTATCTAGGAATGAAGTTAGAGCATGGCTTCCTATATATCTTAAAGCTAGGCAATGGAACAGCTGACCAACACTAACCAGATACTGTACTTGTCAATGTCAATATACTCAAATCCCCGTCAGACTTACTACTGGAGAAGTCAGTTGTACATATCTCTCCAAACTCTGTTAATAGCGTTTGATTCTTTGAATTTTTTTTTTCACAGATATCTAAGCATACCTCTGGATTACTCACGAGTTGGTGCAACCAGTGTAATGTATTTCTCCCGCCTCATTTGAAGTTATAATGAGATTATTTATGTGCTGTAATATTTTAAAAATTAAAAGATCCCACATAAAAGCGACTATAGACTACGTAACAGTTGTTACTGCTGACACGTAGTTATACCACTAACGCAAGTCTTCTTTTGTGGGGTTGGATCGGAGTTATAGATGAACTCACTCAGTACTGTTTAAATCACCTTTTGTGGTTAACGTTTGGTTAATTTTTTTTAGTATAATCTGAAAACTGTATAACATACACTACAGAAGATGTGTTATAAATTTTGCTTGCAAATTAGGTTAAAAGTACTCTTCGACACGTGTGTCTCCGTTATTAGTGTCAAACTATTGCTTGTCGAACATGAAAGACGAACTTGATTGTGAATAAACTGACAAGAGCTTTGATATTCTTAGTGCTACAAATCCTTCACGTGTAGAGGTGTACTGATAATATTTGAATAAAATCTTTTTAGATGATCTTGCATATGGTCCAATTTCATTTTCATACCTACTGCAGTATTTTTTAAACAAACAATTCACATCTGTTGAAAATAATAATATTAAAACTACATTTATAACAGACAAAATTAAAAATACACTTAAAATAAGTAAAATTTAAATTGAAACCGCCGGTCATTTCGACACGGATTAGCGTCTTTTTCTAACGGCAAATGCTTTAAGACTGTACCTGAAAAAAAACCAACTAAAATCATAGATAAAATCTAAGAGCCAAAGAACTTAAAAAAATATAATTTCATTTGCTGATATTTTCTGTGTCTAGTTTAATATTAACAGTATTTGTATGCTTTTTAATATACAGCGTTTCAAAATTTAATCTTTTTCAATAATATAGTTCTCTGTCTAAAATGGAGGTGTTGAGAAAACCAAACTGTGATTAAATTTATTTGGTGATAGGGCCATGTTTACTCGATGACAGTTTGAAATTAGATTTATGTTCTTTAATCCTAATATTTAACATTCTTTTTGTTTGGGATATATAAAAAATTTCACAATTTGTTAACTTAATTTTATAGACAACATTTGTGGTAGAAAACTTATTAATTCGATCTTTGTGTCTTTTGTTGAAATCAGAAAATGAAGATTTTGACTTAAAAATTACTGAACCATGTAGATTTATAAATAATTGTATTAGATGAAATGATATAGCATAGAAATGTAACACAATAAATTCATTATACATATTTTTCCATTTAACATGGTTTTGGTTGGGTCCTAAATTCTCCAAGTACATGAAAATTGTAGTATATAAAAATTTTCGGTTTTGACAACACCTCCACTCTAGACAGAGAACCATATTATTGGAAAATATTAATTTCTGAAATGCTGTATATTAAAAAGCACAAAATTTCAAAAAGTTATATATTTTGTTTTAAGTACCCTTAGTTTTTATCTGTGATTTTAGTTTTTTGTTCAACTACAGCCTTAAATTATTTGCCTGAGAAAAAGACGCTAATCTGCGTCGAAATGTCCGACAGCTTCCAATTTAAATTTTGCTTATTTTAAGTGATTCTTTTTTTAAATTTTGTCTGTTATAACGGTCGTTTTAATATCATTACTGTGCAGGTTTTTCCACAGTTAAATGTGGGAAGTTTGAAAGGGACTTCTTGTGTATTCAAACACAATTATTATGGAACAAATAGGAATCTCTACGAAGCTCTTATATAATTTTTGTTTTGTAAATAAATTATTGCAGAAATATTATTGCACTTGCCGTTTACGGCCCAGACTTTGTAAAATTTCCTGAGCTTCCGGATAGTCCTTCATTGCAGCTAGAACATCCTCTCTTGACAGGCTGAACAGCTCCGAGTAGCCAACTGAACGCACGTCCGCAGTGCGTCTGAAAAAATATTTAAATCATTAAAGAACATTTTAACCATGCACTTTACGGCTCGTAGATTGTGAAAGCTTTCTTTCTATATATTCTTGAATAATTATATATTAGAAAGTCTACATTTTCTAAACTTTTGAATCTTTTTCATTTACACATACTGCAAACTTATACATCGCTAAAATAAAAAAATCTTTATGAAAACACATGCTCTTTCTGTTTCAAATGGTATATGCAGCACAGTATGCACAAATGGAATAAGTGTTGTAAAACTATTGTAAACAAAAATATGTCGTAAAATTGGCATATTATTTCATCAATATGGTATCAGTATAATTAATAGTTATCTGTATCATTACCTGAGGTTCTTATTTTTATAGCCAAAAATGACTGAGATGCCAGTTTATGGTTGATAAGAGAACTAAAATAAATCTTTCTAAGACGATTCCTTGGCTATACGGTCCTCTGAGAGACTTGGCCTCTTCAACGAGACGATTTACAGGCTGTCATCTTGCGCGACACTTTGTGGGCTTCGAGTGGCATGTGGCCTGTTTTTCCTTGGTCACGACAAGCTCAGCCTGCTATTTGTGCCCGGGGCCTACGTAATGCCGACCAATACACCATAGTATTGTTTCTGTGAATATTGCAGCTGATTGTCTTGATCTGTTATTTGTTTATACAAATCTTCCATCAGTCAAGTATAGGACTGTATTCTATCTATCAGATCTCGCAGGATAGCCCGGACCCTAGTTAACCCTTTGACTACCTTCCTCAACCCTTCCGCATTCGCCCTTTCAAATCCCTCCTTTCCATGCTATTAAAGGGGATTTTCAACCCTCATGTAGCTTGCAACTCTAAAAAAAACCTTTTGGAGAGGCGGAGTGTCTTCTTCCCTCTCTGCTTTTAAATTAAGGTTCCAACAAGCAGAGACCCCTCGGTTTTTTGAGAGGTGTATGTTCCGGGTGTTCGCAGACCTTGGACATATGGTAAGAGTTGCTCGCTGTTCCTATTACAACAGTTGGCCAGATGCCTCAAAAACTGGTGTCTACACAGCAAACCCATATACCGTCATCGGAATGGCGTGGGACATGTACTACTTTTATTGGGTGTACAAGCTTCTCCCATGATAACGAGTCTAACGAGTAATTCACGTTTCGAATAGTTTCCCAGTTGCTTACATTGGTTTTTCTCGTTTTAAATATACGCAGCATTAATAGCCGGAAAATACTAAATTTGAATACAAAAATAATGTAGTATAAACAGCGATTTATAAGTCTCTAACCAGACAATTTACAGTATATCAATACTAACTCTCAACGTGTCCAAAAGTCGATTTACTCTAGTACGGTTTAATACAATCGAGGGAAGCCACATGCCGGTATATATACGAGCACAATGTTTCCTTAAAAAGATAATAAAATGGAAAGATAATAAATAAGGAAACATTTAATTGGAACGAAACGAAAACATAAATTATTTGATAAGCAAGAGCAAATTCAGACAAAATAAATGATAATATAAATTCCACACAACGTTTCTGTGATCCTTGTCCCTTTCCTCAGGTGCGAAGAAGAGCTTAGAGCAACACTGGTTTCTGAGTTTTGTCCACTGACGAGTGCAGTTGCAATACTGGTTTCTGAGTTTTGTTCACTGACGAGTGCAGTTGTGTTGCTCTAGGCTCTTCTTCGCACCTGAGGAAAGGGACAAGGATCCCAGAAACGTTGTGTGGCATTTATATTATCACTTATTTTGTCTGAATTGGCTCTCTTTGTTATTAATTATTTTCAATCATACGTACATTTTTTTCATAAATTATTTGAAATAGTAAATGGAATATCGTTAAAGGAGACATATGCCGATATGTATTTAATTAATATATTAACCCGGAAATAAATAATTTTTCACACAGTACGTGTTTGATTATAAAATGTAAGATGTATTTCTCTGTATTTACACCTCGAAACGATCATCAAATTCAGTTTTAATTAAATAATATAGGAAATCAAACTTAACAATAATTAACCGGATCACAATTTTGTTTCGGACGTATTTAACAATCTGCAACTGTAGGTTGCTTGGAAGTTGAAGTTATAAAATGAGAGTTAAACTGTTAGCACTTCATAAATTGTGTAGTTAGAGGGTCAACAATCGTTTTTATCTGTAATAGGCTACTTTATTTTTAAAGTTAAATTTAGTATTTTCTGGGGAATTACGATGCATGGATTTAAATTAAGACCAACAATGTGAATATTCGGTTTGCGATAGTTTTCGAATATTAGACCTTGCAATGGGAGAAGCTATTTTCTATCATTGTCAAAAAGAGTCGATTATGCCGTTAGTAAAAAAAGTGTAGTACTTATTGCATTCAGGAAAGAGCCCTCAATTCTGACGAGGCGTGTACGGCCTACATGCTTATGAAGCCGCTAGTCATCACCACGATCACCACAATATTTTAGGATACACAGATTTTCACAACGAATACTTGTATTGTAGGTAAAAGGAAAGAGCACCATGATAATATTAAAACTCTTCAGTTTTATATATTACATTTCATAAGTATATTTTCTGAGTATTAATAAAGTTTTTATCTGGACGTTTATAGCAAGCATATATTACTACCCTACTCGGTTGTTTCGTCATACTACCTATGTCAATAACAAAATTGACCTGGGCCAATTACACTGATTCATATGTACGATAACTGAATTGCGATAATTAATCGTCTGAGGGACAATCGGACGGACCAACAAAGTAACATGTACAATGTCATCGCGACAAAGGCCGCTCCAGAGTCAAAGGGTCAACAAACAAAGCCAAAATTTATCATATAACGGAACTCTCAATTCCGAAAACAAATTATTATTATAACTATGAATGCAGTTGAGATGTTCACGTCTACCTGAATTGAGTACATCAGATTATTTCTCAGACTAAAATAAAACTCTGTACCAGTGAATACGAATTCTCTCTTTGGTGCATCGGTCGCCAAATGTAAATAATTTACATGAATCTTTTATTAAATAAACTAGCTGGGTGCCCGGCGTTGCCCGAGATGTCATTTATTCATAACCCCCGATATGACTTCAATTTCGGTTGCTTTTGCGCTATTTTTATGTAACGCTCCTCTAACACTATACCTAAATGTGCTCACCTCCCATGCCGAAGGGGGTTGAAGTCATTGACCAAACAGATCGGTCGTTTTTACATGTTAGAAGATGACCACCCCCACAAATGTGCAATAATCAAAAAGTATTTATTCCACGCAAAAATCGCCCGATTACATTGTCTGAAAATTTCTACCCAAGCCCACCACCTCCCAAACCCGTCGCGTTACCCAGGTTGTCACAATTAGACTCAGCGACATTCATATTCTCTGAATTGATTCGAATTTCGGTTGTTTTTGCGTTTTTTTAATTTAACGTACCTCCACTCCACCCCTAAGCTTGCACCCCTCACAGGGGTTGAAATTATCTACAATCAGCATCGGTATAAATACTATCAAAGTAATTAACCCCAGTAAATAATTATCGCAAATATCGACCGTTTAACATGTTTGAAAATTTCCACCCCCGACTACTTCTGCTTCGGGGATTTAAACGGCAAGTTAAATGTCGTAATTAAACTCAATGACAACTATAACCCCGGATTCGACTCCAATCTCAATGGTTTCTGCTTTCTTTTTATGTAATGCCACTTCATGCCCACCCTTAAGGGTACATCCATCCAAAGCCCGAAATGGGTTGAAATTATACACAGAAAACATGTAGAGAAATTTTAAGAATCTCATTGATGCCGAAATATATTTATTCGAAGCAAAAATGTTTGAAAATATATTTCCACACCTCAACTCCGCCAAGCCCCTCACACCACCGCCAACCCCCGTGCATTTCCCATGTTGTCATAAATAGATTCACCTATATCTGGAATCTGGGAATTATTCACGTTATTATCTAGTACCATCCCTCCACCCCCACCCCTAATTGTGATCTTTCACGTGTGTCAAGGGGTTGAAATTAAAAGCAAAGTCGGTAGAATTCTTATGAATGACCCCGCCAACCCTTCCTAGGGGGGTAAACGGTTAGTTGAATGTAATAATTTAACTCATTGACATCCATGACCGTGGATTCGACTACAATTTCGATTGTTTTTGCATCATTATAATGTAATTCCACTCCTCCTCCACCCTTAAGGGGAGCTCCATTCCCAATCCAGAAAATGTTGAAGTTATACACGGGCAAAATGTAGAGAAATTTTATTAATCTAATTGATTGGAGTCAAATCCAAGGTTATGGATGTCACCGAGTTCAATTATAGCATTCAATTGGCCATTTAACATCCAAGAGCGGGAGTGGATGGGGTGGGCGGAGTGAAATATATTTAATCGACGCAAAAAACGGCCGGTCAACTTGTTTTAAAATTTCTATCCCCCGTACACCTCCGCCCAACTCATCCCAACCCAACCGACGACACCCGCGCGTTGCCCAAGATTGTCATAAATAAATTCAGCGACATCAATTACCTTCGATTTGACTCGAATCTCGGATGTTTTCGCGTTATTTTCTTGTGAATACCCTCAACCCCCACCCCTATCATGCCTACAAACAACATCGGTAGAAATACTATAACGTTAATGACCCTGGCATTTAGTTATTACACGCTAATATCGATGATTTAACATATTTGAAAAATTCCACCCCGTCCATTCCCGCACCCAGGGGATTAAATGGGTAATTGAATATCATCTCAGATAACATCCCTCAAGGTAAACCACAAAAGGGTTATATTTTAAATCAACATAGGTGTTTATATTATCAATTTCATTGACCTTGACAATTAATTATTTAATGTAAATATCGACCGTTTAATAAGTTATAAAAATTCCATTCCGCCCACCCCATCCACTTTTGGAGGTTAAAGGCCAATTGAATGCTATAATTGAACTCGGTGACATCCATAACCTTGGATTTGACTCCAATCTCGGTTGTATTCTCGTTATTTTATTGTAGCGTTCCTCCACCCCACCCCTACAAGTGCTCTACTGATAAGCCCGAAAGGGGTTGAAGTTATACTCACAGAACATGTAGAGAAATTTTTTGAATGTCATTGATCCCTAAAAATATTTAGTCGTTGCAAAAATCGGTAGATAAACATGTTTGACAATTTCCACCCCCAACCGCCCTCGTCCCTGGGATGTTAATTGTTACTTTAATGTCATAATTAAACTCATCGTTATCTATAACTTTGGTTTTCACTCCAGTCTCGGTTGTATTCGAATTATTTTCTTGTAACATTCCTCCACCCCCAACCCTAGAGTTCTTCTTTCCCATGCCGTAAAATGCTGAAATTTTACTGACATATATTGTTACAAACACAATTTATCACTTTTACCTGGAATATATTTATCCGACTCAAATATTGGCCGCGTTAGCATGTTTGAAGATTTCCACCCCCCAACAACCCCCGCTTGGGGGACTTAAACGGCAACTTGAGCATCATACTTAAACTCACTCACAACCATAACCCTGCATTTGAGTCCAATCTAGATTGTATTTGCGTTATTTTTATACAAATCCATTCCACCTCCACCCTTAAGTATGCACCACTCCCATGCCTAAAAGACTTAAATTATACACAGATAACATGTAGTGAAATTTTATGAATGCCACTGATCCCGAATTATATTGATTCGACGCAAAATTCGACCGATTACCATATTAGAAAATTTATTTACCCGCCCACCCCCTCTCATCACCGCCAATTCCCACCCACCCCTGTGAGTTTCTCAGTTTGTTATAAATAGTATCAGCGACATCCATAACCTCGATTTGACTCGAAACTCGGATGATTTGGCGTTAATATTATATGAAACGTCGCTCCACCCAACACATAAGGGTGCTCCCCTCGCATGCCGAAAGGGGTTGAAATTATACACAAATAACATCAGTAGAAATACAATCAATATAATTAACCCTGAAAAATATTTATTCAACGCAAATATCTGCCGTGTTTGCTTGTTCCAAAATTTCCACCCCGCTACCCCTGCATGTGAGGGGTAAATGCTAAGTTGAATGTCATAACTAAACTCAGTAGCATCCATAACCTTCGATTTGACTCCAATCTCCGATGTATTCTCGTTATATTTCTGTAAATCATCTCCATCCCAAACCCTAAGGGTTCCATTTTCCCAGGGTATTGGGGATGAAAGTTATATTCAGAAAACATTGGTAGAAACACTATCAATATCTGTGACCCCTAAAAATATTTATCCAACCGAAATATCGACTGTTTTAGCATGTTTAAATATTTCCATCCCGCTTCTGGGAGTGTTTGTTTCCTGATCGCAAAGAACACGTGTACGAAATTTGGTGAAATTTGCTCCACCGGTGTAGATTTGTATAAGGAACATACAAATATATATACAAACAAACGCTCTGCTTTATTTATTAGAAGAAGAAGATTAGAATTAGATTGTGCAGCTATCTTAGCTGTAAATCATAATATTAAACAATGTATTAAAATTAATTTCTTGTTGAGTCACACTGGCAGCTTCAGACAACAGTACACCTAATGTTATGCATAAATTTGTTTTAAATAGATGTAAGCTATGGGTAAAGGTCCAAATATGAGTTTAAAATCAAATATTTTTACGGAAATTTCTTCTAAACAATTGTTCTAGTTGATAACTTCTTAGTACAATTCGTGTTGCTCCTTTATAAGTTGAAGGAATACTTGAGATTACCAGACAATCACGGTTTTGGCTAGTGGTTTCAGAAATCGTTGTTTCTTTCACAGATTGCAAAGGAATAATAATGATCTTATTAATAATAATTACTGTAATTAGTTATACTATTTCATTTAAACAGTATACTTTGTTTCTCATCTTTTATTTAGTGCTAAATATTCGAATATGAACATAAAAATTAACTTAAGAAATATGAACAAAGTATATAAAATAAAATATCTTACTTGTTTAGCCCGTCCAGGTTAAGGATACCTATTTCCCCGAAGAAGTCTCCAGCTTTCATTGTAGTCAGCACGCGACCAGTTTCACTATAATAAAAAAGTTATTGTAAATGATAGTTCCTAAGTCAATACTAATTATTATATATTAACAGTTGTAGTAAAAAATGTATTTTAAAATTGCGAAATTTGTTATTGTTTTGAAATCGTGAACTTCCATCCGCAACCCTTCCACACCTGCCCTTTCAAATCCCTTTCTATGTTATTAAAGGGGGCGTTACCACTACGTGGATTATCCTCATGTTGCCTGTCACTCTAAACAATATCATTATGCTTATCTAGGAATATTGACAGGTAACTTTCCAACTCAGTACTCATATTGTAACAACATCGTACAGTTTCACTTACATATAGTCAGAATCTATATAATAAAAAAGGATGTATATTTGTATGTTTTTTTTGTGGGATACTGTGGAAATCTTCGAAAGACGAGGAGGAGGGTGCGCACTCCTCAACAGTGCCGGATTTTTACCGGCTAAAACCACAAACCCTTTGCTCCTGACATTTATCCACCCTGGAACTACTTACGTATTACTTCAGGGTGGTGTCTTTTGCACCATGTTCTCCGATTATTAATGTAATATTAATCTCTCGTAAGTTTTGCCTTAGCGTCCATTATGTATGTATGTATGTATGTATTTACGTTGTTCTTTATACAAATTTTATCGCGTGGACAGAATGCAACAAAAATTGGTATACGTATTCTGCCAAAATCTAGAACCGGTACTGTGGGGGTGACAAACCACTAGCATAAATGTGAAAAGAATTATAATTTTAAAAAGTGATCATTAAGTGATAAATTACTGCGCGCCAATATATCATGACATCACGCGACAGAGAGAGACGTTACTACGCGACGAACAAAGGCAATAGTTCGATTTTTCCGTAATGAAATGAAGCAGAAATATTTTCATTGAATAAAAGTATAATTCTATCCAGTAATACTCCATCGAGTGATAATAAAAAACAATACAAAATATTTTACAATCGTTGCGGAAAATGTTAGTTAATTTAGTGAGTGCAATATGGCCACCATTTCTTTACATTTGGAATGTAGCTATCAATTTGATCACTTCAATCCTTCGTAATGTGCGAATACTGATGGACAATTATATCCTGCAATACTCAAGAAGTACTGTCTGAAGACTTACTGACAATTATTTGTTCGCGGAGAATTATATTTCTAAAGAATAACGATGGTATGTTTGTTGCTATTATGCAATTAAATTCTATGTATCTTATAGCTATTAAATTAATGCAGTATATTTATGTATTGGTAAAGAAATTCGGAGGTATGTTTGTTGAGATTGATGCAATAAAATTCAATGTATTTTATAGCTGTTCAATTAAAGCACTATTGGTCGAAATTGTGTACGGAACTAGGAATAGTTAGATTTAGGTTGTGTCTTCTTGACATAAATACAGAAGAGTTGAGAAAATCCTGGAAGATGATCAAATACGACCTAGAGAAGAATGTGTATGACGGAATCACTTTTGAACTTAATTTCGTCAAGACAACAAATTAAGAAGTATCTGCCATCGGCTGATGATGGTATTTATATATTCAGGAAAGCCTGTGGCGATATATACTTGCTTAAAGATTCTTGATGAAAACGGGTTTCCATTATTCATACAAAGTTAGTATTTAACTTACATGTTGCGGAAGGAATAAAATTTACAAGAGCAATTTTCAGGACAATCAATGCGCAATGCCTAATATCCTTGATGTATAACGTTTATATGTTACTAGAGCGGAGGAGGAAGTATAGCGCCACAATCGTCACGGAAATTGAAACGAATAAGCCGTTTAAACTATGCAGAGTCATGGATATGTGTGAATAACATCTCTTTGGTGCTTATAAGCGTCCACGAAATAGCTTGAAAAACATTGATAACGTTCGTTATTTCCATTTAGATTTCTTGCGAAGTCAAGGATTATCTCCATACCTCCATAGATTAGTGATGGAAGTATTACGATGCCCAGAAAAAGGTTGGGGAAATTTGAATGATCCTCTTCATTCAAATCGTTTTCTTGACAATTCATATGGGCGAATCATATGGCTTGCAGTCATGCATGATATCATTAAACATCGATGAAATAATTTTTCTTAAATCCGCACTGTTCTTACTATCTAGAAGAAAAGAAATGAAGTACTCGTATTTTGCATACAACTATCCTACTTCACGGAACTTTATACCAGATATTCATTAAAGATGAACCACAATTAGCATCACAGGCTGCGTCTTGAGCGCGGTTCCTACGTAAATCTTACCTCGGAGTCGAGAAGCAGAACTGCAACTGGGACGAAATGGCAGCACGGCCTGGAGTCACAAGACCCGGCATTCTAGAGCCTTGTTAAGGCACTCCCAAAAGCCGCTAACTAGTTGCAAATCCTCGTTAAAGCTGCCGTCAACGCTGTATAGCGATATTCGGCTCAAGGGGAACAAAGCTACAATTAAAGCGGCTCTTGATCGCGGAACCTGCGAAACATATCCGGGGGCAAAATAACATTTTCTCAAAGCACAACTAGCGAAAACCATTATTTAGGGGTTATTTTATGTGTCCAATTTAGTCCATTAAGGACTTGATACAACACTATATGGACTGATGTTTTATTTTCGATACTTCATGTAGAATTGTACTCGTTTGGCCCTAAATTTCCCGCTATTTCATTCTATTAAATTTGACTTGTTAATTTCCTAGTATAATATTCTTAAGACATTAACGTAGAACCAGAAAGGGTGTGTCAAATTATTTTTGAGTTAAGCTATGAAATATCTCAATTCTTAACTAATTTAGTCTGTAAGCTCATTGTCAAAATTTTGTTGGCTGGAAACCTTTGCTGATCAATTCATGTTGGTATGTTTCCAATAAAAGAATGTATGATACGTCATAATATCGGACGACTGGGTGTGCAGGTTTTGGGAAATTAACAGTCCTGATATTGAATGGTATGACAGCAAGTCATAAGATTCGCCCATATGAATTGTGGATACGATCTAAATGAAGAGGACCGTTAGGATTTCCACAATTTTTTCTGGGCATCGTAATACTTTCATGACTTACCTATTGAGACGTTACGTACACCTGAAATAATTCTATAAAAATTCGTCAAACGCGAATTTGTACCGATGACATTTAGGCTGCAGTGAGTGGGTAAGTTGTCTCCACAAAATTTTAATTACGAATTGATATTTCACGAAATAAATTATATTCAGACTTGAAATTTTTTTTATATTCGAATACGTCGTGCAAAATGATATTTTATTAATATGTTACAATTTTTTATTTTATTAAAATATATTTCTGATAAATTTTCTGGTTTTTCATTTATAATTCAATGAAGTCAGATAAATATAACTACTGTCATGATAACATCTGACGAAATTATCCAATGATAATGGGAATTAAAGCGTCTTAGAGAAATTGGTTTCAAAATGAGACCGCACGTAGGTTTTCGCCAAATAATAAGTGAGCGGAAAGTTTTTAGATTGAAATACGGGCGTGTATATTACTGGAAATAATTCTCACTAACAGTAATTTAATCTTCTGATACTAATGGGATTACACTATAAATTTTCAGTGTACACCCTAATTTATCCCAACATCATGATGCTTCTAATTGACGGTGTCTTAAGGAATGTTGTATAACGTAGACAAAACGAATGAACAGGTGTTAACAATTAAATGATTTGTACAGAAATAGACGTGAAACTTGAAGCTGTAGTCCATAGGAATTAAGAACATCTCTGAAATAAAGCCTTCCTCCTTGTCTTAGCAGAAGTTAGTAGTTATCGTCCATTATAATCTTTATATTTTTGAACATTTTACTTTTAATTTAATATTTACAATTTTATCACCACTTGCAACAGTTGCGTATGACAAATATATGATTATTAAAATTGCGACAAATAATATGGTTTATAGTTAATGAAATTTGTCCCCAATCGTCTATAAAAATGTTTTATTTGGAATCAATGTCATAATATGTCTTTTATTGCGAAATAATTTAATTACACTTCAGGGCTTATTCATATCTTCACAAACCTATTTGCAGTATCAGTTTGAAGCATATTTTTCCAAGTTACTTTAAACCTAATTAATATCATTGGATCAGCTGGTGAGATGTCATAACTATAGTTATATTAAGTAAATTAAATTAAGTAACAGAAATAAAACGTTGGGGCTCCACAAGTTAATTTGTTGTAAAATACAATAACATACTTATGCAATTCTCATTGTAGTGTGCTTCATACAAAGTAGAAACTACTGTGAAATAAACGCATACCTCATGACTTCCAATATTCCATCGGCAATTATGAACATTTCCCGCGCAACTTCTCCCTTTCTACAGATGAGATCTCCAGGCGTAAAAATGTATGCTTTCATTTTGAGCACCAAGTCATGTAGGAATTCCGGTTGGCACTCCTGGAAAATCGTCACCTGCAACAGTAATAAATTATCTAAGTAAAAAAAGTTCCTGTAATATAAATGATTTGGATTAATTAAGAAGTCTTCAATTTGAGTTAAAAGCTTGAAGACGTTGAGTAATATGAACTTCAGAGGTGCTAGTTTTAACCTCCGCTAGTTGATTGAAAAGGGCAACTTTCCTGCGAATAATGTCTGGTCGGCTATGATATTCTTAAGACGTGCTATTGTCTTTATTCCAAATTATTCTCAGTCATTTTTGTAGAAGATTTGAAGTATCTATAAAAAATTTTTCGAATCTTTAAAAATATTCGGTACCTATATATTTGTAAAACTCATAAATATTGTGGTACGAACGAGTACGTCATTTATAATTCGTCCGACAAAAAGTACAAATTATTCTTAAAAGCTGACGAAAGTGCGGTAGTAAATCCTCCATACTTTTTAAAATAATGGTTTTCTTTAATAATCAAGGGTTCTGCCGACCCACCGGAAACTTGGAGTTTAGGATTTCTCAGCAAGGTGTTCAAAAACAACTTTACTGTCTAGACCACATAGGTAAAGGGGATGATGTTTCCTCTTGTGGGGGAACGATGTATTTCAAGAGAAAATATCTCCAGGGGTTTCTTCTACTTGGACATGCTGACATTTTTGCATTGTTTTGCTTATAGTAACACATCGCAGAGAAATAGTGACAAAAGTTTATGCTTATGATATGTTCTGTCGGATAAAGTGTGGAAGCAACAAGGAAACTCACTACGAGACTGAACGAACATGGAAGGAGAGGAAGCCCTTTTAGCATTATCCTGAATCAATCGGAAAACATTCTACTGGAATGCATTGGTTGTGTAAACATGTTCCGAAATTTATTCCTTTATTATCTAACCTTCTTTTTATTTTAATAAATAAAATAGATTTTATATATATATATATATATATATGTTCCGCATACAAATCTACACCCGTGGAGAAAATTTGACCAAAATTCGTACACGTGTTTCTTTTTAACCGGATACAAACACTATTGGGAGAGGGGTAAGACACGACTATCACCACCAGGTGCAGGGGTTTCATAAAATAACGCGAAAAAAACAGAGATTGGAGTCAAATCCAGGATTATGAATGTCACTGAGTTGAATGATTATATTCAACTTCTGTTCATTCCACAGGGGCGGGATGGAAATATTGAAATGTGGCAAAACGGTTGGTATTTTCGCCTAATTAATATTTTTCGGGATCAATGAGATTTATAGTATTTGTCCTGATATTGTGACTCTATCACAATCTAATTATCCTAATTTGGCGTAGGAGAGAAGCACCCTTAGGAGGTGCAGGGACGTTACATAAAAATAAAGGAAAAGCAACCGATATTGGAGACGAATTCTGGATTACGGATGTCGTTGAATTTAATTATGGCACTTAACTTGCTGCTAAGTTGTTCTTCTACCCCTATGAGTGGGAGTGGAAGGAGAATACAGAGTGTGTACGTTCCTCATACAAATCTACAACCGTGGAGCAAATTTGACCAAACTGTACACGAGTTCCTTTCTAACCTGAATCAAACACTGTGGGAGTAAGACACAGCTACGGCAACCCCGAAGCCGATATTTTCGTCGAAAGAATATTTTCCGGTACTTGGCGGTTCTCCTGATATTTTTGTGTATAATTTCAACCCCATTGGAGAGGAGCACCATTAGGGAAGGGGCGTGTAAGCGTTACATAAAAATAACGACAAACAACCGATATTGGAGTCAAACCCTGGGTTATGGATGTCGCTGAGTTTAATTATGACAACCCGGGCTACGCCGGATACCCAGCTAATTTAATATAAAATTGAATTCAATTGACGTTTTTTAAATACTATTCAAAAACAGCGTATTTAAAACCCTGAAACAGAATTAATATTGTGAATTTTAAAACGGTAGCTCCCACTTCACATAAATTATTTATTTAAGTAATTTACAGTAATTTGTAAAAAAAACTAAATCATTTTTTTAGGGCAACAGGCTACATGAGGGTAATCCACGTTGGGCGACTCCCCTTTAATAGCATAGGAAGGGATTTGAATGGGGGGATGCGGAAGGGTAGAGGAAGGTAGCCAAGGGTTAACTAGGGCCCCCGGGCTATTCTACCCGGCATTCGCCTGAAGAAATGCAGGGAAAACCCTAGAAAAACCTGCATCAGGTAGGTCGGGCGCAAGGTAGTTGTCCCACGCCCTTCCGATAGCGGAAGAGGAGTTTGCTGTGGGGAAGCAGCATTCCCTTCTTTGTGCCTCGACCAGTTTAGGAGGCAGCTGGCCGACTATTCAAATGGAAATAGCGGACAACTCTTACCGTATGCCCAAGGTCTGTGACTCTGGAACATACACCTCTCAGAACAGGCCGAGGTGCCTCGGCTTGTGGGAACGTTAGTACAAAAACAGAGAGGAAAATGCATCCCCAAAGGTAGCCCCTTCGTATCTCTCCTCCTAAATGATTTTAATATAACTCATCAAACATTTATACAAATACCACCACATTACGATAATGAGAAATGTTTTCATTTCATTTCGTTCTTAGGTGTTTCAACGTGTTTTATTTCTTAATATTAAAAACGTTTCACGTTTTCAATTTTTTATAATTAGTTTGTTAAGTTAACTAGTCAGTGTTCAGAAGTTATGGAATATTTTCAGACTATAAATATTTGAAAACATTTTGATCATGCAGTTGGATTGCTTCACCTTCTTGAGCACGCTAAGGTTGACGTGGAGCGCCAACTCAGTCTTTAATTTATCAGGCAGCAACCCAAGGGCAGTGTTGATGTCGCCACCACCCTGTATGCGTCCTCTGAAACAAGCAAGAAAGTTTTCGTACAGCACCTGGATAATAACTATTGTGTCAATATTTTGCAAAATCACATTTTTTCCAAAAATTTAAAGGCGAAATGGACTTTGTATGAGAAAATCGCAATTCAGATTTCCAGACAAATAGTTATTATGACTAAAATATCTCCAGATACAATTTATTATTAAATTTCTTGGCTTAGGAATAAATGAGGAATATTTGTTATTCGACGGTTGTGGCTTGAGAATTATTTTCCTTTGCAAGAGACATGTTTGATAAGAGTAGAGGGCAGTGCATCAAAGATTTAATTAAATGATAAATTTTTACCTATCATCTGTATTAGATGAGAGTACAATTCCCGCTCTGATTAGAGGTCTTACTATATATTACATCAAAGGAATCTCCGAGACTAATTAGCTGAATACCTTGTGTTGGTTCAAGGTACACACGCATACGCTCCTTGAACGGCATCGATATTTCAGTAGTGTGCTGGGAGCGAACAATTAAATCCGTTAGTTATTGTTTGACGTTTACTTGTACTGCTTCTAGGATATGCCAGAGCACGGATCCCCATTCTAGGGCTTCATGTAGAAAGGGTTCTCTTACTTTCAATGTTATCACATACATCACGGCATGGAATAACTCACTCATATCCACGGGTAAACGTCACAAATTCAATGTTACAAGACTCCATCACAATTGTTTATTGGAAATCCTTTTACAACTCCAGTGCACTACGGAATGTCGGCTTTTATCTGTCACGGTCCTCTGCTTGTCTTTTCAATTAACATCTCCAATCGTTCTCAAGTTTCACTATTTATTTCTTGGTTGACCTGAACTTTCTCCGCTGTGCTGTCATTAAAAACAATTTTCGTTGTGCACGCTATCATATAGCATTATTACTGTATGTACTTTATCTACCTCATTATTTCCGATGTATAAAACTCCAGAATTCATTAACTTTTAAGAGAATTCTTAATTTAGTATTAATTAAATTTTATAATAAATAATTCGCTCACAGGAAGTAAAACATTATTAAGTAGTTTCTTCTGGTGTTCAATGGATTTGGAGTATTACACATTGAAAATTTAAATAAAAAATATATTTCAGCAAGTGTTGACAATTTATTAGCATAAATTTATAAAAATTACAGTTTTTATACATTTCCAAATTCTTCTATCAAAAACAGCGAAAGTATTACGATATAGAAATAAATATTGAGTAGAATATCAAAGTCATGCCCTATCTGCCTGTTGTAACATAACAATGAGTTTTAAGAAAGACATATCCTTTATTTGCTTATTGTAATCACACCTTCATATCTTTGTGTGGTGTAGCGCATCTGTGACACAAGAAGATATTCTTTGGAAAGTTCTTATGTTTTGTCTCTGTCCGTGTTCTGTTTTTTATATTGTTGCAAGTTGCATTTATAACAGTCAATAAATCGCTTCATAATATCACATGCGCAAGTTTCAATTTTGGTGAAAACAAATGGAAATGCAGTCCTAACATACAACATTTTCATTGTTCGAGATTTATATTAACAATATTAAGAGTGTACGAGGTTGTATATATATTACGATTGCATTATATTTATTTATCAATTGGAAAATGGTTTGTTACCTAAATAACTGTCAGATTTAACAATTAAACTTAGTGATATGAATAATTATCAAACCTTGAGGTACAAAAGAATTTTATGTTCGATATCGAAGTAAAACTAGTAATCAGATCTCAATTTTTGACACGGCACTAAATTTTATAACGGGCTTAGTAAAGCAATTATTGAATTGAAAGAAAAATTACTTAAATATTTGAAGGAACAAAAACATGTATAAAGTTCTCCAGGTTTTCAAACACATTAGGTAATATTTTTTTTGTAAAATAAATAAATTTTTTGGTTCTTATTTTCAGTTAAATAATAATTAACTTTATTGGATTTTAGATGCACAATACGTTGAATCAATCTTATTAAATTTTATACAAAAATTTGTCAAAACTTGTTTAAAATTTTTTTTGCTTGAATTTTCGTTGTTTAAAAATCCAAATACATTGCACATACGATGAAGTCATAGGTTAAGGACGAAATGTTGAGAAGTTGTATTTTTGTCAGTAACTTTTTAACTTTTTTACTGACGTGAGGCCGATTTATTTATTGTATATTTCATTAGATAATTATTATTTTTTTACCTACAATACGTTTTTCTAGTATACTTTCAAGCACTCTTAGCTTTGAAGCATGCATACCTGTAACAACGTTTAACCAAAGTTATAGAAAGTTTAATTATGGTAGATGTTGACAGAAGTCATGAGTTAAATAGTTGAGTATTGGAATCTAACGCATTCTCTGTGAATTTATTATTCAATATATTTCCACCCTTGCACAAAGTTCGTCACTTAAATTTATAATTTAATTTCCTCATATATCTCATGTTTCTTCGGGCAGGTGGCGTGTACAGATTTTTGTGTTTTTAAGAGTGACAGGATACATGAAGGGAACACTCTTTAATAGCATACGAGGGAAATTTGAAACGGGGAATGCGGAAGGGTAGAGCAAGGTAACCAAGTGTTTAAATAGGCTCCCCGGGCTATGGTTTAAGATCTTACGCGACATTCGCCTAAACGTGATGCGTCAGGTAGGTCGGGCACTTGGTACTATTCTCACGTCCTTCTTATGGCGGAAGTGGGTATTGTTGTGGGGGCGGGCGACAGATAACAGTCTAATTGTCACAAAGTTTAGTGTCGTAATATGCTTCATCACCGGCAGATAAATCTGGCTTATGCTTACATAATGAACTGAAGTGATGAATTTCAGAGCGTCGTTGTTTCAGCTGTTATTACAATCGTCTTATGTATTAGGTGGCATTTCAGATCTATAAATGAGTTTATCAGTGTTTTTGTTCCAATAAGTTTCGACAGTTTTTTCTTTTCTATCGCGTGCTATTTTTTTATCATTATCTGATCACTGAAATACTAAATAATTGTAATAAAAATTAATCCATACTATACTTATTTAAATGGAAGAATGAATTAAATACATCTTTGTAAAAGTTAAATACAAATGTATTAATTTGTGTCCTTGAAAGTTGTTGTGTGGATGGTTCTCAGTTATTTTTTTATTTTGAACTAGCTGGGTGCCCGGCGTTGCCCGAGATGTCATTTATCTATAACCATCCATAAGACTCCAATTTTGGTTACTTTTGCGCTATTTTTATGTAAAGCTCCTCGAACCCTATCCCTAAATGTGCTCACCTCCCATGCCGAAGGGAGATGAAGTCATTGACTAAATATATCGGCCGTTTTTACATGTTAGAAGATCACCACCCCCACAAATATGCGATAATGAAAAATAATGTACTCCACGCCTAAATCGGCAGATTATATTGTCTGAAAATTTATTCCCCCGCCCAACACCCCCCAAACCCGTCGCGTTACCCAGGTTGTCACAATTAGATTCAGCGACATTCATAGTCTCGGAAATGATTCGAATCTCGGTTGTTTTTGCGGGATTTTATTTAACGTACGTCCACGCCACCCCTAAGCTTGCTCCCCTCACAGGGGTTAAATTATACACAAACAACATCGGTATAAATACTTTCAAAGTAATTAACCCCAGGAAATAATTATCGCAAATATCGACCGTTTAACATGTTTGAAATTTTTCACCCCCGACCACTCCCGCTTCGGGGAATAAAACGGTCAAGTTTAATGTCATAATTAAACTCAGTGACAATCCTGATAGTTTCTGGTTTCTTTTTATGTAATGCTACTTCACGCCCACCCTTAAGGGTGCACCCTTATGAATCCGAAAGGGGTTGAAATTATACACAGAGAACATGTAGGGAAATTTTATTAATCTAATTCATCCCGAAATATATTTAATTGACGCAAAAAACAGCCGGTCAACTCATCCCAACCCAGCCGATACCCGCGCGTTGTCCAGATTGTCATAAATAAATTCAGCAACATCCATTACCTTCGATTTGACTCGAAACTCGGTTGTTTTCCCGTTATTTTCAAGGAAATTAATTAAACTCAGTGACAATCCCGATAGTTTCTGGTTTCTTTTTATGTAATGCTACTTCACGCCCACCCTTAAGGGTGCACCCTTATGAGTCCGAAAGGGGTCGAAATTATTCACAGAGAACATGTTGGGAAATTTTATTAATCTAATTCATCCCGAAATATATTTAATCGACGCAAAAAACAGCCGGTAACTCATCCCAACCCAGCCGATACCCGTGCGTTGTCCAGATTGTCATAAATAAATTCAGGGACATCCATGGCCTTCGATTTGTCTCGAATCTCGGTTGTTTTCCCGTTATTTTCAAGGAAATACCCTCCAGCCCCACCCCTATCATGCCTACAAACAACATCGGTAGAAATACTATCAGCGTCAATGGTCCCGGCATTTATTTATTCCACGCTAATATCGATGATTTAACATGTTAGAAAATTTCCATCCCATCCACTCCCGCCCCTTGGGGCTAAATGGCCAATTTGATGCTATAATTGAACTGGATGACATCCATAACCTTGGATTTGACTCCAATCTCGGTTGTATTCGCGTTATTTTATTGCAGCGTTCCTCCACCCAACACCTAAAAGTGCTCTACTGATAATCCCGACCCGCTTCTGGGGGTGGTAGACGCGTCTCACCCCAACAGTCGGTAGAAACACTATTAATATCTGTGACCCCTAAAAATATTTATCCGACTGAAATATAGACTGTTTTAACATGTTTAAATATATCAACCGCCGTCCACCCCGCTTCTGGGGGTGGTAGACGCGTCTCACCACGACAGTGTTTGTTTCCTGGACGCAAAGAACACGTGTACGAAATTTGGTGGAATTTGATCCACCGGTATAGATTTGTATAACGAACATACAAATATACAAACATACAAATATACAAACATACAAACATACGAACATACATACATACATACATACACTCATTTTTATTTATAATATTAAGTGTAATAATTATTTATATTAAGCCCTTTCGTTCTGGTAGAAAAGTGATTATTAATGGATTGATTTATATGGTTTAGTATTTTGAGAACAATTATTCTAATAATATAAATTACGTGGATAATATTTTCATTGAACTTGTAGTAAATTAAATTATAAACTACGTTAGCATGTACAGTTTTTGTTACATGTATTTGTCCGTGATTATTTGTTACTTTATTTCTTCTCGATAATACAACTTCAATTACGGAATAAATGTAAAATTATGTTTATAACAATTTATAATATAAAAACTTTTTAAAACAGTATAAAAAGCAATGGTTCTGAAACACTTTTATTTTTGATTAAACGTCGTTATTAATGGAAACAACATAGGTTAAAATAGTATGAACAACACCACCCCTAAATCTGCTACTTTCCCGTGGTGGAAAGGGTTGAATTTTTACTCTTATCACATCGGTAAAAACACTATCAATCTAGTTTACCCATAAACACTTAACATTTTGGCAGTTTTAGAATAATAGACAATTCTCACCCCCAGCCCTAAGCAAGCTCACCACTAATGTCTAAAGGGATTTATATTTTCAACAACATCCGTTTAAATAGTATTCTCGTAATTCTCCTCCAAGAACGCGCAAGAACTGACTATTTATCTTCCCTTCCAACCTCCACTCTTTCGGGTTAAATGGGCAATTAAAAATATTTATCCGAAGTAAACTCACTGACATTCATAACCTTCGGTTTGACTCCAAACTCGGTTGTATTCGCGTTATTTTTCTGTAAAGCAACTGCACCCCAAACCCTAGGGTGCCCTTTTCCCAGGGCGTAGGAGATGAATATTATTTTCGGATAACATCGGTAGAAACACAATCAATATCTTTGACGCCGAAAATATTTATCCAAATCTAATACCTGCTGTTTTAGCATGTTTAAGTATTTCAACCCCCGTCCACCCACGCTTCTGAAGTTGGTAGACGCGTCTCACCCCGACAGTGTTGTTTTCCTGGTCGCAAAGAACCCGTGTACGAAATTTGGTGAAATTTGCTCCAGCGGTGTAGATTTGTACTCTCCACCCCAAACGCTAGGGGTGCTCTTTCCCCAGGGTGTAGAGTTTGAAAATTATATTCAGATATCATCAGTGGAAAGACTATAAATATCTTTGACCCCTAAAAATATTTATCCGACTGAAATATCGACTGTTTTAGCATGTTCAAATATTTCCACCCCCGTCCACCCCCGCTTCAGGGGGTGGTAGGCGCGTCTCACCCCGACGGTGTTGTTTTCCTGGTCGCAAAGAACACGTGTACGAAATTTGGTGAAATTTGTTCCACCGGTATAGATTTGTATTCTCCACTCCAAACCCTAAGGGTGCCCTTTTCCCAGGGTGTAGGGGATGAAAATTATATTCAGAAAACATCGGTAGAAACACCATAAATATCTTGTACCCCTAAAAATTCAACCCCTTTCGGACTCATAATGGTGCACCCTTAAGGGTGTGCGTGAAGTAGCATTACATAAAAAGAAACCAGAAACTATCGGGATTGTCACTGAGTTTAATTAATTTCCTTGAAAATAACGGGAAAACAACCGAGATTCGAGTCAAAACGAAGGTAATGGATGTTGCTGAATTTATTTATGACAATCTGGACAACGCAAGGGTATCGGCTGGGTTGGGATGAGTTGACCGGTTGTTTTTTCGTCAATTAAATATATTTCGGGATGAATTATATTAATAAAATTTCCCTACATGTTCTCTGTGTATAATTTCAACCCCTTTTGGACTCGGAAGGGTGCACCCTTAAGGGTTGGCGTGGAAGTAGCATTAGATAAAAAGAAACCAGAAACTATCAGGATTGTCACTGAGTTTAATTATGACATTAAACTTGACCGTTTAAGTCCCCGAAGCGGGAGTGGTCGGGGGTGAAAAATTTCAAACATGTTAAATGGTCGATATTTGCGAAAATTATTTCCTGGGGTTAATTACTTTGAAAGTATTTATACCGATGTTGTTCGTGTATAATTTAACCCCTGTGAGGGGAGCAAGCTTAGGGGTGGCGTGTAGGTACGTTAAATAAAATCCCGCAAAAACAACCAAGATTCGAATAAATTCCGAGACTATGAATGTCGCTGAATCTAATTGTGACAACCTGGGTAACGCGACGGGTTTGGGAGGTGTTGGGCGGGGGAATAAATTTTCAGTCAATGTAATCGGCCGATTTTTGCGTGGAATACATTCTTTTTCATTATTGCATATTTGTGGGGGTGGTCATCTTCTAACATGTAAAAACGCCCGATATATTTAGTCAATGACTTCATCCCCCTTCGGCATGGGAGGTGAGCACATTTAGGGATAGGGTTCGAGGAGCTTTACATAAAAATAGCTCAAAAGTAACCAAAATTGGAGTCTTATCTATGGTTATAGATAATTGACATCTCGGGCAACGCCGGGCACCCAGCTAGTCTTATAAATAAAAAAGAGTGTATGTATGTTTGTTTGTATGTTTGTTTGTATGTTTGTATGTTTGTATATTTGTATGTTCGTTATACAAATCTACACCGGTAGAGCAAATTTCACCAAATTTCGTAAACGTGTTCTTTCCGACCGGGAAACAAACACTGTCGGGGCGAGACATGTCTACCACCCCCAGAAGCGGGGGTGGACGGGGGTTGAAATATTTGAACATGCTAAAACAGTCGATATTTCAGTCGGATAAATATTTTTAAGGGTCAAAGATATTTATAGTCTTTCCACTGATGATATCTGAATATAATTTTCAACCGCTACACCCTGGGGAAAGAGCACCCCTAGCGTTTGGGGTGGAGAATACAAATCTACACCGCTGGAGCAAATTTCACCAAATTTCGTACACGGGTTCTTTGCGATCAGGAAAACAACACTGTCGGGGTGAGACGCGTCTACCAACCCCAGAAGCGGGGGTGGACGGGGGTTGAAATACTTAAACATGCTAAAACAGAAGGTATTAGATTTGGATAAATATTTTCGGGGTCAAAGATATTGATTGTGTTTCTACCGATGTTATCTGAATATAATATTCATCTCCTACGCCCTGGGAAAAGGGCACCCTTAGGGTTTGGGGTGGAGATGCTTTACAGAAAAATAACGCGAATACAACCGTGTTTGAAGTCAAATCGAAGGTTATGGATGTCAGTGAGTTTACTTCGGATAAATATTTTTAATTGCCCATTTAACCCGAAAGGGTGGGGGTTGGAAGGGAAGATAAATAGTCAGTTCTTGCGCGTTCTTGGAGGTGAATTACGTGAATACTATTTCAACGGATGTTGTTGAAAATATAAATCCCTTTAGACATTAATGGTGAGCTTGCTTAGGGCTGGAGGTAAGAATTGTCTATTATTCTAAAACTGCCAAAATGTTATGTGTTTATGGATAAACTAGATTGATATTGTTTCTACCGATGTGATATGAGTAAAAATTCAACCCTTTCCACCACGGGAAAGTAGCAGATTTAGGGGTGGTGTTGTTCATACTATTTTAACCGATGTTGTTTGCATTAATAACGATGTTTAATCTTCTTATAAATAAAAATGAGTGTATGTATGTATGTATGTTTGTATATTTGTATGTTTGTATATTTGTATGTTCGTTATACAAATCTACACCGCTTGAGAAAATTTCACCAAATTTCGTACCCGTGTTCTTTGCGACCAGGAAACAAACATTGTCGGGTGAGACGCGTCTACCACCCCCAGAAGCGGGGGTGGACGGGGGTTGAAATATTTAAACATGCTAAAACAGTCGATATTTCAGTCGGATAAATGTTTTTAGGGGTCACAGATATTGATAGTGTTTCTACCGACTGTTGGGGTGAGACGCGTCTACCACCCCCAGAAGCGGGTCGGGATTATCAGTAGAGCACTTTTAGGTGTTTGGTGGAGGAACGCTGCAATAAAATAAGGCGAATACAACCGGGATTGGAGTAAAATCCAAGGTTATGGATGTCGTCCAGTTCAATTATAGCATCAAATTTGCCATTTATCCCCAAGGAGCGGGAGTGGATAGGATGGAAATTTTCTAACATGTTAAATCATCGATATTAGCGAGAATAAATAAATGCCGGGACCATTGACGTTGATAGTATTTCTACCGATGTTGTTTGTCGGCATGAGAGGGGTGGGGCTGGAGAGGATTTCCTTGAAACTAACGGTAAAACAACCGAGATTCGAGTCAAATCGAAGGTAATGGATGTCCCTGAATTTATTTATGACAATCTGGACAACGCGCGGGTATCGGCTGGGTAGGGATGAGTTGACCGGCTGTTTTTTGCGTCGATTAAATATATTTCGGGATGAATTAGATTAATAAAATTTCCCTACATGTTCTCTGTGTATAATTTCAACCCCTTTCGGACTCATAAGGGTGGGCGTGAAGTAGCATTACATAAAAAGAAACCAGAAACTATCGGGATTGTCACTGAGTTTAATTAATTTCCTTGAAAATAACGAGAAAACAACCGAGATTCGAGTCAAATCGAAGGTAATGGATGTCCCTGAATTTATTTATGACAATCTGTACAACGCGCGGGTATCGGCTGGGTTGGGATGAGTTGACCGGCTGTTTTTTGCGTCGATTAAATATATTTCGGGATGAATTAGATTAATAAAATTTCCCTACATGTTCTCTGTGTATAATTTCAACCCCTTTCGGACTCATAAGGGTGCACCCTTAAGGGTGGGCGTGAAGTAGCATTACATAAAAAGAAACCAGAAACTATCGAGATTATCACTGAGTTTAATTAATTTCCTGGAAAATAACGGGAAAACAACCGAGATTCGAGTCAAATCGAAGGTAATGGATGTCGCTGAATTTATTTATGACAATATGGACAACGCGCGGGTATCGGCTGGGTTGGGATGAGTTGACCGGATGTTTTTTGCGTCAATTAAATATATTTCGGGATGAATTAGATTAATAAAATTTCCCTACATGTTCACTGTGTATAATTTCAACCCCTTTCGGACTCGGAAGGGTGCACCCTTAAGGGTTGGTGTGGAAGTAGCATTAGATAAAAATAAACCAGAAACTATCAGGATTGTCACTGAGTTTAATTATGACATTAAACTTGTCCGTTTAAGTCCCCGAAGCGGGAGTGGTCGGGGGTGAAAAATTTCAAACATGTTAAACGGTCGATATTTGCGATAATTATTTCCTGGGGTTAATTACTTTGATAGTATTTATACCGATGTTGTTTGTGTATAATTTAACCCCTGTGAGGGGAGCAAGCTTAGGGGTGGGGTGGAGGTACGTTAAATAAAATCCCGCAAAAACAACCCAGAATCGAATCAATTCCGAGACTATGAATGTCGCTGAATCTAATTGTGACAACCTGGGTAACGCGACGGGTTTCGGAGGTGTTGGGCGCGGGAATAAATTTTCAGACAATGTATTCGGCCGATTTTTGTGTGGAATACATTCTTTTTCATTATCGCATATTTGTGGGGGTGGTCATCTTCTAACATGTAAAAACGGCCGATATATTTAGTCAATGACTTCATACCCCTTCGGCATGGGAGGTGAGCACCTTTAGGAATAGGATTCGAGGAGCTTTACATAAAAATAGCGTAAAAGTAACCAAAATTGGAGTCTTATGGATGGTTATAGATAAATGACATCTCGGGCAACGCCGGGCACCCAGCTAGTATTATATAAATGACAGATTATTTACTTGCTTAAATTTAAAGTAATTATGATTACTTAACATTTACATTTCAGCGATATTATTCTTGTTTTAATCCAGTATCTATGATTTAAGAATTTATTTTTAAATGCCCATGTAATAATTACATACATTAATGATTTTTATAATGGTCGTTTGGTACGTTTGGTTTCGTCGAGTAATTTTTCATCCACGACGTGTTTTCTTTGTTGTTTTCCTTTTTTTTTACTGTCTTGGTTAATTCGATTTATCGTTAGTTTCTTTTTATATAATTCACATTTTGATTGGGGCGGGGGGGGGGGGGGCTTTTTTTCAAGATGTATGCCCGATTTTAATTTTTCTGATTATTATAGCCTCCATGCGATTCAGTTTATTGTTTGTTTGTTTGCCTGCATTAAATTCTTTCCATATTCAATTTTTGAATTTACCTATTTATTTGAATCCATATGTGCGCAGAGTAACTAGGAGGATTGATTCTTGTTTGTGTATATATTATATATTCAATGATATCATGATATTGTTCACATACTATGAACTTTATGAATGATCCATTCAGTTTGTTATATCACGAAACATTCGATTAACCAGCCTCAAATTCAGTTAAATTGTTTTGTAACTGCTGCTAGTTTATAAATGTGTGTAAACAATATTCGAATGCTTTTATTTCATTTCAAAAGTTAATGTCTTTTATTATTGTTATACGTAGAACGTTGATAGAGTATACAACAACGATAAGTTTGTTAGGAACTCTGAAATTTGTAAATACGAACACATTTCTAAATCAGATTTAAAATTTATTGTAATTAATAAATAATCATTTAAAAAGTATAATTGTTAAGTATGCCATTAATTATTCCAATATACCATGGCAATTAATCATTATAGAATGATGCAGTTCTATTTTAACGTCTTATTTGCCTGCGTGGATGGTTTCTACTGCCGCGTTACTTAGGCGTGGGTCGACTTGTATCATAGTTATAAACGCCTAGTTAGGCAGATTGTTAGCTCAGTTATTTGCGACACCTTTCCTGGTCGGCACCTGGGCGCGTCGACAAGACAACAGCGCCGGGGAACTCAGACAATCTAGTTTGCAAGTCCGTAATTACAAGACAGCCTCCTAACGCGATTACGTAAACAGGCTCAATGGCGCTCGGTTTGCGTGGCTAGACTCCATGCCAGCTGCTTTTTTCTCGACACCAGCGGGTTTGCGTGCACAGTAACACAGTCTCTATCGTTCATTATAAAATAATCCATGAAATTTCAGGTGTGTTTGAGATAAATTCTAATATTATTTGCGCTCTTCAAGGCGATGAGTTTATACAGGTTTAATTAGAAAAAACAATAACACATTGTTAAAACTAAATTACTTTTTTTATCTAGCAATTTTATTAGTCATATAAAACTCAAACACGTTTATAATAACAGAGAAACATTATACTGCAGTTTTTTTTTCACAAATAACATCTTCACATAAAGATTTCGGACATAATGTGAGCCAGAACCAATTCTCCTTGGTTCCTAAGAAACTCCACAATCCACAAAGACATCCAAATAATCAACAAATCTGTAACCTCAATAATCAAAGTTCCCTGCATCTCCCAAATCCGACTATAGAACACATTCAAAGCCAACGCTTCCTCCCATATCCTTTCCCCCCACTCAAACCACCGTCTGAAACGAAAATTCCCAATAGACCTCATACTTCCCCGCCAACACTCAGACACTTCCTAACAAATTCACTTCCCATCAACCCCAATCCCAATCTAACCTTCCTGGCAGATAACCCACTTATTCCGTTCTCTCTCCAACATCCCAAATCTATACAGTAATCATCAATTACCCATTTCCCTCCCCAAACCCCTCAGAACAAGAAAATAAAGATCTCAAGGGCTGGAAAGTCACAGGAGTCTCCACCAACACAAGTCAGCATGTTAAATATTTACCTTATTTATTGTAAATACTACGTAAATATGATCACAACTGAATAATCCTACGATAAAATTTTGTAAGAATAATAAAAAAAACATTATGTGAGAAAATTAAAATATTTACAGTCGTTGAGAAAATAAATTTAATACCCTGTTCTTATTTCACATTTGATCCAGTTTGTTTATTTACATACGGTTCGCTATGATAGAAAATAGCTCCTCCAATTACGAGAAGTCTAACAAGTATGCGTCATAAATACCCGGAAAATGAGAAATTTAACGTGTAATATATCGTATGTAATAACATTTGGTTTTTGGGATGTTGGACCACGTTCAGTACCAATGTTTAGCTCGTGAGCTCCGAGTATTTCAAGGCTGGATGACAAATTCCGGTAGTTCACTTAAGGATATTATGGGTTTGGTGATTTTCAATATCATTAACAGGACAGGAATTTTCTATTCTGCACCTGGTGCACAAATATCAGATATCCAAAAATTCATAACTATTCAGCTTTTAACCCAATGTGATGAGATGTGCTGTTAAATAGAGGAAACTCTCGAATTTCACGCAGTTCCCAGTAGGTAGAGCAGCGTGTTTCGGTCTTCGATCACTTTGTTTTTCTCAATATGGCGTCTACACATCAACACTAATCATTATGTGTTCTACATTTCGCGAAGTGGGAATCCGTAATAACTGATCATCGTGGCTATTGTACTAGATATGAAGGTGATCCTCCTACAGCTCAGAGCATAAGCAGATCGTACAAAAATTTCTATATATAGGTTATCTGTGTAACAGCAAATCCTCAGTTCGTCTCCGTCAACATCTGTCTGGTGTGTTTTGCGTCGACATTTACATATGAAACCATACAAGATTCAGTTATTGCAATCGCTTCATGAAGGTGGCAAAGAACGGCGGGAGTGGTTTGGTGAATTCATCCTTCATAAAATGAAAATTTCGTGTCACATCGTGGGTTCATGACAATGGATCGGCCATACTGAACAAAACCATTCAGCTTTACATCATTTGGCTCCAAGGCCACCGGACCTCGTGATTTTTTTCTTGTGTTGGTTTATTAAAGCCTCAGTTTATGTCCCTCCGTTTCCAGCAACAATTGTTGAACTGTGGAACCACATAACAGCAGCCGTTTAAGCAGTAACTCAAGTCATACTCGCTAGAGTGTGAGATGAATTTGAATAGCGAATAGATATACCGTGAATCTCAAGGGAGGAATATTAATCACATCTGAGTTTTTATGTATTTACCTAAATTAACATTAATTTTATAGATAAAACTTTCGGGTCTCAACCCGGGCCAATTGTTTGTTGAATAAAAACTCTACGACGGCAAACTCCTCCATCATCATGACGAAGCTTACGGTCGAAACGTTGTTATTCAACAAACAATTGGCCCGGGTTGAGACCCGAGAATTTTATCTAGAACAGATTCACCGGGAAAGCCGTCGCTCTCTAATGAATTTTATATGCTACTTATTTTTCAAAACATTTCAAATCGGATGATTCGTTTTGAAACTCTCTGTATAACAAAACAGCTATTTACGAGTCTCTTATTGAGCACGCTGCGAAGGGCTATCAGCTTAAATCTCAACAAGTAGATTGTTTCTGAACGGTTTAAGGCAACTAGAAGGGCAAGCAACTTACTCAATTCAAAACACGTAAATAAATAATTGAAAAACATTTTTGTATCTAAAATGCAAATGTTTTCTACAACAAAGTTAAAGCGAAATATTTGCGGTACTATATGTTTATGTAAAATATCGAAAGAATATATGTAACTAAAACAGACATGGGGTTTTATTATTTAATTAATTAAATGTTTGCTATATAAATGCGTGTTTGAACTACGAATGTAAATATAAATTTTTGGTCAACATGTGATTTAACTGGCTTCGGGAGCGTAAGTTTCTTGGACCATTCACGACGATTCACATCACCCAATCCGACCTATTCCGACGAAGGGTTAAGGATGATTACTCCCCGCACCTCGACCAGTCCAAAAATATTCCTGGTAACTTAAGTATACTCGTTACTTTAAGAGAGTCAAAGGGGGGTTAAAAATACGGTAGTTTAAGGGAGTCAAAAATACTCAAATACTCCCGGTATCTTAAGGGGGTAAAAATTCTCTAGGTATCTATACTCCCGGCTTCTTAAGTTTAAGATATTACGATCGAACGCTACAATGCCATAAGGTGATACATAGATCGTAAATAATTAAAATTTCTCAATTGACTATTGGGAATTTTGAAATATTAATATTTGTATCATAGTTCGTGTAACGCCAATTTCACGCTCTTTAAAGCCAGTAGGAACATGAGTGTAGTAACAACTTTTTAATTCAATTAGTAATGTTGTCTGGGCGGAGGCTGCACTACAACTATTGATGTGATACCCGCAGAGGCTCTGATGTAAATAAAAGAAAATATAACGCAAACCACAGAAAACAATTGAAATCACTGAAGCACTAGACTGTCTGTGCGGAGCTGTGAGTAACGAACACAAAGAAAAGAAAACATAGCAGGTTTTTCGCTGAAAACCAACAGTACGGATACACCAAATGAGTTATTCTGACAATCTAAGCACACTAGCAAAATTGAAATGTAAGGAAGGAGAAAGAGCGAGCGACAGGTTGACATAGAAAGAGAGAGGAGAGCGAGCCCCGAATATAATTTTGCCAGTATAAGATGATTTACTTGCCTGGACCAACTATAGTCGTACCATCGCAGTACTCGCCGCTTCATCCCCCCAGGCACCTTGTGATGACGCATGTATGTCTTAGCGCCGTCCAGCAGTCGTTCGAACTCCAGACGATTGGCGTTTCGGTTGGTAATCACGTTACCAACCTGACCTGTAAGAAGAATAATTCATAACATAAAGGTATCAGAAAACGCGTTTTGACAGAATATGTGTATATGAAATAGATAGCCCTACTTTTGTCTGAACATTGCATAGGATAGAGTGATTTCAGAGTTTACGTTTCAAGAACTAGGGGATCCGAAACCGATGTCCTGCCTGCCGCACTGAAGTTTATTCTTTTCAGAAGAAAATGGTGTAAAGCATTTCAATAGAGCCGCAACAATATATTAATCAACATCAAACTGACAACCATCAGCGAATTTTGCAAAATTTCATTTTAATTGCTTGGACAAAAAATTGCTTGACAAAAAAAAAATTCTTCTCCACTTAACCGGCGCTAGCACAAAATTTCGTCCGTTCTCCCACTCGAAGGAAGGCTATCTCCTCTGGTCTGATCTTCGCTGGAAGAGTCCACAGGATCTTCGACGTATTCATCACTGCCTTCAAACTCTGAAGAAAAATCTTTTTACCGCTGAGCTCGTGAGGAACAGACAGCGCTACGAATCAGTACGACTTTTGACATTTTTCAAGGGTTCCTGAGAATTACTGGAAGCCGGTAAGAGAAATAAACGTGCATAAAGGACAAGAACACATCCATACGATATATATATATATATATATATATATATATATATATATGAGTTGGACGGTCGAAGGAAGCCTGTGAACATTCCGAGACAGCTCTGGCGGAGGCTACCTTTGGGGATGCCTTCACATCTCTCTGGTTTTTTGAACTAAGGTTCCCACATGCCGAGGCACCTCGGCCTGTTTTGCGAGGTGTATGTTCAGGGGTCGCAGACCTTGGGCATACGGTAAGAGTTGTCCGCTATTCCTATTTGAATAGTCGGCCAGCTGCCCCTAAACCGGTCAAGGCACGGAGAGGGGAAAGCTGCGACCCCACAGCAAACCCCTCTCCCACCATCGGAAGGACGTGGGACAAATACCAAATGCCCGACCTACCTGATGCAGGTTTTTCTAGAGTTTTCTCTGCATCACTTTTAGGCGAATTGATGGGTAGGATCCTTAAACCATATATATATGAACTTTTAAGCAAAATCAAAGACGATGGCAGCATCTGAAGAAATATGCATTGTTAGGTAAACAAAATATTTGTTATCAAAAGTCGGGATACAAAAATATTAAAGATATATGTAGTGGCTAGAAGTATAAAAAAGTATAAGTCCCGACAGGACAAATATGAGTACCCATAATGAGTCGCTAATCCTTATAAGTTGATGGGACTGTAAATAAATTAATTTAAAAAGTATAAAATGAAAGCATCGTGATTATGGGATAATAAGTTATTATAAGTAATGCGTTACTGTAAAAATATAGACATAAGCCCAACCCTAGAATTCAATGTAGCAAAATTTTTTTGCCAAACGCTAACTCTAACCAAAAACATGATTAGTATTTTACAGCATCGGACATTTGATTGTATGGCAATGACGTTATATATCGAGAAAACGTTGACTGTCGTCAAACATAGGCGATTCGCGAAGTATAGGCTTCGGTGCAACTGGTGAACTAGATACCAGGATTCTAGGATGGATAAAAACATGGATCTAATTGGTTAAGATAGGTCATTTTCAGTAACTCTTCTTACACTACCTCACAACTGAGAATTAACATACCCAATATTTGGCAAACAGTTATTTTTACTTATTTAATCAGTCAATTCTGGTCGCGCATCACTGGGACTCTACCTCCTTTCTAATTACTCGTCCTTTCGTCCAACAACCCTTGTTTGGTCTGTAACGAACAGGCCAATGAGAAGAGGTATCCACTTCATCCATTTGATTTGTTCTTCGTGGAGATGAAACAAATTGGCGCTTTTATTTATCGGAACTATCTGTATTTTCTCATCTCAATTCCAAAACAATCATACGGTGGAAAAATCGACTGATGTTTTCTATTATTTTAAAGGACTCTGCTTTTCCTTGCCTCAAACAAACTTTTTTTGGATTATTTAAAGGCGAATGTGAAGTCGTATTTAACTACTTCACCAAATAATCTACTACTGGAGTTCTATCGTATTCAGGTTTTGTTTCATAGGAAAGGGCAATCCCGTCAAAGTAGGACGGGTTGTCTACCAAATCCGAGCGACGGAATTTCTATAACATCAAAAGAGAACGTTATAAAAAATTCGACTTGACCTCGAAAAACATTTACATACATTTTCATTTCTTTTTAATCAGCTTGAATACTAATAATTTATTATATTCTAGTTTTCATATGCGGCCGAAGGAGAATGAATCTAGTGCTGATTTATGACTATGGTTTAATATGATTTATTATTTTTTTTAGGGCAACAGGCTACATGAGGGTGATCCACATTGGGCAACTCCCCTTTAATAGCATAGGAAGGGATTTGAAAGGGGGGATGTGGAAGGGTAGAGGAAGGTAGCCAAGGGTTAACTAGGGCCCCCGGGCTATATTTTAAGGATCCTACCCGGCATTCGCCTAAAGAAATGCAGGGAAAACACTAGGAAAACCTTCATCGGGTAGGTCGGGCATTGTGTACTTGTCCCACGCCCTTCCGATAGCGGGAGAGGAGTTTGCTGTGGGGACGCAGCATTCCCTTCTCCGTGCCTCGACCAGTTTAGGAGGCAGCTTGCCGACTATTCCAATGGGAGTAGCGGACAACTCTTACCGTATGCCCAAAGTCTGTGACCCCGGAACATACACCTCTCAAAACAGGCCGAGGTGCCTCGGCTTGTGGGAACCTTAGTTCAAAAACGGAGAGGAAAAGGCATCCCCAAAGGTAGCCCCTTCGTATCTCTCCTCTTTATCATTTTTAATATCAAATTCTTTATAAAATTCAACGAAGTATATAAAATTGCGCGACAATACTAGAAATAAAATTTACAAACCATTAAATTATTGCAAGGTTTCATAGCACACTAATTTAGATAAACAAATATTTTATTATAATTCTCATATTAATCTCCTCTCTGAAAAGATACTGCAGTGTCTATTACAATAAGTTAATTGCATCACTAATAAAAGAAAAACTACAGTAATGAGATTAGAAATGAACCAGTCACATTAATGTAAATGTTAACACAATTATACTACAAATGAAGCTACTGATATTGTTACTTAAATTGTAACGTAAGTTTATTGAAATGAATTTATATGTCATTATAACCAGCGTAGTTATTTGGTTAATGCGGACGGAAATAAGCATCGTGAGAACCATTAGAGTTCCACTCTGCGTCTTTAACTTTTTATCCGGATATAAACACGGAAAATTGAAGATGGATTGCCATGAACCACCTAAATTTATGTTTCACTACAAATTGAATGCCTGAAACCAGAAAAAAAATGCTAAATTTTCTACAGTTTGTACAAAAGCAACTCCTAATTCGATAATTTGTCACGATATGCGTCTTTACTTAGTTTAGAAACATCATAAATATAAAATGAGACCAACATATTATTAAACTTTCTTCAAAACTCAGCTTAGTCGGCTATTCGTTAAGAGTATTACTGCAAGGGAATGCCATTAGTACCATAAAAATAGTATACCATATTTATTTCTATTCTGCAATGTCTTACGGATGACTAAACTGGGATCGCACGTCGCAAATATTATAGCTACAAAAGCTAACCGTGAGAATAATAACTTATGCAGATTGGAATGCAAGTCGTAATCCTTTGTTACGAACCTAGATATTTTAACCTTTACAAAGTTCTTATGTCCTTGAAATATTGTTGTTCATTAGGTGTAATATGGGTACATTTGCAATAAACGGCATGAATCATCTGCACGATATGAAAAATTGTTCCCAACAACGAATAAAAAAGTATCGCATAATTTTATTTGAATTCAGATTACGTTATTCCGGCATAAACTTTTAATAATCGTGTCACAAATGATTTAAAAACATAAAAAATCAAAATTTATTAATAGAATATTGTCCCTTGAAGAGCACAAGAAAAATCCTTGAATATTCAAATTTGCTGGAATTTCCATATAGCCAAGTGAATATGTGTTATCCTGTCTTTTCACTGAATTATACTGACGTTCTGTTGTCTTCTTTTATGTACGACGTGAGTCGCCGTAAGAACCGCTGTTGAAGTTCATGCAGCATGTAAGACTCAATTGTTAAAATTTATGTATTTTTACAGTAGCTTGGCATTTTAAACAAAGTTGTCTGTATTATAAATTTCATTACGACATATAAAACGTGATCTTAATTTTATATGTATGTATGGTTTTGTATTTATTGACGTATCCCATTTTGTCTATGGATGACTAATGGAAAAATCTATATCTAATATATTATACAAAAACATTGTCCAAAACCTTGAGTCTATTACAAACGTAATGTATTTAATATATAAAACAGTAGTTTAGAGACGTTCAAACTTGTTTATTGAATGAGTGATAAAATCTATATATATTTCTTATACAGTTATGATTCCCTCCTGCTATTAATAATTTGAAGACATCTTCTCAGACATCTAGCTTTCATAGTATAATATATTTAAAGTTACTTCGATCGTTTTGTATCATTTGTACAAAAAAGTACCATTATTATGTTTCTCCTAGAATATAGTGTCGTTAAGAACATTAAAATTTATAAGAGTTTTCTGCAATATAAAACTTTTAGTCTAGTGTGTTGGAAATAAATATTATCGTAATAGAAATATAACTCAAAAGACGATTGAAAACAGAAAATTTCTGACTGAGGTGACTAATTACGTCCTTAAGTGAAGAGGCAAAGAGCACGTATATGTGTATGCTTTCTCTTCCGGTTGGTGGTATATACTAACAGACTGTACTTGAGCTTTTGAATAGAACTTGACTGCCCTGCCAATCCAGTAATTCATCCCACAAACCTTTTTGAATCCCGTGAGGTGTGTGATGCTAATTGACGCAGATTTTCAAAACACAGAGACACAAAATTGAACACTCTCTGTATATATAGTTGTATTTGGAACATTAATTCAGAATTTTAATTCAATATTTTTTTCCGAACGATTTTTGTTATTAATTTATTTTGGAGTCCTTATCTCCATAAGGATTAAAGTTGAAGCTAAATAATTTGATTCAATTCCGCTTAATGGGCCATTTTCTTTGATACTCCGCTTACAAACTCAACTTTCACTTCACAGATATTTAAACACTGTAATACTTCAACTACATTCAAGTAGTGTTGAACAACGTCCAGAGACTGATACTTCATATAATGCATTCCTTTTTAGAGCGTAACAAACTGCCAATTAGATTACGAAATTAGTGTATCTGGTATTTCCAAAATTTTGTTAAGAATTATTCGCGGGAAAAAATATTGTGGCTTAAAGTTACAGATTAATGAAATTAGTGTTATATAAATTTACAGTTACAATTTCAAGGAGTTTTAATATTCTATTGCGTAATTTGATCTAACCGTAATTTGTTGAGTTATAGAATGAATGTATTTGCTTGGTAGGAGTAATAATAATTATATATATAGAGGCTGGATGGAGTTTGTGAACTCCATTTGAAATCCTATGCCTGAACGGACTCTGGTCTGATACATATTAATGGTACCGCGCGCACTGAACTGCGACGCAATATTCGGACAATGGCATGTTGATGAACATTTCTCTCCATTTCCCACAAATAACGTAATTATAGTTCTCTATATTGAAACTCTAATTCAGCGTTCCAGACTCGTTCCAAGTCATTATTACTTCAGTTTTCTAAAAACAAATAAGTTTAATTATAGAACAAACCGTCCCTCGCCTAATTCACTGCTATCTGAACAAGTTTTCATCTTAAAGCAGATTCCTTGCATTATGCCGAAGGTGGGTTATTGGCCAATTATTGACTTCCATGAGATTTAAGACGTTAATTTTCATAACATAGAGCTTCAAATACCTGCTCCATCTATTTGCCTATATTCAATTTATTATTTTCGAAAGCCAATTATACGTCAGCCTACCTGGGCTAATCTATTCATCTAAAGACCTGCCGTGATGTAGCGGCAAGAGGTCCCAGGATGTTTGTGCTCGTCATGGTGACAAAACTGGGCTTAAGATTGAAGGAAAACAGAAACACTGACCATGTGCCATTGCTAAATCCTATATGGGCTGTAGCGCCAAGATGAATTCATTCATCTCAGTTTTAAGTTTCCGTCATAATAATTAAAATTGAAAAAACATAATGAAGAAAATTATACTGAATAGTTCTGTCAGTCTTCTTTACTTTTCTTCTTTGATATTCACCCGGAGAACCTCGTGGTAAACATTTCATTTAACCACCATCAATAGCGTCAGTGTTTGGAATATTTACCATTTACGCTCCCCTCTCAATGTAACCCCTCGGCAGTTAACTTCAAATAAACCAGAATGATGACTGACATTAGTGAACAGCTCTAGAAATCTCCTACTACATAAAATAAATCTGCCTAAAAAATCAAGCCTAATTAAAACAGTGAAAATACTCCTGGTACCTTAAAGGAGTAAATAAATACAACCTTTAACAAAATAGAGGCCAAAAATATACCGGATACCATAAGAAAATCAAAGTTAGTCCCTGTAATTAAGAAGAGTCAAAAATACTCCAGGTTACATTTTGTTAATCACTTCGATTTCCACGTCGAGGAACAAAAAATTTTCTTAACCGCAAGAATTAAATTCAGCGACTCCTACAATTTGGCAATCGAAACCAATCTCAGGTTTTGCATAATTTTTTATGTAAACTCCTTCCAGCACCACCCCTACGGGTGGCTCCCTGTCCTTGCCTTTTGGACTTGAAATTAGACACTTAAACTGCTAGAATGACACTATTAAATTCAGTCACCCTATCCTGCCCCACCCCTAGAGATGATAGGCTTATTTTAACCCCTCAGTGTTTGTTCCCGGATCGTAAGTAACATGTGTATAAGGTTTGGTTGAAATTGCTCTACGCGTTTAAGATTTTACATGGAAATTTGTTTCACGCGCTTCCATCCTCACTCCTAGGGGTTGAACTACTTCTTAACCATTATGGAAAATGACAGAATTAAACTAAGTGACTTCCATAACGCCAGATTCGAAACCAATCTCGGTTGTGTACGTGGAAATTTTTTTACCTCCTTCTACCCCCACTCGAACGGACTGAACTACATTTTAACCAGTATGGTAAATGTCAGAATTAAACCCAGTAGCTTCCATAACTCCATATTCAACACTAGTCTGTTGTTTACTTATTACTTTTATGTAACGGACTTTCACCCACTTCCTACCCCACCCCCACTTGTTCTTTTTTAATACGTCCTTGGGACTGAACTACAACTTAACTTAGAGCATGGGAAGGCAGTGCCACTAAGAAACGGGATGGAGGATATAACTAACGCGAAACAATCGAGATTGATGTCAAATCCAGGATTATAAATGTCAACGAATTTAACTTTCATTATATATGAAAGTTAAATTCGTTGACATTTATAATTCAGGATTTTTTTTCATTATATATGATGAAAGTTAAATTCTATGACATTTATAATCCTGTATTTGACATCAATCTCGATTGTTTCGCGTTATTTATATCCTCCATCCCGTTTCTTAGTGGCACTGCCTTCCCATGCTCTAAGGGGTTCGAATTGTACACTAAAGACATCTGGAGAGAAACTATTAATCTCATTGACGCCGAAAACTAATTACTCGCCATTAAAAACGGCTGTTTTAGCATGTTTTTAAATTTATCCCCCGTTCATCCCTTGGGAAGGTCGACAGAAACAAACAACGCACCAAAATTTCATTGCAATCGGATGAATGGTACAAGAACGCATAAAGGACACACAGGGAAATACGCATTTATATATATATATATATATACATTTTAATACGGATCCTATATATATATATATAGTATCCATATTAAAATGTTTTAGAACATAGAGTAGAGACGCATTAAAAGAGACGGGATCATAAAATTGTTCAATTGTGTTTCATGATGTAATTTTTAACTGTCACCTTATAATAAAATTGCTTGAAGAGAACCATGTGTTGGATGATTATGACTGAATGAGTTGAAAGCTACTAAATATAATAAAAATAATATTTTAGACTGCAGAATTGTTTTCTTATGTATTGTCACTGACAAGTAGTGTCTTAATAAAAATCGTAACATAATAATAGTTATGTGATTAAATAAAGTATTAAACTTAATTTTTACGAATAAATTATTAAAGCCTCAATCACAATAATATTTTTAAATTCTGAAAGGAACAGTGTTTTAAAATAATTTCAATAGAAATTTTGCCCAATAACTTCAGATTCATCGGAAAAAATGTTTCATTATTATACCAGTTTTTATTTAAATTAACTATGTAGAATGTTATTGTTCAATAATTAAAATATGGGAACGTAAACTTCGTTCTGTATTGACAATGCTTCAATTGAATTTGATTTCATGTCGCTTGTTAAGAATATCGAATATATTCTTATATAATTACACTACGAACGAAGCCGTAACCTGGGTTATGAGTTTACTATAAGTAAGTCCTCCTACTTATCCACAAATGTAATTACATTTATTCATATTTTGTTACGTCATTGATTTTATATTTTCGTAATTAAATGGTTGAAATAAAGCCTTTTGTACCTTTTTTCATCATGGGGATTCAGTTAACGGTATACGCAGTAAGAGTAACCTTCCGTAGTAATATAATAAAATTCTGCAAATAAAACGTACGATCCCCTGAAAATTTCGTTTGGTGAACTCTGTATACTTTAGTCCACACGTGAGACACTTCGAGAGTGAAACGAAGTTAGAGCTGTAGTTTGAAATGTTTCTGAGGGAGGCATCTGTTTCCGCATATGAAGTAGAATGCTGTCACAGGCTGTGAACAGCAAATCCCGAGCCAAAGAGCTTAGTTCGTAATCGGACATTGGCTTCGAGATAGCACTCGGTTGCTCCCTCAGGGCTGGCATTGGGGAAAGATTATTGAGTTATTGCTCCCCGGCGGGCCGTTGGGTCAGTGCAACCTCAAACCAAGAAAACATGACCTGATTGCTGATCCCAAGACGTTTTAAACTGACCACAGTTTTTCCACTTTATAAATAAATGTGAAAATTGACAGAAGGTTGACATATCATAATAATAATAATCGTTGCATATCATAATCGTTGGCAGTTGAAATTTGAATTATATATATATATATATATATATATATATATAAAGGAAGCCTGCGAGAGGATTTCTCGCAGGTGAACCTTCCCAGAGAGCTCTGGCGGGGGCTACCTTTGGGGATGCTCTCACATCTCTCTGGTTTTTTTTGAACTAAGGTTCCCACATGCCGAGGCACCTCGGTCTGTTTTGAGAGGTGTATGTTCCGGGGTCGCAGACCTTGGGCATACGGCAAGAGTTGTCCGCTATTCCTATTGGAATAGTCGGCCAGCTGCCTCCTAAACAGGCCAAGGCATGGCGAGGGGTAAGCTGCGTCCCCACAGCAAACTCCTCTCCCGCTATCGGAAGGGCGTGGGACAAGTACCCAATGCCCGACCTACCCGATGCAGGTTTTTCTAGGGTTTTCCCTGCATTTCTTTAGGCGAATGCCGGGTAGGAACCTTAAACCATAGCCCGGGGGCCCTAGTTAACCCTTGGCTACCTTCCTCTACCCTTCCGCATCCCCCCTTTCTAATCCCTTCCTATGCTATTAAAGGGGAGTTGCCCAGTGTGGATCACCCTCATGTAGCCTGTTGCCCTAAAAAAAAAAATATATATATATATATATATATATATATATATACGTGCGTGTGTGTGCGCGTGTGCGTGTGCGGGGGAGAAAGAAACATAATTTGTTGGTTATGTATGAATAAACTAATCTTGAAGGAATTTTAATATCTGTAAAAATTTATTGTAGTACTTCGGTTGAAAAGTTTGTCATGCAATAGTTTTAAAACAGATTAAAAGCTAAATAAACATGGATATAGGTTTTTTAATTCTATGACATTGTTAAGTCTTAATATCAGTGTATTTCTGTAACTGACAATTCATCGAGATCTGATCTTTTAATTTAAAATGAGTTATGGAATAAACTCATTGCTGTATTTTTATACATATTTTGAAAGTTGGATTTTTCTACGACATTAAACCGGATAAAATGAAATTGTTACCGAATTTTCTGTATCTAATTATATTTTTTCATATTATTTATCTATAAATGAAAATTTATTTAACTATTGAATGTATTTTCCTATAAACGTTTTTAAGGTAAATTTTACCTTAATATTTTATTTTAATGACAAGATATATTTAACGACGCATTTTTGTAATTTTATAATGAAAAAATTATTTACTATACAAACTTATCTGACAAAGCTACGTTTACAATAAATGTAATATAAATATAAAATAATTAATTTATTATTTGATTTTAAATAATGTATTGTTGATTATCCATTGTTTGTTCCTTACAACATTTAAGACAAAAATATTGTTTTTTCTGCAGACTATTTTTTATAAATATTTTAATTATAAATTCATGAATTGAAATATTCTATTCTATGTTTATTACGCCACTTGAGACAGAAAAACAGTTTTTTATATTTTCATATATTTAATTTATAATTTCTTTTCAAATTTATAATTTGAAATATATTACCGATACGCAACTTTAAATTTTGACATATTTTGTGTGTCTTATTTATTTAGCTAAATAAAATTGTTTCGTGTATAATAAGTAAAAGCATACAATGTTTTTTTATGTTCCGTTACAATAGAAGCATAACAAATAATCCTCATAGCAAGACTGAATAAACATTTATAATAACAGAACATACCATTCATTCTGACCACAGCTTGAAGAGACAAATAAATAACGAAACGTAAAGATGTTGAACAATTTTTTTTACGATTGATAATTCTTTTGAATTATGAAAAATGTCTTTCAATGGGTCCTTAAATGTATATTATTAACGTTTACAATGATTGTAGCTCTCCGTTTAAGCCCAATAGTGCAAAGCAATTATTTATAAAATATATACGCAACTGATAATCCAGATATGATGCAGCTCACTGTTATTTGACTTAAGTTTGACATTAAGTAAAGGAAATATAACTAAGTGTAACATTTCTTTGTTTTGTTGCAGAATAAATTATCCATTTACTGTCGATAAAATATCTGTAGAATTAAAAGATTTTTATGAATTATTATAAAATAAGTTAATAACAGAAATTTGTTATGGTAAGTAAAATATAAAAAAGTTTTTATATGTTACTTTATCATAAAAATTTTCTGAAGTTGACCTAACGAGTTTTCATGCGGCTATAAATTGAGAAAACAGTGTTTTGTGGTAATTTAACGTCAGTGATGCATGGACGCTCGTAACGCTTTGAGGACAGTTAATTACGCTCAGAGATGAAACAAAAGGAAAACAGTTAATTCTCCTTTAGAGTTCATTCCGCTTTTCAAGGTGAGTAAGTAAACAGTTTCGGGCTGTGTGCACTTATTCCACGTTTTCTTAAATTCATTCTGCCTACTTATTAGATTGGCAGTAACCCGTTTATGTTACGAATAATTATAATAATAATAATTTACCGACTGTTGTTCAGGCAGAGCATGACTATTGGTTGTCATAAGATTGTATTTATGAAGTTATGGGCTCGGCAACGGCGATCGTAAAAGTCTTAAAATTCAATACTGCTCCAGAATTGAGTACTTCTGTGAATTATCTGGTCTGAACGGATATAGACTTTACAATTTTGTGTAAAATTACGAATATCCAACAAGATATTATATTCCAACAATTATATGTACCATCTATATGCCGAAGCTAGTGTTTTCAATTTATGTTTGCTATACAAACTGAAATTTAAAAATCTTTATCAGATAATAAGACGTCGCAGGTCATTATATTTGATTTTTAATTTCCATAGTATCTGCTTTAATACTCTATTCGAATTCAAATAAATTATTACTAGTTTAATTATTTTGTTACGTTGTTTAATTGTTTATTTCAGCCAAACAAACTGCTGTATAAATATATTCAGTATTGTAGAATAAATGAAAGCATTCTGATTTTTGTACATTTTATAGAATTTTATAATTATTTATGACCTTCTTGTACATTTCTGTCACCTAACGTATAATGTATAATGTCATAATAAAAAATACTTCTTTCAAATTTTCCTATTATTCTTTCTTTTGTTGTACGCTGCGATCCCCAAACAATTCAAGAATTGCCGAATGCAAAGTATCTGCTTTAAAAAATTCTGTAAAAAGATCCTTGAGATTACTAAAGATACGAATGAACGCAGTCGTTAATGGAGTTCTTGCAAATAAAATAGTGTACTTCTATCAAACTCCTCTCCCGCTATCGGAAGGGCGTGGGACAAGTACCCAATGCCCGACCTACCCGATGCAGGTTTTTCTAGGGTTTTCCCTGCATTTCTTTAGGCGAATGCCGGGTAGGGTCCTTAAACCATAGCCCGGGGGCCCTAGTTAACCCTTGGCTACCTTCCTCTACCCTTCCGCATCCCCCCTTTCTAATCCCTTCCTATGCTATTAAAGGGGAGTTGCCCAATGTGGATCACCCTCATGTAGCCTGTTGCCCTAAAAAAAAAAAAATTTACGTGTACATGTAATGACGAAAAAGAAAGATGATCGCTATATCAAGAAAATGTCAGCCTGATCCAGAAACAACATCTGTTTGCATTAAAGAGTTAATTAATATCTTTATTACAATTTGAAATTGAAATACAAAATTTACAGATTTTGCTTTTGTCACAGTACTTTTCTTCTTCGTGTTCGTTTTAGAACCCACGATGATAGTGTAAAACGCATTTACCACAATAACAAATATAATAAATGTTCTCAATCATCTAAGATAATCTAGAGAAAAGAAAATGAAATAAATATTATTTGAATTGAACGGTCTACAGACATTAATTTTTATAAACTTAATCTATATTCACTTTAGTCCCTAATTACACATTTTCAAGTTTCTGAAGGTCTTAAAGTGAGTTATTGTCCGATAAATTTAGTTATATCTAAATTTATAAATTCCGATAAATCAATTCAATTTATTGTAACCTGAGAAAGTACAATTAATCCAAATAAAATTGTACCTGGAAAAATATGTTTTACGTAAACAAAGAATATACAAATATTTTATCTAAACATAATCTACTAATTATATAAGAAACGATAAATTTTTTAAATACATTGCATTTGATAAATGTGACCATGTGAATGTATCATCCTACCTGCCTGTAATCATTTATCTATTGAATGATAATGAAAATTTATTGAACTTCAAAATTGCCAAGTTAAGAGACTCACCAATTGCTTTTTTCTATACCCTACATCTTTTGGGAAGCTGCTTTGAGCATTTTCCAGGTATAGATATGCGTATATTTAAAATAAGAACAAGGGACGCAAGTGAATATTGGGAAAAGTGCATTACTCGTTATACACCGATTTATTTTATATCATAGCCAATACGAGTCGAAAATCGCCTTGCGAACCAAAGGTGTATTGCCATTTGCATTCAGAAAGAACTCACAGTTTTTCTGACGAGGAGTGTACGCTATGGAAGATTTAATGGTTAATTTATTTAGAATTATCATTATCTTTATAGAAATAAGTACATTATCCTTTATTTAGAACATTTTTCTCACACTAATATATTATAATACAATTTTATGCGTTATCCTTAATAATGGGTTGCTGGTATCAAGTTAGTCGCGAAATGTTTTTCTTATCTGTCGAGATAAATTAGGATTACTGGTCTCTTAATTCTGAACTTTCTTCATTGCAATAACACCCACCTCTTTTCGATAACTGTTCGATCGAAATGAAAATTTATAATTGTTATATCTCTCGTTTTGCAGTTATGGTAAGTTGGTAAGAGATATTTTCTGCATGTTTTTGTTCAATAAGTATTGTGCTACAATGATTTTGTGTAGATTAGTGCAAATTTTGTCCTATAGTCTGTACTTCGCATTGACTGTACAAAAATTCAGTATGTTGAAATTTTAAACACACAATGTCAACGACCGAAGTAAAACATTCATCTGCAGAGACACCGAAAGGATCTGAAATACAGTCGATTTGCGAACGAATGATTTGAATAACAATTCTCTAAGAGCGTCGCGACGATTCAAAAGAAATCCGTCTGATTTAATCCTTACAAAGGAAATTTGACAGTCGACGAAGGGAATTGAAGTAAATCGGAAAGAGGAAGGGGATCGCTTTGGAGAAGTTGTTTCTTTGAGGTTGCCTCTCTCCATCGTCATATATGTTTGACAGCGGCGGCGCGCGATCGATAAGAGTTCGGAGGTGCCTCAGGCGGTCTTAACGGAGTGTGTTAATTACTCCGCACCGCAGTTCATTTGCCGAATGAGGAGGAATTTCTGTGTAAATGTGGTCTGCTCTCGGGGTACATACGTCTCGCGAAATGCACCGATGGACTTGAAGAGTGTAAAGATAATCGAAGATCGGATTCAGGAATTTTGGGTAATCGATAATGACCAATCCAATTACAGTCTTAATTAACTCAAACGGAGAGTAGAAAGGGAATGGCCGTGTGTTAAATTCGAAACTAAATATTAACTATCAAGTAATTCTATTAATTGATGCTCAGTGCTAAAGCTTAGAAACTTAATTAACGGATTAGGATGAGAAAAGTATACTTGGTAACAAAACAATTAAAATATTTTCATAATAAAAATAACAACATGTTACTACACAAGCATCACTTGATTAATTATTAATTTAGTGTTTACTTTTAACGGAAAATAAGACAGAGCAATGAAGTATGTTCAAGAAAGAATGTTTAATAACAACTATAACAAATTGAATTATGTCTTGTGTTATATAATTACTGGGCTAAAGTTCTATCTCCGAAATTTATCTACTCACCCTTTTAATATGAATTTCACCAAAGGTTTCATATTTCTTATGCGTCATGATATGTACAATATTGTGACCGTACCTCAGAAAATCTGAATCATCATGTGATCAGTCTCAACTATTCCCAATATTCTTCTTTTTGCTTTAAATTGATCAAATATTTATTCTGAAGTATACATTTCATATTAAATTTTAATACAAGTGCTCAATTGGTATTTCCTATGACAAATATAATCAATTTTATATTAAAGTGTTTACGTGAATAATAGTTTTAAATTTTATTTATGTAATGTTCTTTAAAGTTATTAAACATTTTAAGACAACCTAATAATGAATGTTAAACTTAAATAAATGTAATCAATTTTATTGTCATAAATATTATTTATTTGTATTTATATTATCTAATTTATTTATTTAATTTTGAACCATTTTTAAATCTAGGATTTTTCTAAAAAATTTAATTAATAAAATGAGGTTTAGACATGTAGTAGAAACAAATATGTAAAAAAAATATACATGAAATTAAAATAACATTTAAACATATTAATTTACTAACAAAATTAAAAGACAAAATTGACAGTTTTGAAAACAATACGTTGTGGAAAAATTTCTATGTCAAAACTAAAAACTAGATTACATATGATACATTACAAAAGTTTAAAGAGTATATATAATCATATAATGAACATTAAACCTAGATCTAAAGTATCTATCTATTCATAGTAAAATAAATAATAATAATTTTAATTTATTTGTATCTATTTTAGATAAAGATTAGGGTAGAATAAAACATATATTTTTAGATATATTATAAAAAGGAACAATATTGTACATAATAGAAATGAAGTAAGTCTAAGTGCATTATGCCGTCCGTTATTAAAAAATTTAAAAAATCCTTCAAATTAAAATATTATGTTGAATATTATTAATTAAATATTCAAAATTATTTATTATAATTAGTATAATATATTTGGTAACTAATAAATAATATGTACTGTTGACATCATATAAAAAACCACATAACGTTTAAACAGTACAAATGTTTTAAAAAATGAAATTGATTAATATATATATGAAAAATGATAATATATACATATCATATATAATTATTTTAGAAGTTTACGATCGAGAAGATTGTAACCTTCGAAGTAAAATAAATAAAAAAATATTGTGAGTGAAAATTCGGTTTTTTCTTAATTATAAGAATTGAATATAATCAGTGTAAATAAATTAAATTTAAGTTAAATTGTTTATGTAGTTAATTTACTTGTAAGTAATACAATTTTTTAAAATTAAATTATGTAATTTTAATAAAAAACCAATTCAAACGGTAATGGTATGAATACATTATCGAAAAAGGTAAATCGAACTGTTGACTACTAAATTCAAGTACACAGATTTTGCTTGCATTGTTTAAATCATTATTTATCAAAGATGAACTGAACTAGTTTGTTCTTGATGATATCAAAATGTCTGCCTTATTTAAAGATTGGTTTAAATATACTTTAAGGTTGTGTTCACAGATCATATAATATTTTACACTTTTTTAACATTATACTATGTTGGTATTATTGGAAATTAAAATATCACAGAAAAAGTAAATAATGAATAAACTTACCAACAATTGTTGCGAATATGAAGACACCAATAAGGTAGCTTACAATAGTAAATACGTATCTGAAAGAGAAAAACAAGATGCTTAGTAAATATAGAACAACGAACGTTATTCCAAGAAAAGATTTCAGATTTGTTTACAGATCAACAAAAATCTTTCTCTTGTACGCAAAATATTGAGATGTGCCAGAAAAATCAAATACTTAATGAATTGTTAGTTATGTATCATAATATGTATATCTATAACATCTAGAATGACGTAATTCTCATGCGAATATTACCATTATTCCTGCAAAGGAAACAGTAGTATAAAGATAGTAAAGCGTAAGATAATTTAACCTATACACAAAGTTTTCGAACAGTAACTAAAATCAGGATAAGAGGCTGTTCGAAAACTTTGGCTTTCATTTAACTCGGTCTAGTAATCAATGATTTAATTGTGAATATATGTTGTTTCTTTAAATTATTATTCACCAAAGAATTTCAAACGTAAAAATACACTCGACGAACAGCCTCCAATATCCTGCATTAATAATTGTTTGAGATTTTGTTACATTGCAAAGGAATATTTGATTGCTCAACAATAATTTTATCTCATTGTATTTCAAAAAACTTAACAGGTAGCTTTAATTACAATTTAAGCGTATGAAAGTGCAACATTTTAAATGTGGTTTAGTGATTACATAAAATTACTTTCGAAAAAATCTAAAATACTTTACCGAAGGCAATTGAAAAGTGCATTACGTTTTTCCGGATAAATCTTCAAACGGATACATGCCATGGAATTATTTTTCTTTATGAGACAAAATTATACCCTGAACAATAGAAAAGATTTCCTTTTACTTTTACCTGCAGTGGTGCCATGGATTTAGCGGGATGGCATGTTAGGGAGGAGAATTTCTTGGTTAAGGAGTGTCACTGTTCGAAAACTCATAGAAGCATTAGTTAGTGAGACCGGCCACGTCATATTGGGGCATGATGAGGAGGTAGGAGAAGGGCGAAGGGTTGTCCTATCGAGTTTGCAACTTTCCTCAGTCATGTATGCGCTTAATGAAGCCTGAGCACACTGCTTGTGCTTTCCGGAAGCGAGTGTTCATGCTGCAGCTAAAGAACTCGCAATTCTAAAACGGAAAACAAACTTTTTGCTGAATTTATTTCCCTTTCTGAATTAGAAGAATAAATGAGGCGTTAATTGTGGAAGGGTATTTATATAAAGAGTAATCCTAATAACAAGGGAAAAGAGAAATTTACCTATGCAAATTCTTCTTTAATCGGAATACATTTAAATTATTCCTGTAATTTATTTATTCTGCGAAATAAGTTGAGGAGTTAACAGTTAAGTTAGTAATAAATCATACAGTAAAGGCAAAATATATATCTACAAAAAAGTATCAATCCCCTTTTCCGATAATTTTTGGCTCGTAACATATTTATTTATCAGTATGATTTATTCATTCCTACTTTAAAAAGAAATACATATATTTTTCTATAGGCCTAGTATATTCTCTTTCATAATTATTTGAACTTTGTAAATTAAAATAACTGTTTTTATTACTACATTATATTACTTATCAAATTTATAACAAAATATTTAGACATATTAACAGAATCAGAATCTATGCTTCGTATTACACACAAACAGATTTTAATATTTTTATGTAGAAATTTGTACGTATTTGCTTAGATATAGCTTGTGCTGCCTAACAGGTCTATTTTGATGGAGGGAACACAAGGAAGGGAAAGTGGCCGTTTGCAGGGAATACTGACCCACGGTTAGAATTGAACTGAAGGAGGCGGGATTTCAGACCTCGCCTTGGCATGTGTTGGGGGCCGTCCGTCGAGCGCGGGCTGTAACAGGCAAACACAGCTACAGCAGCTACGTTACCACTGGCTACAACACAACACTGAAAGCAAAGCACTTCCACTGTTAACATACTGACAAGGAAAAATCCCATGTAGGCTGTTGTGAGGAATGACACAGAGAAAGAGCCACGCGTGAACTACGGACAGAACCATTATTAGACTGACTACGTTGGTTGAGATTTTACTTGGTATTCCAATGTCTAAAAACAAAGATCGTGCAAGAGAGACGGACAAGGAATATTGAACCCAAAGTTAAAGAACACTATGAAACTCAATCATTAAGGAGAGTAAAAGTGGTCATAGATACAGACAAAGAAAAATTCATGATTGAAGAATATTGATACCTGTTACGTTTTGATCTCAATGTATTCAATACTGGAACTTCTAAATAGAAAGATGATACATATCTATGCTTATAGCCGTAAGTCTTTAATATGATTGCTGTTTATTGACGGTAGGCATAAAAATGCCTGCCCGAACCGGGATTCGAAGCCGGGACCTCTGTGATGACAAGCAATGAAATTGACAGATGTCTAAGACTGATTAAATATCAAAATTAAAGTTATGATTAAATTTAAAAACGATATTTTGTAACTGGGTTATTTTTATAAGCAGTAAACTAAAAATTTTGAATTTAATTAATTTAATTTTTAAAATACATCAGCCTCGATTAGCATGTTTTCGATAATAGAATAATTTCAGAAAAGCAACATATTAAAATAATTAATGTTAAACAAGATAATGAATGTCTTAACAGTACATGTGACTTACTGTTCTATAAACTCTAACATGCATCATTGTATTTACCATTTTTTATTTCAAACTGTCCTATATCTCTGCTTTAAAAGTTTCGTTGTTTGATAAAAACCTGAATTGAGGTCGAAACGTAATTTGTATCAATATTTTTCTTTAATTTAATTTTATTTGTCTGTATTTATAGTTACCTCTTTTTATTTTTAAATTATAAGAGAGTTTAAAATAGTCTTAACAACGAAACTCAGTTGGTCTTTAGCAAATAAATGTACAGGAAGAGATTCTGTTTATTTAACGTTTCCGATGTAAAAGGTAAGAGTGGAGATTAAATTATGTAGTGAAAATTTAACCTATACATCTGATATTTTTTCCATTTCGAAACTTTGGGTTCGATCATCCATCTTTCCCCCTCTGATACTATCTTCTTTGATAAACAACGAAAACTCATATAAAATCTCTACCAATAGTTTTCACACAATACAATTGTTAACAAACTTAAGAATGAGCATTAAAATGATTTACCATAAAGTGGAAAAGACACAATTATAATCTTACACACATCTTCAAGAGCTGCGACGTAGACAGTAACCACCGATAACATTGCATGAGTTTTAATAGGTTCTTACAGCTGCAGCATCACAGCTAGAGCATTCTGTAATATTTTGATGTGTTCTCTCCGAACTACGGCGATAAATCCAATGAAGAGTTTAATCCGTAATCCAGTTTTGAAAAATCAATCATATGAAATGTAGGCGTTGTGCTACTAACCTTATTAATATTTGGTTCCGCGAAATCTGATGGCTGTTCAAGCTAAAGATGCATTCTATTAAACATACATCTAGTTGTTCGTCAAGAATATGAGTGTTGTTATAAATAGTGTACATGTACTTATAATGAAAAAGAACCACTGTTTTCAAAATAAAATAATTTTTACCTTGCTATTAATGATAAATATCAACAATAGTTCATAAAAAGGCACACAATTATATTTAAGTAGACTTAATCGTAAAAAATTAGAATAAAATGAAACATTGGAAACATTCTGTATTGAAAACTCGCAATATTTGATACTACTATGTGACATGCATCACGTTTCTTCAACCCTGGCACAGAACAGTATATTTAAGACTATAAAAACAAAATTTATTAGTTTTAAAATTATTTGTTTGAATTTGGGTCTTAATATCAGGGTTATTTATTTTTACAATGAACATTTTAATGAAGTTAAAATGAAAAATTTACGTCTGATTGAAAATAATGAGTAAGAAAAATGAATAAAAAATTATGTCTGTATTGGCTATCTTTCTTAGTCATTTTTTTCAATCAGACGTAAATTTTTCATTTTAAATTTTGACGCCTAGCCTTTTATAGCGTCTCCTATATCGATTTATGTTTATATTATGTCTTTTCTCTATTATGTTTTGCTTACTTTCAGCTTTAATATTTATTCTAGTTTTAAAACTTGGTTAAAACTCTCGAACAAATTAGTTATTGCGAGGATCCAGTGTGAGTTTTTACTTAAGTGTAGAAAATGTGATGTTTATATTATTTACGCAATCAATTTAACAGAATTTCTTTCTTTAATTCGAAACTTTCTTATAAATACAATAACAAAATTAAATTTTTATAATTATGTACGCTGCTTGGAAATGCAAGACATTCATTCACACATTCAGTCCTCAACTAAACAACTTGTTTTTCATGAGAATTCTATAACTAAAATGGTGCTCATCAGCATCTATAACGAATTTTTCTCTCGCCAATCCTCTCGTTTAATCACATATCATTTTTTCCTAGGGGCAGCTCAAATTAAGAAGTTTGATTTCCTATTTCACAAAACTTTTCCCAATTACACCACGCACAACAGTTACAAAGACAATTGGTTCAGAAACCTCAGTAACCATACTATTCGTAAGGAAGTTATTGACGTAGTATCATTGGAAACAAATTTAGTCTACCCACCACATCTATCAACAAATCTCAATACATTACTCTCTTAAAACACATAGAAACCAATATATATTTATTCCCAACACAAAAACACAATAAAATCAGGAAACACATCACTCAAACTCTACTTGAAACTTCAAAAAATCAAACCAAAACACACCTTCCCCTTTTTCATTGCAATCTCATAAAAAACCTCCATAAAACTAAATTGTCTTATTGGCTATCTTTATTATTCTTTTAATGAAGTATTTGAGATTATTTTATTAATGACATTTTTATGGAAAATGATTTAAGTTAAATCAATTTTATCTTATATATGAATTACTTTCAGTGTTTAACTTTATATTCCTTAGTATTACATGGGAGTTATTAAATTTTATTTTAAGGGATAATTCTGTAGTCTATAACTCTGAAAACGGTTTATAGAATTTATATTAGTAAAAAAAATGTCCTGGTAACGTCTCTAATAAAAATAAATGAAATACGAGGCACTTTTTGTATTCATTGGATTGGCCTCAGTTTTACGTTATACCCATGATAAAAGTTTGGATAAAGGAAGTCGTTTCTAGAGAATTTTAATGGATATTAATCAACTGTCTGATATAAATATATTACACGATAATCTGCTTCACAAATATGAAATCTGAAAAGAGAAGACTTTGCTGAACGTGTAACATACCATTAAAGTATATCGTGAATTCACAATGAATAGACTCGTCACTTTGAAATAATGGGATACTACCCTAATTATAAGTTTTGTAGTGCTTGGGCTCAAATTTATTGAAAACAATCTCAGATTTTTGCTTCAGGTGGGCGAGTCAATGTATTGAAGTGTAAGAATGAATATTCACTCAAAATACGCGAAACAAATACCAAAAAGAAGAAAATTAATGACTCCCCGGTGTACTAATGATAAGGCGAGATCACATGGTTCATGCAACAGCACGAAAAAATTTGGATCTTCGTTTTGAGTGTTATCCACATCCCGTAAATTCGCCCCATCTAGCGCCGAGTGACAGTCATGTGTTTGGACACCTCAATGAGTTAACCTGCAGTTCCAGGAATGTTCAGATGTGGACTGATGATGTGTTGCGCACCACACACGGTTCAGTATTAACTGAGGATCCCGTCGTCTGTCCCCTGACTGACAGTTTTTGGGCTGCAGGCGATCCCCATTTCTACCACACACGAGCAGTTCCGCCTGGTTTTCCCGGGTGTGAAAAAATGGTGAAAACCAGAAAAAAATGGCAGCGCTTCTTATATTATTACAAGAACCTCTAGCGAAAGCTACAAAAACGGTATTGCATGAAGGAGTGACTGTTGAGTGAAACCTGATCTCATATGTCAATGGTGCGAAAATTAAGAGAATGTGCGAAATATTATCTACGAATGGACGATAATGTATTCTCAAGCTTTTAGATTTAGTAAACCCGTACATTTATAAAAAAAATACGCTAATGAGGAAAGCTATTTCAGGTGAAGAAGATTGGTTATATATTGAGATATTTAGTAACTGGACGAAGTTTTCTGTAGTTATTTATCCTCAGGTTCTTGGGAAAATAATACCACAAACTTGTAATTGTATTTATAATTATAAGTATTTATAAGTAAGTAAAATATTACTTCGGAAAACCAAAATTAATTATATATTTTAGTTTTAACTGAAAATCCTTGTTTAATTCAGTAAACTTACAAAAAATTTATGAACGTGTGTAATATATTTTTACTCATGGTTCATAAAAATACATATATATATTTTTAAAATGAATCAATTTTGATTAAATTTTTAATTAAACTTGTATTTTTTTTATTAAATGCATTAATTTTTTGAGATGGAATCTTTCTGATCTGTTGTGAACGATAGCAGGTTGAAGAACCACAGTGTAGGTTCATAAATTATATTGGAACCATTACCTGAGCGCTTTGACTGTCGAACTTTCTTCAGATCTTTTTTGAATGCAGATTATTAATTTTGTTTTTTATTGTATCAACTGTGGATTTTTTATCTATGGTTTTGTAAAAACTTAATAACTTTAATGAGCTTCGTTTTTTTGTGTCTTCGTATAAGATTTTCCTTTCACTTTCCACAACACACGGCAATTTTCGATATAATTCAATAAATTCGGTAATAAATTCTGTTTTATTACTTTTCACAGACATATTACAAGGGGAAAACTAATGAAAAAGGCGCGATATTTACCAACTAGTTGGAAGATGAGGACTGACGATCACTACTGCGGATATTCCAACATAAACGTCAGTTATTGCCCAGATCTCCAGACGGTCGGGAGGCGGTTTGCACGAGTATAGTAAAATTATAACTGACGATCTGATTAACTGCAGTTCCAGACTGCAGGATAACTGTACGTGAATGGGTATCTTAAATGGCAATAAATTCCGCACTGACCATGAAGCGGCGCACGAGTAGTTCCGCAGCCAGTCAGAAGAATTTTTTCCCCGAGGAATCCAGGCATTAGTGAAACGCTGTCACAGATACATCGAATGTAATTGGGACTATGTTGAAAAGTGTTAAAGTGCTTTCAATTCTATTGATCATATTTTCATAATAAATTAAGGTTAACTCTGCCTCGTATGTGAGTGTGTGTATTTTTAATTAAATTTTCTCACGAGAAAATCACGGTGAAAGATTTAAAGATAAAATATAAACATGGTAAGATGGAAGGGAATGAGAATTTTGGGTAAGCTACACAGACAAAAAATGGAAATAAGTATGGATAAAGAGTGAGAAGTTAATGAAATAGTAATTGAATCGAAGAAAACCTCGACAGCCGCGGTCAAGCTAGTGGACTTTCACGGTCACGCTCAGAAAGTGATGATGCTTCTCCCTAAAGACCTACAATAATTTTCATTTCTTTCATGTATCATATTCATCACGTCATGAAACTTCCATGGACTATGCGACCAGCAGAATTTCTCATTGTTCTGCTCCAAATAACAGAATTGAAATCCAGATAATGTGTTAATTCTGAATTGGTTGAGCCACTAATTTCATATCGAATATGATAAAGATTTAATTCTACAAAATATGTTGATGAATTAGTGTTTCACAGACCATTCAAAGTTCAAACATTTGATTTCTAAATAATTTAAGTATATACTTGATGATTGGTTATAGAGATGAACAGAAAACATTATTATGCCTACAGCAGGTAAACAACGTAAGATTCTATCAGGATTGCACTCAGTATAAATTATTTCAGTCTTAAAGGAAGTACATTTGAATCCGTAGTAACGTTTAAAATTTTATTGAGTATCTTAAATAATTATGGTGGAATAAAGTTTATATACGTGGGAAGGAAGTGATTTACAGATTTGAGGCGAGTGAGCTTCTGGAACTGCTTCCGGCTTTGCAGGCCCGGTCATCCTCAGAATGCAATTTCGTGAGATCAAAACCGATAACATTCCATACTTTCTTCTATCCAAGGCCGTCTTGCGCAATCGTATTTGAATAGTCATGATTGGAATAGTAATTTATATTAAGAGTACTCGAGTCTAAACCCCACCATAGATAATGTTTAATTACAAATAACTACGTGTTTCGGATAATTAGGTAAAGGAGTACCCAAATAACAAACAAAATTTAGTGATAACATAAATACCACACAACGTATCTGCAATCCTAGTTGCTTTCGTCGCGTAATTCAAAAACTTAAGAGCGGAAGAAGGACACACCGCACAAGCCACGTGACACTTCTCGCTTACCAGATTTGTGCAGTTTGTGTGTGTGTGTGCTTGTGTGTGACAGGTTACATGAGGGTTATCGGATTCGATGCCTCTCCTCTCTCTATAATTGCAAAGGAAGAGATGGGGAGAGGCGATGCGGAAAGGTAAAGAGCAGGGTTATCTAAGTTCCCATGACTGCAGTTTAAGTATTCCACCCGGCAATTCGCCTAAATTTGATGCATGGGAAAAACCTAGAAAACCCCGCATCAGTATTCGGGTATTTGGTGCTTCTCCGACACCTTTCAGAAAGCGGTAGTTGGATTTGCATTATTCCCAACTACATGCCTCGGCTGGATTTGGAGGGCAGCTAGCCGACTGGTCCAATAGGAACAGTCAACATTTTTTACCGTTGATTTGAACAGTTTAATATTCTTTCAGCCTTTTTGCAAGAATTTCAGAAACTTGGTTTGGTATTTTTTTTATCGCTTCATTTTAACTGTTAATTGGCTAATTTTCTACCTAATTAAGCTTAATCTAAAACAGACGTTTCTACGTTTCGGGTCATGTTTAAGTAAACGTTTCATTAATAAAAACAATTGATGACCTTATACAGACGATTTTTATTTTTTAAATTATTTTGTTGTTATCTATGTGGTTCTGTTTATTAATTCTGATTGAGATGTGTTTATCAGGGGAATTTACTAATAAAGTTAATTGTACGCTAGCATATGATACCACCTACTATCCGATTATTCACGATACTCTTAAACGAATTATAGGAAACTACAAATATTTGCTGAAGAGATGGAAAACGAGGGAATACATCAACGTAACTGAATTTAATTATTTATTTTTAACCTCCTCCAACTTAGCTCGTGCATATGATTTACCTTAAATACCTAAACCAAATAACCATTATAGAATTATCGTGTCATCTATAGTTAGTACGTCATATAGTTTTTCAAAATTTTTACCATGCCGTTAAAAATAGTTTTGATTTCAAAGATAACATAAAAAATTTACATATTCCTAATGAACATTTTATGTTATCACTTGACGTTATATCTGTTTTCACTAATATTTCCAATTGTCTTGAGATACGTAGCACGAAAGCTCGGAGATATATAATTAAACAATTTTGTAATATTCCTTGGATTGAAATGGAAATTGCTTTAAATTTAATATTGAATTAAATTTTTTCCCAATTTGATAACAAAACATATCAACAAATGGAAGGTTCTCAGAATTTGTAATGAGGGGCCATGAAACTCATTGTTTAAACAAACTTAAAATAAAACGTATATACAATAGATATGTCGACGATATTTTTGTAGTAATGTGAACAAAAGCGAGATCAACAACATTACTGAAATTTTTAACGTGTAGCATCACAAACTACATTTCACATTTGAATTAGAGAGTAACATAACACTGAGCTTTTTGGACGGGTGTCACTAACAATGATAATATTGTTGAAACAATTTGGTACCGGAAACCGACCTACTCAGGCCGAATTTTAAATTATTTTTATAGCCACGCTACACACCAAAAGAAAGTCATGGTATACAACCTCATAGATTGTACCTATATTGTTATAAAGCCACAAATTCCACAAAAAACAATATCAAAAAATTTAAAAATATATTAATTAATAAACGTTTTATTGTTTATACTTTTCATTAATATGGAACGTGTATATAAATTTAATTTAGTAATAGAGAAAATATATTTTTTATTTGATTTACAATTAACTATACTTTTGCATGAAGAAGCAAAGTCCACCCCCCCTTAATTATTGCAATTAATAGCGCCGCAGTGAACGGCTTTAATAAAATCCAGACCCAAGAATATAAATATTACACGATTAAAGCGATATGTTTGTTGTTTAATAAATGGATGACTGTAGTGCTAAATACTTAATTTTTTCTATAAAAAGTTTGTAGATATTCTTTTATTACAACTACTAATTTTATTGGGTTAAGTATTTAAAATCGTTAGTGAAGCTGGTAGAGAATGTGTGGATACTTTTACAATGTAAACGCATAGAAAACATGAGGGATTTAATCAGACTATGGGGATAACATAAACAGAGCAAACAGCAAAATCGCTCTGGAGTTGATTCTGCAAATTGTTCATAGTAGATGAATAAATAAAGTGCATTTATACCACTTGACCATAGTGGTGTTAACTCTCAGTTTTATGACCAAGGAAATAAATTTAAATACTATATGAATTTTTTTAATACAAAAGTCACAAAATTATACATCTTAAAACCAAACTACATTTATAATATTCATTAAATTATATATATATATATATATATATATATATATATACTAATGATTATAATCATTCGTAAATCAAAATATTATCTTTAAAAAACATTAATAATTCAGAAAAGTTTAAATTAATAAAATCAATATCCAAAGCATTAACCAAATTTAACATTCTCATTAAGGGATTGTTTAAAGTAAAATTGATTGTATAATGCTTTATATCAACTGTATAAACTCAAATGTAGAGTTTGTCACATGAATACAGATCCAAATAAAAGGTGTTATTGATAAATTACAAGTGAAGTTCATGATAATAAAATTATCGTAATTGAATTATGGACGACCTACAGTGGGTGATTACCTTAGGCAGTATAACGTTTTGATTACTTTGAGTGTTGCGCAAGCGATTCTGAGCTAACGCCATTGTAAGCACGTGAAATCCTCTTACGCCACACAAATAACTGACGCCTACACTATGTTTGAATGGTTCTGTGTACGCTAGTAAGTGATGCATCTGATCTTGTTTAAATCATCTATTAAAATAAAAGCTAATCTCATTTGCCTTTTCGAATTACAGAACCGGAATTCAGCCGTTAAAATAAACATTTTAAACCGAAATCATATTTATTTCAAATTTATCATTTATTACTTTTATATTAGTGTTCATAGTATATTTTGTACATAAAACTTTCTGAATATTATTCTTATGCAAATCACGTTCGTGTTTATTTTTAATTTCTTTGGAACCTCTTGTTAGGGTATTATAAATAATGTGCATGTAGTAGAGATGATCCTCTGTCATCAGTACATTAAATATTTCTTTAAATAGAGCACGTCTCAGTAAAACACACATGTGCTTTATTATCAAAACAAATTAAAAAGTACAAACCATATCTCCCAGGGCTACTTTTTAACTTGCTTGACGTGGATTATATACAAACGTATAACCTATCTCATATTATTCATTTTACTCAATAGGTATTTGAAACTATTATTCACCTGAAATCAATATACAGTATTTTTGTGCGAGAATAATTATATATATCATTTTCAGCGAAAGAGATTTGTCCCGGCGGCATTTTCAGAAAACAAGTATAAAAAATTGTGTTAACAAATATATAAAAAATGTTGACATAAAAAAAGTAATACATATTCTATAAAATGTTCTTAAAGTTTTCCACACTTCTAAACATTTCACTAATAAAATAAATACTAAACCCTGCTTATGCTTAATTTTTATTTCAGACAAAAAATATGTTCTTCACTTCATTTATGATTTTTCTGAACATTATTGTTGCTGGAAAGTTCTCAAAGATGACTCTAGGTTAATTGGTTAAATCGCTTATCGACCTGTTTAAGAATGAAAATTTGATACCATTGTTTACGATTGTTTATTTAGGATTTTCTGTACTCTCAAATCAAATCTTGAAACGACTATTGTTTGGTTTCGTGTTAATAAATAAAGGTCTATTTATTTGTGGCCAAAGATCCTGAGTCGAAACTCATAGCTCAGCCAGGCCGTTATACATTTCATTGCGGTTTATGCACAAGTACCAAACTGCCTTTAAGTTTTAACAAGTATTAGACGGCTAGTGAATCGATTGAATAAAAAAATAGCACATCAGAAACATTGAATATTTTTTTTGGATCATACATTGATGCCAGTTCGTTTAATGGATACATTTCATCATATTTATTCGTCAACCGATAATAATACTATATAATACGTTTTCATTGTAAAGATAATTAATTGTTTATATAATTAGTTTTATTGACGATAAATTAAAAAATTAATTTTATTTTTAATTTGTAAATATTTTTGAATATTTGCTGAAGAAATATTATGAAAATTACCCATTAAACGTATGGCATTAATATATTATCTAAATTAATTATTCAAGGATTCTGTTATACTGTTGTTGTTCATTCGATTCACTAACCGTCGGATAGTTGTTCAAACTTAGACTGCTTGGCCCTTGCGGATAGGTTAAAAGCTGTACTGCTTGTGAAGATGTTTGTCCGATGAGTTAGGCAAAAAGACCAGCACTTGAAACAACAATAGCAGTTCCCACGCCCAGTTGCTCTCTTCTTTAGCCTGCTCCGAGCCTCCAGCGTTTCATTTTGCAGTGACAAATCTGAGATTCTTGTAACTACCACGTGAAATATGAACTATACGAAGGAATATCACTGAATGATATTGTATTACATTTCGTCAAGAAATTACCCGATTTTTTATGTCAAAGGGATGTTAAAATTGGATGTAATAATGATGTGAAAAATAAATTAAAAAATTACACAATTGTGACAAGTATTTGTTACATAATGAATTGAAAACTGTACCTGTACTTTCAGCTCCGAGAGAATGGTAGTTTCAAATTTAATTAATTACACAGTAGTAGGTAATTTTATTAAATTATAGTTTAAATAAAGGAAGCCTGCGGGACAACAATTCATGCTTAGTAAATATGATACAAATATTCCGCTTAAATTATTATAAACAATGTTCCAGTAAAAATTAATTCGGATTGAAACAGATTTATTTTTTGTTTGAGGTGCGATGTAAATAAGAAAATTGGAACTAATTAATGGAGAGAAGGAAAGGTAAAATAAGGTTTTTAAACCAGCAAAAAGTATTTTTGTTTTCCGGGAACGTAATAAATTAAAGTTAATGAACAATGGAACTAACACACCTACAGTGTTATATGAGAACTTATTTTTATTTTTATTTTGGTCACTCAGGTAGCGAACTTACATTACACACACACACACACACACATGCTCTCTCTCTCTATATGGTACTTTTATATGTAATATAATATATGTAATTGTTGGAGTGAGTTTTGTACAACTTTATATTTCATGCATCAGAGTATACGAATCAGAAGTCCATCTGAATTCCTTTCTTTCCGTCTGATTTTCACAAGATAACTGAAAACCCATAGTCATTGAGACTTTATACCGTATTTATATAGAGGAGTATAAAGGTTAGAAAAAAAACGACCATCCGCAATACAGAGACTAAATTGTGTACGTTCCAAACCCTGGAGTTTACTGCTTGGATAGGAATCTGGTTCGCTTTCAACAACGGCTAAATGGTTTTAACTAAAGCGTAAAATATTTAGAGGCTTAAATTGTCATCAAGCATTCAAGAAAGTTAAACTGAGTGCCCCAAATTAACTTTATTAAGAGGGATATCATTAGTACATAACAAAGACTTAGCAGTGAAAGGTAACCGAGGTTATAAATTTTTACATAGGGCCAACATGAAAGAACACGTATTAAAACAAAAACGTTGACACTTGAACAAGGAGTTACAAAAAAACTTGCCAAAAATTAAATACGTAAGTCATTTCCCGCATTAATTTTCATAATAGACAAATATTTCAGGCCAAAGGTAAAATGAATGCTAAGAACCATACACAATGATTTCATTCCCATATGAAGGAAGGGCAAAAGGCTAGTTTACTCATAAACTAAAAAAATTATGCATAGAATATAGAGTTGTTAGTTGTTTCATCTAAAGGGTTTGTCATAAGTACCAAGTGTCCGATGTACCTGATGCAGGTTCTCTAAGGTTTTACCTACATCACATTTAGAAAAATTATCCGGTAGGGTCCTTAAACTATAGGACGCGGGCCCTAGTTATCCCTTGGTTACCTGTCCCTCAATTCTTCATCCCTTTTCTATGTTATTAATGTAAAGCCACCATGTAGTCAATTGCGAAAATGTGGGTTGGAAAATGTGTGTATGAATAAATGAACCGTTGAATGAAATATTGAATATATTTTAATGAAGTTATGTCTGGTTCGTGTTTTAGTTTGAATGTTTTAATTATTACTTGGTTTGCCTGAGTAAAGAGAGTTAATTTCAACGCTATTTGTTAACAGTTTTATGCGTTTTATCTACTTAAAATCATCAATTTATGCGTTAATTTTCCCTGTTATAATTGTATTAATTCTTTTTAAACTCGTTGTAGAAACTTGGAAATCGATTATCGAAGCAATTCTGTGAAAAACTATGACTAAGTTTTCAAATTTCTGAATTTTCTCATATAAAGTTTCTAGAAATATTTGCCATCCCCCACTTAAGTCCCTAAAGAGAAAGTGTACTTTTGCATACCAATTTAAATCAATATGAGCTTAACTGTTATTATTTTCTTGTTTGTAATTCAATTAAAAATTTTTAATAATCTGAAATATGGAAGAAAATTTAAAGACATTATTTGTGAAATAACAAGTTACAAGAGTAAAGTTTGTGATTTTCTTCGACATGTGAAAATAAAAATGTTGAAATAATTTTCTTTTATCAATACAATTTAATACCATTAACACATATATAATTAACATATATGTTTAGACTAACAGGCTACATTGGTTTAATGCACGTGGTGGCAACTCCCCTTTAATAGTATAGGAAGGGATTTGAAAGGGGGGATGCGGCCAATTCATATATATATATATATATATTCTTTTATCAATATTATTAATAATGTCATAACAATGACTTTTCTACTTTCTCCTCGGTGCTAGAGCCTATTCAAGGACTTGGCCAGACTGTCAACTCCCATGACGCATTCCGGATTTTTATTTTTGTATTGGCACGTAGTCAACGTATGAATTAACCCCAGATTTCCTGACCACAACGAGCAAAAACATCAACCCATGCCAGGATTCTAACCCGGGACCTCTCTGAGACGAGACCGTGACGTAGATTACATGAGGTCGGCCATAATTTACCATTAGCGATAATTAAACCATATTAAAATTCGGGAATCTGAAATTAGTATAAAATAATAATCATAAAGTGAGGCTACATTAAATGCAATTTCTTGTTCCAAACTTCGAATAAATTTTTACTTGTGCAATATGATACACTTTTAAGATAATATATTGATAATGACACGATGCATTCGTAGTTTGTGTGGCGGAAGCTTGGCTTCTTTGCACTCAAGTAAGACTTAATATTTTAGTCAGTAGTATTCTTGCAATGTCATTGCGAAATTCTGCCTGCAACGCGAATGGAAGAGGCTGGCGGCTGAGTGACAGAACGGAGCAGTGCATTATGGATCTGGGCGTCCCGGCGTCGCCATGGTAACGGCGCGACAGTGGGTCATCCCCACTCTTAAGGCTGGAAACTCAGCAATATTTTACTGCTCCTGCATTCACTGCTGCCCATCTCAGGCACGTGTCTGAGACAGTGAGAGATGAGTTGTTAATCTAATTTGTCTGCATGTTTAACGACTGTAAATGACTGTCAACTATTCAGAATTTAATTTTGTTAAGGAAATTTTGTGGTTGAATATACGTTTAATCCTGTTTTCAAATAGATAATTAATATATTATATATATATATATATATATATATATATATATTCAATTTATACTTTCATATGAAACATTCAAATCTTGCCTTTACAAGATTTTATTTATTTCAAGAACGTTTAATCGCCGAACTTAATCATTAAATGTAAAACTTAATTTAAATTCACGACAGTGGCTTTTATCGACATAAGTCTATGAAGTCCTTTCGATTTATGCTTGAAAAGAGAACCACAACAGAAACGCATTTCGGTACTCCCCACTTATAAGCATAGAACCAACGTAACGAATCAGAAGTAATGTTGCACCTGCTTTCGAGCCTGAGAGTTTAATTTTACGATATACGAAAGACAAAAGCTGGTGGATCTAAACGTTTGTATTGTATTTATTTAGCTACAATTGGGAATTTGCTCGGTGGCAGCTATTGTACAATATACGTATAACAATTAAGCTTATAAATACAATATATATGGTAAATTTTTAAACTACATTTTAAGGCTCCGTTATTTTAAATTTTAAGAACCTGAAACAAAAAGAAGCCAGGAACCACGCGCTAGCTTAACTCATTTAAAATTACTATTTTCATGTTTTATTCAAAAATGTGATTTATTATACACTTCAGTTATTTTTGCACCCGTTGAATTATGCTGACCAGATAATTTTTTTACTAAAACTAATGTAAGAAAAAATAGAGTAATAATATCTAATTGTTTACTGTAGGTTTCTTCGTTATCTATAAACTAATGGTGATATATTAATAATGAAATAATACAGAACAAGGAAGACACTTGAATGATGGATAAATAAATATTTTAAATTAAGTAAATGACAAAAATTGTAAAATATGACACTGGACCAATTATAGCATATATGAAAATATTTAAAGTTGTGCAATACTGTTCAAAATAAATGTCTTCAGTGAGACCGTGCATTTATGACACTTCAATACTGCTAGATTTAAGTAAATAAATTTATCTGTGTCATTTCCAATAAGAGTGCGCTACAAAAAATAAGATAGTTACTGATTATTATATTTAAAACAAACTTTCATAGCCTTGTTAACTAATACGTTGCTCAAATCAAGAAATTACTCTTTGAACAGTTAACAAACGTCTTATTTTATAATAAAAAAATACAACAGGAACTAGTATTACATATATACCAAATTAACGTGGCATAAATATAAAGGAAAAGTTTTATAATGCATCAATAACTTCTATAACTAGTTACATAAAGTTAATGAATAATTATTTTAAAATCATTTACAATGAGTCGCACTGAGATCACCATGAATCGAAAAGAAAGACAGGATATTCTTTAAATATTAAATAATTTCGTATCCCCTAGATATATACTTGTTTTGACATACTTGTAATAAAATATTAACGTGATAAATTTTCTGCGTCTTGTAGTTATTTTAGTTTTCATATATAAGATTTTTTCATTAATACAATGTATTTCTGAGTACTTACAAATTATATTATCATAGTATACGACGTATACTTATTTTTCATTTATATTATTGGGCACTGTAGTTTACTTGAAAGATTATTCGACTTTTATCACGTTCAAAGCATAATTTACAGTATTCTTAAATATTGTTAATTACTTTCAGAGTCCTAAATTTTTTTTATTGAACATATATCTAAGATCTGGGGTTTTCGACGTCTCTAGGCCATATTAATCTCTAAAATAAGTTTTTTAGTGTTTTTTACACATTTTCACGTTCATCATTACCCGACTACTACAAACTAAGTGTCAGTCCTTTCATAATCCTCGACACGATAATGCATGAACCCACGACGTAGAATATTGGTATTAGGAATATCCTCCTTATGTTTTATTAATTAAATTTAGAGGCACTTGGGGCTGATTCGGTTGTAGATAAATAAAACCGATTTAATATCTTTTGAATTTGCAATGGAATAAATTGCGAAAAAAAATATGATTTGAGAATATTCCAATAATTTTAATAGAAATTTTCATCTGAACAATTCAGTGAAAAGTAGAGCTAAGATAATACATAGGATATGTTAGAAATTCTAACTTCTTTACAGAGAGACCTAAAGGCGTAGTTATGGTTTCTATAGAAAAGGAAAGCACATTTCCATCTTATTTGTTTGAGGCACTAGCGTTTCCGAGCACGCGCTCTCGATTTGGACATCTGTATTGTGCAGATACTACGGAATCTGCTGCTTAGCGCCGATTTACGACCAAGCGCCAGCTTGCAGCAGGGCCCTGATTTTCAATTCCCTACGCATCTATCGCAGAATAGGCGACATTTATTACAGTCCCCTGCTTCCATGCCATTTGATCACGTCAAAGCGGATTGAGTGACTACCTCGTTACAAAAGATAACAATTCATTATCAACAAATGGATGAGTCGCTGCGCTATCAGAATATTTTTCAGTGAAGTCGATTTTTGCTATTGAAAAGTTAAAAATACTCTGACAATTCTTCTGCACGTAAATAGAATGGTTCTGAATATAAAGTAATGTATAATATTTAAAGTTGTAAAAATAAGCTAGAAGGCAACCGTCCTGATATGTATTTGATTGTACTTCTGTTACGTAACAGAATTTTATTACTGTTATTATTAACATATTATTACTTAATAAGTCAATTTTTGGATTACATAAATAGATGGATTTCATGACAAAAGTTTGATTTGATTATATTTAGTTCAATTACATATGTAATTAATATATTATTTTTAATTTTGTTTTTAACAATCAGATATATTTAACGACCACTAACAGGTCATTAACATATTTTATAATTAAAAAAATGCTCAGTTTAAAATTTTAAGTTAACATCTCAACATATTTTCTGCACATATTTGTATCCTGTGCAAGCTGACTGATAGTAAGGGTTGTTTTGAATATATGTACAGAAACGTGTTGTCACTTAACGATTTTATAATTAACAAAATTATATAAAATTATAAAAAATGTTAATGGTTTGTTAAATATATCTGAATAATAAATATTATTTATTGATTATTATTTTATCGTTTGGTGAGTGGGAATGTTCAAGCCTTGTGGGATAAAAGAACAGTGTTTAATTTGAAATATTAGCATTTCTTACTCTATTATATCTGGGGTAAATCATATTTTAGGTATTGAAACTATTTGGCAACAAATGAAAAATTGAATTTACAACATATATTGTTATGAAACCGATAATGAGAATAATTATCCGTAGTAATTGTCTGAAGCGATTTCATAATCGCGGATCTTGGAATTTGTGTTCGTGAGATTTCACTTTCTACGGAGAGCCCGTTCCAGGTTGACGTCCTGGATAAAAGATGCAGCATTTCGCTGTTCCGTGACGTATCTCTGAGCTGCAACGTGCCTTATCTTAACCAACCAGAGATAGAGACACTGAAGCTCGACGTTGCCAAATTCCCTGACCCTCTCCCCTAATCTGGGAGCCTTACGGCTGTTCGTCAGCTGTTTATAATTTACTACACATTACGTGAGAAGTCATTCAACAACACGCATGCTCTTACTTCAAACAGGACATTTTTTTAAGACTGATAATTTTGATCGATCTTTACTACGATTGGAGAATTGTGATATAAATTAATAATATTCAATAAAAAGTTTGAAGACGTATTAAATAAAAATTCTTTTATTCAACATTACGAGTAACATAATGAGGTTATACATTAATTGGGGAAGAATATTTTTCCAGATTTCACTTGAAGCAGGGTTTTACATGAAAATATATTTATATTTTTGTTGATGTAACGAGTTTTTATTAATGGACCTATTTTCGGATATCATGGTTATGTATAGCATGTTATGGATATGTTTAGCTGTAAAAACCGTAACTTTATATTTATAGGATCCTATCAAGAACGGAAAGTACATGTTTATTCCGAAGGTTCGAGTAGTCCGCCTGTTCTTTAGTTTCACATCCAAAGCAAATGTACCATTAGGACCATGGTCATAATAATGAAATGATACTGTGGTGGTTCCAGAGTTTAATTTTAAATGTTGGGAAACAATGAATTACTGAAAATTTGATTTTCACAAAAAAAATTATTACTTTATTTACATACATATTACGTAAATATTTGCTGGCAGCGAAGGTAAATAACAGAGAATTCTAAAAATCAGGGATTAATACTGTGAACATATACGATATTAATATCCTTGTGTTGTCAGGTATCAAGCCTTATGGTACCTGACAAATCTAAACTGTATTATCCTTGATGAAGGTCTCCTTGGAAATTTATACTACAGTATTTTGTTGCTTTACGCGACCGCGATGATAAACATCTCGCTTATGTAGTTAATTCCTACTTCTCCTTTCGTTGATCACGTACCTCGGTATCAAGAATAAAAACCACTCCAACACAAAATTATCACAGTGATGAATATTGGACAATCTAACTAATCATTCTCTACTTTAAATTCATAACGTAAAATAGCGTAAATCGCCAGAACCGAAAATCGAACCCCCCAAGCTCTGCTCTGTACCTATTTGCTCTACCATTTGAGCTACTCTAAAGACTCCAGTTCTGTTCGAGTTTCTTTTACCGCTTATTTAAATATACATATAACTGAAGCTTACGTTCTGTTTACTATTCATATTATTTCATGGCCTAATACTTTAAGAGTATGCTTAATAATTAAAAATAATGAGTCACCGCTATCTAAATAACGATTATCTCCGGGCATGCAGCTATATAAAGAATGAACGCGGCGATTTTTTAGCTATACTTTAGGATTCTGATGATTACAGATTAGTGCTCTGATAATTATATCTATACAGTAATTACTAAATGAGAAATCTTGTTCCTCTTTTAAGGGGAATGGAAATCTGTCGCTTATGGCAATGTAGAGAGTCCTCGGAAGTCTAGCGGTTAATTAACTGCGGTCTACTTGGCCCCGCAAAGGACGCTGTCAGGCAAGCCCGCATGTCACGCCGCCGGAGGAGCTCCCTAATGATTTGCCCATTAAGGCTTGCACTTTCTCATCTACGAAAACACATTCAATATATGCTGGCGAGGATTACTTGCAATGTTATATCACATTTTATTTTTTTAATATATTTTCATGTAACATATGACAGTACTTAACCGAACTTACTGTGCCCAGAAGACACCTACAAAACAGACAATCATATTGAAGTTAGCAGACACATTTAGGTCAACAGAAATTTATTTGTTATGTGTTATAAGTGTCAAGTTCTGAAATATTCTAAGAAGATGTTTCTTAGAAAATGTAATAACTCAGTCATTACGTAACATATATTTGGCAAACTATTATTTAAAACAAGACGCTTGCATTAAATATAATAATGTTATCCGCAGTGCAGCCAGTTCACCAAGAATGACCGTTATAAACCTCGGGAGTCGAAAACATTATAGAACCACCAAGTGAAAAATCCAAGAAAACTCCATACTGCCTCTTCCTACCAAATTAACTGTTTGTATTAAATCGCAGATAATTTTATGCTGAATATTATTTAAATATTTATACATAATTTATTATTTAGGGAGAATATTCAAGCGTGTTAGAACTGTTCTCTCGCAGGCAGAACCTTACTAAAGTAACGGAGAGTGTTATCTTTGGCGATGACTATTCCTCTCTCCGTTTTTGAACTAAGGTTCCCACAAGCCGAGGAAGCACGGCCTTTTTTGAGAGGTGCATGTTCAGGGGTCGCAGACCTAGGATATATGGTAAGATCTTTTCCCTTTTACCATTACAAAAATCAAGTCAGCTGCCTCCTAAACTGGGTTTGCCCAGCATAACTTTTAGGCGATTACCGGGTAGGATCCTTAAACTACAGTCTGGGGGCCCTAGTTACCTAGTTACCCTTTGGCTACCTTTCTCTAACCTTCCACATCCCTTTCAAATCCCTACCTATGATATTAAAGAGGAGTTGCCACCAAGTACATTATCCTCAAGTAGCCTGTCGTTATTCATTTTTTGTGATATAAATGTTTATATGTGAAAATATAGTACATTTGTGATGTAATTAAATTAAAGAATGCTCGTTTTGAGTTCCGAGATTCTCTATGATATTACGAGTTATTACAAAAGAACATCATAATAACCAACAAAATTAAATATTTTTTCGAACATAAAACGTTTTTAATAAATTCATGCTTAATAAAGTAATAGTATTGTATTTGAAAAGTGTACGAAGTTGTATTTAAAATATTTTAAAGGGACGGTTAGTATAATTAAATGGTTATTAGACTGTATATTATATTTTATTTATTAATTTGTAACACATTTTATTGTGAAATAGGAAGTAGTCCTTATGTATTTAATTTCACTCAAAACGTACCTTTATGGTCACATTTTACATTATTTGAATATGTATATACATATCAATATATTAAACGTTGGAAATGACAAAGTATGGTGACAGCTTCCTGCAGTATGAGTGATTTCAACCGTAAATAAGTCGTCAGGATATTCTCAATCTTCTAGTTTGTGTAGTCATTAAACTAAAAATTTCAAGAGCTTTCGATGTTGAACAAAACATTAATTTGTTAGTAAACAGTAATTGATCATTAAGAGTACGCTCAAATAAGATAACATTATGAACTATACAGCACAAAGAGGTAGAGATAGAGAGAGAGAGATGGAGAGAGAGAGAGAGAGAGAGAGAGAGAGAGAGAGAGAGAGAGAGAGAGAGAGAGAGATAGGTGGAGAGGATCAGCTAGTCGTGTCAAAATAAAATTCAAGTAAGATCGTTCATATACCTGTCATTGTTGTGGGGGTAGGGCGCGACTCACTTTAACACGAACCTTTGTTACGTCAAGTTGGTAGTGTGAAAACTATTTTGAAAATATTGAAGCAAGGCAATATATTGTGTTCAGTTCAGGATATGCTGTAAAAAATAAGAGATGATAAGTACAGGGTGTGATAAAAAGAACTTGCGCTTTTCTGTGTATCTTGTTCGTACAAAATATAATTAATTTTTTTAACAATACTAGTAGCGTCCCCCCTACATATTTTTCCTTATTCTATTGCGCATCTCACACGCCATGATGTTCTCGCGACTTACAACTGGAACCGGTCCGCATTAAAATGTATATTTTACATAGGGTATAACGAATATTGAAATATGTTATTATCTACAACCCCAACTGATTTTTGCATATAAGCGGCTTTTCACTCACGGTTATATAACGTTGATAGAGTTGCCTCGGTTCTTATAAAAACATTACACGAAAATAAACATTGCAGTATATCTGTGATTAGTATTTTGTCACTACCAAATCATAAGCAAAGGTCGTTTCCACTTCATGTTTGGTATTCATATCACACTCAATATTTTGAAATATAAATATTGGATCCAATACCGTTCTCACTAAAGTGTGAATACAACGCTATACTTGTCTTAGTATATGGTTTTGGATTACTTTTGTGGCTATTCATTCTGAAACTAATAGCACATTAAATTTTTAATTTAATGATTACAAAATAAATAAATTTGTTAATATCCTGAGCACTTATTTTTGATTGAAGCCACGCCTACAACAAATACTCAATTACTCAGTGAATAGCTTCCTACAGTACGTTATCTATATTTCACAATAAAGTGTTACAAAAAGACTGTTCTGTGGCAATTTCATCAATAGAATGGTTATCTTGCATGTTATGTATTTAGGATATTTTGTACAATAACGATGATTGAAAAAGATAATGTACTTGTTTTCAAGGTATTTAAGAAGTGTTACTGATAAGAAAAGTGAAAAAGGATTAAAGAACAATGAAATAGTATCAGCGTGTGCTAATTTATTGACTTTGTAAAATGGACGTTTATAAATATCACGAATGCAACGAGAAACGTTTATGTAATGATTGATGCTTTTTTTTAAGAGCCCGGATTCTGTTGACACTTTCGTTTGATATTCTCTAAATGAATCTGTTTCCTTTAATTATTACATATTTATATATGCATACATATTAGTAGTAATAACTATTTAAGAGCGGTAATCCATTTGTGAATTTCTCAACGTTAGGATGCGGGAATAAAACTGCCTGGAATTAGTTTTAAGATCCCACGACGGTTTTTAAATGGACAGTTACCAATAGATTGAGAGAATACTGCTTCATATTATAATTTCACTCACATTAATCCTCTTACGTAGTTATGCACTTAATATAGGATGCACCTCGTATATTTGAATTCTGTTCAGTAGTTTAAATTTGTGTCTGAGAACAATTATTAGGACGAAAATGAGCTATATTTAAGTTAAAATTAATTCAGTACATAGTGTGTGTGTGTGTGTGTGAGTGAGAGAGAGTGAGAGACTGGCAAATTAGAGCTGTTGTATTAACCAGCGGGTCACAGCGTGCGCTGCTCGCCCCGAAAGTGGCTTACATGCGATATGGCAATTGAGTTTCCTTCCTGCTGCAGTCCATTCTCCTGCGTCAATCTGGTTTTAACACGATTTTAATTTAGAGGTAATCGAATTTTAGTCGTCGTGGCTCCGCTTAAATTCAGCGGTTTTAGTGATGCCTCCAGGGCGTGTTTCGGGAACAACACACAAGGTTTTGTGGAGCAGAACAAGCCTGGTCTGGAAACGCTCGCTGGGAAGACTTATTCGAAAGAAAAACGACCTCTGACAGTTCATTAAGAAGATAGGGAGATTGCGGGGTAACTGCAGAGTTCCAGACTTTACCCAGTCTGCGACTGTTTCACGAAAAAATCCGTGCTGTGTCAATAAAAATGGCAGAAGGCAATTGATACAAAATTATTTATCTTTGAATGAGTTGTATTTACGAACGTTATTTGCAATTAATTAAATATCCGGATGTTGTACTTTAACACCAAATTTACATTTAATCTCAAAATTTCGTTGCTTCCAAACACGAGTCGAGAGTATTTTTTAAAAAGTAATGACTTGATACTCGGTGTCAACAATATATAGGACAAACTTCCTAATTAAATAATAATTGACTAATAGCCTAAGGTTAACTATATTTTCAATAGGCGAATTAAAACCAAGCTCATGAATTTCTTCTTTTTTCTTAAATTTCAATTTAATTTCATACGGTTACCCCGTAAGTGGTACCGTTTGAAATGTTTTTCTTAATTTAACAATTGCTTCACCTCTGAACTACCAAATTGATAATGTAATAAAAAGCTACTTGTATAATTTATGATGTATTATATACTTTTATTTATATCAATATACAAATATTTTACAAAACAATACTATTTTCTTGAAATGATGAATGTTTAGTATTACCTTACGCAATTATGTTTTGTATTTGTTTAATCTAATATATTACATTTTAAAGTAATTACTTCTTCACGTTCTACTTTTTAGCAATTCTTTGGAAAACATTTAAAATAGTTCTATTCTGGACCCTGCGTTAATTATTATTACCAGTTATTAATTTATTAAATTTCTGGAGAATTTACAGCAGGAATATCTTACCATATATGATGTAGGGAAAGCCGAATGATCTCCTTTTATAGTCTTGGGACTGAGTTCCATTACATTTCACAATAAGAAATGAAATACCAACTGACTGTCAAATTTTGGTAATGTATGACAATAATTTGTTTCATAATCTTTCGAATTGACAGCGATGTTTTTGAACTGTAGTTCGTCGTCTATGGATAGTAAATGACTAATCGCTCAGGACTAAATTTAATTTTTATTCTCAAGTCTAAAAATTTAAACTACAATTTATGCTAGTATTTCCAATTATAAAAATGCGAGATGTCTTGCTACCTTGTTATTTATTTATCTTATTCAAACGTATTTACGTAAATAATAGTATATACTTATATTATGAGAAACTAAAGTAGTCTATTTGTAATTACATAAACGCTCAATGCTTTTATAAGTTTTTTCAATATTAGATAGTAACTTTATTTAAAACTTGTAAACATTGATGAGATTTATGAAAATCAACAATATAGAATAATTATAGGTAGTTTTCGGAGAATCGAATGGGACCAAATTTTCAAAATAAATTTAAAGTTAACAGTTATTATGTATCGTTTCCAATTATAATTTTTTTAATGTCATGAAAAAACCAAATCTTTTTAATATCATATGAAATTCATCATTTGATTAATTTAAGTTTTGGACTGTACTTACTCAGCGTTGGTCTCTGGCGTTGGCAGGTCGCCGATGGTGGTGAGAGTGAGCGTGGACCAGTAGAGGGAGCCCAGGTACTTCCTGGTGAGCGTCGCGTACTCGCCCTGCCGGTACGGGTATACCCAGTCGCCCTCGAAACCCTCCGCCTCGCTCAGGAGGTAGTAGAAGCAGCCGAACCAGTGCGCGAGGATCAGCAGGATGTGGATCAGATTGACGACCCTCCATAGATTTGGATATACAGTGCGGGACTCCACCATGTAGTAGTAGTCGTATACCCGGTACACCTGCACGCATTAAACCACAACTTTTTATTTTCATCTAGGGTTACGTGAAACAAACTTATGAGGCCCTATCCTCTTCAAATAGAATATAACATGAGGATCATGGGAAACACCCCTATCGCCCAACATGAGGATTTGTGATATCGTCAAAAATGAAAACTATTTCAATTTTTTATTGCTCTGTTAAATAATTCAAGATGCGAAGTAGCTGTGGTATGGAACAGTTATTTTTTGAAAATTAAGAATTATTCTAATTAAATAAGTGTCTTATAAATATCATGATAATTGCATGATAATTGAAAAAACATTCACGGTTTTATTTGAAACAACATTTTATGTTTAAAACAATTTTCAAATAGAGATAGGTGATACACCAGATATTCAAGAGCTTTTTTTAATACAGTTGATTTCTCTCTTTATATATATATATATATATATATATATATAGTGAATAAGTAAGACATGTTAATGTTTAACAAAAAAAATTACTTGAATACGATTATAACTATGTAAGAACCGAATACAATTACCCCGAACCGAAACTATTTACTCCCATTTCGTCGTCCCCATTTCAATTATACCAATTGTTGTAGTATTTAAGATAATACGCATAAGTGGCATTGTTTATCATAAATTAATTCTGTAATAAAGTGCATGAAACTATGGAAAATCTGAATAAACAATAATATTTCTATTCAATATTTCAAAGTAGCTCCCCGCCTTCGGGGAAGGGGGCGGGTGTACAGGGATAATTTTATCACAAGGTGATGTCCCATTTTAAAATATTAACTTAACAATGTTTTAGTATGATGCTTAATCGTTTTAGTTTTTTGTTTTGTCAAGTTAAAATAGACATCCTGTATTAGATATGTTCTCTGAAAATTGTAAGTTGCAGTGAAAAGTGAACTCAGGGGTTAACTACTGCATTTATTTTGGTTATCAATGGGTAGTAAATTGACCCGATATTCGCTATTTCCAAACAAATTACAGAATTCATATTTCTCCTTGACTATTCGGCACATTTCTATACAAAACTTGGATATGCAACCAGCTCAACTAAAGAAACTATCACACAGTGTACAGCAATTTTGTTTGATGTTTAACAAATTTAAAACTGGGGTTAGTTCTATTATATTACGTGGGATAAATAATTAAAAGGTTAGAACTAAATATATCTTGGATATGAACACCGAACCAATGACGTAACGGAATAAAAATTACATTCTAAAAGTTGATGGCCATTAATCCAGAAATGAAGTTAATAAAATTAATTAGAAAATTAAAAAAACATTAATTGTTGAAATAAAAACCTCTTCAGTTTTGCAAATTTTAATCTACGACACTTGGTGACTGCCAGTCAAAAGTATTTTAATATGCAATGTATATGTTTAAATAGTAACGAAGAGATTTGATTTATTTAATCATGTATTGATGGTAAAAATACTAAAGAGGTCCTAATCCAAGGAATAAACGTCTTAATAATTGTTTTTCAAAAATTAATGTTTTTTTATGTCTAAGTAATTTCATTAATTTTATTTATAACTTAATGACCATGAATTTTATTATGTTTGTATTAAGGGTCAGATAATTTTTATAAAAACCACATTCGTAAAGAGTGAATTGAGAAATCGTTAAATATGGTAAATTATATCAATTCATTTACAAGAATCAAAACTTGCGTTTTAAATTGGCGGATCTTACTTAGTGATAACGTTACGATAATCAGCCACCAGCAGATATTTTCACGATATAAATACTCAAGATTCAATGTTACAGCGTCTTAATGAAAATTTCTCCATATAGTGTTCCCTACAAAAAATTGGCGAAAGATGAAATAAAAGGCATGAACATAAATAATCTATTTAACTATTTAACTAAAGACTTACAATTGTAAAATTGTAAATGGTTCAATTAGAATTTTCAAGTTACTTCAATGTGGGAGAATCAGGTATGAATTAATCCCATTAAATCATCTTTTATATTAAACAATTGTATTAAAGTTAACCCTAAATACTTCCACGTTGGTATTGATCTGCTAACGTTTTTTGCATCAGTTGTGAATTTTTTTAACACAGTAGGAGTAAAACGGAGAAGCTCTTCTTTTGAGACTGACTTCATATCGCTACTGATAAACCTTGTAATTCATATGCCTATTAAAATTGAAATACAATTATTGAAATGTATTTTCTAAGGTTGGAAATGATATCAAAATCATTCTTTTGCGCAGATTGGAACACATAAATTGGTGTTTTAGCTCTAAACTTAATTATTTATTGAGCAACATAAGTGGTAAGCAATACCAGTAAAGACGATGATTTCGAAAATAAATATTGACAAGTCCTTGATCTTCGAAATTTTGTTCTGCATCAGAAAAGAATACTTATTTTTCATTAGTCTTTAATTACTAGGCGGACGTGTTACAAACGGAGAAGCGAATAAACGTAGGAACACTCGTGTTTAAAATTGGTGAGGAAAAATATACATTTGTACTTTGATGTGTCGTCCAATTATATTTTAAATCTTTAATTAGTAGGCGGGCTTGTTGCAAAAGGAACAAGCGAATAAACAAAAGAATACCATTATTTATAATTGGCGCGAAACACTATACAAGTATAGTTCGAGGTTTTGTCAAGGAATTTTATTGGAAGCCGGTTCGTTATTACACGAATATTTACTTTTCTCGATAAGAGAAATCTAAGGCGTGATTCTGACTTTTGCAGATAAGGTTGCATAATCAATGAGGAGGCCCCATTTCAGGTCTCTCAACATGAAAATTGTGATTGAAATTCTACATTTAACTCAAGAGAAAATTATGTAAATTGCCTAAAAGACTATTGATAGTAACTCTGTTCAGGGTTGTAAAACCATATAAGTGTCACGAACACAAGGTTCAATTTATTGCTCGTCACAATTTAAAAAAGATCTTTCGACGTGTTATGCATCTATTCATACGGAACGCACCAATACCAATTAGTGGTTCATGTCACACAGAATTAACCACTGCCGTAACGTGTACATTATAAGCGTTTGCGCTTGTGTAACCTGAGGACGCAAAACGCTTTCTGCTTGTCATCTACAATACCCCTGACGGGAGCGACTCGCCGGTCTGCACACCATAGTGACACTTTCCAAGTGCACACTTTGATATCAACAATTTAGTGACATCTCCTCTCCAGTAAGCAAATTTTCACTACCATTTTATTCATAAGTGTAAACCCGTAATTAAAATTTGATTAGAAATTATGAAACTACTCCTCTTTTAAACCATACTTAATGAAGAACATAATAATTTTATGTGTGTAGTTGCGATAAAACAATCACACTAGTTAACTAAAGTACATTTCTTTTGTTACTACATTTGAAAACCCTCTGTATGTGCAATTAGTGGCTGACGTAACAGCCATTATAAACATTTTTCGGTTAAGCGTAAATAAGTACGATTTTGTATACAGATGAACGCGGTGTTAACATTATCATCAAAGAAAATAAAGTAGATATAATGTGACAAAGTCTGAGAACTTACTATGGTGATTGAATTGAACCGTTTTCTCAAATTTAATTGGATCTAGATTTAATAAAATATTAAATAATTCAATTTCAAACGTCACATGAAAATATCACTAACTTTAAAATACAATAGGCTAATACAAATTAGTCACCCTGTGAGGACTAAGAAAAATGTTTCGTAAAATAACAAAACATCCGATTTCATAAAATGTCGTATAAAAGACCAGACCAATTTCTCCCACGGTTTTTCTTTTCTTTTGGAATGACTGCAGTATTTAAATATCTGTACCATATCATAAGACAATTATTATAGGCTGTTATAGGTTTAATTTCTTAAATAAATAAAGATATTTTTATACAGAACGTATTTGAATATTTTTCCTTCTCTTACTATTGCACATTGCGTTTAATAACTGTTCCCTAAAGACTTCCGTTGGGGAAATTTTTAAGATGTGATTTATTCAATTTGTACTTTAAAATGTGAGTATTCAACGAGGGTGTTTTTCGTTGAATATCTGTAATGAGGAAGGATGCTTTATTATTAATTCAGTTGGTATATCATTATAACGTAATTATAACGCAGCGTGCTAAATTCGGTTGTATAAATTTTTAATACATCTAATTTGGTGTTCTATCAAGTGTTAATCGATTCTGTGGCACATTGGTAATGGAATATACTTTTACCACATTTGTTGTTACACACTGGCGTGTCTGTTTCTCTACAAAATCAAGTTTTATTTGCATAAAAATAGTCAAATAAATAAAATTAAAGTATACGATTATTTGTAAATTTATTTTTCAAAATTTTTCTGCTTTAGGATTGAAACATTAAAGTTTAACTTTGAAGGTATAATTTTGAAACTAGAAGTTGTTAGCAGTTTTTAGGAAGTTTTTAATGAGATTATAATGATATTTATAATGACATATTTTTATGTGCTTAGAGGATATTTTAGGAGGTTCACCAAATTTAAAAGAAAAGTAAAAATATAGCTCGTTCAAATTTCCCTAATCGTGCCACAACTTCCATATTCAATTCCTACTAATTAATAATGTAGAAAGGCTTGAAAGTTTATTTCGGCGGTTTTCCAACTTTGGTGGTTTTGAACTTTTTATTCAAATATTAATCCTGAAATATTATGAAAATCAAACATTTTGTTTTGTACGTGATAAATTTATATATTATTTACAATAATAATTTTATACGAAATAATTAATGAAAATGGATATTTGTTTTAAGTAAATGTACTGCAAGTTTTCATTTAATATTGAAATTGTTGATTGAGTAACGACTTTCAAAGAAAATTTGAGGTGTTACAATTACCGAAAATTATTTGAAATGTTCATATTTTTAAACTTTTATAATAAGAACGGCTTTCGGAGAAAAAGTTTAGGTCAAAGTTGCCCGGAACAAGTCTACGGCTTCTATCGACTTAGATTGCGGCGATTCTGTGATACTTCTGAAAAGAACCCAAGCAAGTTAAGACATTCTCATATCTCACCGAAATAGGGACATTTTATTACCGGATAGAGGAAAGAAACTTCTACGCTTTTGTTGACTCAGTCTGTTGTATCGACAATTAGTATGGCGTCATTGGGCAATATTGCATTACAATTACTAATCTAAACAATGAATATAAAAAAATAAAATAATATATATTAAAATTTATGCATTTAATATTCAAGTTTCAACAATATTATTTTATTTATTTTATTTTTAATGCTTTTACTTTTGGGCTCCGTGGTCTTATTTTGATACTGAAATATTACCATAAAAGATTTTTATACAAAAAAAACTTTACCCTATTTAGTCAAATATTTCTACTAGAAGTTTGTCCCTTTAATGAAATTTTATTTTTCACTGTTTCCTACCATATTAATAATTTTCATTAATAGTTACTTGTCTGAGAAATAATATAACTATATGAAGATAAATGTAGTTCGCGAAAAATTTATACAAACTTCAGGTAAAGAAACATTTGCGCTTATAAGAAATAGTACTTTGATTAATACTTGTATCCAGAACGTTGTGAATATAATAAATATAGTGAATATAATAAAAAATCTTTCATAAGTTGATAGATTATGAAATTTTCTTACAAAACACAACACACACACACACACACATATATATATATATATATCGGACGAGCTAAATGACCCAGAACGGGGAACGACTTTTAAATTATTAAATTTTTTGTTGCAGATAAAGATTCACTATAAAAATTTTATTTTAATTGAATTATTTTTCGATTCGCGGTAGATGACGATGTACCGGACAGAAATAAAGGAAAAAAGCATTGAATTAAGGGAATTTCTCGATTAAATTACAACAGATCAAAAATATAAAAGTGGACATGTTTGATATTTTAAAAAATGTTATCCAATGCCACCAGAACTGACCACCGAACTTAACTCATTGGGCGTGGGGCAACTCGCAACTTTCTTGAAAGGAAACGAGCTAAAAGAGAATATGAAACTTTTTGAAGTCAATAACATCAGAGATACTGCAAACTGTTTCGCAACAAGTGTATTTTAGAGCGAGAAGGTGGCCAGTTTGAATGTCGAATAATAACATACTTCTTTTTAAATTGCCGTATTTCTGAGAGCTGAGGAGACTGGCATTTATAAAGCAACCCGAAAGGAACAGAAAGCTACTATTTACACGTCGTCTTTACCGGATACAGCCAAGAGTAAAACGGTAGCTAAGGCCAGGGGTTAAACCGAATGTGCAATACAAATTAAGGGTTCCCATTTTTATTTTCATTCCAATAGTAATGAGATTTCAAAATTGGCCCTTCCCCAAGCCTAACTGGTGGGCGTGGAGTTCAATTATGGTGGCATTGGATCGAAGTTTTAAAAATATCGTACAGGTTTCTTGTTTTTTCGATTCAGTGTATAGTTCTTGAAATATTTGACCGTTCTGGAACTTTTTCCGCACCCTTTATATATATATATATATATATATATATATAAATGTCCCACCCGTATTATTGAAGAGTAATTTGACGACAAACTACAACTAAAAAAATATAATAAGTGGAAATTAGCTGACCTTAAGGAACCTAGGAAAGCGAAGGATGGGGTTTGTGCCTAGATTGATTTGGAGTAGATCTAGAGGTAACAGCGCGCCAATATCGAGGAGGAATGCTCTCGAGCGCAGATAGTGGCCCGCCAGCTTCTTGGAGTCGTACACCATGAGTCCCTGTTCAAGGTAGCCAGTACGGAACTGCACGGCCACGTCGAGCAGGAACACCAAGTCGCTGAAGCTGTCGCAGGTTATCCAAAAGGACGAGGCGCTGGATTGAAGCTCGGGGAAACTCTGTCGCACGATCAGCGTCCACAGGTTATAGAGCACGCACACGGCAAGCAGGAACAGCCAGTAGAAGTAGAAGTTCTCGTCTGGGTTGACTACGCTGCGAGGCAACCGCTGAGGCCCTCTACGGCGCCGACGTCTTCGCGCAGGCGTCGCTCCTCCGTGAGGACTTGACCCGCCGTCTCCGTCGTCCCCCGTGTCCACAGTCTCCTGCAGGCACAAAAGCGAACATGTACTAAATAAGTATTCTCTTCTTTGACAGACAAGCATCTGGTTTTTTTGAACTAAGGTTCCCACATGCCGATGCACCTCGGTCTGTTATGAGAGGTGTATGTTCCGGGGTCGCAGATCGGAACTAAGGTTCCCACATGCCGAGGCACCTCGGCCTGTTTTGAGAGGTGTATGTTCCGGGGTCGCAGACCTTGGGCATACGGTAAGAGTTGTTCGCTATTCCCATTGGAATAGTCGGCCAGCTGCCTCCTAAACTGGTCGAGGCACGGAGAAGGAAATGCTGCGTCCCCACAGCAAACTCCTCTCCCGCTATCGGAAGGGCGTGGGACAAGTACCCAATGCCCGACCTACCTGATGCAGGTTTTTCTAGGGTTTTTCCTGCATTTCTTTAGGCGAATGCCAGGTAGGATCCTTAAAATATAGCCCGGGGGCCTTAGTTAACCCTTGGCTACCTTCCTCTACCCTTCCGCATCCCCCTTTTCAAATCCCTTCCTATGCTATTAAAGGGGAGTTGCCCAAAGTGGATTACCCTCAAGTAGCCTGTTACCCTAAAAAAAAAAAAAAGGGGTCGCAGATCTTGGACATACGGCAAGAGTTGTCCGCTATTCCTATTGGAATAGTCGGCCAGCTGCCTCCTAAACTGGCCAAGGCACGGCGAAAGGTAAGCTGCGTCCCCACAGCAAACCCCTCTCCAGTCATCGGAAGGGCGTGGGACAAGTACCAAATGCCCGACCTACCCGATGCAGGTTTTTCTAAGGTTTTCCCTGCATTTCTTTAGGCGAATGCCGGGTAGGATCCTTAAAATATAGCCCGGGGGCCATAGTTAACCCTTGGCTACCTTCCTCTACCCTTCCGCATCCCCCCTTTCAAATCCCTTCCTATGCTATTAAAGGGGAGTTGCCCAATGTGGATCACCCTCATGTAGCCTGTTGCTCTAAAAAAAAAAAGACAGACAAGCAATGAAATTGTCTGCGAGGGCTATTCTCTCGCAGGCAATACATGCGAGGGATGTTCTCTCGCCGGCAGAACCTTATAGGAGAGACACGAAGGGGCTACCTTTGGGGATGCATTTTCCTCTCCGTTTTTGAACTAAGGTTCCCACAAGCCGAGTCACCTCGGCCTGTTCTGAGAGGTGTATGTTCCGGGGTCACAGATCTTGAGCATACGGTAAGAGTTGTCCGCTATTCCCATTGGAATAGTCGGCCAGCTGACTCCAAAACTGGTCGAGGCACGGAGAAGGGAATGCTGCGTCCCCACAGCAAACTCCTCTCCCACTATCGGAAGGGCGTGGGACAAGTACCCAATGACCGACCTACCTGATGCAGGTTTTTCTAGGGTTTTTCCTACATTTCTTTAGGCGAATGCCGGGTAGGATCCTTAAAATATAGCCCGGGGGCCCTACTTAACCCTTGGCTACCTTCCTCTACCCTTCCACATCCCCCCTTTCAAATCCCTTCCTATGCCATTAAAGGGGAGTTGCCCAACGTGGATTACCCTCATGTAGCCTGTTGCCCTAAAAAAAAAGACAGACTAGCAGAATAAGCTCATCATATTCGTTCCGGTCTGTCTGTCCGGCCACAACGGTCTGACGAATGTCGCAATGTGTGTACATTTGTAGCCTGATATTGGACTGGTAAAAGACTGGAAAAAATACATTACTTCAATACTGTCTGCTTTAGATCTGAATGATGCTACAATAGGCTACAATTTTGGAATTATATATGCACATGTGTTCTTCAAACATGACATGTTGGAGCAAAACAACAAAATAGGATGCATATGATCCCGCCATTACTAACGCTTATTTATTGATAGTCATTATCACTATTATTATATTGATTCGCCTATTCTACACTATCCTGTTTGATACAGTAAATATAATATTTTTCACTTAAATTACTACATGATATAGACAAATTTTAAATTAAATCTATAAGAATAATCATCTCTTACATTCTCTTAATTCAAAAAAGTAATTGGAGAATCAGCAAAACATTTAAAGTAAGATTTAATTTCTCATGACCCACGTAATTTACGAAACAAGTTGGATCTTTTTAATTGTTAATTAGTTCATGACCAATTAAGTGAATACTCAATTTTTTGTCCAAATAGAATCTTCCGAACCAATTTCAACGACTTTGATAAATATTAGGGTTTTCGAATGTGCGGCCAATTTTGCAACGTTTTTATCACTCCTTTATCCGACATGATCATGGCGTCAGTCTCTATAGCTTAAAAGTAACTACAGACGGTGCATTCCCGAAATGTGGCTGGTTAAATAGTGGCAATAAATGGAATCCGGCGGGTGCTGAATACCTAACGATTGACATTGTCTGCAAGATAAATAATTAGACATTCATATTAATATACTGCAACGTAGAACGTTTCTCATAACCAATGCCATACGATGATGTAAACAAAGCTCATACTCATAGAGATCACAAATTACCAAAAATTTTAGAATTATCTGTCTTAAAAAATATTAATATATTATCTTAAATTAAGCTAATTTCCAATATATGTTGTGAAACACTGGAAAAGCTCGAAACAACGTGTACGCATAGACTGAATTTTTACCATATGACTGCTTTTCTTCCTTCATCCCTAATATCTGGATTCAAAATATGGTTTACCGCCGAGCTGATGGCTCAAGTTCCGAAAGGAATTACAGTGGAAATTCATCTATAATTATGTCTGAATGGCGAATTAATTACTGCGTTAGCTCTGGTGGTATATCTCTTAAGTTCCTTTGTGGGAACATAATTTATAAAGATACGATGGACGACTATTATAATCGTAAAAAGAACGCGTTGTACTATAGATTTTGATCAAACGAGGCAATCATACACAATAAATAACTAAATCAAACTAGATAAATTTTACATGGTGCACTCGTAAATATATGAATAAGAACGCAGACACTTAAAGGGTTTTAAATTGAACTTAAATAATTAAATCAAAGACGGGAGAAATCAAATACTAAAATTAGCACAACGAGAATGCATCAACAATTTGCTGACAGAATTCCATAGTAACTTGTAAAAAGTTTTTTAATATCAGATTTATGATCATCATAAAACTATCATACAAATGTCATAAAATAAAATAATTTTTAGCATTAATCGTCATATTACCTTCGTGCATATTAATTATTATTAGTAAACACAATTGTAGTAGTGCCGTAATGGATCATGGAACAATTTCAGTCCAATTAATAATTTTAATACAGTGCTTTCAAGACATCAAAGTCTTAATAAGTATTAATTGGTCAAAATATATCGATAATCATTATTTTTTATCTCGTTTGTATTTATAATTAAAATAAAATGAAACTAATGGTGAGCGTCTAAAATTAAATTGAAAGCAATAGTTTTAAACACATTATTTCGTTGAATTATTTAATTTACACATTACGATTTATTGGTAGGAGTAAAATTAAAAGTGCCACAATTAATTTACTTCTAGAAGACAAAGTCAAATCGAATTAGTTGAATTTTATTTTGATGACTGATATTGAGAATTCTAACTGCTTTAGAATTCTACTACCAACAAAATTTCGTAGAGGCACCGTTGCGGAGCTAACAGGAGAAGGAAAGTATTATCCAAACTTTAGCAGAAAGGGAACGTTTCCTTCGTCCTTTCATTCTCGTGGAGATGTTATCAGCACTGCGTTCCCGGCCGCTGTGATGGTTTTCTCTTTCATCACATCTTTTTTACTTTCTCGGCAGCAAGAAATCTGAACCAGTGACCCTAACCCCATGCTTCTCAATCCGAACCGCAAAGAAAATGTTCAATCACATATTTCGCCTGTAACCTTCCATGTTAAAAGACTTTAAAAAAAACTCAACGTAGAATTTAAAACAAAATATTTAACTTCTAACCTTCCAGGGGAAAATATATTATAATAAACCCAACGTATATTTTTAAATCTTCATCCGCCTTTCTTATTTAGATTTTTCCGCAGAATCCTTAACCTTTCTAACAAATTCTTTAAGACCCACAGTTGGTACATGAACAGAAAAACCTATATGTAAGAATCTTATGGAAGTCGTCAGACAAGGAAGCCTGCGAGAGGATTTCTCGCAGGTGAACCTTCCCAGAGAGCTCTGGCGGGGGCTACCTTTGGGGATGCTCTCACATCTCTCTGGTTTTTTTTGAACTAAGGTTCCCACATGCCGAGGCACCTCGGTCTGTTTTGAGAGGTGTATGTTCCGGGGTCGCAGACCTTGGGCATACGGCAAGAGTTGTCCGCTATTCCTATTGGAATAGTCGGCCAGCTGCCTCCTAAACAGGCCAAGGCATGGCGAGGGGTAAGCTGCGTCCCCACAGCAAACTCCTCTCCCGTCATCGGAAGGGCGTGGGACAAGTACCAAATGCCCGACCTACCCGATGCAGGTTTTTCTAGGGTTTTCCCTGCATTCCTTTAGGCGAATGCCGGGTAGGATCCTTAAAATATAGCCCGGGGGCCCTAGTTAACCCTTGGCTACCTTCCTCTACCCTTCCGCATCCCCCCTTTCTAATCCCTTCCTATGCTATTAAAGGGGAGTTGCCCAATGTGGATCACCCTCATGTAGCCTGTTGCCCTAAAAAAAAAAAAAAAAAAAAAAGGAAGTCGTCAGTTTAATGCCAGAGCTAATTTGCTTTTATTTAGATTTCTATTTGACTTTATATAAGATTTCGAGTGATATATTTTTATAAGTAATAATAAAGTGTTAACCTTTAATTTCATTTTTGGAATAAACTTCTCTACACAGACAAAATTGGTAAAACGTTAAAGTCAGACATGAATTTCCAATGATTTTGTCTTTGAAAAGTCGTGATTTTACAATTAAAATGAAAAATATATATCTGATTGATTGATCACGCTATTTTCTTCTAGATACAAAAAAAAATAAGTACTGTGTTAAAAAATGTAAAACAAGTAAATAAAATCACTATTGAATTGTAGGTTAGACACACCGAAGAACTCCATTATAATGGATGAAAAAGTGGGGATGAAGCTGTATATTTCTCTGGGTAACGTTGAAAACCATAACATCTTTAGAGAACACGACCGAGCGTAATTAAAATGCAACATGCATGTATAACTGAAAAAAGAAGTGTGTTCATTCAGTTTTATAGTAGAACAGGTATTAGGTAAGGAATTCAGTGATAGAATACGAGAACGAAATACATAGATATTGAGCGCGATGTGTTATAAAGATAAATAAAGCATGATATAAAGATAAATAAAGTTCAGGATATACGAAACACGACAAATGTCAGACATATAAAAACCAAAAAACTTTGAACTTGGTAGAAAACGTGAGATGAAATTGAATAACAAGAACATAAATAGTACCTCTGAAACAGGAATGAACCGATTTCTATATAAACAAGGGAAATAATTGGCAATGTATACTAAAATTAAAAATATTTAAGAGAATGATTGAAAAATAAATAATATAGGCTCTTTACTTCACACAAAATCTGCGTATTTTTTAAAGTAAGTTTAGGATATTTCAAAGAAAACATTTATATATAGAAGACAGTAATTTTGTTCAATAATAATTTTAATGTTTCTTATGGCCTGAAAAATTAAAACAACTCAGCGTCAGGGTTGGCTTTGTCAAGTCATCGATTAAGTTAACATATTTATCAGCAAATAAAAATGAAAATTTCGGGCCCTTTTTCGTACTTGAAACTTAAATACAATACTGTAGAAACTTCAATATGAAAATTTATGGAGGGAAAGTTTCACAATTTACGATAGGTGACTTTCTTACAAAAACAGCCGTAATTATTGAACAGCAGATTAACCAACAAAAATTATTTTAATTTGATTGTCACGGAAGCAGCTAAATTACATGTAGTTTAGAAAATCGGTTAATAATATTTATTTCAATAAAATATGAAAATGAAATTGAATTAAGTTTTAAATTTAATAACGAGGTAAAGATTTAACATGATTGCTGACTAATTATTTTAGCTCCTTAGATCACTTCACAATGCCTCCCCCGGATTTTCAAACACTTTAATCTCGCAGATATAATAAATTGAAATTCTCGGAAAAGCTACTTATTGTACTGCCACCCCCTCTCTGCCATATTTTAACCATTGAACAACGACCACGTTTCGCCACCTCCGCACAAACATTCCGGAGCGAACAATACGACCTTCCACTATTGACCACTACACAGTGGTCCGTTTCTCCTCGACCTGCGGAGATTTTTCTGAACCTACGAAACGAGCGGTTGAAAACGATTTCCGAATGGCAGACTTCACGAACGAACACGCAAAATTGGGATTCGTGGTAACATACCATGGTAACCACTGCGCGGACGGGTTCCAGGATATTATCATAAACACGACACACATTAACTATTTAGAAGTCTGGAAGTGAGCACAGATTTTGCGTTTCTCTTTTTATAAAAAATATGAGGATCCCTGAGACTTTCGTCGCCGTTCAAAATTAAACATCAACACAACACAAAAGAGTCAGAGACTATCCAACGGCCACTGGAGACAATCCCAGATCAAAATCAGGCGTAGCGGCTTAATGTCGTTACGCCTAAGATGGAAGACGCACTTTATCCTGCGAGAAACAAGAGGCTAAAATCGGACTCGATCATAGGTGAAACACGCGGTTCTACGTAACCGCTCATCGCCCCCGCCCGTCATATGGACAACCCGGATCCAATCGTTACTAAATGATAGCTGCAAGGTCTTTTGAGGGCCTAACGTGTGAGTCTCTCTCAACGCCCGCAGATGAATTCAGCTCGCCGATTTAGACCTCGGCAGATTACCACTACTACTCGAGACGCAGCCATCGGATCGAGTTGCAGGCCATTCTGATGACCATTACTCAGAACTTCACAGCCTCAGCCATTAGTCTCTACTGTGTCATATCCCTATTAATAGGTGATATAGCGCCAAGCAAACAGATACTCGGAGATGCAAGTAACTTCACCAGCACCCGAGCTGACCCACGGCTACCTCCTTCGAATGATAATGTCTTCCTCTCACAGATTCTGATACTTAACCTTGGAAATCGTTTGTTTATTTCAGTTTCGTCTGAGGTCATTGAGATCTCAAAGCCCGGGGCTAACCACAAGAGGCGTGGAAGCAATCTAGACCGCACCCTGTTATCAAAATAAGGACTTCCTCTGAGAGCGCCGTTGGCAACTCCGGTTCCACACCTCAGGCGACGCCAACGCCGTCGAAGCCACCTCAGGCCCAGTAGGGCACAAAAGCTCCAACGCCATCCTTCCGCTCGTTGGCTCAGAGACGCATCACTACCAGATTTAGATACCGCGCCAGAATCACCAGAATTGTCGATTGTTAGGATCAAAGACATTGCATGTGATACTGTGAGTTTGGTCCCAGTTTCAGGTCTTCTTTAAAATATAAAAACAAACTAACTTGTCCTAAGTCTACGTATAAAAATTTCATTTTCCTATTTCTATATTTAGTGTATGCAAAATTGTGAACGTATTTTGTAATCTAGAAAACTCCGTTCTCTTGAGAGTGTTCAGCGACACCCGCTCAAACATACCGAACCGAAAAATACGACTCTTCACCTATTGTCCTCTACACAGTAGTAAACATAATTCAACAGAACTCCCGAATTATGTTACCCGAGAAGTAAAACAACAGTAATCATAATATTTGAAATGTTCATTATTTCATAATGTAGTATAATCAACAAATTTCCGTTAGGGGCCGTTGTTATTTCCGTTAGGGGCCGTTGTTAAAATCTATGTGAGACCATTAGAATTCCAACTTTGTTTCGTTTCATCCATTTATTGCACGTCGTTTCTGTTAGTGACAATATTCAATATCCATCGTACTTTCATTGAATCTTGAACGATTCCGTGATTTATTTAAATTATAACTGACTATGGTCTGTTTTTTTCCTTAACTGTTTGAAATTGTTGTTTTATGGACTTAAAACGTCATGTTTTAAATGAATACATATGTATGCAAGACCGTAATTTCTAGGTCATAACACACAAGAATACGGCACCATAAATCACGGGAGGGAGAGGGACGCTCCGTGGCGCTAAGTGCGAGGTGTACAAGGTGTCTGGTGCTCGAGGTGATCAATCAAACTGTCACACAGCCGGCGCTATCAATTACTACTGGCCGCTGATATAGCACCCCATCCCTCCAATAATCCCTGGAACATTTCATAGCCGTCGTTAATATCAACGTATAGAGTAACAGTAACTGTCAAACGTAAGTAACACATTTGACAATTTACACTCGTACCCATTTTATTATATGGGATTGAATTATTATTACGATTTTTTAAAAATTACCTATTCTAACCTGAACGTCAAAATTGAAGATCTATGACTCTTCTACAATTAATTCTTTACTGAAACTTAATATTTGCAATTAATAAAGCATTTGGAAGTACTGATATTGTCTAACATTGAAAACACTGCGTCTGATTAAACTATTTGGCGAATCAACCAACATAGATAAATATGAACTACAGTGACAATACGAGAATTCTACCAATTATGCGGCATAGAATCAATTAACGAAAGCCAATTTTTTAATATAATGATATAGATGAGCCATCAATTAAATATGGTCTCTAAAGACTAACTGTTAATATAATAAACTACATACTAATTGACTAGAGATTATCGAATGTTATCGTCAAGATTATCTGGTCTGTGTATACTCACGCACTTTGCTCTGCGCTTATACACTGCACATTACACATTACAAATCAGTAGGAATTTTTAATCTTCAGACAAGGTGTTGATTGTCCAAAAGTTGTCAGGCTACTGGGTTGACGTGAGCTTAGCTTCATGCTTCCCAGGATACCTTTTTTTCTTCCTTAATCGTTGAAATCCGGAGATGCCTCTATATATATATATATATATATATATCGGATATTCATGGGGTATTCACGATGTTTCGTAGCACTTTATTCTGAAATGTTTGGGTGCACTTAATGTTTGCGTAACAGACACGGCCCAAAAGATGGATACCATAGAACCACGTTGGTTTCAAGTTTTGATTTTAAATCAGTAATTTTTTCGAGATTGAAAGTTTGAAGCTTCTTCCAATTATCCCATTGTAGTTTTACATTTTATGTTTAGTTCCGCTTTTTTTTCTTAACGTGCTCTTTCCGCCTAAGTTTGGATATCTAGAGATCATGGATATTTTGATGGTTTATTTTTAAACACGATATGGATAGATTTCTGGTAGTTGAACTTTATCATCCATTCTTTAGGCCAGTCAGCTATTGCATTGCTGGTTGCTTGTAGTATTATAGTTGACAAATTTTGGTCTTTCTCTACTGCAAGTATGGTGGCCTTCCGCATCCCCCCTTTCAAATCCCTTCCTATGCTATTAAAGGGGAGTTGCCCAACGTGGTTTACCCTCATGTAGCCTGTTGCCCTAAAAAAAAATTATTCCAATTTTTTGCACGATTCCGAATTGGAAATATGTTATTGGAAGCATGTTCTAGATCAATAGTTTCTCAACATGTTATGATGGGTTGCTTTCCTGACTTTTGCAGCATGAACACATCCACTACTTTCCAGCACGCATTTCGAATGCTGTAATAAACAGATTGGTGAGAAATACTATACCCTTTTTAGTCAGATGTTTCAAAATCCTTGAGCTTTCTTTGGTTCAGATTAGTTATATCATGAGATACTTCTCTAGTGGTAAGAGGTGTGATAATTTCTGGTCATGCGTTGTCAAAGTCTTTCTTCGTGGGATTCGACTTGATTGGATGTGAATACCTCAGCCAAGTTTTTGTTTCTTCTTTCTGGCCCATGGTCTATTGTTGCTTCTAATAGGGAGAGTAGATGCTATGGGTCTTTTAATTTTGGTATTTGCCTTTCAGAGCAAATAATCAGTTTATTCATATGCGGATAATTCTTGTAGAGAGGAATTTAAAGATTATGCTTTTGTATTTCTCTTCTGAGCATTAGAGTTTTTTTAGTGTTGTTTTACCTGTCGGAACTCTTGATTGTTGTCATTCCTTCTAGATCTTAGTTTTATTTGGACAAGTTCTCTAATACCTGAATACTTTACACTTATGGTAATACAGTTACCTAAATATCTTCTCTTTGTAGTTTATATTCTTAAAAGTGATTGTTAGAATTTCTTATTACAATTTCATTACCACCCGTGGCTTTATTGTTCTGGTGGATACAGTTAAATGAGATCTTGCTGTCGATTTTGGGTGTATTTCAATGTCTTCTCTTTCGCATAAAATACTCACTCAAGCTGACATTTTTAGGGGCTTTTTTGTGAGGTTTCACTTAACACTTCATTTCACAAAACGCCTATTCCCGCTGAGTTGAAGTTTTCGTCATTATGAAATTGGCCCTTTATGGAATAATTGTACTATTATTTAACATCTGTTAATTGCACAAAGACGCCGAGACAATATGAAAGAGTTATAAAAATTTTGTCAATGCTAAGATACTCCAATTAATTTAAATTAGTATCAGTTACACAAGAATTAGAGCGAACCAAATATGGATGCACGCTTAAATAATTCCGCTGCTTGATTCTTTATGAGAGGTGGAAAGGCTCCCTCTCCTGAACGGTTCTCTGTACGTTTCACTTCTATTTTCCAGAATTCCAACTATTCTTAAAGAGAATCTTCACAGATCACATGAAACAACCCCTCATTTTCCTTTGAAATAATTGAAAGCCCAATTATAGCAATAGTCTTATTTCCTAAAGGTCTGAGTATCTCTGAAGTGAATTACATTCCTAGAAAATAAAAACACTTGAATATGGGAACTCTAGACATTGTATTTAAATCTAAAAGCGATAAACAGAATCTGAAAAGAGATAAGAGATATAAGATGATTGATCAATTTGTGATGTAGAGAAGAAGAACGCACAATCTATTTTTGGGAACGTGATTTAAGAATATAGGGAATTAGAATTACAAACAGGTTCCTTTAGGATAATCCATACTTCGATCACTTTCCTCCTATAATGACGTATGAAAGGTTTGTAATTGTAATTGTAATTGTTTGTACTTGTAGATGCGGAAGATTTTTTGAAGGCTATAAGGTACTTGAGGATAATCCTCGCAGTGTCATATTTATCCTTCTTTAATAACGTAGGAATGGATAGAAAGGGGATATTCGGAATGGAGAGCAATTAAGTCAAGGATTAAATAGGCCCCTGGGCTACAATTTAAAGATTATATCCTGTGACCTTGAAATTCGACTAAATGTGAAGCAGGAAACAACATACTCGGTACTTGGTACGCTTGGTACTTGTCCCACGCCCTCCCGATGACATGAGAGGGGTTCGCAATGGGGACGCAGCATTATTCCCTTCTCCGTAGCTCGACCAGTTTAGAAGGCAGCTGGCCCACTGTTTCAATGGGAACTACGAACAACTTTTACCGTATGTCCAAGGTCTGCAACACCGGAACATACAACTCTCAAAGCAGACCGAGGTGCCTCGGCTTGTGGGAACCTGAGTTCAAAAACAGAGAGAGAAGACTGCATCCCAGAAGGTAATCCCCTTCGTCTCTTCAAAAAGGTTATGCCAAAAAATGTGGGAGGGTAAAAGAACACACAGTGGCCACTCCCCTCTTAAAGCATAGGAAACTGCCTGAAAGGAGGAGGCGAGAGGTACAGGAAGGTAGCCAAGTGTTAACTAGGGTCCCTGGGCTGTAGTTTTAAGGATCCTACTCGGCATTAGTCTAAAAGTGATGCAAGTCTTACCCTAGAAAACCTTGCGCCAGGTAGGTCGGGCATTTGATACTTTTCCCCACGTCCTTCCAATGGCGGGTGTCCATCAAAAACGTCTCTAAGAACTGTATTATTCCAATATGACATACTACTCCTTCACTGTCCCGTCCATTACTGTATATCAGCCTCTGAATGCTTTATTTAAAAATTTAAATATTCTGTACGTTACTTAAAATTCTGTTAATTTTTATGGGATTCTTCAGAACAAGGTCCTAGTTTCTTTTTAAGTGCGAACTATCTGAGGGACTTTCACGTTGTGGCCTCCAGTTTTTATAGGCATTGGAAGGGATAGAAACCAGAATACGAAAGGAAAGGCAATGTAGTTACTGCTTCCTATTAGCTGAATCTCAGATCTTATAATTTTTTTACATATATCAAATCGAGTCATAATCGTTATAAGCTTGGAATTAATAAGTGATGTTACACATTGAATATCTGTTTTTAATACAGCAGTAATAATAAAGTTTATATATATATATATACATATAATTGGAGAGTCATTTTTATTACTATGTTAAAAAGTAACTGAATATAAAATATATTCAACTTTTAGTTAATGAACGTCAGGCAGCAGTTAAGTTACATTGTATGACCAATCATATTTTTATGGATATTTACGAATTGAAGTCTACACACCTGCAGTAGTCTAGGCCTATACCTGAATAGACAAATGTTATATAATCCGAAGAAAATGAATTACAAGAAATTCGGTAATTTTTCACTTCAGTAGTAGAGAAGCCAGAATGAAATATATAATATGAATTGAAACTCATATATGGTATTTAATGTTATTTTAACAAATTGATTGTTATTTTTAAAATTCGAAATGTCATTGCCTTGGAATGAACAGTATTTCTTCCTTAAAGTAACTCGCTATTCTCTTGTGGATTGTACCGATTGAGAAAAATAAAAGGAGTTTGGTATGTTTGCCAGGTCACAGATGGCAAATGAGCGGCGGGGACAGAATGAGAAACGGCCTGCAATTTGTGAAAGCTTGACTTTTTCTGTTAAAGCGCGTTGGAGATCTCCAAGTATTTCGCTTGAGTGAAATCTACGGAAGTGGATCGATTAGAATTGTGTTAGGTATCTCGGAGGATATTTAATATACAGCAGAAAAATATTATAAATCAATATTTGTTTACTACATACAATACTGTGGTCAAAAGTAATAAAAAATGAAAAATATTTCTGCAAAGGACAATTTAGAAAAGTCAACCGGCGAATGATACAAATGGCTAAGGTTAGATATGAAATGCTTAGTCAAAATAAAATTCTTTACCAATAGCTTATTAATGTTTCAATCATAACTGCAAACAATTTTCAATGAATAATCTGTATTTGTGGCACTAGATAAGAGTTACAGTGAAGTGTTCCTCATGCCAAAATATACGTTGAATGTCGTTAATTAAAATACAGATAAATTTAGGAAAATTATAAATATGGTTACGATTGTTGATACATTTAACTATTATATATAACTATATATTATTTCGTGGCAATCAAAAGTTACAGTTCCTATTTCCCAGATCTACTCAACCAACCTGTGAAGAATGCAGTCAACCACTAAGTATTCCTCACATACTATTCTATTGCAGCAGATATAACGACATCAGGAGAGCTACAATCGCAAAACACCACACCTCAGACCTCTGTACTTCAATGACAGCTGCCTTGGACATCATAAAATTTATCGAGGAAGCAAACATAAGTGAACAAATATAGAAACCCAATTGCTCATAATGTGAAGAATGTATGTAAATAATAACGCTAAGAAACTATTGTAAATAACATACGGGTCGCCAATGATCTCAGTGTCGTCGCGACCGTTATAAACTTCAATTTTAAAAAAAGGTACATTTAAAAGTTAACGTCATATCGGAACCATCATTGAAGAGTATGTCTCGTAACTTAATCTATAATTAATTCTGTAAACATTATGATACTAATTTATTCTTTCAGAGTAGTATAAGTACAGCGCAGAAGCAGGAGGTGTATATGGCAACACGATGGTGAGGAGATGGAGAAAAATTATTATGCAATTATCGATGTAGAAGACGAAGAAGGAAGCGATCGTGGGAGATTTGAAGTTGGTTGTGGGAGAAGGATGCGAACGGAACATTGTTGGAACCCATGGTTTATAAAAATGAAGTGACAATGGGAATATGCTGATTGACTTCTGCCAGTAACAGAAATTGGTAGTAACTAACACCTGGATAAGAAGAGAAAAACCAAGTTGAACGCCTGGAAAAGTCTAGGAGATGTCAAATGGCACCAGATTGATTCTGTGGCAGTGTAAACGATGTAGATACAATACCGAAAACTGACGTAGAATCAGACCACAATTTACTTATAGCAGATATTGAAACAAGTCTCAAGTGAAATAAGAGTGGAATGTAGAAAGAAGTATGAAATTATATTGGTGTTATTACAATTGACCGACCCAAAGTAAAGCGAACATCAAGATTACACTGAAAATTATTTTGTATGGGGAAAAATGAAACTAAAACAGGAAATCTTGGATAACACACGAGATGCAGGAAAAGGTATAAAAAGCTGAACAATGAACTGCGATGGCCAACTGACAAGCAAATTAAAAGTACCTGAAAGAAATGTGCGAGGAAATTATTCATCTGTAAAACGACGAAGGTATGACCTGATGGATCAGAAGACGAAAGAGATGGAAGGAAATGAGAATAAAGGAATAAGAATATTTGGAATATAAAACTGTGAAAAGGGTAGCTCATCGCAAATCAAGATAAAGGTCTGAAAATATGGGAAGAATACATATATGTTCAGAAGAATCGCTTACAAAGCATTGAAGGGAGAAGAGGTGGTAATTGAAGGTGAGAAGGGTCATAGCTATTGAAGAGTGCAGCAGAAAGTGTTCATCAAGAGAAAAAGAACCATTGGAGATTTTGATGACCCTACCAGTCAATTTCGAAATAAGTAGGTGTACACTGATTAAAGAAACTGACCAAACCGATAAGCCGAATTTATGACACTGGAAAGTAGTCAAAATATCTTCTTGATGCTTCATGGTACTGATAAAAAAGAAACAGCAAGCCAAGCAATGTGATCACACAACTTTCAGCTTGATGCCACATAAGCGAAAAATGTTATCATGAGTCATCAACAGTAAACTAGAACATAAGAATTTTCAAACATATTGGAGAGAATCAACATGTTTTCGGGAAAGGAAGATGTATAGGGGAATGTCATAGGAATGCTAAGGATTATTATAGGGAGAGTGGTGGTCTTTCAAAGACATTTAGAGATTCTGATACTTTGGTTTTGTTGTAGAGGACAATATGTCCGATTTGCTGCCGTTGTGAATATAAAAATTATTAAATGGGTCTATTTTGCATTAATTCAACCACTATGGTGAATGGTTAACCTAAGAAGCCTTGGAAGGTTTTGAAGAAAGCGGAATACGGGGAAAAATCAATAAACGCGTCTTGATGACGTATTATTGTTGGCGAAGGAGAAAGAAACACTACAAGACATGTTGGACAGACTAATGTTAACAGGAAGAAAATAGAGCCAAGTTACTGTTCACTAACAGAACAGCCTTACTGGAAAGCAAATCGATCTGTGGATCTATAGATCAGTGACATGGTCACTAAAATAGCGGAAGAATAAATACTTGTAATGTTTTGAAATATGGTGTTGGAAGAGAATTTAAAAAATAAATGGTCAGATATAGTAAAAAATGTAAAGGTTCTAAGAAGAGTAAATGACTACAGTTTTTAAAATAAAAGCAAACTGAATGGACACATCCTAAGGAGAAATTGATTTTTTCACGCCATTATCGATGGATGGAGTTACATGACGTGGAAAAAGAAGAGTGTAGATGGAAGGTGATTTTATGGGAGAGAGAAAAATATATTGGGTAATGTGGAAAGACGCTCAGGACACGTTAATGTGTCAGAGTACGTACAGTCAATAATAACGAAAATTAGAAGATTTTTCTATCCGACATCAGTTTAATCCTACAACTAAACCATTTATACTACGAAAATCCAGTCTACCTTGTATAAATTTTTGAGTCGATTTGCTCAGTTTCAAAAGTTAATTCAACAAAGTTCATAGATTTGAAGGGGTCCTTTGACTGCTCGTATGCTGTATTGTGCACGGCTGCGTACACACAGATCAACTTCCACGGTATTTCAGTCAACGGAGGCGTTGGACTCGATATCATTGTGTCACCCACACCTGTAAGGTTCACTACGTCACTGTGCTGTTTTAATTTATATTAACAGAAGGAGAAACTTCAAAGCAACGGAAGCGCCGGGGCGTGTTTCTCTGATTGCTCTGCCATATGCACACCTCGCGAGACAAATCACAAAAGTGTTCAAATAACTAACTCTCTTCTCGCTTCGCTTCGCTTCTGTTTATTCCGAGTCGGCGAAGTGTATCATTGTAAATGGATTGATATTTATTGAAGAAACATAAGTTTTGCATTTTATCCCACATATAAAAAATCATAGTCTATTTAAAAATCAGTAGGTAGTGTGTCATTTCATCAGAGAGTTCAGGAGGAGGCTACATTTGGGGATGCCTTCACATCTCTCTGTTTTTTCTGAACAAAGGTTCCCACATGCCGAGGCACCTGGGCCTCTTTTGAGAGGTGTATGTTCCGGGGTCACCGACTTGGGGTATTCGGTAAGAGTTGTCCGCTATTCGTATTGGAATAGTCGGGCAGCTGCCTCCTAAACTGGTTAAGGGACGGCGAGGTGAAAGCTCCGACCCCACAGCAAACTATTCTCGCACAATCGTGAGGGCGTGGGACAAGTACCAAATGCCCAACCTACTTGATGCAGGTTTTTATAGGGTTTTCCCTGCATCACTTTTAGGCGAATTGCCGAGTAAGATCCTTAAACCATAGCCCGGGGGCCCTAATTAACCCTTGGCTATCTTCTCTACCCTTCAGCATCCCCCTTTCAAATCCCTTTCCTATGCTATAAGAGGGGAGTTGCCACTATGTGGATTACCCTATACATAGCCTGTCTACCCCTAAAAAAAGTGTCATTTCATGCTCCATTTCTTACAAGATATTTAAAAACATCATTCAATGACATTATTGTAGTGGAATACATATCTTTTAGATATCACAGGTGATTTATATGGCATTTTAAAGTTACATGAATATATCAGCAAAAATATTGTTCAACCAAATGAACTTGGTTACGCCCATGGAAGGAGAATAATATTTAATTTACCTCGTTTAATCATCCAAGGAACATAAATATTTAAAATTTTGAAACTTTAAAAGTTTGCTTAAAATATCTTTGTACTAAAGATTGTAACGGAATCCAAAGGCATTCATTTATGAACAAAAATGCATATTTCTAAGCTCAGCAGGATAGTTTGGTAAAATTCAATTATAAAGTAAGTTAGAAGAAACTCCACAGATCCGGGAATCAAACGCGAGGTTTCCGCAGTGTTACATATATTATTCCGAGTTTCTTCTCTGTCATTTTGACGACTTTCATTCTTTCTTTACATAAATTTTAATAATACTGAAGATAATACTTTCATAATTGAATGATACTTTAGATTTACAAATACAACATTCTAAATCGTTTTGTGAAACATGTAGACCAATCGTGAAAAGAATCAATCGTATAATGTTTTTTTTATTTTCTCGGAAACATACTCGCATGAAATACTTATTCTCATCTTTGTACGGTATTTCTTTTATTGTTTCATAAACTTCCCCTTTTTATTGCCATTAAACACGTATTGAATTTTTCCGATTTATATTTCAAGTAACCTATACGAACATGGACGTAATATATAGCAGTATGTTACTAATAATAAGGATAATTAGAGTATTTCTGTAGTGTGAGAAACGAAAATTCAATTTTTTAAGTATCCAAATATATACGAAACAGTAATATTTCCTGGACAAAGTATTATGTATCAGATACTTGTAATAGTGTTATTGAGCGATATAAAACGTGATGTACTGCAATAAATGTTAACATCTAATTTGACATCAATTAACACGAAACATTTTAATTGCGTTGCAATGTAGGAAAATATTTGAATTTGATTTTCTACTAACTTGAATTATAGCGTGACTGAAAGCTTGCATGAAAAGGAAGCTGGTCAATTTGTATCAAAGCACAATATTTACGTGTCTCGCCAACAATTAAACTGCTTGTGTATAGAGAAAGCCTTCGAATCTTCTGGCAATCACGACAGTACGTGACCAACCTTTTAACGGAGCCGTCGAACAGATGTTGAACGAAAGTGACAATAACGGCTCCAGGGAACGCGATTAGACCAATATCTTCCCGAACGACAGTAAAAGCCTAGTCTCGCGCCTCGAGGAAAAAGAAATTGAGGAAACCGGGAAAAATCTGTGTTCTCTCACAGTATGGACCAAACTCCGAATATTCGTCTTTATGATATAGAAACAATGAAGAAGAGTCATAAATTAAAGTGAAATGTGTTGATTACAAGCTTTAATTAATTATATTACATCAAATACTGGATGATAAAAACTTAAACCTTAGATTACTAACAAATAATATAAATTTGGATTCATAGCCGCTTATTATAATAATGTAGTGACATATTACTATTTGACATCACTCAACGATCACGAATTTTCTTTGTAAATCAGAGTATTGATTGATGATCGAACATACTTTGATAATTTAAAAATTAAATGCGTTGTATTCAATTTTAGTACTGCCTTCAATTCCACTAAAATATTTAGGTACAAACATATCTTACTTGGTGAGAGTTTGTAATTGTTAAATTATGAATGGCATTTAATACTGTGACATATTTAAATAAATCAATTAATTTAAATAACTGAGTTATGTAAGATCATTTTTTAACAAAAATGCTTATTCATGGCTCTATTCAAAGTCTCGGTGAAACTTAATTAGCGACAGAAGATAGAATATTACCGACAGAACCGGTATTGTAGGCTTACCTAAAATACAGGTAATTGAACAAACACGTAGAGAAGAATCATACGGAGCTGGTGCCGTCAGATTCCTCGATTCCAGGTTATTTCGAGTATTTTCGATCTCAATGAAAAATTTAATTTGCACTAAACTCCCTGTACACTTACATGTAACCTTGAATGGGTATTGACAGATAAACAACAAGTGAGGACTATAAAAAACCCTCAAGGAAGTGTTAAAAGACCCATGTTGGGCTTAGACAAGATCAATGACACATACATGTATTAAGGACATAATATATAGAACAAGAAGTATTAAGTGGCAATGGACGAGGAACATTGAAAAAAAGAGAACAGATCAACGAATAAATTTCTGAAGTAAAGTTCAAGAAGAAATTCGGTATGAGAAAAAGCGTGATTTAGCTGGATGAAACCATGGTGAATAATAATAATAATAGTAATAGTAATAATAATAATAGATTAAAATATTAAACAGTATTAGAAAATAATCGTAAAATAATTGTGACAATAAGGAACAATATTTATAAATATCTTACACGTTTGTACTTAGAATCAAATTCTCTGTAGTTAAATCACTTAGGAGAATCTCAATGAAAAGATGCATCGGTTGCTTCGAATCAAATGTATCTTAGTTGGCTCCGAGGTTAGGCGAGGCAGTCTGAAAGTGGAGTTGGGAAATGAAGTGACGCAAGTAATCTCCTTCCCAATTACCTCAAGCGTTCTCTGCCTACGTCATCAATCTTGCGAAGATCCCCCACCCAAACCCAATTCCATTCTGCCCCAATATTTAATCTCAGCGCCGACTTTGGAATTTCACAAACGAACGAAAGAAGCCAGCCAATATTCGGCGAGGTAAACATGGAACATGTGTTGCTCTGTAATTTTGCAACTGAAGAAAAACAAGGGAGGTCTGTGCCAACATTGAAACTGACGTGCAATCTGTACCAAACATCATACTAGTAAGCCATGTGATATGTATCTTGATATATTAGAATTATTTATAGGCATTATTTACATTTTTCTATTAATATTGATGCCAATGATTGACGAGAAGAGATGTTTTCACACTTCATAACATTGCGTAGTTTATGGATATAGAATAAGAAAATCCTTAAATATAAAAATTTAATTATTATTAACTGTTCGGTCAACTGATAGTCGTTCTCCATCTTGCCATGCCCTGAGTTTATTTCTTCATTACTCAATATCTTATTTTTTCTCTATTTAAGTCGTCTAGAAGCACAGACGACCTGGAAGTTTCTTCATGTTTTTACAATTGCTGCCTTCTATAGTTTCTCAACTCTCTCCATAACCTCTTTTCAAAATATTTATTCTCCCCCTTGTTTTAATGTCCATTCTTCCTGTCCATAACTATCTCTGCTCCAGATGTAATAGTACACACTGTCCATCCGCAATTATAGATAAAATTTGCGTGTCACTAGGGTACTTCTTTTTTTTGTGGCCGTTGCAGTGATACGTGACCTTATTTCATTCACCAGAAAACTTTCTAGATACTTTAACTGATCGACATTTTGCGATTGTTTGTTACCCGCAAATAGATTTTCATTACTTTGGAATTCCAGACTTCGTTCCTATTACCACTAGCCTGTCAAACATATCTTGCAGTGTTTCTTTCTTCTTCCTGAACATAAGTACGCCATCTGCATATTTTATTGAGCTACTTGATATTCCTCCTATTCAGAAATCTCAAACACCTCCCAAGGAATTTTAGGTTAACCAATCACCAGAGGGTGTAATGGTATTTGTGACTTACAAAAGTCTTGTCGCACTTCTCTCCCTATTTCCTATTTGTTGGTCTGTTCGTGAACCAGAAACACTTTCACCCTTCATCTCTGAAAGTAATTCTTGATAAGTTTTTTGATTGAGGTTTTTGATTAGTTTCTGAAAGTTTTTCCAGTCTACCCGATCGAACGCTTTTTTTGCCAGTCATTAAAGCCAACAAATATGTCCATTTTGAGTATTAGAACCATGTATGTAATAATCCTTAAGATTATTATGACATCCCTGGTTCAACTGTTTTACCTGAAAACATGCTGATCCACTCCAATTACTTTTTCTATCTTATGTTGTGAATGAGTACACTTGCAAAACTTTCGCTATATGTGATATCAATCTGACAATTACGTGATAATACATTTCTATCTGTTGTTTTAGGGTATAATAACAACAGCAAGGAAAACGTCTGGCCACTTTCCAGTTTCATATATTCGGCTTATCAGTTGGGATAGCTTCATTAATCCTTGTGCGCCAAATTCTTTCAACAAGCCGACTGGTATAATCTCCATTGACTCTATTCCATTCATGTCCTTTAATGCCCATCGTACCTCACTTTTAATATACTTGGTTCCTTCTCATCTTCATTTACGAGCTCTTCTTCCGCCACATCAATGTCAAGATAACATTATTTTCAGTAATATTTTCTAAACACGAAGAGGTGAAAACATAGGCTCAGAACAACCATTAGTGATAAAAGCAATAAGAGCTTTCGAGTGGAAATGTGCCGTTCATTGGGAACTTAAAACACTTTAAGATTGTAATATATTTTTAAAGTCGTTGTTAACAATTAGTCTCATAATCTTAGTCCCTTAGCGCTCAGACAGTGCATCAAATAATCATTTATTTGCTAAATGTATTGAGATAGGAAAAATTTGAAGTAAAACTATTTGACTTCTTCGATATAAATTTATGGTTTGGTAGGGAGTCGATTAATGGAATAATACCGTTTATTGAAGTTTAAACATTAGTTAGGTCAACGTACATATTTGAAGATACGGGAACATTTAAGTAACTAATACATTTTGGAAGATAGTTGAAGATATGCAAATCTTTAACTAACTAATACGTTTTGAAACAAATTCAATAAGCAAAATGAAAGATTTCGTTGTTCAAATCTGGCCACTGTTCTCATTATACGAAAAGAATATAGAAATATTCCTTTTCACAAATAAAACTTGGCTTAATTGAAATAAAGTTGATAACATTAAATTATGTGATTTGACTAATTATATTATAGTAGTAATAATACTAGGGTTGTTTGATAAATCTGGTAAAAATGCAACAAAAAGAATTTTTTTTTAGATAACTTACTTTATTTCTCAACATAATCTTCTTCCTTGGCTATAAACTTGGCCCAATGAGTTTCCAATTTTTTAAACCCAACAAAAAAATAGATTTCGGCACGGCCTTGATCACTTCTTCATTTGATGAAAAATTCTTCCCACCAGGCCAAAATTTCAAGTTCGGGAACATGAAGAAGTCACTTAGTGCTAGGTGCTAGGTCTGGAGAATAGGGTGGATGATAAACCAATTTGATGCCCCACCCGTACACTGGCGCCATTGCGATTGCTGCTGTGTCCGCTGGTGCATTGTCCTGGTGAAACAGCACTTTCTTGTCCCACAATCTTGGTCGTTTCTCAGTCAGCACCCGTTTCAAACGATCCAATAAAGCAGTATAATAGAGCCCAGTTATGGTTGTGCCCTTTCCGAAGACATCCATGAATATTATACCCTGAAAATACCCAAACGACAGTGGCCATCACCTTTTCAGCTGACAAAACAGTCTTTACCTATTTCGGTTTACTTTCACCAGCTTTTGTCCGTTGTTGTGATTGAATTTTGATCTCCGGAGTGTGGTAATGGATCCCAGTTTTATCGACGGTTATGAATCTGCGCAAAAAGTATTTTGGGTTACTTCTAAACATTGCTAGATTCTGCGTCGAAATGTTTTTCCGAATCCGTTTATGGTACAAGGTCAACAGTCGCGGTATCTATTGCGCTCAAAGGTTTTTCATGGTCAGTACTTTTATGGAGGATGAAATGAATTCGTTCAGTTGAGAAGCCTATGGCATCAGCTACCTCACGGGTTTTTAGTCTGCGATCTTCCATTACGATATTATGAACTTTTTCGAGGTTTTCCTGAATGGTGACCTCAATTGATCGGCCGGAGGACCCTTAAGCTTCTGTAACATTGTTTATTATTAATACAGAAGTAAATGGTCTTCAATTAAGGTGCAGAGTCCGCATGAAATTCATCCAATGCGGTTGGATTTAAACAGTTGTCCAACCCTTCTAATGAAAATGTTTAAGGACAGCGCGAAATTTGTTTTCTCCGTTATCTCCGCCTGACTACACATCTAACACTACAGAAGGCTGCCAACAATAAACTACGACTGGAATATGTTTTTTAAATATTTTTGGAATATATTTAAAAGTATCATGTTCCCCAACAATGGCGCGAAACTGAAAAATTTCCTGCTCTTTCCCAAATATTTACCAGACTTATCGGACAATCTTCCTATACAAGAATAAAATAAAACTCAAGTTACTATTCAGTAATGTAGACAATTATAAGTATATTCGAACGAGCATTCCATATGTAATGCATCTTTCTGAATAATGAAATTTTTGAGTATGTAACTTGACATGATAACGAATATTACGTATATGCATCTTTCTGAATAATGACTTGATAACGAATATTACGTATATGCATCTTTCTGAATAATGAAATTTTTGAGTATGTAACTTGACTTGATAACGAATATTACGTATATGCTGATCCTTTAATAATATATTATAAACATAAAGTTTCATCTATATACAAAGTCTTACCTGAGCTTCAGGAATCTGTCTTGTTGAGAATCGTTTGAGGAAGGAATCTTCTCTTTTGAGGGGCGGTTTCTTCTGGATGGTGGTGGAGATGGCACTCGACAATTGCACCGTGGTGCGGAGTTTCATCCAGCGTTGGTTGCTCTTGGTCCTGTAACAGGAATGTATGAGAGTTTGTCTGCAAAAGAACTTGACCGTTGCCTAATGTGTCGTTTGAAATCGTCGGCATGTTTCCGTAGTTTCTTCAATAAAAGGTCCCGCATCGTTGTATCTTAAATTCTAAACAAACCTTTCAACTCATATATTCCGTTCAAAAGAAACAACTCATTATGAACAATAAAGCGCTAAGAAACTTTATTATTAGCGTATAATATATAATTGTAATTCCTAATCTCAACATGGTATCTAATGATTAAAGACAATTCTGTAAAATCATCGGAGAACAGGATGGATAAACATTTTAAAACAGTAAATGTGTTACAGATGACTGATGATGTAATATTAAAAATACCTGGTAATGAATTTCTAACATTTAATGATCGGATATTCTTATTTTTCCCGGTGAATCATTAGATAAAACGTTTTCGGTCGTCAACTTTCGTCCAAATTCTGTACAGCTAATATTTACATTATTGGACCGGGATGACACCCGAAAACGTTTTATAAACTGATAGACCATTAAGAGATTATGCCACCGTACACGTGTTGATGTAAGAGCAGCCGACCAATCAGAAACGAATAAAACACGGAAAACACATAACACAAAAACAGAAAACTTAATTTTGAATTTTATATCCTAGGAACATACTTATTTATTTAACCTGTCATTAAGCTGTGTTATTGTATGTGTTTGCGTTATATATTTAATAGCTATTAAAATTAACAAATTGCAATCGTCGGTGAGAGGAAGATATGATTTTGGAACAAAATAGTTTTAGCAGCTGAACTGAGAAGTCGTCAGAGGTTGCGCAGAGTAGGCAGTGCTCTCATTATTTTTATGTTTGATGAATCACGTCCATTGTTGTATACGTCGGGATAGAAACGGACAGCTCATCGATGGATTGTACAGGGCGCTTCACTAAGAACGTTCACAAACTTTGGAGGCGGGTTATTTACAGAAAAAAAGAAAAATAGAAATGTTCGTAAGTCTATGTATGGCAGTCACTTCTTAAGTTATTATGAAAGTACGTTATGTTCTTCCGGTATATTTGAAGAGGGCGTTATTTAGAATCCGTTTAAAGACAAATAGTAAGTGGCATGTGGTTTATACGTGATGATGCTCAAACACATATTAACCAAATTGTTCGAGATAAATAGAAATGCTGCCAATGGAGGAGACCACCTCATTGAAAGTGAATTAACAGATTTGGATAGAAAAGTCTTGGAAATCGAACCCAGGAGCAGGACCAAACGCAGCCGCTCGTACAAATGAGCTGTACTCGTCGAACTTTCTGTAGACGTTATATAGACTTGTACACAGGCTCAATCTACACTTCACTGACTTCTTCACGGTCAAAATTTAGCACATTAAATGAAGAATAAATATTGTGTGTAAATTGATCAAAGGTACATTGATATATTAAATAATAGATAAAATGCTTTCAATAAAGCTCTGCAATCAAGCTATGAAAATGAATGAACAAATTATGATAGAAACAAGGAATTGTAAATTTGGCCTCTATCAATCATTTTGACTGATCTTTCCTAAGTACACAATTTCTTATTAATTTTACTTGCCTGTGAATGCATTTCTTCCTAAAGACTGCCGTTTTTAGAGTAAATTTTTGTTTCTGTCTTTTATGGCAAAGATTAAGTTCCGAAGGGAAACAAGTCGATCCATCATTTATGGTATTCAGTTGTACGTTACAACATGTGCAGGTTCGGGAAATTTGATTTTTGGTATCCAAAACTTTTATTGCTCCAAGAAGTCAGAAAAAGGAAATACTATTCTAACGCAAGTGTTGCGACTTTACACTTGGATGTAAGTTAATTGAAAAATATTTTATAGTTGGATATAAGCGAAATTATTAATATTTTAACAATTTGTATAACATTTATTGATTGTAATTTAGATATTACTAAGTGCCTTTTTTCTTTCACGCATCTCGGAATTGATATTCGAAAATCACAGAAAATTTGACGTATAAAGGAATGAACTACGTTAGTTTAGAGTAGAAAGACTTAATTTCCCTGTTCATCATATACAAAGTTATTGATACACTTTTCGCTATAAGGAAGAAAAGAAGAGGTGAATATAGAAAATTTAAAGTGTCTTGGCAAATAAAGTAAAAGAACAGAGGCAAATTTTAGAAAATAAGTCGTAATCGTAGAATGTGTACTTTCTTGAAAATGAATTCTTTAATAAAATTATGTATCTGTAATACATAAATGCCCAATAATAAATTATAGTAGTCTCAAATCGCAGAAATTAATTCCCAGATAAAAAGTATGACTATAAGTTATTAAATTAAGGCATTTACAGAGTAAAAATTTAATAGTGGACTATTGCTATGAACATACTTTATGTGATAATCGAGGAATAAGAAAATCCAGTAGCCACAGAAGAAATAAACTATATCATTTTGTAAGAAGTATATTAAATATATACACGAATAATACCAACACAGTTATGTGCCTCTTTGTGTAAATAAACAACCATCAAATAACAGCATATCTAGTTAACGATAATTATGCTGATAAATGCAAAGTTAGTTTTAATTTATATAATTAATTATAATATGTCAATACTAACATTAAATACTAATCATACTTTATAAACATTCGTAATACATAAAAGACATTAAAATAATTACTGTTAGAAATTTGAAGGCTGTAATAGAAGAAAATAGTTAATAAATAGTATAATTACAGTAGACATCAATACCACCACTAATACCATTCAAAATTAAATAATTGCATTCAAAGATAATGAATAAAAAACTGAAAATTGACAATAACATAGGATGATTCTCCTCATGCACTTCCTATCATTTAGTTGATCATTCCATTTAATATTATATACATGTTAAATAATCAAAAAACAAAAAGTCTTATGCATGGAAAGAAATACTTTTAAAGCTAAAACATTCTAATATAATTATGTACACTTTAAGAATAAAGCAATGATAAATTTGTAAGATTACCTTCTTTATATAGTTGATTTACATAAAAAATTAAAGTGTCCAGGAACGAGTAAATCTACAATAATGATATATTATTAAATAAAAATATTAATCCTGAAAACAAACACAAAATATTTAGAACGTTGAATACGAAAGTGGCTCATTTATCAAGTAGAACAATGAGGAGAGGACACCAACTAAATCTATAGCCTTTTCAAATGGGAGCCGTTTTGGCTGTCAGAAAATGAGAGCAGAGAATTAGACGAACGTTGCCACATCGTCAAAAATGAATGACAACAAACACTTACTGCAGCTATGTGGACAATAATATGTGGCTACTTCGCATGAATTTGATGTGTCGGCGCAAGGAAGGCCTTCAAGGTCAAAACGGCTCCCATTTGAAAAGAACTATAAACAGTCATGCATTTCACCAACGTAAAGCTAAATAACAATGATTACTAAAACGATAATTATATTAAAGGCTGAAGAATTTTTTCATTTGATTATCCTTGAACTGTGTATGTATTTAATTAACTGATTTTAACTGTTATTCTATCAAATTTATACATAATTTTAAATATTGAAGTCGCGTTTTAAATAATTATTAAGTATCCATCATATTTAATTCAATGACCAAATACATTACTTTCACTAATAACTGCAATAAAATATACTTATAAGACTAATGGTTCTTCCAGAAAGTATAAAGTGCTTTATGTGTAATTTCATTCCTTGACTACTATGAACATTATATACAGTTAATGGGTTAGGGGTCATAAGAATTTCGTAATAATTACCAGGTTTCGATTGGTACTTTTAGAGAAAACTATAAATTGAAACATAAAGGAAAGTAAATCAGGCTACGTAGTACAAAAAGCCCCATTCGAAGCATCGGAATGGTGACTTCGATTTTGAGCACGTGGCGCGAAGGGGAGATACTTTTAGAAAGTTTAGCTCAGAGTGGCCCAGGACTCTTTGCGTCAGATAACTTTCCCATTAAAGATCCACCAGCAGGCTAGTACACATGGGATTTAGTTATTTACTCCCTGTGACCTTATTTATTATAACAAGAATAAAATGTGCTGCGTCCATAATGTGTAAGCTTAAATATCTAATAGTTGATTATAAATTTTATTCCACACTCATACCAAACTATATTTATTGTGAGATAATATCATATTAACGCTAACCTCTGCTATTTTTTTGAATCAGTTGATAATTACAAACAATTAATTTAATTATTCGCATTTATATGGAGTGATAATCTTTTAGTGATTCATTGTTTAAAATTTATCTGGAAAGTAAAGTATTATATTTTGTTGATGTTCTTATTTAACTATATAAGAAGCAATCAGAACCGAAGATTTTACGGTCAAGTGGTGGTTTGGTTAAATAAATTTTATTGGATATTAAAAATTACCAACATACATAATATATGTTGGATAAATAATGATGTGGGATAGTTTCAAGTTATTATATTAATGTATTATATTCTAAAGTTTCCTGGACAGTTTCTTAATAATATACCATATATTCGTAGACAATGTTTTTCCTATAAACACATCTGATAAGCGGATGTTGTCTCCTAGTTCGAAAACCAATTGTAAGGCTTCTTGTGATCATAGATAGCGAACTCATCTCCGCGAGGGCTCAATGGCGCAATTTCGTTTCACGGCAACTATGCATCAAGTTTCACTCAGAGAGATCCGTTTACTCAGTTTGTTTGCTCACCTTAAGGGTAGGGAGCTTCGTTTCCCTGAAGAGGTGCTCTTACACCTTGCTATGTCCTCATAAAAAACAACTGGCTTTAGCCGTCCGTTTGTGGGGGACCGGTGCAGGAAAAATGGCGTCGAGTCACGCCTCTCCGTAAGTGTATTACCGATTACATCTTACTTCAGACATTGTTTTACATGCATTTAAGAGCAGATATTTATTCAGGGAATTTCCTTAATTATAAAGAAAATCTTTGTCTAAAAATAACACTGAAAATTTTCAGATTAGTTGAATGTTTTTGTAATTATTATTTATTAATGCAAGTAACACGTCATTCATACGACAAAATATTAATTTAATTGATTACTCTATCAAGTTTGGAGGAGAAGTTATAAAGTGTGAAACAATACCAATGCTATTTTATGACTAAGACTGTTAGGTTATAAATAACATTAACTTTTTTTTGTATAAAATATTCTCGGTTTTCACACGGGTGCCAACAGAGATTAAACCGCGACGTTTCGACGACACATTAATTCAGCTATATCAGGAAAATCTTTGATAAAAATTGATAAGGTTTTCAGAGATATGAACGCGTAAAATACTTTCCCGGAACTTTAACGATTTATAGTCTTACATTGTTGTAGTCAGTATGTACATTTACTAGTTAAAAATCTAATTGTCATTTTAGAAATTGTACCAAAATTGTATTCCCTTTTTAAGGGATTTATTGTTTCCTATATTGGTGTTCCAGTTTAGTGTCTTACTTTTCAGGTGTTATGCCCATGCGCTGCCAATCAGTTTCAGTAAGCGCCTAGAACTTGACCGCATTAGATAATTGTCGAGTATGTGTTTATTTCTTTGCTGCCTCTCGTACACCTCTTTAATTTGTGCCACCCCAGTCGTTCGTGACTACTGTTATAATATATACTGATAATATATTAATTGAATATCTTTGCATTAATAATATATGATTTTATATAAAACACGTGTATTTATATTTTGGCGTTTCCCTTTCTGTTTGGCAAAGAATATCGAGCTTACAACTAAGAATGTCGATCCTGCGTTAAGTTTGAGTGAACCGCCACGATACTCACCACAGATTTAATTTCCATTCTACTGGCAATAAGCATAATGAAATGTTAACACCGTTTAAATGCAATTACGATCAACTTAAGCTTGAATTTTATTGTTCGCAATATTTCCATATTATGCAACAAAATGATTGCTACATTTCATCATGATCGCGTCCTTGAAAATATTAAATATTTAGTTCCCTATTTATAATAAGAGTGGTGATCATAAATTGGGGTTACAAATCCTGCAGTGAAACGTGTACATTTTATTTCACACAACCAATACAGTGACTCATGTTACATACAGTAGGAAATTTTTAGACTTAGTCTCCACATCGGTTTAGACACTTGTAGCTTCGAGGGATGAGTTTGAATATTCTCTGCTGGTAAAAACCATGTTTTTGCGTGTTCAGCTACTTTATAGAAAAGTGTTTTCACCTTCTCGTCTGATTTTTCAACCTCGTTGTCGCAAAGTGTTTCATATCCTCGTTTGAAGTGATTTGTCAACCTCCTTGTTGTTCTTTCAAGTGAGGAAAAAGGTTAAAGTCGCCTGGAGCGAGTTCTGGCTGTAGGGAGGGTGGTCGATGATGTCTCAGAGAATCTGATTCAACAGACTGGTGGTCTTCTGGGCTGTATGACGTTGCGCGTAGTCGTGAAGGAAGATGACGCTCTTGGAGAGACTTTCACCGTTTTATCCTCACTTGAAGGAGCACCTAGAAGGCCGACAATTCACTTCAGACGAGGAGATGAAACACTTTGCGACAACGAGGTTGAACACGCAAGGACAGGAATTTTGCTAGGAGGGAATATTCAAACTCATACCATGAAGCGATAAGGGAATAAAACGAATATAGCTATTATGATGCAAAAACCTACTGTATGAACTATCGGGTGGCTGTATTGGTTGTAGGAATTAAACTTCGTTTTACTGTAGGCTTTGTAACCTTATTTTCTGATCACCCCTCGCAAATAAGGTGCACCGGAAAACGTAAAATGAACATAAAAACTGACAAATATATTAATACATTCTATTGTACATATAGCGAAATATATTTTTCTAGAAGTTTACTTTTATTAAAATGAACATATTTATATTACTGTAAAAAAATTTCAAAAAGTTCAACTGATAATGAAAAGTTACAAAAATTCAATACAATTTAAGGATATTAAAAATAATACATAAATTTATGACGTATCATCTCGTGTTTTAGATTTTTAATTGTTGAATGATGAATGCATCAGGAAACAACATAATTCGTTGGAATATACGTGTAATAAACAGATGAATATCGCATTTAAGTTTACGTAAAAATGTTTTATTCAGTCCTGTGCTTGGAAGCGCAGAGATCTGTCCTATTAAATTACTCAGTGGACTACATGCACTCATGCTAATGAAATACGACTTTTATTAGACTCAATTTGTTCAGGTAGCGCATATGATTGCGTAGAACTCAACTACAAAGCCCTAAGAATTCTCCGCGCTCTCAAACAGTCTCGCGAGAGGAAAAACGAATTATGTTGCAGATTTAATGCTTTAAATGTGTTTACAATGATATTTTCTGTTAAATTAATCTTTGAGATAAAGTGTTAAATGCTAATGATGAAAAAATATCTGAATATTTATAATAATATAAATAGACGGCCTTGAGTCAGAAAAGTAATTACAATGATAATTAACAAAAAATAATAATTTCACGGCGTTTCGTCCTCGCTTTGGACATCATGAGGTTGGAAGTTATTAATCTACAATTTAAACATTAATAACATAAACATTTTGTAAGAGCAATTACAAATTATTTTAATTAATTTAATTTTCCTTGGAACTTTGTATCTAATTCTTGAGTAAAATTAAGAGGCCTGTTGTAAGCGAAATGAAATGTGCCCTAAAACAATGTATTGTTGCCTGTTTAACTTAATAATACTATAAAATTTTAAACTTCATTATTGTTTTATATTACACAAAAAATATAAATTATCCGAGTATCATAAATTTTGTTTAAATTATTGGTATAATAATTTACATTTAAAGTTGTTAGAGTGGAACGGATCTCTCATCGGTCTGGGAAAATAGCTTAATCCTGCATCTAAAATTATTACTTTGTCCGAATAAAATATGTGATCATGAATTTAGATACAAATGAGCAATTTTGGCTATTTAGTTTAATTTTTTTAATGTTCAGTAATGTGGGTTTTTCTGACAGTGCCGTCTATTTATTTATTTATATTGTTTAATATTCTTCATAATGGAAGCTATGCAACTAATTTGGTTGATTAAAATTTTCAACCAGCATAATTCTAAATCACACATTTAAATTATATATTCTCGTATCCATGCATGACAGAAATGACAATTAATTCGTTTCAAATTATTAACGATTATGAATAATATTTATTTGCAATAATATCTTTACCATGAGAAGACGATACTTCATAGAATATTTAAAGTAATTACTTAGATATTTTTGTATTTAATAACAGATTAATTCATTTATATACACACAAACATACATATTATATTTACAATGTGTAGAAATATAAGTGTTACTTCTAAATAATTTGTTTAGAGTCCTGTTTTTAAGTAAACAAATGTTATAATTTCTTGAGAGAGAACTAAACTGATGACTTGGATGCGTGAAATACAAATCACAAAGTTTGAATTTTGGTTACATTGAACGATAATGCCATTAACAACAACATTTAACAACAGCAAGAACACGAATATAACACCAGATGCCACAGAGATACTGCAAGTAATAATTTAGAAGACAAGTTGCAAGTAAATGTATAATGCATATTATTTTCATTAGACGTTACATGCTGTTCATATACTAATAGTTTCGACCAGTTGGTTTCGTAAATGAGGAAGTAACGCTGAACATGCGTTTCATCAATTTGTTGATGTATTCGTACTAACTTTCTATGCATTTACTAAACAGAAATAATAGTTTGCATATTGTACTTATGTATTGAATTTATTACGACTATACTAAGTGTAATTAATATATATGTGTTTTTGAGCTACATAATATTTACTTTAAAAGCGTAATGATTTTGTTGTTTTATACATCATTTATGATTTATCTCCTATTAGTTTAGGGAGATTTTAAGTTAAAAAATATATTTTTTAAATTTTCAGTCCTTTACTAATCACATTAAAATGTTCTGTTTCATAGAGGGATTTCTTATTTATTTCTAAAACTGCCTCGTTACAAAAGATATAAATGTAAAGATAATGCAAAATCTTATTACATTGAGGCGTAAGAAAAATTAATAAGCAAGATGCTAAATAGCTTATAGCTGTAGAAAGTTAGGAATCGGACTAATACTTTAGACCATACGTTACTCTTAAGATCCATAATTAAGTGTTTCGTAATCAGTTCCGAGGATTCAAAATAAAAGCCCCCATTCATGATTAACAGATACACGCAACTTTGTGTTTGCCACACAAAGTTTGAATTTATTTACTTTAGATTAGGTGGTCATCCATTAGGAATTCCATTAATACATATTGAGAACAGAAATATTTTCGCGAAATAGAATTACAATTAATTTGATCAGGAATTTAGTTGATGTAAAGTTTGTAATAAACAGGAAACAAAATTTTGATTTCTACCAAATTGTTGGTAAAACAAGGTTACTTTTAGAATATAGTAATTGTTATTGACATTTTACCATCACAACTACCTGCAGAGAAATAATAGTAGTTCATAACGGTATACACGGGAAGATTGGTAAATTTGGGAAACTAACGTGGTTGGAAATAGATAAATGTCTGAATTTAGAGGAGCTATATATATATATATATATATATATATATATATATATATATATTCATAGACCAGTAAGGTTGAGACATGGTCTGAATAATTAAAATAATTCGTATGGAAAAGAAAGAGAGAAAGGTGGTGTTTTGCTGAAAATAAACTCGGCGTCGCTATTCAGGACTGGAGCCAGTTTTTCAAATTTTCGGAGGTGTTAGCCTCCTTCCTCAGGAAGAAACGACATCCCGTCATGTGTCTTCTTCTTGAGGAAGAAGGCCGACGCCTCTGAAAATTTGAAGAATTTCCGCCTGTCTAGAATGGCGACGCCCAACTTCAATTTCAGGTAATCTCGGCCTGTTTTAAGATGTGTATTTTCCGGAGTCGATGACCTTCGGCATATGGTTAGAGTTGTTCTCCGTTCCCAATGGAACAGTTGCCTCGAATACTGGAGAAGGGAATGCTGATTGCCTACAGCAGATCCCACTCCCACCATCGAGGGACAAGTATCAAAATGCCCGACCTACTTGATGCAGGTTTTCTATTGTTTGACATGCATCACTTTTAGGCGAATGCCGGGTAGGATCTTTAAACTATAGCCCGGGGTCCCCATTTAACCCTTAGCTATCTTACTTTACCATTCCGCATCCCCCCTTTCAAATCCCTTCCTATGCTATTAAAGGGGAGTTGCCACCAAGTGGATTACCTCATATAGTCTGTTACTCTAAAATCAACGCATGTATATACGAACATGTCTATATTTAATTCTCTATTTATCAACTTTACGTTTCAAGTCTTCCTCACTTGCACGAAATCCCGACTTGCGTCATATTTTTCCTACTTATTCTAGAAGTAACAAATAAAAATTAGTAAATATTATTTCTGAACTTTACCAGTCATTATCACTATATTTAAATACTGTTTGTATTCATAATTGCAGTGTTTATAATATTCAGTGAGGTTTACTTTAGCTTTGTTATATTGTATAACTGTTACATGTAGGAGCAATCCATTATACATTTCTTGCATGAAACTAGTGATATATTCTATGAAACAATTTTCATAAGAATGTGACACTAAACAAAGTTTGGAATACACTTAAACAGGAAAAAGCAACACGTTTACACCAACATCACATCGTAAGAAACAGATACTAACTCTACCAATAGTTAGAAAAGAGAACGAGAGTAAGTAGAAGACACAGAAGCAGAGACAAACATCGATAAAAACACATCAATGTAAAACGAACACACAGAACAGACCGAGGACAGCGCGTCGATAGTGAGTGTGTATTTACAGAAGTGCAGTGTGCGCAATGCCACTCTACCTCTTGATCTTGCGAAGGCGCGTGTACAGCGCCATGACGGCGCGCACGTTCCTCCATTTCTGCTCGCCCACGCTTCTGGACCTAGACTGCTCGCTCAGGTGCGGATGCGCGCTCCCTGTGCTGCAAGAACATCTCCCTACTAGAACACATTCTCCACCACACATTAAAATGAAATTCACAACATGAAGCTCTTGTTGTTTCTTCGGATTTTGTTCGAGACGACGGTTACCCATCTACGAGAAACAGGTTACAGGGGAATAATATGACGTAACTAGAAGGCAACTAGGAATTGTCTCAAAGTAAACAAACAAAAAGTATATTTCAGAGAGTGACATTCCGCTGTTACAGTTTCTTTAGAATTTGGCATTTGGAGTTGTATGATATAATTCGTGTTTATGTGGAGTCCTTACGCTTTTTAGTCGTGTTGGTATGCGTATCGTAAGTTTTTTTTAATGCTAAAGATGCTGTAAATAAGGAACAATTTTACGTGTTGTAGAAGGGCATTTCTCCGATAAGGTTCTATCCCTAATCGCCTTCCTTTCCGTTTTCTCCTTCCTTCATCACCTACGGCTAATATATATATATATATAAATATATGTAATTGTAAATATACTACTGTTTGACTTTACATTTGCGTTGACTGGTAAAACAACGAATCTTCCGATTCTTCCCTGTTACTCCTCATGAGAATACATACACCATACTACTGTATTTCCTCAACTTTTTCTACAGCCTTAAACCTTCGAGATCATCCCTAGATCTCCTTCTCTTTCTAATTTCTAAATACGAAATCAAACGCCATGAATCTGATGACTCTGAACCATTAATTTCATTACAACGGATCTCCATCAACCATGTAGGTTGCGAACAAGTTACATATCTCGGCCCTGAACTCTTACGCGATTACTCGATTTAATAAATTTAGTTTATGACCCATAGAGGTTAGTTTCAAGGTAACTTGCACTATTACAGAATAATTTGGAGACCTTCTAAAGTAGATTATCTTCATAAATTCTTGATGCAGCGTTCAGGTCTGTTATATATTTACATAAAAATCCTTCACTCGATTTTGATACTTAACAGTCTTCACGAAACAGTTTGAAAAGGTAAAGTCAGGATTTATTGTGTAACAGGAACCTATACTAGTGCAATGGAACTGTCCACACCATACGCAGAACATGTCAATCTTGAATTCTGTATTTGTCAATTTTTTTTTCGTTTCAAATCTTCCTCACTTCCACAAAATCCGTACTTTTTCTAGAAGTCAGATAAATAAAGACTTAAATTTTACTTCTGAACTTAACCCGTCATTATCCCTATCTTTGAAAATCTTGTTGTATTAATAATTGCAGTGTTTATAATATTCAGCGAGGTTTCCTTTAGTTTTGTAATATTGTTTAAGTCTTACATGCTGCATCACACACGCAATATCGATTACTTAATATGCTGCTTGTGTGGTCTGAGACAGTCAAGAAAAAACCCGCAATTCCTTCTGATGTAATCCATAAGTCAGACAATATTTACATGTACTTTACAATAGGCCTGCAGTGCATAGTTTCTGGACTGTTACATTGGCCTCGTTATCACTGAAAAATACTAGTTGTATGCCGGTTCGAATCACAAATTATAGACAATGTGCGGTTATAATATATTTCTTTTTTCTTCCGGAGCACTCATAGTGCGGTACTAATTCAGACAATAACAGGTTTTCAATTATATCTAATATTTAAAAATCGTTAGTTATTTTTAATACCCATTTATATGTATGATGAAATGCTCTGTAGAAGTTATGGTATACCACATGACTAACCTTACGTCCTCATAGAAAAATATATAAAAACATGCCCAGGAAAGGGAAAGATCGTCTTAATTCTGTTAGTGGAAGCTGATTAAATCACTTGAAATTTCCTAGTTTGTACAGATCGATGTTTTTTTTTTTTTTCGTAGAGATTATCTGATTTTTTAAAAAAGCATTGTGTTGCAGTGATGATCCATATTTCTTACATTTGTAATGTAATTCAAGAAACTGTATAGAATATCAATCAGGACTATAACCATGCCAAACGTTACTACAGAAGAAATATATGCACATAGTTGACTATATAACGTAGACACATTTTATGATGTATGGTTCGAAGAAATTCGTGAATGAATTAGATATTTTAATCATTGATGCGGAATCTCAATTGGATAGAGAAGGCGTTTCAAATCTCCGGACTAGGAAAAACAAGAATACAAACATTCACAAATTGTTGCACATTATAGTTATAAATAATGCAATATAGAACAACTATATAGTAATGCCAATTAATTAGCACATTAATTGTGAAATTAAAAATATAAATTGTTTGAGAAATTCTTTGTACTGGCAGGAGCCTTTGAAACAACAATAGAAAATCTGAAGGTCCGTCAAAATGGCGTATGCGCGCTCAAATTGCGAGACGAGAGTACAGTTTGCATTAAGATCTTGAGTTCAGTTCGTAAGAAACATTGAGACGAAAGTACAGTTTGCATTAAGATTTTGAGGAGTTCAGGTCGCAGGAACAAATTGTTAATCAGTTTGTATTAAGATATTGAGGAGTACAGTTCGTAGGGAGATTTGTTGAGAGACGGTTCACGGAAAGACCTCGTCGAGGTATAACAGTGGTTGGAAGGAGAATCCAACATGGTTGGCAATTAGCAGGACAAAGTAAAACATTCATAAAAGTATAACGTCGAAACCTGCACACAAAAGGCAGTTTTTGTGTCCATAGCCGGCCAGAAATAGCAAAAGTTTCGGTTTAGTCCTAAGGCGAGCGGTCAACCGATAGATGACGAAAGGAGAATCATCCGAGTTCCTGACGACTTATAAAATTTTTTATTTAGAATCTGTGAGTTTAGAAGCTGTGTAAAACCTACAATAGTGTTCTCGAAAATAAAGGTACGATGGAATGCTGGGCAGACGTGAGTAACAATTTACGAAACAATTAATTATGTAAACGTAATTGAAAGATAGCCGTCAGATTTCGTTCTCTTTTTGATTAAAATTTTTAATCAGAGTCAAACTTTTTTACTTTTAATTTCGTTCACAATTATTATTCGTTCTAGTTTAATTGACGAATAAATTTCTTTTTCTTTTAATTGTAATTTGTTGATGATAAGATTATAAATATTATTGATTCGTCCATTATAAAACCCAGTGGAGACCCTGAGAAATTCAATATTATAAATTTTGTAATTGTTTGAGTTATTTCCACAATAAAAATATTTTGTTTGTAAAATTTATCAATTATTTTCATTTATTAAACGACCATTTTATTTTGTATATTACAATATGAATGCCTGGTGTTAATCTGCGATACGAACGATCCTCAATAAATTCAAGTTTGGTTTTCTAAAGTATGAAGTTTGGGTTAGCTTGTAGTTTTGAAATTCATCATTTAATGTAACATAATATATTCGCTAATAATTAATATCATCGTATACACCATACTGGTGCAAAAATCATATGTCCCTGCCACGCAAATTAGCTTTTAAATAAATATATATATATATATAATATATAATTATTACTAATCCTGAGAATTTTAACTCTTATAATTGAAAATAAAAGATTTTCAAAGTATCCTTTGTTAACCTAATGGCAAATTATAAAATAGAATTAACTAAAAAATGGTCCGTTATTAATGAGCTAAATTATTCCCTGTTTAAATGTATAAAATATAACTCCCAGCTTTCCAACGATGCAAGTAAAGGTTCGAGTCAAGACGTTTCGATGAATACTGCTATGATCTTCGTGTGAAGTGCTGTTCGGATAGTACTTCATCTGAAGACGATGGCAGGTTTCGTTCTCTAAACGTCGTGGCCTGAGCCTTTGTTGGACAATTATACTATCCAGATCAGATCTGTTAGAAAAAAACATCAAAACATACCCTTCCTTATTTATTTCAAAATATTGTCAATGTAATGAGAACATATGAATAGTATTGCGTAGATTGTTCAATTATGAAAGATATGTACATTACTACACAAGATCAGCTGTTATAACGGTGGTATTGTGTATCAAATATCGCAATATTTAAAACGTTTACAGAATCCTTGTAATTGGTTTGGTCAAAGTGTTACGGCTATAAAATGCGTTTTAGCCTATCATTTTTAAATAAATGCAATTATAGTACAATTTATTATTTATGTGTATAGATTTTACCAAAGATAAGCTGAATGAAGTAAGTAAATTATTTACGACATTATTGTTATTAAAAATCAAATTCTTTTGCACGTTTGGTTTGTCAAATACTATTACTCCAAATGAGGAAAAATGGAAAAAAACATTATGAATTCAGGTGAATATTTAACAGTATGCATGATAAGTGCTTATATTGGACTCAAGGAGCCACTTCCGATGTTTCCTTATGAAATTTGTTTCCTTTATTCTCAAAATTATATTCAATAAGCATTACTCGACCAAGCACACGTAAGGAGAGTATCTTCCTTCTTCGACAGCCAATCAATTTCGAGTACCCACTCCGTGATACGAGGTACTTCACGTGATTGTATCAGGAGGGTCGCTCATTTTTCTCACGAGGAGGCTATAATATATTCCATCACGGCGTCTAAGTGCGAACTCATCGAGTAGAGAATCACACATATATGTATACTAAAGAACCAGTAATCATGTAATCTGATATACAGATAGATAGAAATAAGACTAAGCAAATTCTAGAAATATACTGATTATCGGATTCTGTGGGAGGATGTGAACCAAATCAGAATGTCTGCTAGTCACGCCACTTCAACGAATCATATAAATTATAATTATAAATAGTAATACTAATAGTGTCTCTGGTTTTTTTTGAACTAAGGTTCCCACATGCCGAGGCACCTCGGTCTGTTTTGAGAGGTGTATGTTCCGGGGTCGCAGACCTTGGGCATACGGCAAGAGTTGTCCGCTATTCCTATTGGAATAGTCGGCCAGCTGCCTCCTAAACAGGCCAAGGCATGGCGAGAGGTAAGCTGCGTCCCCACAGCAAACTCCTCTCCCGCTATCGGAAGGGCGTGGGACAAGTACCCAATGCCCGACCTACCCGATGCAGGTTTTTCTAAGGTTTTCCCTGCATTCCTTTAGGCGAATGCCGGGTAGGATCCTTAAAATATAGCCCGGGGGCCCTAGTTAACCCTTGGCTACCTTCCTCTACCCTTCCGCATCCCCCCTTTCAAATCCCTTCCTATGCTATTAAAGGGGAGTTGCCCTAAGTGGATTACCCTCATGTAGCCTATTGCCCTAAAAAAAAAAGTAATACTAATATTCCTCTGTTTTTTTTTCAACTAAGGTTCCCATATGCCGAGGCACCTCGGCCTGTTTTGAGAGAAGTATGTTCCGGGTTCGCAGACCTTGGGCATAAGGTAAGAGTTGTCCGCTATTCCTATTGGAATAGTCGGCCAGCTGCCTCCTAAACTGGCCAAGGCATGGCGAGAGGTAAGCTGCGACCCTACAGCAAACCCCTCTCCCGCCATCGGAAGGGCGTGGGACAAGTACCTAATGGCCGACCTACCGGATGCAGGTTTTTATAGGGTTTGTCCTGCATTTCTTTTAGGCGAATGCCGGGTAGGATCCTTAAACCATAGCCCGGGGGCCCTAGTTACCCTTGGCTACCTTCCTCCACCCTTCCGCATCCCCCCTTTCAAATCCCTTTCCTATGCTATAAGAGGGGAGTTGCCAGTATGTGGATTACCCTATACATAGCCTGTCTACACCCCCCCCCCCAAAAAAAATAATACTAATACGTTTAATAATTTTGTATTCATTTAACATATGCGTAATGAATGTAAAAAGCACTTTTTTTATGTTGTAAAAGCTACAAGGAAAAAAAAGTTTCACCGCAAATCATTCAGAAATGTAGAGCGATTTTTAGTTTTTCTAGCATTATTGTATGTATTTATCAATATTCTAATTCAATAAAATTTAAACGCCAAATAAATAGCGTTTGAGGGCTGGAGACGATCGATACTTTCATTATATTCCTGAATCAATAAATGTGAAGAATCTTTGATTTAGAAACATTGGATTGGAAAAGTTCGTCAGAGCTTCCTTAAAATTAAATATAGAATAAAATTATTAATTAAAAGATATATATTTTCACTAATTTTAGTTACGACGTATTGAATGTATAAATAGTTCTCGGTTATATTGCAACGTTCCGATGTCTGTCTCTTCGTGAGAAGATGATGACGGGGCAAGTCATTGAAAGGTGGCAATATAACATATATATTTAAATTTACGCCAATGAAGTTTACAACGTATGGCATATACGTACATATAAAACTGTGATAAAATTGAGAATAATATGAGGTGTTGGGTTTTAATTCGTAACAATTAAGTGCTATACCATCAAAACTTGCAATTCGTCAAATCATGGTAATTTAGATAATGATGTTTTTTTTACCTACATATGAGAGTTGTGAAAATTATATCTTTTAGAAATATCGGAATTGACTATCTAGGTAACCGCTGCACGCGATAATTCCGACTGGTTCAAGACGAACCGTAGATTCATAGCAAATAGAAGACAAAAAACAAATGAAAAATGTCAGAGATTCTGCAGCAAAAATTCATAGATGATATTGAGGCCAACCATATCCTGATTGATGCTTATGAGATTATTCTTCTTATGTCTTTCCAGGATTAGGCCTTTGACCTGTGCCGGTCTCAGTATCTCTTCCACGATCTTACCACACTTCTCTTGTCTATTGGGTTATATTTTATTGCTTCTTTAGGAATCTTTTGTGGCGTCGTACGACTTACTCTTACTCCTCACTTCTCCTTATGTTGAATTGGTTTTTATTTTATTTGCTGCGTTCCTAATTCGTCTCTTATGGCTTCGTTTTTTATTTCATCATGTCTGGTGTAGTCTTTAACTGATCTTAGAAACTTCTTTTCTGAAGCTTATAGTTGTCTCCATTCTTTAATTTTCATCGTCTACCTTTCTGCTCCATATGATAGTGTGGTAACTGTCTTGACTATATAAAATTTAAATTGTGTTTCCTTCCTTGTTATTCACTTTACTGTTCATAGTGCCACATATATGCTGGTGTTTGTTAATTTTTTTCTGTTTGTTTTTGTCTTGTTCGTATGATATATCACATCCTAGAATTTGGAAATGTGATATATGTTGTAGTGACTTATTATTGAGGGAAATTTTTGTTCTTATGGGGCAAGCGCCTATAAATGCAATGGTTTTATTTTTATTTGACGACATTTTTAGATTATTTTTGGCTTAATATATTTAATCTTTATACTGTCATTTGTATTTTATCTCCACTATCTTGTATTATAACCTGATCTTTGGCGAAAATCATTGTGCTGTTGTATCTATCCTTCCCAATTATTCCTAGTAGTAATAAGATAAAATAGCCAAATGACAGACACAATTAAATTGAGATTTTGAACTGTATTGTGCGGCTGTGTCACTCCTGCATCTTGTGTTTTTAATCACCTGAAGAAAGAAACATAGTTTCAATAAACGTTGTGTGGTATTTATTTAATTACTTCATTTTTTCTCTTAGTTGGCTATTTTATCTTATTATTATATTTTAAAACAAACTTATTATATTTTAATTTAGTTCTAGTGGTGTTTTGTGTCTTTTTCAATCTCTTATAAAGTCATCTTTATAGATGTTGAACACTGTTTGTGAGTAGATAGAACATTCTATGACTCCTCGTTTCGTTTTAATTTCAGATGTTGGCTTTTTTCCTGCGTCCATCTCAAATCTATTGTTTTGATATAGACTTAGTGCGATCTGAATTATATAGTTAGGAATTACTCTTTCCTCCGTTATTGACCATAGCTTACTTTTACTAAATCTGTCTAACGCAATTTCATCGTTGTTGAAGTCTATGTGTATTTATAAATTATATTCTTGTCTCTTTTGTATTATCTGTTTCAATTTGAAAACATCGTCAGTGCATCATATTCCCTTCCAAAAACCTGGCTGTTCCTGTATTAAACATTTATCCGTGATCTTTCGAAGCTTTTTATTTATTAGTTTCCTGCAAATTAATTTTATAAGATGTCTTTACAATACTGATACATCTATAGCTATAATGCATTATTTCTTTCACATTTCTTAAATATTGAAATCACCTTCGTTATTTTGCATTCCTCTGGTATTTCAAATTTTTCCCAGCGCATGTTAAATAGATGTAGCATTCTAAATTCTGCGAGAGTTCCTCCGTATTTAATAAACTCAGAATTTATTATATTTTAAAACAGAATTTATTACTGCCGAACACAAACTAAGACATTGACTTTCACTGAACTATGCACAAATACACCCTAGGGAAATAGAAAAAAGAACAAAATAAGCGGAACTGAAACATACAGCTTTTAATTTTCCTTCATTCAATCGCGTGGAAGAGGAAAATTGCCTCACCATATCTTCTGTTGGAAGTCAGAAGGAACACGGAACATGTGTGCGCTCACGGCTTCAAGAAAATTTCTTTCTGAAAATTCCCTTTGACCAGCAGATATACTGTTCTACAATACGAACAGGGGCAAAGGACCGAAAACAAGCAGCCGTAATAATGGCAAAAAATCGCAGAAAAACAAATGACCTAATGCAGCAAGCTGAAGTATTAATGCGTAAAATAAGAAATAGAGGCAGAAACATAAAAATTGAATGGAAAGATGGCAAGTAGAATGGACACAAGGAGAGAAAGGAGGATGTGTATAGATGTTTATACCAGATGTACGATTACATCATAATTTCAAAATAGATTATAAAGTGCAAAATTTCTGACAGTACATGATGGTTTCAACGTCTACCTGAAGCGTTTCAACCTTGAGGTTAACGACGAGAAATGCGACTTTTGACTGGATGCGAAAGATGATGTCATCCATTTTATCGCGGGATGTCGAAAGTACTTTGTGACATTGTAGGCGAGGACGACATCGATGAAAACATCAGAAAATTTGCCTGAAACACGACGCTGCCTTCATCTCTCCATCCTTTAGAAATCAGATGGCGATAAAAGTAAAGACTCGCAGGCAGGCAGGCAGGAGAAACGTAGAAGAATACATTTGGGGATGCCTTTTCCTCTCTCCGTTTTTGAACAACGGTTCCTACAAGCCGAGGCACGTTGGCCTGTTTTGAGAGGTGTATGTTCTGGGGTCACAGACCTTGGTCATATAGTAAGAGTTGTTCCCTATTGCAACAGCCGGCCAGCTGCCTCCTAAATTGGTCGAGGTACGGAGAAGGGAAAGCTGCGTCGCCACGACAAACACCTGTCCAGCCATCGGAAGTGCGTGGGACAATTACCCAATGCCTGACCTGCCTGATGCAGGTTTTCTAGGGTTTCTCCTGCATCACTTTTAGGTAAATTCCGGGTAGGATCCTTAAACTATAGCCCGGGGGCCCTAGTTAACCCTTGGCTACCTTCCTCTACGCTTCCGCATCCTCCCTTTCAAATCCCTTCCTATTCAATTAAAGGGAAGTTGCCACTATGCGGATTACCCTCAAGTAGCCTGTTGCCATAAAAAAACTTATTTCGAACTGAGTGTATAATGCGTTGTATTATTTGAGACACGAACTAATCATAATCGATTTTCTTTAGTTGTAAATATAATCCTTACTAACATCAATAATTATAGAGAAAAATTTTCTGTAATTAAAATAAAATGTTTGATATTAAGTGCTCTATGTAAATAACGCCCTGTGATAATATATTTTTGATTATTTTAGTACTATCTTAGAATCCATCAGACCTATACAATCCACTCTGTGCAATAGTTCTTTGTTATTTATTTTTCTTATTTCAGGATTTAGCATAGTTATGTGTAATGCGTTATCCAGTTCGGTGTTTGTATTATATTTAAATTTACGAGTAATTAATTCTTTTATAATTGGATTCATTATCTAAAATAGATGTTTCGCCTATGAATTTCTGCTATAGAATCGCAGATGTTTCATCTTTGTATATCATATTCGTTCTCAAGGTTTACTTTATCTCAAAGACCTGCAAACAGGTCAAAACTTAACACAACTTAAAATATAAATAAATTATCAATAATTTTAGTCTGTAATTAAGATAAATTCTCGTACAAATTAACATCAGACGTTAAATATATAAAAATTCCGGCGAATGTCTTTGTGGGTCGGAAATCTCGGAAAGCAACGTTCCAGGTAGGTAACATTGGGCGTCAGAGACAAACGAATGTAAAATGAAAATAAACTAATAAACGTTAGTTACTACTCACATCTGAAGATAGTCAATGCCATCCTCAGAACCACTTGCTATCCAACCAAATGGAAACATGTCACCATAACCATGTTACCGAAACCAAACAAATCAAAATCCCACTCTGAAAATTACAGACCAATAAATTTCCTTCCTACAATCTCCAAACTTTTTGAAATATTACTTCTGCCTCATTTAATCAGCCAACACTCTTTCCTAGTTCCCGACACACAATATGGTTTTCACCCAAAACATTCCTGCTGCCATCAATTATACTCCCTCTCTAACCTCATAAACAACTCCTTCGACAAACGCAAATCACCACTTTTATAGACATTGAAAAAGTCTTCGACAAAATCCATCACCTTTTTCTTCTTTCAAAAATAAAAGATTACCTAAACGACACCCACTACAGAATACTCCTCAACTACCTCTCCAACAGAACCTTTCTTCATCAAAATAAATAATCACATCTCCCAACCCAGAATAAATCCCACCAAATCAGTAACCGTCCCATTCAAACTAACCAAAAACCCTGCTCTATCTAAACAATGCAGAAATACCAACAAAAACAGAAACCACCTACCTAGGACTCCTCTTCGATTCTTGGAAACCGCACATTAAACACCTCCTCTCCAAAATCTACCTTAAATTCAGAACTCTATATCCTTCCTAAATCGAAAATCCTCACTCACTCTCAGCACAAAACGCCTAGAATATTTCTCCATAATACAAACCCACCTGGACCTACGCTTCATCCATACGGGGAGCAACATCCAAAACCCATTCAGCGAAAATCCAAACAAAACATAATCCTTCGCACCATTACTAACTCTTCCTGGTACCCTAGAAATTCCATTATCCACCACGATATTAAACTTCCCCAAGTAAAATCCTTAATCACCAGATCCGTAACCTCACTAATCAAAAGCACCTTCAACCTTACTAACATCACGATTCAACAATTCCTCCCCCACCATTACACTCACGTGGCCTAAAAAGAAAACGCCCAATCGACCTCATCCTACCCCCAGAATACTCTGGCTTCTCCTAACCCACCCCAAGACCCCTTCCACCCACCCACTCATCCAACTCATCAAATTCAACATCACCAATGAACCCTCACAGCCCAACAATGTATGCCTCTCAGACACACATATTTAGATACAAGAATAAAAATTTTGCAAAATTTAGATTAATTGCTGGATTAACCGAATAACCATGCTACCATGTAAATTATGTACATATTTTAAATTTGTATATACTGTATCTATATTTAAGCAACAAATAATCTTAGGATAAAAGTTTTGTCAAATAATTTTTTTAAAAAATCTGGAGATAGTTGGCCCGATTCATTGTTGATGGAAGGAGCCGTGTTGTTTAGAAAACGACATTCGGAGTTGCTAAGGAGCTGAAATCACGTTGCAGGTAAGACAATATTAGTTTATTAATTTCATGCATTTACCGTATTTGTAAATAATTTTTGAAACAATTTTTTTTTAAAAAATTCCTTTAAGTTAGACCAAGTTGATTTTGTGATGCCATTGAAACATCAAACGAATCTTTCTGAGTGAAATCGATGTTTTATCTTTTTAATACATATTTAATATGAAATTATTTAGTTTTTAAATCTATTCAAAGACGCTTAAATACATGCTAATTTATTAAAAGAATTGTTTCGTGTCCTGAACTTGTTTCAACGATGTGACTGCTTCCGTTACGACGCCGAGACTCATAGGTTGCGCGGCTAATGAGCTATGCGATGTTTCTTGACTTCTAATGTTTAATGTTTCCGGATACTAGAGCTACTTTTTCGTGAAGGATGTTTCCAAGCAGTGACCAGGGTCCAGGGATAACTTACGGCGTGTCCTCGCCATCCTGGCTTTCCTGGCCATCCTGGCCGTCCTGGCTGTCCGATGCCTGCGTGCCGGAAGTGGTTTTCTCGGGAAGGCTGGACGAGAAGCTCACAGGACGCGTCGCACGAACAGCCGGCAACAGACCCAGGCTATTGAACCTTTGGATGCTGCCAACAACAAGCAGATGCCGACATCTGTGTCCAGTGCAGTTTCGACGGCATGCTGGCCCACTAACTACGAGTACTTCGCTAGAGTTCGCAGTGAACTCGGCTACAGCTCATCCTATTCATCTTCTACTTTCTATAAATCTCCTACTTTCAATTGCAGGAGCATTGGGGACTAGTGTTTCCTACACTTGTTTTTTTTTCATATAAAAATTAAATCAAAATTACGAGATAACTTATTCGTTTTTCAAAAATAACCAAATCTAGCTACAAGCAGTTTATGTTCCATCATACACAAGCTTCTTAATTGCGGAGCTTAAGATGTTCAAATATCATTTATCTGGATGATAATCTGCGCCACTATTCTCCTTACTAGGTTACTAAATGATGTACCAGGATGACATTAGCAGATAAGTTCCCTCCAAGGTTGATCTAATATTCCCTGTTGAATAAGTAGTCTTGAATCTGGAAATGTACTGACACAGTTGTTATTCCTGATGTTTAACTATGATTCGTACGGTTAGTCTTATTATTTTTACATTTTAAGAGTGTCTCGTTACTGCACCGCCATTTTTTTAATCCCACTGCAATTTTTGTGTTTAAACAATTTCAAACAAACGCAGTTTCCGTAATTCTACAAACCATTCAACAGGTCCTTTCTGCTCCCCGTAGTTATATAATAGTCCCGATTTCGTAAGTATTCTACTACAAAAACCCTTAGTGCAATTACAGATAAATTTCATCTATTATCATTAAGGTATTTTACGGTGTTCAGTAACAAGGAGAAATTGTAATGGTTCGATTGAGATTTTCGTCGTTTTTATTAAAAATTTTGTAAACAGAGTTCTATGAATCACTGTTTTTAATGATGTCATTATTATTATTATTAAGACCGAATAGATCGGCTTAATAAATCATCGCCTAGTTTTCTAAATATCACTACAAGCAATATGGCTTTAAAACATAAGCTGTGTGAGCGATTTAATGTCTACGTATGTGCTACTACATCTATGAACTTACCACAATGCGTTCCATCTATTTGCATTAAGAACTTTGTAGTCTACAGAGAAAATAAAGAATCAACTCATACTATCAAATAAAATTACAGAATCCGGGTTCATTGTCAACGAATTAGTTTCATGAAATTGTGTTTCAAGACTTATTTTATGTCGTTTCTATGATTTTAAACGCGAAGAATGTTTTTTGTTGTCTCACTCACATATATATGCACAGTTAATTCGGAAAGTGCATTTGATTCGAAAAACAGTTTACCTTTTTTGCTAAGACTGAAAATGAAGATTGTATGTACATAAGAAAACTAAAGTTATTAAAGGAAAATTAAGTAAACTACATAGTTTTACTTCACGTTATTTAGAAATAGAGAAGAGGGAAAAATACATGGGCAACAAATGAAAAGTTTCTAAATGCATCGCATAACTCGCGTTAGATTCTATCGTATTAGTCCGCTATTGATTAATATTTGGAGAAAGGAAATAGTAATACAATAGAAATTATTAATATAAAACTATGTGGTTTATCATTATTTTCTCTACAACATTATACGTGTCCGTTGACCAAAGTTTTCACACGACGTTTATAGAATGATGCACATCAACATTTTTCTTTTCCAAGATTTCCCGCACGTTTGTGTCTATTGATATATAGAATGTTACGAATGTCAATTAAGGATTGTGAAAAGTCCTGTTTGTTTTGGTATACACACAGTTAAGTGTCTAGAAAATCTATGATTAAAAGAACTAGAAGAAAGATAAACAAAACATGCATCCAATAAACGATTTTACAGTATGTTACGCTTAATATTTTTCTAAGAGTATCAGATGACAGAAGTTGAAGAAAGTTGACTAATAGTACTTAGTAAATAACATATGGTAATAGCTTATTAATAACAGTTGTTAATTAAGTGTTTTTCTTAGGCTTACATTATTACAAACATGTAAATACTTACAAATATGCAGAAATACAATCAGTAATACTTGAAACCGTTAGATTCCAAGAACAATGAATGCGTAATTTGGATACTTTTCTAGTTAATTTATAAGCTATAGCATAATTGAATATTAATTTATATAGATACATTTTATTATATGAATATTATTCGAGAATTAAGACATGCAAACTTTTTAATTTTTCATGATTAACTTCTGATTAAGAGACGAGAAAGTACGGGTAAGGTTTATGGAGTAAGGTCTATTAGGTTTCATTGATAGGAATGTTATCGTATATCCCATAGACTGTGAAAAAATTCAGTATCTGAGAGTAAAAGACAGAAGTCTGGAGGTAACATTCAAAACAAGAAGGTAAGCTGTTAATCTTCAGAGATACGTGTCGTTACGGTCAGATCGATACCGGTTGATTATTGTGAAATATTGTTAAGTTGACATTAGTGTACAATTAATGACTACATATTACGTATCTCATTGTACTGCACTTCTTCTGTTATATTGGAGGATTCAATCATTATTTTCTGCCGTATCTGTTATTATTTTCTTCCATGGGCAATGGAATTCCCTATAGAACCCTGTACGAATCGTCATTCTGATCGAAAACTGCAGTATTAAACTAACTTAATATATGCATACGTGTATCGACAGGCTTGTAATTAGAATTTAGGATTTACATAGCGTAAATCGAGGTCGTAGGTGATAAGTGTCGAGTAGTTGAAACTATATAGTTACCGAATTTGCAATTTTAATATTTTGTGGTGATAGACGGTTTAAGAAGACTAGTGGTGATTGAGGATATGAAGAAGGTTTGACGGGGTTGCCTATATACCTCTGTCCCGGGCTGCGGTCGGAAGAGCCACCACTATCGCGCTTGGAGTCATCGCCGTCCGCCTCCCCGTCCTCCTCCCGCGATGTTGCGAGAGAGGGGGCGGCGGGCGAGCCCTCGCTGGCCGACGACCCGTGGTCCGGGGGCGGCGCCGGTGCCGTGCCGCTGCTGTCGACCATGGACTGCTGGGGGCTTGTCGAAGGGCCGCTCTCCACCTCCTCCACCTGCGCAAAAAAGTACAGACCAGTGAATTACAAGGCTGCTTCTGTCTTACGAGAAAGATTCTTTGCTTGAACGAAGATATGATTTCGCTAAACTTCCCATGTTAATTTCCTGGCTTTTATATTTTTAACGAAATGATTATTCATTAATACGTTAATATAATAAAAAATAAATATTGTAAGTAATGTACAAATCCTATAGTTGTAAAAAATTCTTGAAAACATATGTTGAAATGATTTTCAAAGAGGACCGTCGCGTTACTCATAATACCATCCCTTTCATTGACATAAACTGAGTCCAGTTTAGCAGCATTTTCCAATAGGAAAACATGAAAACGTTACTCGGAGTCGTGTTGTAGAAGAAGAAGGTGTAGACAGGCTATGTATAGGGTAATACAACTCCCCTCTTAGAGCAAAGGAAAGGGACTGAAGGGGGGATGCGGAAGGGTAGAGGAAGGTAGCTTAGGGTTAACTAGAGCCCCGGGCTGTAGTTTAAGGATCCTACCCAGCAATTTTCCTTAATGTGATGCAGGGAAAATCCTAGAGAAATCTGCATTAAGTAGGACGTGCTCGTGGTACTTGTCCCACTCCCCTCGGATGGCGGGAGAGATGTTTTCTGCGGGGACGCAGTATTCCATTCTCCGTGCCTTGACCATTTTAGGGGGCAGCTGGCCAGCTATTCCAATAGGAATGGCGGACAACTCTTACCGTCCAAGGTCTTCGACCCGGAACATACACCCCTCAAAAGAGGCAAAGGTGCGTCGGAATCCCCAAAGGTAGTCTGCTGCAGATCTGGAAAGGTTTGCCTGTGAGGGACTGCTCTCACAGGCTAGGAACTTATGTTGCGTTGGGAATGTCTGTTTGAGGATAGAGGAAATCGCAGTTCCAACTGTCAACCTTGTTCCTCAATTCGTTGAATGTGATACAACAATATTTCTTTGAGATAGTCTGTACTTACTTCTCATCTCGGTTTATCGAGATACTATATGCATGCGGTAGGCTATTCGATGAAGCGGTTGACCTACTTTCGTATGATGCTCTTGGAATATTTTCTGAAAGTTTTCTGATTTTCTGTTGGACGTCACCTACGTTTTGACGCAATATCCCTATGTATCATCATATCAAACATCGTCTAACTGACGGTATTTCCTAACACTCCCTGACAGACTGAAAAAACTGCGGACAAGAATAAATTCAAAAACGAAGAATACTTCTTTTGTCTTTATTAGTTTATTTTTATGATTATTAAGAATAAATTCTCCTAAACATGTGCAATGACAAACTATATCTCCTCAAAATCCACCAACTTACAGTTTTTTTTATAAATAAACGTGTTCGAAAATTTCGCCCTTGTTGGACTAAGTAGGATGACGTTGTAATGAATATTTAGTGTTCCACGTAAAACATTTATGCAGTTCCCAGGTATACGGAACTTTCTCTAAATCTCTAAAGTGACAGATTGTGGATGACAACTTTGATATATTGTCACTCTTGTCCTCAAACTTGAAATAGTTTCCCCGAATGCTAACGTTTCCTGATCAAGAAAAATATTGTGCAGGTAACATTGTCTTAAGTACAATGAACGTAAAAATTATATCTGCATAAGGATATGAAATTGTTTTAGCATACTTCATACAGTTTTGTAAAGAATTTGTCCCTTATAACTGTTATATATTTTACATGACAGTTTTTAAATGTTACAGGTTAACTATCTTTTTAAGTATTTTTAGAGAAAAGTTGAAAATTAAATTTTTATAATTATTCATAACGTGTCAATGGGAATACGTCGGTCAGCAATACACAATTATGTATAATTGTTTTGATAAACTTCTATTGTCATATAACCTAAGTTATATTTGTTTACCGATACGGGAAACACGGGTTATAGCTAAATAAAAATTTACGAGCCCGCCAAGCCATGTCATTACGTAAAAATGTTTGTAATTAATTAATTTTTTATGACAAAAGTAATAAAAATTCTTGAAATCTACAAGGATAATACGGAATTTTATGCTCAGCTGCCCAATACTTTAGACAGAATTTTAAATGGCACTATTTATTATGGGACAGACTCAACTAACTTAATGAGAGAATAAGAATCATTATTGATTTAAAGGGGAAGTCTCATTTTTAGTACGAACCTTGAAACAAAACAGAGGATCCGTTTGCAACACCAAAATTTTAACGAAATTATTTGTCTATAAAATGGTTGTTTACCATCCTTTTAGTTTAAATTTTCTGAATAAGTAAGTTTTAAGATATACTAAACAATGTCTGCAGAAATGAAAATATGTTTATATATTTTCTTTCCGCTCTCAAATGTGTGTTGTCTACGTTGCTTACAATTTGATTGATTTATATGATTACGTTTGTGAATAAAGCTAGTAAAAAGTCAGGGAAAATATACGATCAGCAAATATCGCATGGTACAATTTAAATTGTGGTTACAATAGTTCGTATGTTTTGATTGTTATCATTTAGAGATAAATGGATAACGAATTAATATTTCATCTGATTAAAGGGCGTGATTATGAAGTGTGAGTCAATTTGTTCAGCAGTCGGCTTAAAAAGCATTTAAAAGCATTTCATCTCCGCTTCTGGTTCTCTTTATTTATAGCAGCAGCTAGAGGAAAGGGCTCTCAGGACGCGAACTGCAATTAGTCTTCCAGGCTGCGCTATCTGCAGACGGAGCGAACATTCTATGGGACTCATGTCTCTACTTACATGTGAACATATTAATTACATCTAACAATCGGATATGAGAACAGTCGAGGCCGTCTATCTGAAGTACTTAATGGACTTCTCAATTATAATAATGATAATAATAATACATTAAAAATAATTTGTAAACTGGAAATATACTTTATTTTCAAGTGAACACGTGTTTAGAATGTTTCAGTAAACGTAGAATCTGTTGTACGTTGATATGATCCTTTCAACATTTTGTAATATAATATGCCAGTATATAGAATTATTTTATGTTAAATCTGTTAAAAAGGACAAATTTAAATCCTAAGTGCTTGTATTAAGGTCAAATAATATGAAATAGAGTTAACGTGAACAGATTTACTGCGGTAAAAAAAGGTTCTCTCATTTGAATAATAGAAACCTGGTGAGTACAAAATAAAAAAAATCATGTACTGCCAGTAACATCTCCTATCATGTAAATATGGGTTATATTTTTATAGGGTTGTGTACGGAAAACAGGAAAACGTATTGGATCGAGAATTTACTCCGAATAGAATTCAAACTCAAGCTCTTTCAGGGGAAAACAAATGAACGAAAATTGTTATAAAATATATTGAATGATTCGTACCTAGCTTTCCATAATTCCTGTCCAATTTATAATGAGTCGGTTTAGTTTTGAATATATTTTCAAATTTTATGAGACGGAAATAGGAAATAATTTACACCGAAGCAGTTGAACATTGATTTTCCATTATTTTTATTGAGAACACGAACGACAGGATTGCATCATTGTGAACACACAAAAATAATACTTGTAAATTAAATAGGCGTAATTACTTTTTAGTAACATTTAGAGATAGGTAGTTAAAATATTGTGCTTAGCTGAATTTATGACTTATATATACTGAATTTAGATGATTCATACTGAATTCCTTAGGCATTCTGTGACATTGTGCATACTGATTGGATGAATATTAATTTATGGTGGCAACAATTTTAATGATATATTTGGAGGTAATCATATCTTTAATACAACTCAAACATAAATAAATATTTATAAAATATGTTTAATAAAAAATTTCGCTATATATTTTGTCAAATTCAATGCAAGTTTTTATTGCAACAAACTTCTCAGCTGGCAGTAATATTACTAAATTAACCCCAATTTAGACGAAGTAAAAATAAATTGTGCCGACCTTCCAGCCTTTTGTAAATTATAATTGTATGATATTCTACATTATTTTCAATTTTAGTGTTTATTTAAAGTAATTTTTTTAGATGAGACAGGCTATGTATAAGGTAATCCACATAGTGGCAACTCTCCTCTTATAGTATAGGAAAGGGACTGAAAGGGGAGATGCGGAAGGGTAGAGGAAGGTAGCCGAGGGTTAACTAGGGCCCCCGGGCTATGGTTTAAGGAACTCGATATTCGCCTAAAAGTGATGCAGGGAAAACCCTAGAAAAACCTGCATCAGGTAGGTCGGGCATTTGGTACTTGTCGAACGCCCTTCCGATGACGGGAGAGGGGTTAGCTGTGGGGTCGCAGCTTTCCCCTCGCCGTGCCTTGACCAATTTAGGAGGCAGCTGGCCGAGTATTCCAATAGTAATAGCGGACAACTCTTACCGTATGCCCAAGGTCTACGACCCCGGAACATACACCTCTCAAAACAGGCTGAGGTGCCTCGGCATATGGGAATATTATTTCAAAAAACCCAGAAAGATGTGAAGGCATCCCCAAAGGTAGCCTCCGCTAGAGCTCTCTTGGAAGGTTCAGCTGCGAGAGAATTCTCTAGCAGGCTTCCTTGTCGTTAAAGTAATTATTATTTTTAAAAAAATTATTTTGCATTACCGAGAAACGAATGCAAGTTAAACATTTTAAAAAAATTGCATCTTAAGCAAAAATAAACTAGGTTTACTGGTGTTACTATTCTGCTGAATAAATACGTACTTGTTATGGAAAACACTTAGGACATTATTATTTTCAAAGAAGCCTAGGTTTCTGATCTAATTATATCCCTCATAATTGTGGTAAAATATATTCTGCCATCTATTACCATTCTTCTTTATGTCGTTTTTTTTCAAAATTACGAAACTTTAGAATTGCAGAAACATAAATAAATATTGCATTCAGACTGACTAACACTAAGGCGGTTAATTTAAGACCCTTTTGAGCCTTCTAGAATCAGTGGTTCAGAGGTTTCTATATAATAATAAATGAGAACAAGTGAAAACTTGTATAATTTTAGAAGGCTGTAGCTTTGTATCGGTTGATTTTGTTTAAACGAACGGTAATACACAAGTAAGCCTGATTATGGGACTTATAAACACAATTTATAGAATTTCGTTGCAGGGTTTTTGCAAATGAACGAAGTTAACGTTGCGTCGAAATAAATAATTTCAATAACTTGTAATATATTATTTAACTTATACTTATTTCAAGAAAATGTTAATTATACACAATAATAGCTTTGTACAATGTTCTCTCATTGAGTATATACTCCATACATTCGATACTATTGGCTTCCCAACAACATAAAATGTTTCGTCTCCATTACACATAAACACAATCTGTAATCATATTAGCTTGTTAATTGGAGCCCTTGAAATGGCGGCCGTTAATGTTTAAGTACCACAGTGAGAAACAAAGCAAAGATACTAAGCTGTTGTGCGTCAAAGATTAAATGAACTTTCACTTAATGCATTAAGCGATTAGATTTTATCACGATGCAATAAATTTTCCACGAACATAGTGGCGAGTAATTCTCAGGGACAGATTGCTTCCCGGCGAACTGCTTGTTGACCTATTTCGTCGGGAAATAAATCCTGCCTCCTCCCACCTGAATATATTTTTTAAAATTGTAAGGTCTATATCTACAACCTCTCCACAGTAAAATAAGAAAACTGCAGAAATTGTTACGCAATAAAATATATAATAAAAGAAAAGTAAGTAACCATAATTCAACCAGCGAGAATAAGAATAATTCAACTATTATTTTGTAATTTATTTAAATTTGCTATGTCTTGGATCACCGCTCAAAATTCTTTAATATTACTTATTCAAAGGTCAATTTCTTTATTCTGGCTAAGGTAATAATTATATACTTCATACATAATTATTAAGTTACATATAGCCCAGCTTTTAATTACTCGTAATTGACTTTCCGAATCCTAGTTGTTTATAATAGAAGTTAAAGAAATGAACTACCAACTGAACACAAAATCAGTGTCAAAATGAGTTTATATTATTTTCTCCCAGCATAAAAAGAAATTTTAAAGCCACAAAGTCATTTTACAATCTACTTCAGCATCAAAGAAACACTGGAACTCTCTAATCTGCTGTGACGACGGAGCATTCCATCTCCAAGATAATTTTTTCTTCCCTGAACCTTACTAAGTTAGGACATTAACCATGTACACTATCTTCCCTTATGATGACAATAATTACAATATAAAATATATTATTAACAAATAGATAATCAATTATCCAATAAACAGTCAAAATTAGGTGATAAAATAAATACCAAGTGCTGAAATTAGTTAATATATTTAAACGACACGCGAAACATCACAAGCGACGTAAAAATGCAAGAACGCTGACTTTGATGTGTTAAATGAATGAATAATGTCCACAGGGAGTGTTCCGGCTCTTGTTCAATATAATTCCTTTCTCTATCCAAGAAACCAGCATTCTTTTAATTGGAATAAACATTATGTCCTAAACTAACATATTCCTTTTATTTTATTTTTAAAGTAACAGGTTATATGAGGGTAGTTCACATAGTGGCAACTCCTCTTTAATAGACTAGGAAGGAATTTGAAAGGGGGGGGGATTCGGAAGGTTAGAGGCAGGTAGCCAAGGTTAACTAGGGCCCCAGGGTTTAAGGAACTCGACATTCGCCTAAAAGTGATTCAGGATAAACCCTAGAAAACCAGCATTAGGTTGGTCGGGCATTGGGCACTTGTCCCACGCCCTTCCGATAGCGGGAGAGGTGTTTCCATTCCCTTCTCCGTGCCTCGACCAGCTAAGGAGGCAGCTGGCCGACTGTTCCAATGGGAATAGCGGATAGCTCTTACCGTATTCCCAAGGTATGCGACCCCGGAACATACACCTCTCAAAACAGGGCAGGGTGCCTCGGCTTGTGGCAACCTTAGTTTAAAAACGGAGAGAGGAAAAGGCATCCCCAAAGGTAGCACCTTCCGTATCTCCAGAAAGATTCTGCCAGCGAGAGAAATGTTCTAACAGGCCACTTCTCCTGTCCAGCGAGCTTGGTGTAGTGTTTTAAATTATGAATGCTCGTCATCATCGTACGACTGCCGAATGTTCCAAATTATTTATTTTGTCTATAAAAATTTACGTTTAGCTATATTATATTAAAGAAACGTCGATTCTGTACCGTACTTTAATAGTTGCCTGGTTAAGAATAAATATCTACTTAGCTTGTGCTTTGTATTATTAATTAAATTTGTTGTACTCTTATACGTTCTACGAGCATGAAACAAGGACCCGTCGTTGCTCGGAAATTTTCATTTAGAATTTCAGAGCTCGTTCAGATGAGAGGAACTCTGCTAAATTGTTTGGAGTTTTCGTTTGAAAATAGTCCGAACATCAGAATCACTAAGAGTGGTCATCAAGCAAAAATCGACATGCCAGTGACAAAGAGGAATTTATTTTTGCTATAACTAGAATCTTACTGAAAAGGGCATTATCTAAATCTTGCTGATGACGAATGACAATATTATTCCAGATCGATGAACGAAATGTTGCATTTTAGTTCCAATGATTTTCCATTAACGTAAACAATTGATGCTATAAAAGGATGTGGATGTTGACCTTGGCATATTGGTGGGGAAACAATGTACAAAAAGGCAGGAGCTACTGTGCCTAATGGAGTTTCTTTATAGATATCTGAGAGAAAGAAGAGAAGTCAGTATTCAAGTCACTTATTATTCAGAAGCAGAAAAAATAAGTTTTCAAATAATTACTATATGATTACTAACCAAATTTTATTGATTTGTACTAATTTAAGATTTATTTTAACTTATATACAATAAAACACAATTTATAAATTGTTATAAATATCTTCATAGAAGCACTTTTCATATTCATACACACGACTGTTGTAGCGTCTTCGTTAATTAACACCTCACAAATTCAACCACTACTTCTTTAACAACTAGAATAATTATAATTGCGACTGAATCACTTATTAATTGTAATCCTTTATTAAATTTCCGCGTACGATGATAATCTACATTAATTAGTTCTTAAAACACTTGATTGTTCCTAATTTTTCTACATTGTAAATGATTTTGCAATTAAAACTAACATAATTACGGCTAGTAATTTTACAGTTTGTACAATGTGAAAAAAAATTATCTTTCCAGAATATGAAAGTTTTGTATGCAATTTAGACAAATGAGCTAGACATATTGAATAATTCGTTCAAATTAATAATAATTAGTTATACAGATACACTCAATTAATTCCATTGCAAGAAGCGTGTTTGTGTTTGTAATGACGACCCCATTAGTTACAAAGGCTGACGTAGAAATGAAACAGCGACAAGCTGTAGCCAATTTCAACGCCAGATGACACGTCCGTACATAATTTCCGGGCAAATATATCGATACGTAGACGTGTTTCCTCTCTCCAACTACATATTGATCTTTGGAAGTTGAAAATGCTTTATTTTGAAGCTTGTGAGCCCTTAACTAAGGACAGATTCACATAACATAATTGGTCAAACTTATCAGCAACGCTAAAGGGTAGTAGTTGAGTGATATGAATACATTACATGAATTATTTAAAATTAAATGTTAAAGTGCGTCATTAATTAGAAATAAACAAAAATGTTGACAGAATTTTTTATAATATAGATATTAACGCCTGTTAAAAATTTTTATACTAAAACTTAGAATTCGTTTTCAATATTAAGTTTGTCTGTGCGAAGGTCGTTTTTTAAGTTATTCGCCATTAGTAAAATACGCCAATACGCATCAAAACGTTCGGCACATTTAAATTGTCTTAGTTTACGTTTTCTATTTTAAATTTGTTGTACGAATGTCGTTTATGGGTATTATGAATAATTTTTTGTAATTGTGCAGAATATTAATTAAAAATAGAATTAGCTTCGCTATACAATATACTTTAAAGGACTGACTAAGGTCCCTTTCACACTATCCGTTTTCCTTCCGGAGACATTCTTTTAGTCGACTGAAGAAGCTTATGGCCCCCTTCACACTGTCCGGAGACGGAAAAAAACGGACGGAGACGAGTGTGTCGCCCGGAGCTGCCCCTCCGTACTTCCGGAGAGACAACAATGACGTCCTTGTGTTAGCTGTGGTGGGACCATGCATATTTTTTAATTCTCCGCACATAAACATAGCATTTATTTACATTTATCTCAATGTTATGGCCAGAATTTCGGTTGTTTGTATACAATTATTAAAGTGAGTGTTTGGGCTCTGAAGAGGATCCTTGAATTTTCATGTAATTCGTCAAGTGAGGCAATGGACATCTAACGAAAATCCTCAATTAATGTATGAGATAATCCCTTTTATTGATAGGATGACATTTCAGGCGTCTGTTTCGGCGATAATTATATAAACATAAGAATATAAAATTTATATTAAAAGACTAATAATTGATAAAATGTTAATTTTAGTAATTGAACGCAACGTTTTTAATCAGTAGTCAAATTTAAATGAGAAAGCAATTCTTCGGTTTTAAAAATGAAAACTAAAGTTTTTGCAAAGAGTATTAAAAATATAGTTTTATGAATTAAAATACATGTAGGATCCTGGTTAAAATGTAATAATTCAAACACGAAATCAGTGCTCCAGTTAATAAGTGTTACATTAAACAACTTTGTTTTAACCAAGTTGACAATGATGTAGTTTCTTCTTGACTAGATGAGAAATTTTATATATTTTTTAATTTCACCTGATGATGACTGTCGAAAGCTAATTTTTAAATAACGACGAAGTGTTGATGTAAACACTAACTGGAGGACTGATTTTTGGTTTGAATTATTAACAAATTGCAGTCCATCGATATACTTATGTCGTGAATTTTTTCCTTGTACAGATATATATGGCAAATTGAAGAAACCCCCTAAAAATTATAAATTAAAAATTTTTTAAATGAAGAATTGCAAAAAACTGCTCAAAAATCTAAATTAATATTTTCAAAATAAATGATTTTTTCATTTCAATTTGAGGACCGATTAATTAATAAATATAACGCAGAAGTTTAAAGTTAATAATAATAATAATAATACTAAATACGACCTTAATAAAGACAAACTTTAAATCCGCATCGAAAATTCTGCTCCTTTTAAATTTACATTTTATTTGTTATTTTTTCTCTATTTGAAGTTTGTCTGTATGATGGTCGTATTTAGTATTATTACGTAAATAATTCCTAAAATTAGCAAGAATTTGTTTACGGTTTATTATAACACAACAACCGTAAACCACCAACTGAGAGCATCAGCTTTTACCTTCCTTCCGGATTTTCTCCGGAAGAATTTTAACGCGTTTCCGTTCCGGATTTTCAACGTCCGTTTTTTCTCCGGACGCAGGAATCCGAAAAACAACAACAACGGATAGTGTGAAAGGGGCTTAAGAGGTCCTTTTATATTCTTCCCTACACAACAATTAATTCTATTGCCTTTATTATAATTATTCATTTCACGTGCAGAAATAATTTGTCTGACTTGGATCCAGCTGCAGAAACTATTAAATTCATGTATAATAAATCACAGCTGTTAATTTGAGCAGTGACTTATGCCAACTATGGTCAGAATGGGATACTTTTTCAAGTACTCTGTTATAATTACTTGTGTCAACGTCTTTATGCGCCTTTGAAAAATTCCTACCAAAATTATTCTCATCATATAATGTTCCTTACAATTAACAATGTACCTATGCCTGCTGTTAGGCATACTTGCGTGACGCCGTAAACTTATCAATTTCGATAATGTAAGAAGTAAAAAGAGAATTAAACTTGAATATGGTGTATTTGAAAAAATATATAAGCATTAAAATTTAATTTCCTTTTAGAAATAAATGTGATTGGATTTTTCTTATTGGTATTTCAAGTCTGGACACACTAATAAGAAACGTAGACAATTAATTGAACAAGGGTGCAAGTTGTAAAGGGCCCAAAAAATCAGATAAATATATGTAAATCTGGTCTTGACTGAACGGCTATAAAGACTTTAAGTTTTATAATAACTGACGCTTGTATGCGTTTAGTTTTCTCACAGACTAAAGTCTCCAGACTAGTCTGAGCAGACCGAAGAAAAATTTTCGATTTACAGAAAAGTCCCCAGTCCTAGTCGGAGCAGACTATCTGTTGACCCCACACACGATGAAATTTTCTGCAGGCTTTTGTCTGACGTGAGTTGGGCCCTTAAGGATATAGGACGAGCTGTTTTGAAGAAGACTAGAAGGAATGGCACTGGGAATGACTTCGTCAAACGTTGGACTGTCGTAGTAGAATACACAATATAAATTCTATCTATGTGCGATATTTAATTATAATAAAATAAAATAGCCAAAACTAAGAAAAATTAAGTATAATTCATATTACAAAACAAGAATGTCTCCTACCTTCCTTGTAGTAACGACGAATTATAAATTAATAAAATTAATTAATACTTACTAATGATTTACTTAGTGTTTAGGTTTAATACGCAATATGTTTGAAATTAAAGTTGGCAGAATTCATTTCAAGAAAAAATATAGAATAAGCGATGTTATAGTCGAATTTTCAAGAAATAAAAGATACCTGCTTGGTATCAAACCACAGTAAGGTAAAAATAAGTTTTCTGAGATCTGTAGAATACGATCTGTAGAATACGAAATTGATTAAACGTTCAATGAGCGTGTGGACCCTGGAACAACATTTAGGAAAAAGTCATATCTCTGTGGCGTAACAATTTTTTTGTATGTTTCGCCAATGAAAACAAAGTCGACGCGGCCTTTATAAACCTTAAATAAACCATTTCTGTGGGAATTTTCAAGCTAATTCTCGGTGTTTATTTAACCGAAGTTTACAAAGCATACTACTATGCGTTGACCTCAATGTATCACGTGTGACGCACAAATATTTCTATCGTCGATGATTGTTTTTTTCGGGACTTTCACTTGTCTAGATTCTTTATCTAAAACTTTGCATTGATGATCTATTTTCTTTCATATTTCTTCATAAATCACAAGTAACGACAATCTCTTTATTTTCAACTTCAGTTCATATATTGAATGTTAATTTAACATTCAGTTTTACGGACGCAAGGCATATATTGAAAACTCTAGAATAGGTCGAGATGAGTCTTCAATTAATTGTTCCCACGAGTGAGAAGAGAATGATGTGTACAAGTGTACTTCAGTGTATTTGATAAAAATAAAAACACTTAAATTTACAATTTGTGTAAATTATTTTTTATAATTGCAATTTAACTTTTAGTAATAAATCTTTGATTATGTGATCGTGCCCAGTGTAGTGAAATTAGAAGAAAACGGTCTAAAACATCCCCACTTTGGTTAGTTATAGAATTTTTTAAGAAATTACATATATTCCAGTAGTTGCATGAAATATTTCTATTTATGTCTAGTTTGCCCTTGTGAAGCGCGATAATTGCATTTATATAATTTTTCTTTTATCAGTGCATTTGTAATTTTGACCAACAGACGTATTATATAGCTATTTCGAATTATCGGTGCTAATTTTATATTTAAAGAAAAAACAGTTACATGTTTTTTTTTAATTTTTCATTCAATTTTCAATTACAAACGTAAAGCAAATGGCAATATGAGGAATTAACGCCTAAGACGGTTTTTAAGCTAAAACATCCTGTTTGAAATGAAACATGGATCTCCGCAAACCATGGTAAAAAATTCCTTTGTTAATTTAAGTTTTTGAACAATCTAGTGGTTTGTGGTTTATAACTCTATTACCTCGTCTGCAGCTACAGGCCGACTTGGGACTACAAAAGAGCTTTCTTGCGTCGGGTCTCTGAGCAAGTATATGCTCCGTAATGAGGCTGCGGCGACCACAAAAATACACAGCATAACGTAATAGGAAGATAGGCCAGCATCTCGTTTCTATACAACGACGAGAAGAAAAGCGTCTCGCTGGAGGTTGAACGTGTGTATTTGAGAAGAACGTCAATGTTTGCACACTGTTCGTAATTTTTTAGACTAAAGTATTTTTAATGAAAATTAATAAATTACAGCCAAAAATTTCGTTGAACTGTTTTGTATCATTTGATAAAGATACTAAGTTTAAGACAAAATAATTAAATGATATGCAATCCAGACTGACTATATTGTCTTTAAAGATTTAACTCCTGATTTAAATAAATATTAATTCTGTGGTTTAAAACGTACATAATAATTATCACACCGTTCCAAGTGTCAGGGCATTAAAACAACGCACTACTGGCATTAAAATTTTGATGATACGTGGAAAAATCATGTATAACCATCCTTGAAACCAATCGTCCATACTTATCTTCACACTCACCCATATCTTCGACTAAATTCTCCGTCCCCATCTCTCGTACATCTTCTCTTGCATTGGAAACAATTGCCAAGTACTTTATCATAGAAGTAAAGAATAATATTATCCAACCTTTCAAACTAAATTATAAGAAAGCTACATACGTGGAATACACACAACAGTATATCAAAATGATTTTATAGAAATTAATTTAACTTATAAGATTTTTCCCTTATGTGCTGGGATCCCCACTGGTTTAAAATGTAATCAACTGTTAACGTCCCGAGAATCTGCAGCTACGTAATTTCTTCCAACAAAAATAAATTGTACTGGAACTGACCAAACAATGGCGGTCCTTGAATCACTCGCCCACTTCAACCCCGAACCACACTATAAATTGCGCGGTGAATCCCACGGTCGTGAATACTGAGTGAATTGAATCACTTGGATTACCTGTAGGTATTTTACTACATTCATTCCGTAGATCTTATTCAGCAGAATTTCTTACAGTCAATTATTATTTTACCGTCTGGAATATTTATACAGTTTATTAATAATAACCGATTATATATCTATTACATTGAATTGTAAAAATAAAAATTTGTTCAATATTGTCATCAAGTTTTGAATCCAAATTAAAATGAAAGGCCAGTTCATTTACCATAAATTTCGGCTAATGCATTCTAAGTGATGAGTTGCAATCTATTAACTCTACGGCAGTAACAAAGGCCCCTCGGCCATCAAACCGTGTGTAAAATCTGACGATGTGTGCTTTGAGTTCATCAGCAGCAAAGGCGTGAATTTTACCGACAGATTGAAATTTAATTCAGTCCAGCCCCCGCAGTTGCACTCGGGCTGTTGTTTCACGCGCCACGAAATTTGTTCTCGCAGCATGAGGTCGATTAAACCGCAATTTGGAATTGTCGGGGCAGCGGCCCGGCATTAGCGGGGCAATGCCTATGTCACGATTGCATTAACTGCTTGACGATGTTGCCCCACCGCGCCCTCTTGGCTGAATTTTGCAACCCGCGGCGCGATACTGTTAGCGGTTACCCCATTAGCGAAGGAGCGCTGGCTGCAACGAGCCTCTACGGAACGCTTATCCTGCTTCACTACAAGAGGAGGATACTTATCGAGCTGCGCTTTACGCTCATTTTTAGTGCCAGCAATTTCTTAAGTAACAGAATAATGCTTGTCAGAAGGAACGCCAAGGAAAAAGAGATAAAACTTCATGCATATTACGTAGGTCTACCTTATAATAAATATTACAAATATTATGAATGTACACAATAAAATTTTAAACGTAAAATAAATTGGAAAATTTTCTTATTTTAGTTTTTATTGACTATGACCATTCATACGGTCGAAAGCTCCTAATTAACGAATAAATAAAATAATAAAAATGAGTATTAAGGTTGTCTTTAGCACATTATTATTTAAAGTACTTAATTTTTTATAAGTATTTCTAATTTTTTACATTAAAAACTTTAAACCACGCTCATCCCAGAACGTCATACATTCATTTGATTAACGTCATACATTCATTTGATTAACGGTTTTATCAATATCCTCACTGCACAACTATAATTAGTCCTTAGAATTGCATCTTGAAATTTACGGGTGACTCACCTGAGATCGAGGCATTTCCACGATTTAAACGTCATCATTTCTGAATACGAAATGAAGACGTCGTATCGTCTGGGGTTTGTTTATAATTCTGAATTTAACCAATGGGAACGAAAGGAAGAATAGTCGCGAGGATTGTGCGTTACTGGAATTAGTTTCCTCATACGTCCTTATACCATTCTAAAGAATTATATACAATCACCCGATAATTTGGACGAACTTGACAAAATTTTTGACTGCTTTTCATAAGAAAGGTAAAGCAAACCAGCCAGCCGAACATTAGATTTGAATTTTCTCCAGTGCTAAGAAGTGTTGAATCGGAGGGCAATTAAAAATTTTCAGGAACATAGACAAAGACGGTCTGCAGAACGAAGAAACTGTTCTGGTGGCCATAAATATTTAATAAATGTCACTTATTTTAAATAAATCCTCTTAGTAAATATGGAAGAAGGATGACGACCTGTGGTCACTGAAATTAAAAATTAATTGTAAACTTCCACAATTTCAAGAGTATACAAAAAAGCAAACAAAAATAATTAAACATAGATACCGATTTTATATGAGCTTTTTCGATGTAAAAAATGGAGGGAAACTGATATATTGTAAATCAATATGTAGAATTATTTCAGAATTGAGACACATATATCTTCGAACGTTCTGATGTAATTCGATAAAATAAATGTTGTAGACCTACTTGGTGTAAAAATTTATCCAATATATATATATATATATATATATATATATATATATATATATATATAAATAACCCAAAATGAATAGAAAATATTTTACTATTAATAAGTGCTGAACGGCAAATTCAATGTATCACGAACATTAACAAAATTTCAATTGACTATCTTGAAATATAAAAACCTCTATTATAAAATATTTTACTGGATTTAATATTTGTTCCTATTTCACGTATAAAATGACTGAAGGTTTCGTGTACTGTCGGATAGCTCTAAAATACTTGTTGGAGTTTAGCGAAGAACAAGTTACCGTGCCGTTAGTAATTCATTTTTAACAGTAAATTAATTACTAACTTTAAATGAGTGTTTTAAGGAAACTTCTTCAAAGTAATCGAATTCTTCCCACAGAAGTTCGTGAGAATAGTTTTCCTTAACACAGATTTAGCTGTTACATGCATAATTCATAGAATATTTGGTTCATAAAATCAACATATGTAGTGGAGTTGTTTAGATTTCGCTTTAATTTGTTGGAACAACGCGTCCTTAATCAGAAATTTACTTTTCAACTTAACAAGTAGTATCAAATGCGTGGTCTTGAATCAAACAACGTTTCATTAACAGTGAAAACGTAAAAAAAGAGATACGCAAGCGTATATTTACTTCGAAAAATAAAAGTGTTTTCAGAATAGCACAGGTAAAATGTAAAAGAACAATAATCCACATATGCCAGAAAAGAACTTTGATTAAAAATAATTACGTTGAAAGAAAACGAAAAAGAAATTTATGGACAAAGAGTTTTTTCTTCACTGCAGTAAACTGCGGAATTTTCTCCTGGTATTGTTAGACAATAAACAATTAAATATCACACACAGATAATATTTACACTAGTTTAGATTCATAAAATTAAAACTTATCTTGAAGATATAAAAGAGTATCAAGAGATAAAGTTTTTTCCATGTATAATTGTAGTTCGTGTTTACGAAAGTTAAAATATTTTTATAACTTTATCTTACAGCATGGGAACGTTTAACCAAACCGATTAAAGCATCTAATAATTTTATCTGCACTTTATGTTTCGTGACATTGAAAAACTTGTGAGCAGTATTTCACGAGGTAGTAATATTTTACACTGAGTTGTATAAAATCGTTTGGATGAATTGAGGTTCAGCTACAGGAAGCAGTGTATCTACTGCTATAGAAAGAGTGGCATCTATAGTTCGAACAGGAAGTCATAAAGTCGTTTGAAAAGAGAATTCCGCCTTCAACTCTCAAAATATTGCCACGTTTGCAATGCAGTAGTTTAAAAATACAGGACGAGGAAAGTTGAAAAGGGTGATTCATTTTATGTATCGAAACTCGTGAATCTCCGAAGCAGAAGCAAGTCAGTTCCACATGACTATAGCTTTACGTAAGTGTATTAAATTTATGCACGAAGTACTATCTTGTAGGCCTACTAATAATTTAAAACTAATATATTAACTTTATTCCTTAATTTATTAGTCAAACAAACTTCCAGTAGTTAGATAGCTAATCAAGTTCTATTTCTACAAAACCTTAATTTCTTATCGGTTTCATTTAGTCTTCATCATCAATTTCCATTCTTTTAATATCTATGTTATATATTTCAAATTCCTAAATTGAATTAATTTAGTATTACTCCTGTATGTGGTATTTTTAATTGTATTTTAAAATTTGTTTAAGAAAAGAAATGTATTAATTTTGTAAACTATCGTATTTTAAACTTGTTTCATCTTTATAAATTATAATATTCTGTCAGCTTGCTGCTTTCTGAAAGAAATGTAAAGGTAATAGTAATTTTTTTATAAGGAGAGGTTATTAATGATTTTAAAACGGTATAACTGTAACTGCAGATTATCCAAGTGCTTAAAAGCATTAGAACGAGAAAAAACAAACACCTTTCTACATATGAACTGATTTCTCCCAAATCATATTTAGTTAACCTCAAGTATTTAGAAGTTTTTAAATTTATTGCTGTTAATACAGGATTTGTTGAATTATTATTAACGTCAACTAACATTTTATCTTCATAACATAGAAAAAATTGAGGACCGTACTGAATTTGATAATTCACTTCGAATTAGGATTACGAATATGTAGTTAAAAAACTTCGGTCTGAGTCTTTGTCGGTAATACAGAGTAAAGGTTTGTGAAGTTCCCAGATTTATTGCAAGGGTGTTCGAAAAGTGAAGTCAGATTTCTTATAAAACATAAACCATCACATATCTTTTTTTTAAAAAAAATTATTATTAAATTACTTACATGTTTCTCTATGTTATTCAGAGTTTTTATATTTTTTAAGCATTTTTTATAACGCTATAGAAGCTTTTGTATTCCTAAGTTATAGACGTCCTTAGCTTGTGAGGATAAAAAATCAAGAGCACAGGTCTTTCTTTTCATTTGGTATTCCTCAGTGAGCAGCCTGGGAATCCAACGTGCTCATGATTTGTGAAATTGCAAAGTTTCGGATTTTTGGCTCGATATAGTAAGGAAGGTGATTAGTTGTTAGAGAAGTTTGTCCCAGGGGACGTGACGTGGGTTTCTCACATGACCCGAGAGATTACGAGGTGAAAGAAGCAGTTAAAAACTAGTTATTCTCACAGGTGGCAGACGTTTATGCGTTAGGCATACAAAAACTTGTAGAACGTTATGAAAAATGCTTTAAAAATACAGAAACATGTAAGAAATTAAATAAAAAAGTTTTTTGAAAACATCTATGATGGTTTATGGTTTATAAGACTTTCTGAATAACCCTAGTATATATCGTTATCATTTCAATGCAATTAATACTTCTAATTTAAAATATAATTCAATTTTCGGCAATGCATATGAGAATTCAGAATTAGTCGGAGAACAGTGGTGAAAGTGGATAGTATCTATGAAGTTAGGATAAAAATTATTTCCCTCAATTGAAACGCAGCCAAGTCGATACAGTAATCTTCGTTGAAAATAATTTCTATGCTACAGGTTATTTCTGTCGTCTGTTCTTCCTACGTTTAATATCGCTATTAGAATTGAGGATATTTTTATGGATTACAGTTAGAAGTGTGGAACTTATTAACAGAATGAATTGTTGCTCATATTTATAGATAAAGGATTAATCCTTCATTTTTATTTTCCTTTCTCATTCAAAAATAATTTAAACCATTTAGTGAAAATCTACTGTGAAACAATAACTATTAAATCACTTCTATAACTGATAATTATGGTCGAGAGACAATATTTCATCTTTACAGATTGTATAAGAAACTTTGGAGTTCCAAAAGCGTGCTGTGGCTTAACAACATAGCGAATTTTTTCAACGTTATGCCATTGGACTACGTGGTTCTTCATAATTAAAAAATAAACATATCTTAGATGGTCAGACATAAAGCTATTCAACGTGGTGAATAACGACGGTTATACTTTGTAGGAACTATTAAATAGTACAATTGGAAAGCAAAGATACAGAGATATGCAGAATTGGTAAACGATAGGAATTAATAAAATTTTGTGATGTCCTGCAGGTAAGGGAAATTTCGCATACATTTATTCCCAAAAAGTTACAGGCTGCTTAGGTCTGCTATCAGGAAAGACATAGTGTTCACAAAAACTAATATAAAGATTATTGCAGGAAAGTGTTTATAAGATTATACAGATGATCTTTAATGCAGACGCCAGTGAGAATCAAAAATGTAAAAATCATGAGTTAAGGCAGCAATGAGAAGCTAAAATTTGGGAAGTTTTGGTTGGGTCAATATTAACGACGCACATAAGGAACTATAGGAAAGCCCGAATAATTATTGATAACCATAAGGTTGACTAGGCGTACATAAAAACAACGAGATGAAAAATATGAACATGAGAAGACATGGATAAATTAATAATTGTCGGAAATTGACATGAGCTAGTTTGAAGCAGTATTCTAGGATAGTTTGAGCGTTTCAGTATTGACACATTCAAGCATATTGAGAAGTTGGTAATTTTTATTGACTTATTTTTATATATTCTCGCATTTTCGAGTCTGTGCTAATATCTCATCGCCGGAATACAAGATGGATTTTCAGCATTTCCTTCGCTTACTTTATCAAACATCGACACCTGAACATCGGGGAACGATTATTTATACAGGCTTCCAGTGCCTTGGATAGAATATGCGTGTATGGACTACGATCGGAGCCAACGACGCCTTCCTGTGATATTCCGTTCCCAGAAGCAGGGACATCGAGTAAGTGATACAATCTTAAATATGTAAACTGTTGTATTAAATTATAGCGCCATATTGTTACACAAAAATTAAATTTCGCAATTTGTCTAATTGTAAGGTCAAGATTCGAAAATATTCAAGAGAATAGATTGTATTTAGATATTTTTCTATTTATAATTGCTTCTATTGTTTGTGTTACTATTTTTTTAATGTAGTAAACGTAAATTTTATGGTTAAAAAAATTTGAATTTAATAATTATACTAATTCTCGCATCAAGGCAAATAATATAGTTAACTATTACAATTCGTTTATAAAATCAGAGGCCTAACCATATTTTTACCCAACAACAATTTAAACGTTACAAGGTTAGGCCGGGTCCAAGATCAGAATCAAGCAATTGCAGCCGATAAGATTAACGTCGGTTCTGTGTAAATTTTTTGATGGTCTAAAAGGCGAATACCTAAGAAAGCTCTGGGACGAAAGTCAGTTGTCGAGAACTTTGAAAAAAAACTTGGTGACGGAGGGGCAGAATAAATTAGATTTTTCAAAAGATTTCGATCTGATACTGCATCAGCTTCTAATACTCAAATTAACCGTCCAAAACTGGATTCGAGACTTTTGCAGGAAAGTTAGAGCGAATTCAGAACTGTTACATCCTGTTGAAACAACTTCTGGTTCCCCCTCGAAATCGTTAAAGGCCATTTAATGTTTTTAGCATATATAAACGATTTGCCAGTCAGTATGCAGTCCAATAAAAAACTCTTCGCGGGCGACTGAATTATTTATAGGAAAATTAAAGAGCCAAACAAAGTTGATGCTCTTCAATCGGATTTAGAAAGAAATTGGTCATTGAAAAATAATATGAAAATAAATGCACCTTAAATCGAAACTATTAGGTTTACAAATGAGAAATAAGGGTGTAAGTTACCAGCCAAGGGTCGAATTAATGGAAGTATGAAATAAATGTAAATATTTTGGGTGTAATAATTAGAAAGACTAGACCGTTGATAATAGAACTTAAGTTTGTTTTATTCTAGAGTGTGGTAAAGCTCGTTGGGATCCGTTCAGAAATAAAAAATTAAGACACTGGACAAAATTCTTTAAAAAAACATTAAAATTATCTTGTTGACTTGCGGAAAATAGGTAAGAGAATTTGTAAAATAGAAGGAATTGTGATAGACTCAGTCCATTATTCAGGGCAAACAACAAAGAGTCGGCTTACATATATAAAACCGATAATTCGTGTAAGATACTCGGAGGAAACAGCGATTGGAATATAATTCAAGCGGCGAGCCTACAGAAATTTAAGACATAATCAAAACTACAATAATGCCTTGGATAGGGAACTCCAAAAAATAATTCGAATTAATTATAATATGCATTGCAGTAAAGTTAAGTGGGGAGGACAAAGAAATGTAAGACACTTATAGTAACAAATTTTATAGACTTTTCTCTTTATAATTTTTTATATTTATTGTTTAAATGAATGTCAGTATATAAACTTCATCACAGTATGCAGACTACTACTAGACACCTTCAAGACAGGCGACTATTAAAAATTTGAAAATTTTCCCAAAATAGGCAGACAAAATAACCTTTCTGTGTCTGGTGGTAAAATGGCTTAAAGAATATTTTCTTCGATAAATCGATTAACTTTATTTATAGTCCATTGCTATGCACTTATGTAGTTAGTTTCATAAATTGATTGAACGTCCTCAGTCTTTTATCACGGATAAAAAGGATCCTGAAAGCATTTACGTAAATGAAAATAAATTTTGTCAATACTGGCAACTTCGCAATTTACAGGATGCATGATTTTTGTTGGTTACACAGTTTTCTCTGCTGGTAGTTATTCTGTTGACCCTCACGTCCCCATTGTTATCCATAGTTCTGAGACGCAGTGTCTTCCAAGCCAGTGACCATCAACTCAGTTAAACGCTGTTGTCTTCGTAGAGTCCTACCCCCAGAAACTTTCTCATTGTAAAGGAGAACGGCGACATGATAAGAATTAAAATGGAACAAATCATTATTTTAATTTTTTACTTTAAAATCATGTATATAAATATCCTCTGTCAATATTACGTTAACATATTAATTATATATTATATTATATATTAATTTTATATATATATATATATATATATATATATATATATATATATATATTGTATATATTTGTATGTGGAACGAATTTTTTTATTAATTCTTATATTAATTTCCTGGAAGTTTCTGATGGAAACAGAATTTGTTGGTTCAATAAAAGATTGGTTTAATGAGGATATAAAATAAAAAACAATAAACAGCATGTCAATGTAATCAGTCAATCGTACAAAAAATACAGCTACTATTTGAAATGGCGTTTGAAAACTTAGAACTATACATGAACGTTGATGACAAAATAAATGATCCTACAAAAGTATTTAAACTATTTTACATCATATGAAATTGGAGCAAAGAACTATGGACCAGTCTCAGTCTCTATTATGACTGATTTTTAGCTGTTTGCAAAAACGTAGTAAATAATCTTTTTGTGAAGGTAAAACTTTATCAACATAATCTCCAGTGAGGTCAATAGCAAAATTTTTTTATTCCCTTAATTTTTCTTTTTTAAAACTCGTTTAAAGCACAGTTAACCAATTAACACAAAATTTATCCCTTCCACATAACCAAACAAAAAAAGCAATATGCAACCATATCTGGATTACAGGATAAGTGGTGGTAACTACTTCGAAGTCCAGTGCGACCACTTTAGCCTTCATAATGGGCGATGTATAAGCACCCGCGTTGTCCTTGCGATGCAATTTATGCACGCTAATACTTGTTGCTTATTCTTCAACTCACTATTAGAACGGTCGAATAAAATTGTATAATAAGTCCCAATCTCTGATTAACTCTTTCCAAACAGTCAATCCTGATGATGAGTCTCGAAAATCATTTATCTGCTTTCATGTTGACAAAGCGGTTTTCACAATTTCGCCATAGCCAACAGCCAAGTCACTGTGATTATTGAGGTACGGTTACTGGATGTAATGGAGAATACAATTTTTGTACAAATCACAGGTCTTTAGGTAAATGTTACAATTTTTCAAAAAGACGATTTTGAAGTATCCTCGGGTATTTAGATGTGGAGTAGAGACGCAGTATCCACCGACTTTTAACACACAGGATAGCATTTACCGGTCGATACGAGGTCTCAAAGAAATCATGGAGCTTAAGCCGACGGTTTTCTATTATGATGCAAACAATTTTATCAAACATTTTATTTGGAATCGACAACAAACAAAAATAATGACTGCAGTATATACATGAGCGCTCTTAGGTCACCGTTACTAAATATTCTTGAAATCTAATACAGATAGATCGTGAATATCCGCCATCTTAGTTTATGTGTGAATCGCAGTCCACTTCTTTCAGTTTATATGCTTTATTAGAACGCAATGTTATTATTTGTCAATTCCTTTCACATTTATTTTGAGGTGTCGTCCCATTTGCGGTAAGGTCCATATACGGGCTGTCCCGTTTGCGGTCAACCCAGATACAATTTCCCCCTGGAACCAGAGGATTATAAAATAAATCGAAGTTTGGTATACGGAAGTCCACTCGATAAATAACACAACCATTTTTAGAAACAGTATACCTGAGTGTCAACCACGCTGTGGTAGGATGGGATACAAAGTGTTATTTGGCTGAGACATCAAGGAAAACAAGAGTTCACTGCGAACCTCGGTCTATAGTTTAAGTAATCTACCCAGTAATTCACATAAAAAAACGTAAATTATGATGGTTCGGGCTTCTGCCACACCCTTCAGATGACTGGAGCCGGGGTTCACTGGAGATGCATTACTTACAACTGCATGCCTGGACCTAGTTCCCAGGATGATGGTCGATAGTTCCAATGGGAACAGAGGATATAATTCAAAACCATAGAGTGAAGAATGGATCCCCGTAGGAAACCCACAGGTAGCCTCCACCTATTGTACTCAAAGTTTCAACCTCTGATAATTCGTCTCCCATGTCGTTTTGCAATCAGCATTATTGTAGATTTGTTTTAGTAACTATAAATGAGAACCATCTCATTAAATAGCAGAGGAAGTTTTGGAAAGCGGAAATGTAATAGGGAGAGAAAGATAACCAAGGAGTAACTAGGATCCACCTAAAGAATCCTGCATCAGGTAGGTCTCTCTTGGTACTTGTCCCACGCCCTGCCGATAACGTGAAATCAGGATAAGAATGTCTGTTACTAATTCATTCTGCTTAACATCGAATCTCGCCTTGCCGTAAATATTTACAACGTTTCGTCTATGAATTTGACTTTTTTATTTTTTTAAAAAACGATGAATTTTAATTGCAAATTTGCTCAATGCACAATATATTTAACTTTTGTTATGAAATAAAATCCAAATTAAAAATTTAGTTGGAATAGTAACTAAATATAGGCCTTGACATGACCATATGAAAAGCATATTGCTAGGAGACAGAATGCGAATGCACCAACAAAATTGTTGTATAATAGCATCAATGCAATCGGTGGTCAGTACCTTAGTCATAGGAAAGTGGGGCACTAAGCGTAAATAAAATTATGAGATTGATAGGTGTTTAACTACTAAGTTTCCGAATCATTACTATGGATACGATCAGAAAGGAAGCAAAAAGTAATCGAATTATCTAAAGTTTACTCCATCACTCTACAGTAAAAATATACTACCATAGAAAACGATTCTAAAATTTCGCAAGTAGGAGTGTGAAGAAGACTGAATAAAATCACTCATAGTCACGATCTCTGGGAGAAAAAGAAGCGTCGGCCTCCAGAGACCACGTAACGACTGTCTGGGATTTTGTATCATATCTGCAGCCAGCAGACGGGCAGAAACTCGTCTTACAGAAGAATCATAAAACTTGCAAGTTGAAGCTTTACGATTTGCAAGCCGATTCAAGGGGCCAATGTGAAATGTTGCCCTCCTAGCTGAAAGCTGCGCCACAGATAAGTTTTACGATCAGAAAATTTAGTGTCACCTCTCAACAATGCTAGGATTCCCGAAAAGATCTCCGATCTCAGTTACTATTCTAATTAATAATTACAATTATTTTTTAATTATTATTAATTATAGAATAAATTGATATATGATCACTAGGCATTTGATGTATTATTACTTGAGAGGAAATACCATCAGTACTCAGTCTAACCTTAAAAACCACTCTTAAAAGGAAATACTATTTAACCATTTATAGTATAAATATTGATTTCATGTACAAGCTAATGAACCCTGGTATAGAAAACTGGGGGAATAGTTGGAAACTGATTGCTATGCCTAAAAATGAAGTGCTTCAAATAATTATATATGTACCAACGAAATTATTTTCAATTTTCTAATAAATCATGTAGTTTAGGAAGATACGAATTTACGAAGGTAAATTACGCTCAAGGTAATAATTTACAGACTAAAAGCGATACCGAAATAAGACATATAACCCTCATCATTTTATAATACCGAACTTCCAAAAAAATATATTTAACAAACTGTTACAACATAACAATATTTCGAAATTTCATTTAGTATCTACTGTAGCAATCACGTTAATCAGTTTTCATTAGGTTTAGAATACTATTCTGCCTCGCACTTGAGGAAAATTTTCACATTCTGAAAAATAAAGTTCTCAGCACTGCTTTCCAGCAACACGCTGCATAAATAGGTTATTGGCATTCAAATTAAGTGAGATCTAGCGGTGCTTTAGATTTGAATACTGCACTTCCAGGACGGAAGACATGGAACTAGATATAAGGCTTCGTTTTTTATATGTCCTTCAAACTTGAGAAGAGATATGCATTATTTTTTATACCATAATTTGTTTCATAACGTCATTCTATCCCGAAACGTTTTTTTCCAGTTCTCACTTACTGTTTTGACTAAGTTCTCTGTGAAAAATTTAAGAGTACTAAGAATTATCATTACTGCAATATTTCCATTTATCAATATGTTTGGAAAAAAATATTTTTCTTATTCTATCTAACTACAAGTTTCATTACATAGAGCTATCAAAACGTATTTCACAAATAGTGTTAAAGATATATTAATTATTAGCTGCCCGAACTATTAAAGGTGTTATAAATGACTTGACTTCCCCAATCAATGCTGTTTAAGAAAATTCTTGGTAACGAGAACATCCTGAAGAAGCAATTTTCGGCTGTGAATGTTACAACTTAATAGGGATGCATCGCGGAGGGTGTTAACCTCTAAGGGAAATGATCCGTAGTTGAGCTATAGTGCTGTTGTAAGGATCCGGACATTTTAGTAGCGATCGTATTTAGTTAATTATTTGTGTGAGTGAGAAATATAGATAGATAGAGAGATAGGGAAAGAGAGAGACTGTGTGTGTGTGTGTGTGTGTCGGCAGAAATCTTCTTGTGGATGGAATTTAAACTGTCGTCCACCATCATTCAATGCGTCAGACAGGAACAATAAATTCCTTAATTAAAAATCTCCTATTAACCATTCACAAAAGTCATCACAATTTTTATTCGAAAGTTGAAAGTAACATTAAAAGAATGTGTTTTTTTTGGAGGCAGGTTCCATTCGATAATCTACGCGGTGAGCACTCCCATATATTAGCATACGAAGGGAATTTGAAAGGGGGGGGGATGCGGAAGGATAGAGCAAGAATGCCAAGAGATCCTGTAGTTTGAGGATCCTACCAATCATTTGCCTAAAAGGGATGGAGGGAAAACCCTAGAAAACCTGCTTCATGTACGTCTGGCGTTAAATAAACTCAAACGCCTTTCCTGTGACAGGAGTGCGATTTTCTGAGGAGGCACAACATTCCCTTCTCCATGCTTTGACCAGTTTAGGAGGTATTTGGCCTAATGGGACAGCGGACAACTCTTACCGTATACCCTAGGTCTGCGACCACGGAACATATACCTCTCAAAACTGACTGATGTTTCTTGGATTGTAGGAACCTTAGTTCAAAACCAGAGAGAGAGAATAAGACACCATCTATGTATCTCCTGGGAGCTAAGATCAGCTCTTACAGGATTCCTTCATGGAATGGAGCTTTCCACGGCCTCCGGAGATATTAATCTCTTCACCAGATATGTTCGGTAGGGGCAAAATCTTTTTTCAATGTTAAACTTACGATTTTGGAATAAAAATTGTCCTAATAAATTTACCTGTCTCTTCGACGTTTAATTGAATAAAATTAAACTGGAATGAAAAAAATTGGCTTTTGAGTTTTGTCTACTGACAAGTGCAGTTGTGTCGCTCTAGGCTCTTCTTCATACCTGAGGAAAGGGTTAAATTCCAAGAAACGTTGTGTGGTATTTATATTATCACTTATTTTGTCTGAATTGACTATCTTTCTAATTAAAAATTATTCTAATTTCAAATAGTTTCAATTTCAGAGTGTACTTGTCCTATCTTCCATATAAATACTTAAAGCTTCACTAGACCAATATTATTGACAATTTATATCTCAATTCCTTTGTTTGCGATACAAGCAATGCTTGATAGGAAGACCATTACAAGTCAGACTTTATGCAGCTGAAAAACCGCGACCAACATTACTATGTTTCAATTTTGAATTTTTTTAAACTATTTTTTTAAGATATATCAATCGTAAAAATTCATTGTTTATTTCTTTCACAATTTTCATAGTTTATTCAAGTAAAATAATGCATTAAAATGTAAATATGTTCTTTTAAAGTGTGTCAAATTACAGTTAAAGTTATATTTTTTGAAAAAAATATTAAATAGTTCCTTAAATCAAGATTAATTAATATTAAGATCATTTTGTTTCTTTTTTCAATACGTCAGTTTATTTTCAAATATAGAGATTCATCAGTGGTTACGGCGGCGACAATTTGGCAGAGGGAAAAGAGTATTACACCCGCCAGGTACACCGATTATATATATATATATATATATATATATATATATATATAAAATGTTCTTCAACCTATATATATTGTAACGACCCTACGTTTTCCGCTGCTGCCTACGCTTGCATCAAACGGCAGAGAAAATTTTATAAGGGGAATACTGAATTTAAAAAATAACCAACTTTGTAATATTTATTGCCGGTGATAACCTCTAAACTTACAATATCCCCCAGAATATCTCATAAAGTCAAAATCGGTCTTTGCATTAACAATAAAAACTTATAACTAACAATTGCAAATTAATTAAACCAATTAAATTAACTTAAATGCCTTTGATATTTAAAAAAAGATCCAAAAACAAGCATGGAACCAAAATGAAATTTAAATTTAATAAATAATTAAATTAAATAAAAACAAACATTTAAAATCAAGAACACTTCCATGTAAGATTCAAATAAACAATTAATTGCAAATTCAAGATTCAATAGAAAATTGATCTTTAAATTAATATTGAAAATCCAAAGAAAACCATTTTTAATGTGAGTTGATTAATGAAATTTAATTAATTTACATTTAAAGAATGATGAACTTCAACAAGGTATATAAATATTAACGTCAAAAAATTTAAAAATCTTTCCTTTAATTCGACCAAGGAAATTTGCAATAAACAAAAGAAATCCCTTAATATTTCGGAATTAACAAATTTTAATTTTAATCAATGTAAAAAAAAAATTGAGTCGTTACATTGAAGTCTGATTTTCTTTTAAATTATGTGAACTTAACCTCACGATAAGTAAATTTTAAAGTTATTAAAAGTTATTTCACAGGAAACAAATTGAATTTTGATTCAATAATCGTAATAACAATTTATTAAATGTCTTTTGATTTCAATAACAACGATTTAATCGTTCATTATTCGTTGTATTATTTGAGAAAATTTATAACTGAGACTAGAAAAATTGCCAATGCTCAATAGTATTTATCGTGAATTAACCACACACGTCTCCACTGTAGCATCTCAGCTGATGAGTAGAGGAAGAGAGGGGAAATGAGCCTTACGTCTCCCGCACGTTGACAAATGACGAACGTCGGCTCAGTCCAGCAGATGATTTGGCCCGACCACGAACTCTGGATTCCGCTTACACAAATCGCGATACTGAGCGACGTGAACTGTGCACCGTAGGAAACTCCCCAAATTGTAAAAATTTGGAGCTTTTATATTGCACTTGAATTTTTGGAAGTCCTGATCCAAACTCTACAACAGTTCTTACAATTGGCATCCGCAGGCCTGCCTTGTGCCGTCACGAAGCAACAACACAAATTTTATATTATTTCTCCCCTAAATTCACCAGTTTCTCCAAACTCACTTAACTGATTTTCGCGATGTGTTTTTCATTATTTTTTTTATTATTATTTTGTCCGTCAGCTGGCAATTCCGTCATCTTACAACTGAAAAATTAAATAGATTTACTAAGAATTTTGAATTAAATTTAGATAATTAAAATTAATCTAATAACAATAATCAAATTAAACAAAATCATCTGTTTTTACATCCTTGAAGCTCTCATACTTTGAAGAAAATATTTAAACACAAAAATAATTTGATTCATGTGGCGAATTTTGCATGTCCATCCCAATATATATATATATATATATATATATATATATATATATATATATATATATATATCTGACTATGTGTGCGAGAACCTGATAAAAGAGAATCTAGACCCAGGATGGAACTTTACGACTAGCAGTTTCTTACGGAGATGTTTTGCCAATAAGCGGCATCACGGCCCTCATCATGGGACGCTGATTGGCGCTTTTCGATGCTACGTGACGGCCGTTCGGGACTTATTGGAGTCGGAAGCGTGTCACAAACGTTCAAGGTTCTCTACAAAAAAAATTCTAGTGAGCACTTATAAAGACAGTTTTTATCTTAATTTTATACATCGCTTCGTTATTACGAAACAACATAATTCTTTTATGCAATTTATCACGGTAAATACAGAGATTATATAACATTTTCCAGCTTTTCTTCGGTCCTGGTTTAAAAAAAACACAGAAATTTCCAAAGGCTTAATGTGCAGCATATTTCATTTTTATATTCACGTAAACCTGAATTTTAACAGCCTCTCGTGGTGAGACAAAGTGTGTACTGTCTGGAAGTATATTCCATAACTATTCTAATATAATTTTGCTGCAAATATTTGTATATTTAGACCCATTACGTAAAGAATGAAGGGAAATAGAATAAAGTCAGGAAAGATAAACAGTTCATAATTATATTAGAAAATTTAGTTAAAACTAATTTCTCAAGAGTCATTTATAAGTAACGCTTCTAATTGGAATAGAAAGTATCAGTTTTTATAGTATTTTTTTCCATTTTGGTTATTCTTATTTTTTCTGAAACGGAGTTTCTTTCAATTTATGTATTTATCAATTTTTCATAGTAATTTATTAACTTAATATGCATAAAACATAGATATTTCTCACAAGCTTCTGTACTATATGTATTACATGTCGTACTAAGAAAAAAATCTTCTTAACGTTTCAGGGGTGGAAAATTTGGACTCTACAGCGGATCTAACCCTGGACCATCCCTTTGTACGAGTCTTTGTGAGAGAACATCTAGAGAAATTTTATGAATTTCAATGACCCCGAAAAATATTTATTCGACGCAAATATCGCTCGGTTAACAATTTTGAAATTTTCTACCCCCGCCCATCACCGCCCACCCCCGCGCGTTACCCAGGTTGTCATAAAAAACCCAGCGACATCCATAACCCCGGATTTGACTTCAATGTCGATTGTTTTTACGTTATTTTTATGAAACGCCTCACCACCCCACCCCTAAGCGTGCTCTTCTCCCGTGCCGAACGTTTTAGCATATTTCAAAATTTCCTCCCCCGTCCACACCCGCTCCTGGGTGTGGTAGGCGTGTCTCACACTGTTTGTTTCCAGTTCGCAATGAACACGTGTACGAAATTTGGTGAAATTTGCTCTAACGGTGTCGATTTGCATCAGGAACATACTAACAAACAAAGAAATATACAAACAACTAATCTTTATTTATTAGATAATAAATTATATTATATCTATCATACACTGTTAGTCTAAAATTATTATAGATGAGATATTCACTTGTTCATTTTGTTGTTAAGTAACGTCCTATTCATCAACAAATCGAATTAAAAAATTGATCCGTCAGTTTGACTCAATTCGTCACGTACATGGTTTGAAAATATTAATGAAAATTCATGAACATTCTATGCATTTATGAGATAGCATTAAACATTCTTAAAATGACGAAATATATGGAAAACGTTTGTTATGGAAGCAATTTAAATGTTTGTATAATCCCTCCAAATACTTTTAGCAAATGTTTTATCACGGGTAATTATAATTAATCTTTTAGCGCAGTGGAACGTAATTTAATTCTTCTACCCAACATACGAGTAATTTTATTTCAGTAACTTATTGTAGTAATGGCTTAAAAGTATCGTACAGCTGCCATGTCAATATCAAAGACGTGATCCATTTTAACCAGCACTTTTGTAAGTAATCATATCGATTTTCCGGTGTAAGTCTTGTATTTTATTTATTTATTGGTTTTTAGTCACGTCAACATATTAGCCAAAGTCCTGTATTGAATGAACCTTATTTATTTGCAAAACGTGCTGTTTGAATAGCAAAAATACGAGGAAAACGGAAATAAGACTATAGCCAAATACACTACTAAAGATTTCTGTAGTGATATAAAAGCAATCACAGAATTACTAGCTTTTATATCCAGTGCCCAAATTTCTCACCAAATCCAAGAAATACTGAATGTAATCACAATCTTCACCATAGAAATAAATACATGACCGCGCCATGTAACGAATGTAGAAGGTCGCCATTAACACTTAGGTTGACTCGACCGTAAAATAAAAATAGTAAAAAAATATTATTTTGCGTTTATATATCAGTATGATATAAATTAAAATAAATAAATAAGTAAATAGATTAATGTGGAAATCTGTTAAGATACTTTTTTCCGGCGATTTAAGCCGAATAATTTAAAGCCTTTCCTTTGAAATATATATTTCATTACGTTTTTATGAAGGGTGTATTTTTACAAGGTATTCACGTTGAGATTCACTCAAAATGGGAGGACTAAGTGCTGTACCGCATGTCGCGTATCCTTGCATCTCAATGAAGTAGAGAGGAGTACTCTATAGGAGTACTGCTATGGCGCTCGCATATATACGGTTGCATTAACTTAACAAGGTAGTTCATCAAGCGGCGCTCACACTTCATCTTGACCCGATTCACATCCTTATAATTCATACGTTGTTAATAACTGAGCACTAGCTGAGACTGCCTCTGACTGACACTGAGTGAAAATTTATTCAACCTTTTTTGATCATAATAGAATAATCGTGTTTGCAAGAAATGAAATACGACTATGGAATAATGAACTAAAATGATGATATAAAATGTAAGTAAAATTTTTCCAAAGGTAATTTATTTTTAGTTTGATATTAATATTAAAAATTATTAGTTTTAACTCCGTAAATATTTAAAATAATGTAATGAAATTTCGTGAGTTTTCCGTCCACTATGTACACATATGTTTAAATATTTTCCTAAATGTACGGTAAACAAATAACTAAAAGTAACTTGATTCCTAATCTAAACGTACGGGAAATTCGAATGTCAAATTTCACATGACAATATTTTAACCCCTGTAATTTTAACGTTTAATAATTAAGAAATCCAGATATTTTTTCTTACCTATTAACCATTGATTTAGACTGATTCAGTATCATTCATCTTATGAGGAATAAGACAAGTCAAAGCATCATCACCACAATGTAAATATATCATTGACGAAAGAAAGACCATACGCATAAATAAAAACAACGAAAATAGCATTTAAAATTTTATATTTAAATAAATAAAGAAAATGGAAAATTTGAAAAAGAGAAAAAAGAAAATACTTAAGTGATTAAGAACGAGGAGAAAAAATACTTACGTTACTGTAAAGAGCTTCAAAATAATCACGTCTATGAGAAAGAGAAACTTGAAAATAATGAGAAATTTTAATTTTAATTTAATATGTTACTACTGTTATTAATTGGTTATTATAAACACATGTACATGTAATAAAATTTGTAGTTATAGTAAATTGATCTCCAAACCCATGACCATTGCAAATTCTGAAATTAAATAGCGACGTTTTATTTCAATCAAATAAGATACTTTTCTTAATACTTCATCTAGGAAGTGGTCTGAATCTATATTTTTAGGGCATGTTCGTTAACGATCCCTTGGTTCTCAGCAAAGGCAACAGTGCTTCATTCTGGAGACTCCTCGACGATTTAAGTCGACAACTTCATTATTAATTACAAGTCTTCCTCTAATCGTTGGAAACTGTATTTAAGTTCAAATGTCCCAAAGAAATAAGACACTAAATTAGCATTATAGGAATCACAATATAAATGTAAAATTTTGCCTTGAAACGCGAAACTTATGTAATAAAACATGTCCTTAATTCTAAAACATGAATGATTCAATAAGCGACGATCCGAACCAACCACATCAAATTTGCAGTATTATTTTCCATAATTATAGAAACGTATGTTTCAAGGGTAGAAATATAAACTTCTGCGACTTGTTTTCTAGCCTGGCAAAAACTGCGTTGTGGTAATAGTTTATTTTTGTTTGTTATTAATAAGATTATAATGATCAGTCCTAGTAGCGTGTTGGTCCACCATCGCAAAGCAATACAGCATGGATCCGTTAAGTTTTTGGTAAGTTTCCGGAGGTATACGGTACAGGTCACGCAATTCCCTTAAATTACGGACTGGTGGTTTGTGGGTACGTAATTAGCGCCATAAATGCCTTCCGTCGTGTTGGGAATTTGGTGGCCAATCCATCAACGTGAGTTCATGATCGTATACCTTAAACCACCGTAGCACGATTCTGGACTTGACACTTATCCTACGAGATGATGATGTCGTCGTCGTCGCGGAAGACATCATATATGAAAAAGATATTCAACAACGTGCTCTGAAAGCTGTGATCCGAAGCAGTTTCTGCACCAGCTTTAAACTCTACCGACTGATCTGCTCAGATAAAATATAATATATATAATATTGCAATATATAAAATACAGAAAGGGTAAGCCTGCGACCTGCACGTCCAACATCTTGGAGTCTATTCGTGGTTTGACCGTCCTTTAACCACTTTCCATAGATGATCACTTATGCTAATGAATTTCCACATTTGTGGCACACACTGCCGCTAAAAATCTTTCCTCATTCGTCTATTCGCTTTTATACTTTCGTTAGCGCTCCACATGCTCGGAAAGTCAACCCATTTATATTAGTATTTATTATAAAGAAAAAAATACTATTTACTTCATTTCAAGAACCAAGATTCTTCTCAAACATTTCTGCAGGTCGATATAGATTGGTTTAAGAATAAAACTTTCCCTACGTATTTTTTGTAGTTTCATTTGAAGTTAAATTTATGATTAATTATACCATTATGTTCTATAAAAATTCAATAACAAAATATGTTATTTATCTGCTTCTGTATAGTTTATATTAAATTAACAGCCTGAAACAGACAGTATTTAAAATATAACTGATCTAATGAAAAAAAATTAGTATTCTGCAACATCTTCCACTAGCTTTGCTAAAGATTGACAGTTGTGCGGTTATTGGCGGATTTAGTTTGATGATGGAGACATTAAAGTCTTAAAATTCTAACGAACTTGGGGTTTCCACATGAAGGGAGACGCTGATGACACAAACACGTGATCACAAATGGACTTCGTATACAGCTTACTCAAACAGTAAAATATACTACAATTTTTCGACAACTCTATTTGTTCATGTTATGCGTTCTGATTGGTGGATTCAAGATCAAATCTACAGCAAAGTACCTTATAATTTTAATCAGAATGTAATGTATTATTATTTCGCATTCAGGTTGTTTTACTTCAACATATATTTTATGATGGATACATTAATACCATTACCATATAAAATTAACCAGGAATAATATGTACGAAATCCGATAAAATTCCTGGGTAGTGGGTAATTAGTTCTAATTAATAACACAATTACGGATGAGTCGAATAAAAACTAGAACGAACATACAATTTAAATCATATTTATTTACATTGTTATTTCTCTGATACTCACTTTATAGGAGGAAGTTTCACATAGCGTATGAATACGCAGTGCCGTTATTTTTCGAACATGAATATTATACTTCTACCCAAAAAGTTGAACTATAGAAACGGAAGTTTAATTTGTGTTTTTATGCCGTGACTAACACCCGCTACTGTCTATTTTCGTATTGTGTTATTAATCTTTACTAAAGAATTATATTTATTAAGTCCATTCTCTGCAATGTAATTTCCACAATCGGTATACATTCACAGATTACAAATTGTGAGTAGTGTTTTCTGAAAGTAATCCAAGTTTAGTAAACATAAATCATCAATTTCAATTCCATATCCTCAACGATATAAAGTGCTCTGAATTGAAATCAGTTATTAAATTACGTTAAGTAGTTAAATTTATTACTGGTAAAATCCCGTTTAACAAACCAATATGTCCCGTAGGGCGATTGAAAGCAATCGTGGCTCACTAAAGGCAATTGTAAGTAACGATAGGCAAAGCGGGAATCCGTTTCCGAGAAAACTCCGACAGAAATCATGCAAGATGCAAGAAAATCCTTGAGTAATTAAATCACCGCCCTTAGTGTGCTTTTTACGATTCCCCTGTTTGTGGACAAATGTATTCAGCCAGACTGCTTTATAAATGAGACAGGCGTAAATGCTTGCTGACAACTTCGTATCATTATCTGCAAAAGTTGCAGCGGAAACCGGATCCAAGTTTTCACCATAATTAACAGAAGCTCGCTTCCATGTCGCATTTGTTTCACCGCGTCTTTCTCTTCGGCGTTCACGCCGTCCCCTGAGGCTTGGGTCGTTTGTTAACAAACACCTCTCAGAAGACGGAAGAGAGCTGGAGATTTATGTTAAGTGTAATTTATGGCACAGGTCCTGAGGAATTGGAGTGAACGAGGGGAGAACGAAGGAAAGGAGAGCGAGTCGCAGCAAAAAGTCAAGAATCGATAATGAAGTAAAACTCGGCGGTTATTAAAATTCAAGGCGAAAACAAGACATTCAATAGCCTTAGCCTAAGAGCTTTGGAATAAATCAGTCATACGGTTGGAAGATAAACGACGTTATAAAACAATACGATAATAAACTCTCAGTATTTAATCTAAACTTCTTCTATGTGCAACAGTTTAAATTCCACATCAGTTTCAGAAATAAATATATTATCCATGCATATTTTTCATATCTAAACGTCACATACATCTACGGTGCATCTGTTTAGAATTCAGAAATAATCGTCAATGTCTATGACTTGGATTCTTGAAAGTTGACAATAAAATGAATGTATTTTGAAAGAAAAATTATTGAAAAATGTGAATATCATCCTAAGGTATTTCTTAGGCATATTAATTAGCCAAATAAGAGATAAAAATAAGTGCTAAATAAAAACCACACAACGTTTCTTGAGTTATTGTCCCTTTCGTCAGGTTATTCAAGCAAAGGAAGAGACGTACGAACGACACGCTGTGTAGACTGACGAAGTCAAAAGCGAAACTAAAACGAATGTAACGCAGCGACAATGGTAAAGCAGGTAGGGGTTAGCGTAACAATAACCATGCTGAATGTCTTTTTTCTTTAGTACGACTAACCCGTCAAGCACTCGTTAACTATAACTGGAATCGTAGAACATCTATTTCTCTCCATTCTCGTAAATTATTGATGAACAACGTTCATGATCTTGAATGATCGTGATAATTTGGAAGTTCACTGTGTTTCCAGATTTTTTAAACGAATTTGTCACCTAAAATAATCATAATAAATGAATATAACATTATTTGTCACATGAAGTGATCACGCTACCATAAAGTTCATAATGCAATATAGGAATAAACGAGAACGTTTCAAGACAGACACGCACTAGGGATGGTCGTTCTGGTCTTCTCTTGCTTGTATTCCTGTACTTAGTTTAATTAATTCTTGTTTAAACGAATTTGTCACCTAAAATAATCATAATAAATGAATATAACATTATTTGTCACATGAAGTGATCACGCTACCATAAAGTTCATAATGCAATATAGGAATAAACGAGAACGTTTCAAGACAGCCACGCACTAGGGATGGTCGTTCTGGTCTTCTCTTGCTTGTATTCCTGTACTTAGTTTAATTAATTCTTGTTTAAACCAACGTGAGTTTCACAAGGTTTGAACCCGCTTCTTCTGAAAGCGTCATGCTATTTTGACGCCGAACTCCACTTCCTAATTTTTACCATTGATCTTTCCTATTTATTCTTCCAATTTTATCGATTTCAGTTAATATCTCGTACCAATCCGGCCTGGTGCCTTCGGTCATGACGAGCGTAAATATTACAGACTTTTTCTGTTTACACATTATAGTTATCATAACGCTATTCATGTTTTAGTGTGTAGGTCAAACATGAATTTAATTTACATAATTTTTCATCTTTATTTTATTGTAATAGTTTAGAAGAACCCATTTTATTTCAACATAGTTAGAAAAATAATATAGTGCAATTGAAAGAAATACAACATTAACGTTATGATTTACTCATAGTACATTTAACATTAAATCAATATATTTGTGACTTTCCCTAGAGTGAAACTAAGTATGATTATAAAAATCAAACATTTATTATGATTGTCCAATGTCTCCAGAAATACATATCAGTTCCAGATACAAACAGAATATTTTAAATCTTTTAAAAATGCAACCCCATTTTTATTGCACACTAGCTGGGTACCCGGCGTTCCCCAGGCTGTCATATAACCATAACCCAAGATTTGACTCCAATTCGTTTGATTTTGCATTATTTTTATGTAAAGCACCTCGACCCCTATCCTTTAAATGTGCTCACCTCCCATGCCGAAAGGGGTTGTACTCATTGACCCCGAAAAAGTTCTTTCGAAGAATATATCGGTCGTTTTAACATGTTCGAAAAATATCCCCCCGTCTACCCCCTCTACTGTGGGTTAAACATAATTAAACTCAGCGACATCTATAATCCCGGAATTGACTCGAATCTTGGTTGTTTTTGCGTTACTGTTAAGTAAGGCCCCTCCACCCCCTATCCATAAGCGTGCTCCCCTCCCTTGCCGAAAGGGGTAGAAATTATACACAAACAATATCGTTAGAAATACTATTAATGTCATTGACCCCGACAAATATTTATTCCACGCAAATATAGACCGTTTAAATAATCTGAAAATGTTCACCCCTGAATACCATTTGGGAGTTCATCGGTAATTTGAATGTCATAATTAAACTCAGTGACATGTAATGCCACTTCACCCCAAACCTTAAGGGGGCTCCACTTTCAAGCCCGTCAGAGGTTGATATTATACTCAGAGAACATGTAGAGAACTTTTATGAATGTCAATGAGCCCGTAATATAATTACTGGACGCAAAAATCGTGCGGTTAACATGTTTGAAAATTTCTACCCCCATCCACCATCGCCCAGCCTCTCCAACCTCCGCTCACCAACGCCCGTCGGCCCTATTGACATAAATATAATCAGCGACATCCGTAATCCCGATTTATCTAGAATATCGGTTTTTTTCGCGTTATTTTCTTTTAACGCCCCTCCACCCCTACCCCTTCCATACCGAAAAGGGTTGAAATTATACACAAACAACATCCGTACAAATACTATCAATCTAATGAAAATATTACACGTAAATATCGACCGTTTTTGCATGTTTGAATATTTCTACCCCTGTTCATCACCACTCCTTGGGGACGGAAACGTGACTCAACCCAACAGAGTTTGTTTCCTGGTCTCAGAGACCACGTGTACGGAATTTGGTGAAATGTGCTTCACGGGTGTAGATTTGTATGCGGAACTTACATACATACTAACTAACAAACATACATACAAACACTCTGTTTTATTTATTAGAAGAAGATTTTACATAATATTAAATTTTTTTCACCTGAGACTTTTTTTGATTCGGAAATTTGGCGCAGTAAATAAAAATGGGTAAAAAACATTGAAAATGGATATATATCGAATAATGTACAACAGGTCAGGAAAATAAATGGAGATGTGCTACATATTTTATATTGCTACGTAATGTCTGCGGAATTGACGGCTCTCCGCTCCCATTGTCCGTTATATATAAGCTATTATCAGGTCAATACAGCCAATATTTAATTTAATTAAAATTTTTTTCTCTCGGTTCAAAAGTAGTGCTGTGTGTCGTAAAAAACAATACCGTTTTCACCTTTCAGTACATACACGTCATTTCTCTGTTACCCTAAGGTTGTGAGAACTTGTATAAAGTTCCTGAAAGCTGTCTGGTACGGCGAACGGCCGCCTGAGGGTACTTTACACATCCTTTGTGAACTAGTACGTCAAGCAAATTTATGATAGGTCGTGGCGTTTAGGTTTTACAAGTATTTTCCGACGTTGTGCGTTACGTGACTTGTGAAATTGTTGATGACGGGTTCCACAGAGCACCGTGCCTATATAAAGTTTTGTTTCGAAATTGACAAAACCGCTGCTGATATAATAGATGCTTAGGGTGGCATCTTGAGACAATGATTTACATCACAAAGAAACGCACTACTTGTTTATACGTTTTAAATATGGTAAGTCTTCAGTTCGCTTTGATCCCAGACGGCCGTCTAACCAACATGAAGCCTGAGAATGTCGCTGCTGTTCAAATACGATTCTGGAAGAAAGCCCACTACAACTGCAATATTGTGAGGCTATCGTACGAGATGTAACAGGGGATTTTCTCAGACGATCTGAGCATGAGGCGGATAGCAACCAAATATATTGTTCATCCTCCAGTTCTTTGTGAGGAACAACGAAATAACAGTAATAATTCAAAATTGAACATTAATCCACCAGTTTTCCAAATGCGGTGTTATTAGTATAATATATAACTCACATAATAATTTAAATGTTGTTAAAAATACTAAAAATGTTTTACAAAATTAGGAAAACATAATGCAATTTACAAAATTGACTGTTAGGATTGTAAAGCCTGTTTTATCGGTCAGACAAATCGAAAGCGTCAAACTAAACTTCAAGATCATTTTCCTAATTTAAGCAACCTTTAGATAAACAATCTGTTGAAACAAAATATGTAAACATAAATAATCATAAAATTGATTGGATTAATTTAAAAAATTTAGATGTTTAAAGCAATTATTATCCTCAATTGATAAGAGAAATATAAAGAAAAATAAGTAAAAAACATATATACAAAATTTAAATTCTATTTATAATTCTGTGTTATGATTCCAAATAATTCTTTAAATTTTGAATGTTCATTTCTTGTGTTTAAATTTTTAGTTACAACAATGTAAGCTTTCAACAGCTTTTCATTGGAAATATTTATCTTATTTAGACTTTGAAAGATAATGAAGGTTGTATAATTTTCTTTGTTAAATTGCTTTATTGAAATTTAAAATTAAATTGAATATTTACGTCGTGCTTAACAAACGACATTCGGTTGGAAACCAGAGAACAGTTCCAGCTGCTTATATACCGGGAAACCTACGGAAATTAATAAGTAAACATATTAATTTACGTATTTGTAAGGTATTCAATTTTTTTATTGTTTTTTTATTATATTTCTTAATTAATTTTTAGAAGCATTTAAGAGGTCCCTAAATAAATGGATGAAACGTTATGTACTTCTGTATATTGTAAATTTAAATGTTCATAAATAAAGTCTGACTTTCGGACTATTTCTAAGTATATGAAATAGTCGTTTTCATCCGCCATGTTCACCCGACCTCGCCTTTTAAGTCATTTCGTATAGTGAGGGATGAAAAATAATTTAAACTTATTAATATTATAATTGATTAAACCATTATTTTAATACCGACATTAATAATTTTTTTTCAATGTAAATTACAGTGTTATAATTTAAACGGTTAAAGAGTTGACACAGGTGAAGACATTCAAATGGATCAGTGGTGTCACAGAATAGGCACATGAAAAAGAATTTCAGATAATGTTAATACTGGGAGCATGGTATAAACTTCCAATGAGATTGTATTGAATATGGTTGCGGTTAATAAGAACAAAGTGTTGAGATATTTTATTTTATTTATATATTCCTGGTAGTTTGGGATAGCACATAGAATGAGATTTAACTGGTAATTTTAAGCAATATAATGAACATTATGATAGTATTCATATCTGTTATAGAATAGTTGTATTTAGGTTTGAAAAATAATTTTCATTTCAACATTAGACTTCTATTTACGGTATAAATCCGAATACAATAAGCTTCTTGTTACGTTGTCATGTGCGAACTGGATGCTTGTCGGTGATCAAACATTGTAAAAATACATGCATGTTCGTAGCGATCATCCATCTCACGCCATCCATCATTGCCTCAGGCTGGAAGGCAGGCGCGGTTTAGATTCTATCGCTCTTCCCCAGCGCCATCGGAATACACACCGCTATTGGAAATACCTGCTGAATTTCTAGAGCAGTACCAGATATTTGATGACACAGATGGCTATTTTATTAAGTATATTACTACACTTAGAGTACTATTATCAATAAAAATATTCGGCTACTAAATTATTTACCATTAATTTGTGAGCTCGAATGTAACTATCTAACAAATTTCCTACTCTACAATGACAGTGATATTCTGTTGTTCATTTGACTAAATTTTGTTTCAAAATACAATTTATGGGTCATATTATTTTTTTAGAAACACCTGAGGGCCATGCATATTGTGGCCTCTTCCCTTTAGAAAGAGATAGAAATGGGGCATGTGGATGACAAACTAACTCTAAGCGACAAAATTATTTAAACAATGAAACTCTATTATTGACAAATTTTTTATAAAATGTATATAAATTACAGCGTGTTACACTGCACATAAGAGTTTTTTTTTGTATAGTCTGGACCACCAAATTATTACATACCCATTAATTTATTTTGGACATAGTATGAAAAATGAGACCTTCTAGAAACGCCTTTGGAGGAAGAATTGTCTCATTTCGTGTCTCGTTGATTAAAGGAGGACGAAAAATTACACCAAGCACGTAACACAATATTTCATACAAATATATATAATATTCTTCTTAATATTAAGTACCACTAAAGCTTAAAATTAACGTCATTAGTTCATAATTTCTCTTTAAGAACTGCAATATTGAACATTCAAACTGAGGTCTGACAGGTTGCCACATTGCGCGCACAGAGAGTTAGTACATTATACACAGCAGTATAATACATCTAAGTCTTTAGGTGTCCCCAAAGATAAAAGTCCAGACGGCTTAAGTTTAGGTTTCCTCATGTAACAATTGGAACCAGATCTCGCATTTTAGTCCAAATAAGAATGCATGTCGTCATTCGCTAACATAAAAGTTCGCATGCATATTAATATTTTGCCATCAATGTGGACAAATTATGTGCTTTGATACTCTTATGCAAGACAACAGCAAACATGTTGATATTGGCAGAAAGTTAACTGATGCACAATTAGGTTCAAATTCAATGTGTGTGTGTGTGCATTTCTTTTACGTGCATAAATCTTGAACATCATCCAAAGAAAAAGGTGCTCACCATATTTTAGGACACACTTGTGTCTTTAATTCAATGAAATCCTTAGGAGTCACATGAGTTCAACGACGTGTTCCACAAAATTAAGAATGAGTAGTTGAGGTCACGAGGCCGCCATTACTTAGATTCAAGCTATCAGGGAAATGGCGACAGCGCTTCTCGACTCGCTTTTCGTTCATTAAATAGCGCCACCCAAGAGAATCCCCATCAAGAGACGGGCGCTTTGTACTTATTGATGATTTATCTTTGTTCCATAATCCTTGACGGAACCACTTTTCTTAAAGTTGCAAACTAATCTTAAATATTTTTTTTACATTTAGTAAGACTTCTTAACTGTACCTTAAAACTAATGTTTCATGACGCAACTCGCTGTAGTAATGAAAAGTAATTTTTTTAATTACATTTATTTTTAATAGTGAAAGCCTTTCTTTAATGTCGCAGTAATTATATTATACAGAATGAAATTTATTGTATAACTATTTCAATAGAATTAGAATAAGTGTTCGTCATAAAAAATAGTTGTAACAGGATTCATACTGTTGAAGTCTTTAAATATTAAATGAATATGTATATTAAAGGTGACAATTAATTCGACGTTTTAAGCATACTGTCCGGAGAAAACATAGTTCCTCGTTTTAAGAGTTAAAATACAGTCACGTTTAATCTAAGATAGGCGTTTACATAAATTAGAAATGAGCTCATTGTAACCTACAGGGTGTTTAAAAATAATCATCCGATTTTACAGGTATATATTTTGAAAAATAATGAAAGAATATAATTAATATTGATTTTGTAGTAAAGGTAAATACGTAAAGTTATTTTAAGAACAACTAAAATATAATCAATATTTTCCTTTGAGATATTCGTCCCACACTCTAGTAAGACTTGAGTTGTAATGATGTCATGGTCTTGAGTTAATGCCTCCACGATTGTCCGCAGTTTGATCATTGTTCGAGGCACATAAACTGATTTTTTTATAGACCCACACAAGAAAATAATCACATGCAATGGGATCCGGTGACTTTGGACACCATATATGTAAAGCTGAATAATTTTGTTCAGTATTGCTGATCCATCGTCGAGGAAGACTACCATTTAAAAACTTTCGCAGTTACTGGCTCCAATTGGTGGTTTCTCGGTTCTGCTGGTAAATTCAGTCATTTTAATCAGTCTCCAACTGTGTTTTCAAGCATATCGAGTTTGTAACAGTGTTCTCTGAGAAGAAAAAGGGTCATATGCTGTAAACTGTAAACTCGCACAAAACACATTAACTTTAGGAGAGTCTCTCTGATGTTGTAAAGTTTTATGTGGCTGCGCTGTAACATATAGCCTCATATTATAGCGGTTCACCTTCCCATTGAAATGGATTGTAACGTCGTCTTTAAACACTCGTCATATTGTGCCATCATGTGAATGAGTGACTCACAAAACGCCTGACATCGTTCGTTGTCACCTTCATGAAGCGCTTGCAATAACTGAAAGCTATATGGTTTCATACCTAAAAGTCCACTCAAAACACCACAAGACTGGCGTTGAGAAAATTTTCAGATCTCTACTGGCATGACGAGTGGGATTTTGGGGGCTACGTGTAAACATCTGGTTGATGGGCTTCAGATATTCTCCTGCCACTCAGAGAGGACCCGAGGATGTGATTTTACAGAGACAACCTGTATCTTGAAATTGTTTATACCATACTGTTTTGCTGTAGGAAGACAATATATAGTTTTAACCGTTATTAAGGATTCTAACAAGGTCATACGTAGAACACAAAATGATTTCTGTTGTTGTCTATATTGACCAAATCTAAACAGAGCGTTGACTGAAGTTCGCTGCTGCTTGGTACTAGGAACCACGTACAAGTCGATAGCTGTTATTAACATCAGAAGCGTGTGAGAGCTGTTGCTAGCTGTCGTAAGCAGAACCTTTTAGGGGAGACGGAGAGGGCTACCTTTGGGGATGCCTTTTCCTCTCTCCGGGTTTGAACTAAGGTTCTCACAAGCCGCGTCACCGCGGCCTGTTTTGAGAGGTGTATGTTCCGGAGTCGCAGACCTTGGGCATACGGGAAGATTTGTCCTCTTTTCCCATTGTAATATCCGGCCAACTTGCCTCAAAACTGGTGAAGGCACGGAGAAGGGAATGCTGCGTCCCCACAATAAACCCCTCTCCAGCCATAGGAAGAGCGTGGGTTAAGTACCAAATGCACGACCTACCTAATGCAGATTTTATAGCGTTTACCATACGTCACTTTTAGGTGAATTCCATGTAAGATCCTTAAACTATAGCCCAGGGGCCCTAGTTAATCCTTGCCTGTCTTTCTTTACCTTTCCTATGGGGAGTTGACCCTGTAAATAACCTGTCTACACCTTCGTCTTCTTCTATTATTAATAGTACATTATTCAACATCATTGGGTTAAAAGCTAAATAGTTCTGAGTTTTTGAAATTGGATGATTCTTTTTGAAACACCGTGTACTAGACATTACATCGTGAGGAATGGATCGGCAAGCCATTTTGATGATTATTCCACAGTTTCCCCAAATCCTTAATATAACGCTGGGATGTACGAGGCAGAGATTAGTACGTTTCTAGTCACGGCGACTAATAATGTATAATGTATAAGTTCTCTCTTTTAAAAATTACTACCAATATACTAATTTCGTTGATATGAATAATATTTTTTTTAAAAAAAGCCGAATCAAGCAAAATTGTAAATAAAAACATGAAACGTTTATTCTCGCACTTTTCCGTAGAGCTCGTCAGCTGCAACTCTTCCATGACTCGAAAAGTATAATATATCCTTTTTACATTCAATAAATATGCTACGTAGATGAAGTAGATTCATGGATATGATTGATAATACTTGTTTATTTGAAATGGACGATAAATTTAATTGCAAGAATGTTCTAGAAGGTGTTCGCCCTTCGGATGAAAATGAAAACAGTCTGCACGATTATGGCAATTTTTTTTTCTCTGAGAATTGTATAAAATGTATAGCAATTGATATAGCTTGGTCGATCTTTTTCTATAACGTGCTACGTATTGGCTCAGAATCAAGTTTCTTAAGTTAATACTTTTTATTGCCTTCTCTGAAACATTATTGAACAGCTATCTTCTCTCGTTTTGTTGATCTCATAGATTTTTGTTTTTCCTATCAATAAATGTCGCTTAAAGAGAACAGTAAATTATCTTCCCTGAAACAAGTTTTAACTTTTCAAATGGTAGATTTATTCACTGCTTATAAGAAAACCGACTCAGGCGTTAGTCCCTACCCAAGCATTTAAATTCAAGTTTTTGAATTTCACATTTAGTTTCAATATGGTGAACAGCAGTTTTATATGACAAAAACACTTCTTACGGCTCTTTATACCAACGATATAATATATCATCAAAACCGGTTCGAACGTTTTCTTGTGAAAATCGAATAAAAGTAAGCTTTTGTAATGTCACCATTCTGTCTCGAGACGGTGGATGAATTGCCGATATTGGTTAGAGAATATTAGATACTGTATAGAAAAATGGCAGCATGTTTCATCAACATCGGTCCGACTATTTGCTTGTGAAAAGCGAATAAAGTCAGCGCGACAAACAGACAGGAATTTAGATTATATTTATTTTGGTTCCATAACGAATAAAACGTAAAAATAAAAGCACTCTATTTTACTAAATTACGGACGAAATCATTGTGATTTATATAGAGTGATATTTGTTGTTGGTCGAATTTTAAGTACACTAGTAGAGACAAACAATTCAAATGTAAAAAAATATCTCATCGAAATATAGTTTGTATATTCCAGAAAGTATAACTCTAACTACACACAATTAATTATAGTATAATACAATAAAAATACACCTAGAAAATTTATTGTTAATTCATTTGTCTATTTCATAATTTCCTGGACCTGTGTTGCATAATGTGGCATCAAATACGCGTCAACTGAAGAAATGTAACAAGACGAAATATATTATGCCACTCTAACATGCTGAAGATACTAACTCGGGACATTTATTTTGGAACTGCCAGTTGTGATGTGATTTATATTTGAACTGAACTCAAGCGCTCAAGTTTGCTAAATTGGCTATCTTTTCGAGACCAATTCTTCTAAAGGGTTGTGTACGTGTGGGAAACATGATAAATTGGTCGAAGCGCGAATAGAATACAAAGCCACTACTGAATAAAGAAATCTGATCGTGCGATACGAATTCGAAACTAACAAAAAATAGAAAATTAAATGTATTTACTCTGTTATTTTTTAATGTTGTAGTAATTCACACGTCATGGAATTTAGTGCCAATTATTTTCTATGATATTTAAATTTTACTCCATTTGAATTTAAAAATTAAACTCAATAACCTTAAAAAATGTATTTAATTATGTAATACAAATAACCAAACGCTAATTCAAGATACAAATTAACACGTACAAAAAGAAAGTATCCGAGATATTTCCGAATATCGATTGAATATGTATTATTAAATGTACAATATAATATAAATAATATTTTATTTTTCATCTGTTTTTACTAATACGATAAATAAATTAACAACTGTTATAGCACAGAATTAAAATATTTTTCTCAACGCTACGGTTCTGAAAATTGTTGTACTTTCGTCAGTTAATATATATTATTAAATATATTTGATTAATTAAAAAAAAATTTCAATTATATATATATATATCATACTTTCCAGTTCATGTTATCATTTTTAACGAATATCCTCATTAATTCTTTAATTATTATTAAATTTTATTTTCTTTCACTTGTTTTGGTAACTGATTATATATCGCTGTTCCTTTATAAAATATGAACTTCATAGCGCCGATAGTCTCTTTCATAACCTTATGATATCATAATATTGTTCTGTAGAGAATATTTATGTATTAAGTGTATTCGTCACAGGGTACTAATACGTGTTGCCTGCCTGAATTTGAGGTATTTGGGAGTTGAAATAAATGTCTTTAACGGAGCTTTATTATATTTGTGAGTAAAGTAAAATAATAATATGTCAATAATTTATTAAAATCAAGAGTTGAATTCGAGAATGATTATCTTTTTTTGTACTTGGAGTAACGTTTATAAACAATATAGAACAACAATATATAATCGTCAGAACGAATATATGTAACGTGACTTCATTATTCTACCTTTAAGATGATATAGGTTTTAAATGAAATAAATAATTTGAAGATCAACCTTTATAAAATCTTAATTTTTCGACAATTTAAATACTATATTTAAATTCTTCGGTCATTTTTTAATACAATCGCCGTAATAATTGGCCATTCTCATCTGTAACATCACTCCTTTAACAATAAATTTATTTCAATATCTAATCGATTCTATGGTTCAGCCGATTACACGTTAAAATAATTTTATTGTTAATGAAGTGATGTTACAGATGATGAAGATGATGAAGATAAAATATTAGGCCGAAAGCGACTGAAAAATGACTGACGAATTTAAATAAAGTATTTAAACTGTCAAAAAATTGAGAGTCTATAATATTTGCTTCTTTAAATCTTGTAAAATACATCAACTGTCAGTTAACTTCCTACATAAGTAGAAATAAGTAAAGGTGCATTGCGGGCGTGTATAATATATTATAGTTTATATCACACCGATAACATATTGAAAATTAATGAGTCGTTAAACCATTTCCCACTCAATATGTCTTATACCACCTGTCATACATTGTTGAAATGGTTGGTTATTCATATAGCCCAGTTTCTGAAAAGCGGTGCGTTCAAAATAAAAGTCTTGCAATCCTCTCACATCTATAAGAAGCGCGGCTGACAAACATTCTCTGTCAAATTTAGTGACACACCGTATTATCCATCTCATGTGTGTGGATATTACTGTAACATGTGCTGCGCTGGTATCGTATATTTGCAAAATATTGATTTATTCAAAACAGAAACGTTCCTTATGTCGCTCGCTTCAGACGATCCACCAAGTCTTTGTGCTCTGTGTAATGTATGGAAAGGGATCTGAAGTTATACATTTCGTCTTCAGCCTTAGAATTAAATGCATTCTATACGTATAAAATATGAAATTTTTATAATCTTAATAAAATGTTGTAAATTGAAATGAAAAATTACTCATGGTGAAATTTCATTTCAACTGTATTTATTTTTAATAAAATGTTCCAAAATTATAATGATTAATTTTCCATGGTGAGAAATAACAAACAAATTTTCTTTGTTAAAACTACATTCCTTGTCTAATATAAACAATTTTATTAAGCTGCAACAGTACTAGCGATATTATAAGGAAATATTTGGTATGAAAAACCTGAAAACTACGGCTTTCTGAAATATAATTCGAGTAACTGATCTAATTTTTTAGATTCATATTCAATAAACATTTAAGTTAAAGTCTATTTTCACATATAATTCTACTATTTTCATTTTCAGAACAATATCATTCTAATAATTATATATTGACCTTTTCAAAATTGATCATCAATTAATATAAATCTTTACGTATCTACATTTTGTAATTGAAATACTGTTCTTGTATCCCGTTTATTCATTATAAATCTTTATATCTCTATATTGTAATTTCATTTATTATAATTTAGTGTAACTGCTACAGGATTAGTAGATTAAAAAAATACATACAAGCTAAACTAGTTTTGGTGAATATTTCTTGAGACATTGCAACATCTGCCCTTAACTATAACCATCGTTTTCCAAAAGACTTGTAATGAACTTAAACTGAGTGACATTTTGTAATTGTTAATTTCCCTCAAATATATGTAAGAGCTCTGGTTTTTTCGATATTTTAATCGCTTTGCACTTTTCTAATGGTTTTCTTGTTACTCAACAAAGTATTGTAGCTTTACCATAAACAAGGGACAATTTTGATTAAATTCATGCATGTTATAAAACATTATAGTCCGTTTCCGTTTCCGTAGAGGATTTCCTGTACGTTTCACTTTTTTATAAACAATATTTCCTAAATTAATCTCCTTCTTCTAATAAATAAAACTGACTGTATGTATGTGTGTGTGTATGTATGTATATTTGTGTTATGTTCCACATACAAATCAACACCCGTGGAACAAATTTGACCAAATTTCGTACACGTGTTCCTTTCGAACCGAAAACCAACACTGTGGGGGAAGACACGACTACCAGCATACATTTGTGTACGATTTTTTCGGGGATAGTGACATGAATAATGTTTTTCCCGTTTTTATTTGTGTATAATTTTAACCCCTTTTGGCACAGTAGCACCCTTAAGGATGAGGGTGGAGGAGCGTTACAAAAATATCGCGAAAAAATCTAGAATGAAGTGGTTATGGCTGTCGCTGAGTTTAATTACGATATTAAATTTTGTATTTAAACCCCTGGGGTGGGGTGAACATTTTCAAACACTTTAAAAAGATATTTTCATTGAAAGAACATTTTCGGGGTCAATGAGATCGCGTTTCTCCAGATATTTTGGGGTATAATTTCAACCCCTTTCGGTATTGGAAGGGAACACCTTTATAGGTGGGATGGAGGGGCGTTACATAAAAATAATGAAAAAACAATCAAGATTGAAGTTAGTTCCGGAGTTATGGATGTAGCCGAGTTTAATAATGTCATCCTGGGGACCTTATATATATATATATATATATATATATATATATATATATCGGAAAGCTTATATTCATTGATAATTTATTTATTTGAATTGGACATATATTTTTTTGGTTTCCTATATTTTACTAAACATATATGTATATATTTACAATGTATATGTATACATTCAAATTTATATTACCTGATGAAAACTCCATTTGTAGACGTAACGTTGTATTTTAATGGTTTTTTTGTTTTGGTTGATTAATGCACATTTTATCTGACAAATTTGTTGTTTTTCTATTTATTTATTAATTCATGATTGTCATATTATAAGGTATGCTGGGAAAAATGAAGCTAGGCTTCATGTTTCCCCTTCAACCCAGCGGTCCGACAACTTCTGGAAAATCATCACCGTCCCAGAAGATTGAAGAAAAGAAAACCAGATAATCATGTATAAAGTGCAGTGTATAAAAGCAGAGCACAGTGCGTAAGTGAAGTATACAACGAACAGAAAAATCAAAATGAAAACAATAGTATGGACTCTAGCGGTTAAGTATATAATTTAAGCTTTTTAGAAGTAAATTAACGGTTAGTCTTAGAAGACTAGTTTTAATGATAGGCACACAGTTGCTGATAAAGAAAAAAAATTGTATTGAATAATGAAATTATTGATTTATTTTTGCCGCTTGAAAATCAATGAATATATATTTAGTTGTTACATTTACGTTACAGATTGATTAATCGTGTGATAAATCTAGTCTATTGCAGTGTATATATCGGAAAATGTTTTAGCGAAAAAGATATGAAGAATTGATGTAAATGGGTTATGAAAGTAATGGAGATGAAATTAAGCACAATTTGACACAAAAAAGTAATGAAATATAAAAATGTGGAGGGAATTGTTATTATAAATCTATCGAGTTGTGTTTCGTAAACGTCCGATAACGTGTAGTTACTATGCGCCTTTGTTTAGTGAGTTATGTGGACTGTCCAAGTGTTTGTTTACGCGGACAGAGACGAAAAACACATAGATTTTCGCGGACTATGAAGTTGTCGTATCCATTACCAAATGCTTATTCCAGTATTGATCGGCAGTGTCTCTGAGGATGTCCCACGTCGAGATAGCCCAAGTCAGTTGGCGCGACATGTTATGTCTCGTACTTTCACGCACAATGGACGATTACGTAGAAGGCTAGTTAAGACCCTGCATATCTTACATTTTTATTTAAGAAATGAACGGTAGAATATTTTAATATTAGCGGCCCAAATCTTATAAGCCTTAAATGTTACCGATTAAAATACACTGTTGATGAAATGTCCGGAGAAGCATGCAGGTTATTGAAACAAACCTGGTTTAATTTAAAAAAAATAATTGCAGTGAAAAGTTTAAATAAAACGATATGACGACAGAACTTGTCGTGACAATTTGGAAAATACGGTGAAATACAAAACTACGGAATTGATAACGATGTCAAGGAGTTCGATTTCCTGCACTGGAAAAAAATTTAATGTTTCACCGTAATATCTCATAGGGATTAAGCCAATTCAATTTATAGATATTTATAAAAACAAATAAAACAGATTATTGCTTGTTGGGAAATTAAAAACAAAACTGATGAGAACAATATGATGCAGTAAAAAAAATACATATTGCATGTATTTTTATTTTACATAGGAGACTGCGTTTTAAGTTCTCTTTAGTATAATTGATATTGGTTCCATAGAAAAATAAAATTAACGTAACGGTCGCCAATTTAGTCCCGTAATGAGCCGTTTTAAATAATTCATAAACCTCTAGAAACTCATCAATATTAAGCTGATCTTGGCACGCTAAAAGTAAGGTTTGAAATTTAAGAGAAAAGAGTGTCCGTAACACTCAATTTTATATTATACATAATTAATGATTTTAAAATTTCAGAAAATCTTACAGAAAGTTTGAATTTAATATAAAATCTGGCATATCTTTCATAAAAATGTGTATTAATTTTATTATTATTACTATTTGTTTGATTTTGTAGTGTAAAACGTCATACCTGATGCGGTCACAAAATCACAACTGAACGTAGTGGAATTTCAATTTTCTGACTTCCAAACGGCTGTTGTTTATTTATAATCAATTTAACATTGCTTTTGGAGTTAAAATAATATTCAGTAAAAAGTATTAGACCATCAAACTGAATTCTTAAGATAATTGGAAATTTTAATTAAAATAATATTCGTCAGCTAAAATTACATTTTTAGCAAGAGAAGGGTATGATTTGCCATTAATTAAAGTTCTGCAGTCGGGAAAACATTAATATGTTTTCACGAGATGAATTTTAACTTGTCATGATTAAAAAACCCATAACTGATTGCTGTGTTGTGGAGATAGTTATTTATTAGTGTTCCATTATGTGGACTCTATTTGATATTTTATAATTAAGATACAAATCAGTATACATTTTCTTTCTTACTACGATTCTGATGGGTATAAATGATAGATCAAAAAAAGATAAAAAAATGACCATCATTTATATCCATCACGTATGTTTTACCAAATCAAAAATTTGAAATTTTTTTAAAAGTCGAAAAAATTCAAACGTATGAGACTTCAAGAAGGAATTTAATCGCATTTTATTATTCTGAATTTTTAGATGTGCGAAAAATAAAAAGAACGTTTTGAAGTTTCATATTTTTGAAATTTTTCTACTTTTAACAGCTTTTGGAATTTTCAATTTGCCAAAATCCATGCAGGCTTGTGTCACAGTATGGAAGTCACATCGACCCCCAATAACTACTTATTGAAAACTTGGAGTGTTTACTTTAAACTGACACCGTACCCACTTCTTTAATTTCTTTCAATAAATATTGTATCGGCTCGTCAGATCTTTTTGTTACACCGTGTGTTTGATTAGCTGATTAATTTAACGTTTACTCCTGAAGAAATCTAGAACTTTTTTATCAGTTGTTAAAAACAGTTCGTTTGAAAATTAATTTTTCGTCTGAGAAATAAATCAGTTATGATATCTCGTTTATAGTTAATTTTTTTTATTAATGTAAGTGTACAATTTAACAGGAATATGAAAGTCTAATCACGTTTTTTTCTCTTTTATTTTTATTTTAGCGAATAAGTCGTTTGAGGCTAGCCTGCGCTGTGGCAATTCTATATAATAGCATACGAAGGGGTTTGTGGAGGTCGAACAAGCTCGCCAGATGTTAACTATTGTCTCCTGACTGTAGTTTCAGGATCTTACCCAAAATTTACCTAAATGTGATGTAGGGAAAATGATAGATAAACCCGCAGTAGGTATGTCGGCTCTCGGAAGCTGTTCGACGCCCTTCACATGACACGATTGGGATTTTTATTTTTGGGGGACGTATGTATATATTTATGATGGTACCCATATCGAATTTTTGAAGCGGAATCACATGTAAGAATATTTTTTACAGAGATCGAATGTACAAAATTATTCCAAAAGTCAAGAGTTGTAAAGGAAACTTCTACGAAGGAAACTGAGTATCCAGTACCTTCTGTCTGAAATATGATGATTTTAATATGTTGTTATAAGCTCCTATAATTTGTAGTATCACGTAGATTTCTGAAAAAGAGATAGTTTTATCACTTTCAAGACAAAGAATAAAATATACGTAAAAATAAACAGTTGTATTGGTAAGAGCGACTCTGAATTGTTTTCGATGTAAAAACAAAGAAAATTCTCTTGTAAGGTATTTTTTTTAATAAATGATATTTATACTTTTTATGTCGGCATCTCGGTCAGAGTGCCGTCGATCTGTGGCACCGCTACAGTGGCACGATCCCGCTAAGGAAGGAAGCAATCCATTGTCGGAGCGGTGAGTGGGTCTTGGCATGCAGAACGTCGAGAAGAAATCGAACAAAAGACCAGCTGCCGAACAAAAGATGACGCTTACTGGCAGTGAGCGGCAGAGAGCAAAGTTCGGCCCTGAGGGGACGTTGGACAAGAAAACTTGGCGGTCACTCTGTGTATTTCCTAACAAAATATAAAGCAGAGATAGATATTATTCGTAAAAAATTTACCAGAACGGTTTAATTCAAGAAATTAAATCGGTAATACTAAATTTCAAACATTTAATCTGTTACGTTTAATCACCCAAGGGAAAAATTTATTGCTGTTTCATTTATGTCTCTTGGTTTAAACAAAAATATTCAACGGAGCGACTAGATTTTAAAGTCAGCAAGCATGTAACACCTTCGTGATTTCTAATAGAAGACAAATTAATATTATTTCTGATATGCACCTTAATTTAAAGAAAAATATTGCCTCCTTATGTATTAATTAAATAAAATGTTTTAAACTAATTTTCACGGAATATTTACCTCAAGGCTGAGTGATGGAGAGTTCAACTAATTCATATGACAGAAATCACAAAAATTTTAATTGAAACCAATTCAAAATAAGTCACGAATATTTAAATTTATATTTAAGAGACTTTAAGATTTTGATATGTTGTGGGTCGCAGAGGCAGAGGTTTCATAAAATATAACATCATTTCTGTAATGTTATTGCGACGGTCATAACGAGTGTGGTAGTTTTGGTGACTACTGAAGAAATTGATTTGAAAGTTAGGGAGAATTGAGCTCACATTTATTTAAACGCTTATTTTGAATTTAAAATTTATCCCATGTTAATTAAGACTAGTAGCAGACAGAATTAAATTAACCATTCATTACATAGTGTTTTTAAAAATAAAGTAGTAAAGAATATTAATATCGCTCTTAAACATTTTTAATGTGAACAGGTTAATTTAATAAATAACATAGACGGAGTTCTTATCAAATCGGAACCGATTTGACCTTGAAGCTCTTCCTTGCGGCGTCGAATCAGATTAGTGCGACGTTGTCACACAGCTGCATTAATGCATTGTTGTGATTAATTACTTGCGATGTGGCAACATTTGTCTAATTCTCTGCTCTCATTCCCTGACAGCCAGAAATGCTCCAGTTTTAAAACCGTATATTATAGTATATTATCCGTACAATGGTTTTGAAAAGAAAATGTTTCCTAGCAGCAGTGTTGCATCGTGTCTTCAGATGAAAGTTTATTCCAAAATATGTGGTACAGAAATCAAGGACATAATTTTATAGAAAATTTGAGGAACAATTTTGCATATATGATTTATTCGTTTTTATGTTACGTATTTTTCAACCGTTTATGTGGGTAGAGAAACGGTACGTAAAGCTTTTTTTAAATACTTTTTGGGAGGATATTATTTTGACTAAAACCCTTCAGTTTGAAAACATAATTCAAAAGTTATATTTAATGATACATCTTATGTGTTTTGAATTAAATTTAAAGGATTCTACGAATTTTATTTCTTATTATGTTTGACGAATGAATATTACTGCTTCTAGGTTTTGACATTCAAGCAATTTTTCAAGTTTTATGAATACGTTACAAATTTAGTCGGAATAATATTCCAGAGGATGCTGAAATATTATCAGTAAGGAGAGTCAGAATTATTATTGCGTTGAATAAATACCCAAAGAGAAGACAAAAGAAGAAAATTCTTCAATAAGATCCGTAAAAGAAATCTCTGACTGTCAGAGCTGTCACAGGCTTCGTACAGGCACAGGCTTTCTTTCCAGTCCATTCAGACAAAAGACAGAAGTCTCAAGTTTTATAACAGAAAACTATGAGACAACTGTTTTTCTCTCACACTTATTTTATTGTCTGGCACAAATTTTGAAAATTCTCACTTTTGTTCAATAATTTATTTTGAGTGGTTATAGAATCCGAATGCTTCTGGAAATCACCTGCAGCCATGCTGGAATAAATTTGAAAAGTTTATTAATCATTCTAGCGTAGAATATTAAATCTGCTACAGTAAATGGCCCATGGAGTCCTTTCAATACAGTGAGCATGTTGTAGCAATGGATTGGCGAGAATCAATTCCCAGAGTCGATTGCGTAAGCAGCTTCTGATTGCAGTGCGCGTGTGACAGGAACCAGATTCCCTGAACTCTGTACATTCTAACTGGTCCCTTCAGGGTTAAAGTAATTAGTTCGCTACAAAGTATTACAGATATTTTAGACGACCTTATGTAATCTGTAGTTCAAAATTTCTATCCCCAAAAATGTAATAAAAAACAGGTTTTGTATGCGTAAAATTAACAATTTAAAACAGCTCCCCATAGCAATTGCTACAATTATTACAAAATAAAGCATTTATTAAGTCTGTGCTATATCTATTTTTAGTTAAACGTTTTAAAAATTTGAAAGAGTAAAGATAGGAGCTATTTATGAAATTATATTAATCATGATTACTTCACTTATAATTGCTGAACATACCTGAAATATTTGTAACAGTTTCAAATAATGTTTATTAAATACATTTATAAAGACTGAAGTAACTAATACAAGAAAACACAATACAGAAACTATCTCAAACATTTAGTCTTTAGATATTCAAGAGCTTTATCCACATTGATCCATTATAGTGGATTATTTCATTAACTGTATTTACAAATATTTTCACGTAATACCAGTTACAAGGCCGATACCAACCAATTATTCTTGAAATATTCCACAATAATTTAAAATTTTGTATTTTCAAATTTACAATTATGGCAACAGTCAACCGTAATTACAACGACAATCCAAAAACTAATAATCGGTTTGTAGAAAGCACTTCTACAGCGAATGGCTAATTTGAAAAACGTTTAATGGTACCTTTGTAACTATAGAATCGGCAATTTAGATGTTTCCTAATTATAAATCACAAATTTAAGGGAAAACATTTGAAAGGGATCTGTATTTTTAAACCATTGACATCACAGTGAATAAGGTACTATTTAATTACACAAGTTTTCTGAATATTTATAAATTTAACTTAACTAAGAATTATCTGAATTACAATTATCACCGTTATTGATTCAACGAGAATAGAAATGAAACCTTTTCGGCTTAGTAATTTTCGCAAGACGCTATTTCTTCAAAGCGTTTATTAGTTTTTGAAATCCCGTTGCAATTATATGTTGCTGTTTCTGTAATTCTGAAGTTGCTATTACAAAAAATTATTAAGTTGTTTAAATATTTAACGAGGTATATTTAAGATGGGTACGACAGATAGGCCTTCAAATGATTTATAAATTAATTTAATGATAAAAATAACATGGTCACGTGATAATTTCTCAATGTGAAGAAAGATTAGAAATATATAAAGAATAAGTGTCTGAGACTATTTCTGGTTCATATTTGTAGAGATAGTGCTGATGATATATTACGAAGCAGACACGAGTTTGGTAATAAAAATCGAATATTCTATATAAATTAAATAGAAATTTTAACTGAAGACAGGTTATAACAGAATATTTTTAGCATAATTTTACGTTTCTCATAAACCTTAGTTCGGTTTTCACTAGAAACCGCTCAGGCAGATTTCGGCAATAATTTTAAAGTCACAATAAGTTTTTATCGTTAGAACATTTACATACATTATATTAACCAGAAATTTTACAAAAAAATTATTTTGACTACTTGTTCCGGAATTTTGTTTGCTTTAATGAAACTTTTAAACGGGATATTATTGAAGTGCCTTAAATTATCTTCCTCAATTTAATAAAGTTAAAATGTAAAATTAAGTTTCAACAATTTACTTTTCTTTTTACGGAGTATATATTAAAAGCTTTGTGTTCATGAGTACGCAATATGATAATTTCATAGATATGGCCAAGAAGTAACTGAAGGAAATAAAAAATAATACCTGCCACTGAGACAATTAATCGAATATAACGCGTTTAAGGAGGAAATATCAACAGTATAGTACCAGTAATTACATTATAGAGAAATCTTTGAACCAAAAGCTAACCTCGACGTAAATAACCGTTCACAATTTTTTTATCCTCGGTCGAAGGACGCGAACCTTGCTAACATTCCTTAATTTAGACCGCAAGCTTTCCTTCTAGTGCTTGTTATGTTTAGAAATGTAACATTATGTCGGTGTTCAACAAATTCTCAGTTTTTAGGAGATAAGGAACGAGAACAAATGCGTAAGAATACCGGGGGTATCACTGCATGTCTTTACTGTCAATAAACACGGGAGATACAAATTGAAGGAACTTAATTTCATAAATTTTTATTACTGGATACAACGTCGAATTGAATAAATTCTTCTGACTTCACGTATTCTAGAGATACCAAAGTCTTTAGTTGAATGACAATATTTGGTGCATAACAACACTGTACGTAAGAACACAATAAGTACAACTTTACAATAGAAGTATACGAACAGAAACCTTAAAAACAGCTTCCCAAATGTATTGCGACTTCAGAATATTCTTTTTCTCTATTTAAATAATGTGCATTGCGAGTAACACGCTTAATTTAGTGATTTAGCGTACAGGAAATATTAATGAAAGTAGAAACACATAGTGGCTCTAATAAACGATTTAGTAATTTACTATAAACTCTCCGTTTTATTATAGACTAGCTTGGTGCCCGGCGTTTCCCGGATTGTCATATATCCATAACCCCCCGATTTAACTTCAATCTCGGTTTCATGTGCGTTATTTTTATGTAAAGCACCTCGACCCTTATCCCTAACTGTGTTTACCTCCCATGTTGAAAGTGGGTTAAATTATACACAAAAAACCTCGTGTTTCTCTCAATGTCATTGAACCCGAAAAATATTTATACCACGCAAATATTGACCGTTTAACATGTTTGAAAATTTCTATCCCCGCTCACCTGTGACCAGCCCCACCTACCAGCCTACTCCCGTGGGTTGCCCAGGTTGTCATAAATAAACTAGGCGAGATCCATAACCCAGATTTGACTTGAATATCGCTTGTTTTATCGTTATTTTTATGTAACGCCCCTCCGTTCCCGCCCCAAAGCGTGTTCCTCTCCCTGGATTAAAGGGGTTGAAATTATACATAAGCAACATCGGTAAAAATACTATCAATCTAATTTACCCAGAAAAATATATATTCATTGAAAATATTTCGTATTGTGTATTGTTTATGTTTCAAAATTTCCACCCCCGTCAACCCCCGTACCTGGGGGTTAAATGGCAAGTTGAATGTCATAATTAAACTCAGAGATATCTATAACCCTGTGTTTGATTCCAATCTAGGTTGTATTTGCGATATTTTCTTGTAACGCCCCTACACCCCTTACCCAAGCCCCTTTCCCATTTTGTAAGCGGTTGATATTATATACAGATAACCTTGGTAAAAACACTATGCATTTCTTTGTCCCCTAAAAAAATATTTATCGGAATAAAATATCGACCGTTTTAGTACGTTCGAATATTTTCAACCCCATCCACCAGTACTCCTGGGGTTGGTAGATGTGTCTCATTACAACACTGTTTGTTTCCTGGTCGCAAAGAACACGCGTATGATATTTGGTGAAATTAGCTCCACGGGTGTAAATTTGTATGCGGAAATTCATACATTCAAATGAACAAACATTCAAACAAACACTCTTTTTTATTTTTTAGAAGATTAAAGTTTTCACATTTACCTTTAAAATTATATAACTAATTTATTCAGTTATTTTATTTGTCTTTAGCACTGATGCCTTATATATTAAGTCGTTTATAAGTTGTAATAATCCTCCGTAATATATTCAGATAATTTTCAGTTCCACAACATTAATTCACTTGCCAACTGAATAATCTCAGGTACAGTTACCGTAGCGTTGGTATCACGGGGTAGCTACGTCATTAGTTCCCGTAGATCTAGCCTTGCCAGTCGCACATGCAGTTTATGACCGTATAAAATTATTTCCGCAAAAGTTGTTACACTACAATTCCTCGTACAATAAAACCGTGAAGGGAAACGATTGAAATACAGAAGGTCCTGATCATAATGGCGCTAGAACACCTTAATTATTTGCTTTTACTACAACCGAATTAATTAATGACAGGTAAATTATTTTGAAGGATCTTCTCAGATGCCTACAGAAACTGGTACTTTAACACGAAGAAGCCTGGAGCGACTGGCTTCATTACTCTCCCATGCTTTGTCTGCTCATAGGAAATGAATTCAGTGTTTAGCATGCTCAGAAGCCTTTGGACATGGGAATCTCTCTACAGCGTTCTCTGGTACTTCTTTAAAGGGAGATATACAAACAGAGAGTTATGACCTGCATAACGGTTGTAAGGCTTCACGCGACTTGAATGTGGCAGAAAAGAATTTAAAAGGCTTCAAATTTAGTAGCTGTAAAATAAGCTTGTTCAATTCTAAAATAAAAATGTCACTTAAGAAACTGGCGTAAATAGAAATACAAAACATACAAATGAATCTGTGATTATATACATGGATCCTTGGAATTCTTCTCAATATATTTTGAAGTAACATAGATTGGGTATAGTAAAATTGAATTCTTGATATTTTGAGATCATTATTCGGACACATTATTACTTTAACTAATATTATCCTTAAATTATAAGTATATATATATATTGTAATACCAATTAAACAGGCCATTAATTGTTTTAATATAATTAGATTGTTAGCGGTACGAAACCGTAAAGGCGACAATGAAGGCGGGTTTTTTCCTTTTGTTTAACAATGGAGACCGCTCGCTTAGAGAACTGAGTATGCGCTTGGAGAACGGCATTCTGGAATTGGCGATGAAAGGTGACGAAGTCTAAAATCTGCGTACGGGAGATGAAACAGTTAAAAGTCGACGGGGAGATATAATAGAGTTCAGTTCACCTGGAGCAACAAACAGTAATTAAAGTACGAATGGCGAGATCCTGTATTTTTACATGAAAGCAAGCAAATATTTTACGGAGAGATTTACATAATAATTTGCACACGGTGAAGCAAATGGTTGCTACACGCTGATTGAACAATTTTCGCATAGAGGAGACCGGCATCCACTAGCTGACCAAAGGGAGCGGCTCATCCAAGGTTCCAGATAGCAGAGGACGAGTATTTCAATCGTGTGTATTAAAATTTTCAATGAAGTGTAGAATCAGTTTAAAAATGGCTTTTTAGTGTGGTAGTTTTCAAGTTACAAGAGAGAGATCTGGTACCCGACAGGCATTCCGTGAGTAACAAAACTTTTATACAAATTTGTAAACGATAATTAAAAAGGTATAGTCAGATTTCGTTCAGTTTTCGTTTCAGTTAGTTTTCTTCTCTTTCACTTATCTTCAAATTGTTTTAGGTTAACTTTTATATTTGAATTGTTAATTGTCAGTTTGTACATTACTTTTGTTCTAATTATCCAACCCTGAGATGTAGAGATCCGACGTAGTTGATGGTAATGATATAAGAATTTGTATTTTCATAAATGCCACGAATTAATAAATGAAAAATTAAAGTATTTGTTATTAACTGGATGACGTGCAAAATAGGTCTTATACAATGTAAATTTATGAACAATAAATTTTTAAATATAAATAAATTTTCGTTAAATGATTCATTAATTAACGCTAAAGAGGTGTTTATTACTATATATATATATGACTGAATAAATATATGCGTACAAAAGAAAAAATAATGAAAAACATCCCTTTTTTAAATTAAACCGATGATTTAATATATGCGCATAAATATAGTATGAAATAGTGGCTGGAAAAATGCTAATTTTATTGTATGATCATCGTTTCAATAGAATCACGGTGAAAAGTCAATCTCGTAAACAGTTTTGGCACACGTAGCACATACGGACATTTACGGAATTGAACGGAAATCAACAGGATGATGCAAAGAAATAAAATGTTTCAACAGCCCACAAACTCTTCCGGGTATAAATGGATTAAACAGATAAAACGAATAAAAAGGAATATGACAGGTCCTGAGACGATCTTTAGATTATATTGCATCACAAACTTGAATCGACATCCTGTCAGGGTGAGTCAAAAAATTCTTTTCTCAGTGATATTTCCTAAATATGTTTTATTTTTGACTGTCTATCAAATATTTAAAATTATTATATGAAATTACATTTCAAGAAATTCCAACTTTGACCGTCTTTTTCATTTAAATTTCAATTTCTGTCGCTTTAACGTCAAGCCCTGTTTGTTTTGTTTTTACATCTATCAACTTTCCATTTAAATTAATTTAGAAATCTTAATTAATTATTAATGATAATCTTACTTTTTGACATATTTTTATTGTCTCTTCGAAGAATCGCGATCCATAAATTCAAAAAATAAATTCAGTTCTCCAACTACATTGGAACGATTTTTAATAGTCAGTAAGGCAACAACTCTTTAAGTATTCATAACCTTTGGTTATTATTTGTTTACATTGAAGTTGAAATACACTTTCATTAACACTAGTTTTAATTATACTTCGACTCAAATAAGACGTCAATGTCGCAAATAACACTTTTTTCACTACTATTAGAGTTTTTAATTTTTAATTTTCCCTTAACATTTAAGTTAATGTATCTACCTGACTCCATTATCACTCCACGTATAATTTCCTCTAGTTATTAGTTTACAACAAGTTTTCTCTGCTTAATTTGAAATCTATTAGGCAGAAAAAACTAATATCATAAGTGACGTTGTCAACAATTTTTTTATGCCTGAAAATGCCGCAATTCTGACCTTCTATTTATTCATTCTAAATTAAATCGTGACACGAAAAGTTAGAATTATTTCCCCAGATTTCTATATAAACTCAGATTGATTTTTTACAGCATTTATTTACTTATCCAATTTTCGAAATGGTATTATGAACAATAAATTACATTGAACTCGTGTAGAGCCTGCAATCAACAATGGGTTAGGTTTTGGGTAGAAACTTCTCGTTAAATTTATTGAAGAGAAGGATGAAAAAGTTATGGAATTGTTACAGCCGAAGAACATGATTGTTTAATAAGAGAGATTCAATTGATAATGTTAATTAGACCAACGAAAGAGCGCAAGATGAATATGAAGTAAAATATATGTATTTGTAAATGGGGTTTTACTTTGAAAGGTGTTACGAGACGTAACAAAATTTACTGAGAATATGAAAAAAATATACTTACAGAGTTCCAAGAATGTAATGATATTTGTGTATATGAAAATAGAAGCTGAGTATCATCTCAAATCAGAGAAAAACTACTGAAGCTGGTAACGTGACATTTTCAATATAGGTCTTTATTACGATTTAAGTAACAAATTACGAAGGATTTTTAAAAAATTAACACCTGAATGGTGAAATAGAGGTTGCATAGAGATATTTCAATAAAAATTATTGAGACTTATTCTGAACATTTTTATTCACTGAAAAATACTAGAAAAATCTAAAGAAACTCCGAAAATAATAATTTTTTCATCGCAAATGAATCTGATTGTTTAAAAAATTACTCTTCAGTAAAGTGGCAGCTATCACGTAATATTTCATACTTTAGCTAATTGAAAAACATAACGAAGTTAATAAAATTGAATATAAGATTTTATCACGGTGTTTTATTACTCAAAACCATTGCGCAACCATTCTGTTGGATACCATACGCGTATATTTTGATAATGTATATTTGCTGTTTTATTATTTGTTGTCATTAATTTAGTATCGTTTATTTAGGCCGTTTCATTGTTACGTTTCAAAATTTATAAAGGGTTAAAATTACTGGATGAACGTATGTACTAATTGCTTTTATATACCAACTCTTTTCCCGTTGTTTCATCATTAACGAAAGGCAGAAAAAATGTTTTACTTTTTCCACAATCTTCTCTCAACCGCTATACATTATTTCTTTATATTTTTTTATGAAATCCCGCACTATAGCTCATGTATTCGAGTAGCTTTATTATAAATTTATAAGAGACCTAATAACGTATTTATCAACACAATTTGGCGTATACGTACGAGACTTATTCTTTTGACTGTAAAACTGAAGACGGGAGTTACATTACAATCAAACTAAAATTCATGTAGACTAGAAGGCAATAGTATTCTGGGCTTTGTATTCGACCAATATTTTTTATTAATGACGAATATTTCAAATTTATCGGTTTTACAAGGCGTGCTTATATAAGGGTTAATAATTATTGATAACTAAAATTCTCTTGGTGCCATAAAAAGGGCTCCGGTGAATTTCATGTGAATTATTGATTGAGATAAATTGTTTCACTGCTCTATCGATGAGCGTGTTAAAAAAGAAAGCATATGAAAGTTGTGTAATGATTCTATCACGATAGAGGGCGTTGATTAAAGATTTAATCGGCTTCGCTGATAGGTAATTATTGAAATTTATTACGAGTGAGCCGCGGCGAAACCACGGCGTATTGTGATGGATTCGCGGTGAATAGAAAGCGAGACACTGGCGATAATTCGTGACACAAAAGCGACAACTACGACCAACTGAGCGGTACTGTGCACACTTCTGGAATCTGATTTTATTCAAAGGCAACAAGCTGAGGATCAAATATAAAATTGGAAATATTCTTCAGAAGTGCAAGAGAGATTTTCATATCCAGTACGTCAATTAATAAGTTGTGTTCCATCATTAAAATGGGGAATTATACTCTCTCGACTTCCACTAAGGTCCTACTTCTCATTTTACGGTATTACTGAAACCTATTTCAATATGTTATATGGTTGTTATGCTCCTATATTTTTCCATACAGAAAACCAAATTTGTCTATTGGTTCATCAATATTAAGAAAACTAATCATTATGAATTCATTTTTTAATTTTTCTATGACAACTTTACTAGTACTGAGATTTATCATTTGTATATTAATTAGATAAATAAATAGTCAAATAGACAATAACAAAATTAAGTGACAAAATAAATACCACTCAACGTTCCTGAAATTCTTGTTGCTTTCGTCAGGTAATTCAAAATCGTCGAACGATATTCCACCGAAAGAAGATTTACTAGTTACTATTTTAGAAGTATGTTATCATCATAATTCCTCTCGTCTCAATTTTGTAAATGTGGATTATCCTGTTTTAATTTGCCGGAGGAATAAAAAATATTTTTTTCGTATGTTACGCTTAAAGACAAATTTAAAAGCGAAAGTCCTTCATCTGGTTTGCGCGGTGCGTCATTAGTTTTGCTCTTGCGTTTTTAATCACCTGACGAATGCAAGAAGGATTGGAGAATCGTTGTATTGCATTTATTTGATCACTTAATTTGATCTATTCTTTGGCTATTTATTTATTAAATTAATATACTTTAATTACAGAGATTGAAATGTTATAATTTACGTTACAAGGAATTGTCCAAGCTTGATTCTTGTCGTATGTTAAGGTTTGGCAAACGTCTTCAAACGTGTCCTTCTAAAATATTATTTTATATTTTCGAGTGAATTAAAATTACAAAATTGAGGTGAAAAGCATATATAACATACTTCTACATTAGAATTGGTAAATCCAATTCATCATTTAATTACTTGAACTCCAAAAGACATAGGAATTAATCCGAATTGTATAAATGAGTAAGTTGAATAACATTTTATTTATTTAAAACATTAGTGGAGTCAGAATGTGTTTAGTTCCATTGAACTTTCGAATTTTATTATTTGTGGTAGGGACGAACCTACCTCGTGAAACGACACCACAAATCCCAGATAGCCAGTCGTAAATCTTGGGTTTCCAAAGTGGATGCGACTTAGGTTTTAACGTTCAGTGCTGCAACATGCAGACAATACAAGCCGAGAACATTAAACACAATGTCTCTTCTCGGGAACCCCTTTGAAATTGCATTCGTTCGTTATTATGTAGCAGTACCAAATTTTTTTTAACGTTTTATGTAGTTTTCATGCACCGATAAGTCAGAAATATGACGGGTATTCATGATGTAAGATTTTACCAGTTAATATAACGCTCAAACGGACGAGGTGGTTATTAACTCGGATTACTTATATTTCAGAATATATAGAATGATTTCTAGTCAAATGTTTTTGTTTTATTTATTACTCATATTGTATAGACTTGTGAAGTACTTAGATTTTTCACTGCACTGCACCTGTCTGGAAGATTTTTCACTCTGATCTATGAATAGATAGAGCTACAAACACTATCGAAAATTATTGATAGAAGTGCTCGTGTGAGTAACTTTTCGATAACTTTGTTTTATCTAAGCTTTGATGAAATTGACGAATTTATGAGTGAGTTCCCATGTGTTAAATGCAATAACAATGGTCAAATTGGTTCATTAGCACAATTATAGGAAATAAACACTAGTGTTTTGTTTCCTGTCCTTTTTTTTGGGTTATTAATTTACCGCGACGATTGAAATGAAACGCATATCCACGTTACAAACGCAGAACAAATTACACGGTGCGGAAATGTATTGTAATCCAACGTGGTAGAACAGCGCGACACAAAAGCCTCAACACTTAGCACATCAGCCAAGCCTTTAATTAGTGGCTCTCCACACGCAAATAGCGTTTTGGTTTGTGAAACGGGGGACAGTTCACGGCGTGTTGCCAACTGGTTAAACACTGCGCCATGGGACGCGGCTGACGGAACAAATAGCTACACGAATAGTTACTTCAATTGCACCCGAAAGGTGTAGTAGCATTGGGAGACACGATGTTGCAAGAAACTCAGAGCCAGTCAAGAATTATTTAGACGATGAGATGTTGTACAAGACTGATTGAAAACGTCAAGCCACTCTATATATAAGAAATATACGAAATGCTTTGTATTAAATCTAAGGTGATTGTAATAAACGTACAAACCGTTACCATGAAACACAAGAAATATGATCTCTCTTTGTTAAACTAACTCCATTGCTTTCAGATTAATATATTTCGTTTTATAACGTCGCCCGTTTTAGGATTTATTACATGAGACGAAAGTAACAAGGTTTTCAAGACCGATATGTGACTTAATTTCGTCTGATTATTGCTTACATAATTATATTTTTGTTAAAGTAACTTGAATTTTAAATTTATTAAAATGGTTTTTCATCGTCTTGTTTGAGTCAAAATAGGAATATGTTGCATGATGATGGAGATAAATTATTTTATTAAGAGCCTCGGAGTTACAGACAAATATTTAGAAATATGTCTTCAGAGAAAAGTATGAGAACATGAAATCGTTTCATATTAATCTCCTTAGTTTAGCCGAGCCACTGCAAGACGAATATCTTGGGGTATTGACATCTGAATAATAATTGGGGAACAGGAATTTTCCAGAAAACTCCAGTTGGTTAGACAGCGAGACTTGTTATTCGAAGATCACAGTGTGGTGAAGATAATTGTTCGCCAATCGAGTACTTTAACCGTCCGTTAGTCGCACCTTCTAACGTAATGCGGGTAGTCGCGCTAAGTCCAGTTCACTATTCCGTTGCTGCTCACTTTTATGAATAAGCTATTTTTAATAATTTTACAGATATTTAACACACGCATTTTACACACATATATAGATAATTTATACATCGAATTACAGTCTGGTTTAAATAAAACTTGCCATTTTATTCAAAAAAATTATTAAAGAAAATCTGCTTTCGAAAATTTTTCTAGTCTCCTATAGAATTATAATCATAAAATATTGTGACTGTTATTTTGTAAACAAAATATCAGTTAGATGCCACAAATATAAACTGTTGCAGAGTGCTTGAAATATAATTGTTTTAAAACGCACTTATTTATTTATACGATTAATTTTTATTGACCTTTTAAAGTATTCTACTTTTGTGAACAGGCTGATTAAATGCTCTTTAATAATATTTGTATAAATAATATCATAATCTAAATAGTTACACTGCTGGTATAATAATTAATCAGAGTTTGTTTCAATGTTTTTAAAATTTTGGACAAGGCATTCTTGGCAAATTATTTTTGTGCGTATACGCAAACACAAAAACTTTCACACTTTTCATAAAAAATATTGTGTTTTACAATTGTTTTTAGTTGCATTGAAAGATGGCCCGCAGTATATTCTAATTGTAGTTAGTCAATTTCATGATCCGTATCCGAGTCATCAGGCCTAGTTCCTGTTTTCGTTTGCGAGTCATCTGATGATTCTTGTAGAACAATTGTGTCATAATTATCTTCTTCCAAAAGAAGACGACGGATTTCATATACATATTGAGGATTATTCAAGTTCTACTTATATTTATGTGCATTGTCCTCATTGGTTCACAAACATAAAAATGGAAATTTGTAATAAAAAACTAAAAATATAATATCTACTTATGACAATATCAAAACAGAAATATTTTATACTAAAATCGTCTATTATTTTTAAGAAAATATTATCACTCCATACTACGGCAGAAAGAAGGAGAAAAATACTGACGTGAGTGGTCGCAGTATGTCCCTTGGACCGAAGACACGCTACTTCTTTATTCATACGTAATTTTCCGAGAAACTACGGTTGGCTTTTGGAGTGTGACCTTGTAAAAACATTCTTCTGAGATGTTAATCCTTGTATCTGACCTGGCTCCGGAGATAACAAAGAAATAAAATTGCGTCTGTACCCTGAACCTAGCGCGACTAACAGTGGGTTAAATCTCGGTTTTTATATGGAACCCTAATAAGCGTAGGCGTAGGAAAAATAAGATTGTGTTTCACTTTTCTAACACCGCCGACATAAAAAAAAGTGAAATGATGTATCTGGTGGACTCCAGGTCATTGGTATTTTTAGTTAAACACGTTTCAACAAATACAGAAACAATCGTGAGGTACATGGAGATACAATGAGAAAGTTCGTCTGAGTAGGCGGAATTCGAGCGTTGGAATCCAGAAAGTAACACCTGGAACTGCTTGACAATCTCAGGAAACCGTGACGACATTGGCAAACAAATTAGAGACTTCAATTAGGGGAAGAGTACGGGGAATGACTAACAAGTAACTTAATGCGTTCGAGGAAAATGTTTTTGAATTCGAACTGTTGCTTATGTTGATCTCTATCGACTTCGAACAAAAAAAATCAGAACATGTTTCTTTATATTACTAAATGCAATTAGAGGGCCACATTTGTAAGACGAATTTTGATATTTTTTGATATGTTATTAAGAATAAATTTAATTGTTTAGAATTATTACAAAATTAGTTCAAATTGGACGTTAAATGAGTTTAAATGAGTTTTCGTATGTAATACACCATTCGTTGGTACTTAAAGTAAAAAACGGGTGCGTAATGAGAATCAAAAACTTTTTTTTCTTAGAAAATTTCTCTTTATTTGCATATCCATAACAATTATCCGAATTACAAGTTTCAAATCTAAATCAAACTTAAATTGTGTTATAAATTATTATTTGCGACTATATGCACTTTATATAAATGAATATGAGGTCCATGGAACTATAAAAAGTTGTCAAAATTAGTGTAATTGTTATTTTAACACAAATAAATTTATGAAGAATTATAATTTCTGCGTTAATACTCATATTTATTTCACATTCTCAAAACTATATACAATAAATCTTATGAGATTATGATTAATATTTTATATTTTTATGTACTTAGAATAGAATTATTTCCAGTAAAGAGTTTTTCATAGTATTGCATCTATAATTTTTGCTGAATTTATTTATTAAGTATTATAATTCATTCAAAACATTAAGTTAATTTGATTTGTTAAATACGTTTCATATATATTATTATTTCCTGATAGTAACCCATGGGGTACAATACAAACATATTACAACAAATATCAGTCATAATAATTACAAATGGTTTTAGATATATGTTATATATATAAGTATTTAATTACGCTCGGGTATTGTGTGGAAGTAAAGACGGTGCGTAGTATATTTAGGAATATTATATTTATGTCACTAAATATTTCAATATAATAAATAACAACGGAATGAAAAGTTAAATAATACACAACAATTGATTAATTATATTTACATGAAGTATAAAGTGCTACGGTCTGGGTAGTTCTAGTGAGTTTTTAATACTTTATCTACAACATAAATTGCGGTTCTGTTATAAATTTTAATTTTTTTTTAGCTTCGTAAAACTTTGTGTAATATATTTATGATTAAATTACAAAACTCAAACATCTTCTGAAATGTATAGTAAGTGAACCATTTCTGATGAAAACTTAATTTTCGTATTATACTACGTACGAGTAATTGCATAAATATTATTTATTTTTAATAATGAATGCAGTAATTCTCGGTGTGAAATAATGAATAAAATCTTCTCTGGCTTCTAACCGAGTGAACAATAGTATCCGCGACGTTTCGAAAGTCATCGAAACGTCGCGGTTATATATATTTCTTTGTACTCTTCATTTTATATTGTGGTAATATTTATTGTAATATTCTCACGGGTATAGATATCGAAATTATACAACTTGGTAACGTTTGCATAATTTATAATACGGTATTTTATAAATATTCACCTTTTACTCTTCCCGTACCAAACCTGACAGATTAGGATGGTGTGAAACATATTACTGTAAATCTCATTCACTGTTTACGCGATAAATAACAATGAGACGGTGGTAATTCAAATAAAGCGATTAATTTTTGTGAAATTATTTAAAATAATGCAATAAATTACGTTTATTCTAACATCTAATGTTGTATCTGTCGAAGAATTATAAAATAATTGTTCACAAATATGTGAAAAAATAATACAGAATAATAGTATGATATACTAATAATAGATATTGGAATAAAATAAAAGTAAAATATGAATAATTTTTTACATTAAATTAAGTAAAAAAGATAAAAAAAAATTTTTATACGTTCCTTTTTGACGAACGATGTTTTAATCAATTATTAGAAAATAATAATTCAAAGCGTTCAGAACTTAAGCGTCATTACTAATTTTTAACTATCTATTCTAAATGTGTTTTGCAGGAACAAATAAAAATACATAAAGATGAATCGCCTGATTTGTAAAGCGTGTGAATAAATTTCTGAATGTTAAAATAATGAATTCCGTTGAAAGATATTTAAATTACACTCAAATTCAATCACCTCAAAATATTAAAATGTCACATTACAACAACATAATTAGGAAGAATGTGAAATTTGTATGTGTTATGTTAGGGACAGGTTGGAACAAGTCCTTCTCTAAATGAAAACTAATTTCTGTCATTATGGTGAACAGGGAAGATACGCTCGGGTATTAAAATATCACATAACAAGCTATAGATTTTGTATTTGGCGGGCGCTAAGTAATAGCTTAATTAATAGTAACAACGAAATATCGACTTATGGGAAAACAATTAAATAGGCGGCTGACCCTCGTCTGTGAGAATTACATGTTTTATTCCGTTTCCATACATTAAATTTATAACACCGTTTTATACTACGACTTACTGGAATGTGAGACTTGTGTCTAAATATTTAAAGATTGTGTTATATTAATTTAAAAAAACTTTTTTTTCGCTAACTTTATAGGTTAATGGTTTAAAAATTGGTGCTTTAACTTCAGTAAATGATTAATTTCTAACAAAATAATAGTAATTCACGGATAACTGTATTCGTCTTAATAAAAAAAATTACATGAAAATATTTTAGTATTGATCTTAAAATACGATTCCTACTTTCAAGTACTAACAGATTGTTTTTTAGTTGTTTCATAACAATAAAATTACAATGAAGCAAATGTGGAAGCAGAGATGATTCGTGTTAGAATACTTGATCAACAAAAATAAATACACAATTCGCTACTCAAGCGGTAATTGTGAATAATCTCGTTTAGATTATACCACGACAAATATGAAAGAATATCCTGAACTTTACAACCCAATAAATATAATAACTAAGAAGTTCACAGTTTGTGAATGAAGACATGACATAAAGAGTCTAATTATAAGTTTATATGGTTTTGTATATTTATTCGGTTTAAATAAATTAATTTTTTAGTGAGGGAGTTAACGTATCTTAAGTTACACAAATGACACCACTGTTATACATATGAACATGGTTGAGTTTTAAGGGTAAGGAAGACGATCCTTTTATTATCTTGGTGGAAATAATTACTTGTTTAAAAAATACCAATAATGCTACGTTACTACTAATTTTTTTTCAGACTCTTAGTAAATGAGTTCCTAGAATATTCTAAGCCATGTGTTGCGTATTTTTGTACAGTTATTGCTCGCTATTCCGGGATATTAACTCTTCGGTTCCTATGTAACCTTAGCCGCAGTTATTGCTTCCGGGAGAACTACAATATTGCTGAAGTGGGCAGTGAAAGTTAGAATCTCCTGAGGGTAGACTACCCAACGATCACAAGTGTCATACTGGCTGCACTTACTTCAAAGAGGCACAGTTATTTCTACAACAATAGAAACCATCAAACAGAGGAAAATTCTTTAACCCTGTAACGATAATATTTTCTGACTGTTTATTTCATTTCACACTGTAAAATTCAGATCTTTCCAGTAATTTGGAAATTTTTCTTTAAGGAATTTGTGTCGCCTTGTGTCGTGAGATGAACCAGAAATCGTCATTTTGGACCAATGCGTCACATCGATGCGAGGACCTACATAATGTTACTGCAGTCGGGTTACCTTGGCGACGAGACTGCGGGTTCCGTCCGTGCTACCGGCTATCCATCGTGTTCCTCCGCCTTCCGCTGCGACACTCAACACTTCTGCAGCACAACACCACTACAGGCACGAAACAACACTACACTCTCCTCTAGTACCATCGAGTATACCAGAGTCTTCTGCGACACATTACTGGAGATTTTTTCAAGCTAGCTCACACGAAGTTTCGACTGGAAATATTATTTCTTATCGTACATTCCGGGTTCGAAGTGGAAGGATTGTTAAGAAATTGGTACTCACACACTCACACACACGCATCGGCAGCGAGTGCCGCACTGCCTGGACGCACTGCTTCTCCGCGAGGTGGCAGGCCTGACGCCGCGCAGCTTCCCTCAGCGCTCCTGTCGGCCACTGCCTTTAATCCACCCTAGTCCGTGGTCCTCATTCTGAGGTCGTAAGAATTTAACTGCTTCCTAAGGAATTATAACTAGTTTTTAAGAATTGCAGAATTAATTTTTTAAAGTGGAAATCCCGAGGTTATTATATATAACTCATTTTACGTAAGGTTTCAATTTGGGGCGTTCATTACTCCAATGGAAAGGAACACAAATAATCTGAATTTTCTAACATTGTACTCTAGTATGACATTAGAATTGAAAATAAAATTATTTTACTTTTATGAATCACACTTATATGGAACGGCACTTTGGCCAAAGATTTTGACCCTACTTTAAAGGTATAGAAACGATATAACCAGTTTATATTGACTTTTATTGGTTCCATTTGCCCTCTACCATAGAATCCGTATAAATCAGGATTAACAATTAGTCAACATCATCAGATCAATACATTACTTGAAACATTAATAAAAATATGATTCTTTATATTTCATGTCTGTTGCTAAATAGTAAGCACATAGACTGTGTTTACAGACTAATTTTTTCACACTTAAATTTGTGTTACGACTCGAACAGTCTGTAGGTCTTTGTCAACAACTGGTTGAAGACAAACTAAAGCTAGAAAGTAAATATGAGATACAAGTATAAAAACAAAGATGACATATGCCACAGGTTAAGTAGAAAAAAATAATATTTGATTTTACTGTTTATAAAATTAATTTTGATTTTTATATTAACATTCCAGAGATATTTCTTTTTTATAAAGAATCTAAATTATATTTTTTAAAGTTGAATATGATTTGATAATAACAATGTTCAATAACTGTGGCTATGCATGTAATTTGCAGATCTTAAATTTGCTTTGTGTTCTTTTATTCTAGTTATCAAATACCTTTTAGCCTCGCCGATGTAACTCAAGGCACAATTTTTTTTTTCATAATTACATGATCAAATGTGTCGCTCGGATTCCTTCTATAAGTTCCGATATTGTATGGCAGGAATAATAGATACATAATATTGTTAAAATACCATTCTAAATTTTGTTTGAACGGAACCAAACACAGGAAGGATAATAAAATTCATGTACATCTATGAATTTTTGCGACAGAACCTCTGACGTGTCTCATCTTTGTTTTTAAAACTTTGCTCTTAAAGATGAAAAAATTGGGAGAGCACCAGGACCAGGAAATATCCAAACAAAACTTTTGAAATATGGAGGGGAAGTTAGTAATCCTTTTAACGAAATTTTTTAATAAAATTGAAACTGTAGATGATATTTCAGATGATTGGAATATATCATATATCACCCCTATTTTTAAAAAAGATGATAAAAGAATGTGTTCTACCTATAGCGGCATAAGTGTTTTAGTTTCGACAGCGAGAATTTTCAGTAAAATTATAAATTTTAAAACTAATGAGACAATAGGCCAAATAAGAGAGGAACAACGTGGTTTCCGGAGTGGAAGATGATGCACTGACAACATATTCTGTATTAGACAATTACAAGAGAAGATGCTAATTAAACATCAACAACTACATCGACTTTTATCGATTTAGAAAAGGCTTATGATAGTATCCCACGACATCTATTATGGTCGGCAATGAGAAATATGAATATCCATTATAAATGGATTAATATTTTTAGGAGAATCTATAATAATACAAAAGCCAAAGTTAAAATACAATAAACTAACAGAAGAATTCAGAGTGAATAAAGGCTTTAAGCAGGGATGCAGTCCATCACCGATACTTTTTAATATTTATTTAGATCAGGCACATAATTTATGGTACAAAAAATGTTCTGGAATGGGCACTCCTATTGGAGATAGGATACTACATTCATTGATGTTCGCCGACGATCAGGTAATTTTGCAGGAGATGAAAAGGACATGACATACATGATAAATAAGCCCATGGAAGAATATAAAAAATGGGGACTGAACATAAATTTACAGAAGACAGAATACATGTGTTTAGGAAAAGGTGTAGAAGACATAACACTCGAAACGAGAAAAAAAAAGTGAATTTTTTAAATTCTTGGGGTCAATTATTACAAATGTAGGAACATGTGAAAGAGATATACAAACTAAAATTGCAATGGCAAAGAATGCTACCAAGATTTTACACTGAATAATTTGGAATAAAAATTTAACAATGGAAACAAAAGTCAAATTTTATAAGAGCATAATACAGAACATTCTATGTTATGGAAGTGAAACTTGGCCCATGACAGAATTACAAAGAACAAAATTAGAACAGTAGAATTCGATTATCTGAGGATAAGTCTTCAAAAAAACAAGATAGGATAAAATTGGATATTATCTCCTTCGGAAAGAAATGAACGTAACCACGTCTGTCGTTAAAAGGATTGAAAATAAAACCCTTAAATGGTATGGTCACGTAAAAAGAATTGAAAATGGAAGATGGCCAAAATAAATGTACCAATGGTCACCTCCTGGAAAAATTAAACGGGGCAGGCCCAGATTAAAGTGAAAAACCCATGTGAAAACCATAGTTGAGGATAGGAATTTGTAAGAGGGAGATTGGAACGACAGACAGAAATGGAAATTGAAGACGGCAAACCTATAAAAGGGGGAAAAGCCGAAGAAGAAGATGATCTCATAATTGATCTCTAGCTTCAGTTTTTTCTTCAACCAGTGTCTGTCAAAGGCCTAAAGATACATTGAAACGAAATATAACTTCAAGTATCAAAAAATTAACAACATATTTTAATCTGCAGTCAAGGTCAGTGTTCTCACAATACATAAAAATATATATCAGTATATAAGATTAAATATTCTTTGACGATGTGGAAATGTAGAATTCAGTGAAATTCACAAAAATAAATTATAATGCAGAAGAAATATGCACAATTAATTTTAAAATTTTTGTGGACATTACTACTTAGTATTTTACATGTCAAGATTCAGATTTTTATTTTATGTGCCACATTCTGAAATAAAAATGTAGTATTCCCATAGATAAGCTCAAAGTTTTTAATTGATTTGTATATTAAAAAATTATTGCTGGTATATTTTTGCTCTTTTCCTATGTAACCGCTAATATCACTGCGTTAAACAGAAAAAATCACCTCACAATTCGAACAAGAGTTGCTGATGAAGGCACTTTTATGTGAAAGTGATTGCAATGTGAATTAGATTCTCCTTTCTTTGCTTATAATTGCTGATAAAATGATCAGGTTTATTATTTTAATAGTAGTAGTTTTAATAGAGAACAGCAGTAGTTTTATTAGATGTGATGAGTAGAATAAGGCGATGTAGTTACTTAGAAAACTAGCAAACAGATAATTTAAATGTAAATAACTGTATTTATAGAACGTGGTCACTGCTACGATTAGTCGTGATTTTCCGTGAACATTTCTACGATAAACAGTAGAAACTGACCCTGATTTCGTGCATGGAGCTTAACCCGACATTCGATTGAATTATTTAGCGAAATCTGAACCTAAATCAGGATGACGGAATGTGCAATGAAACGCCAGTTCTTCGACTTACCGTGACGAGATCTCCTAAGACTTGATTTTTAAAGAAAACAATTTATTATTATTTGAGTTTTGTCAACTGACTAGTCCAGTTGTGTCGCTCTAGGCTCTTCTTAGCACCTGAAGAAAGGGACAAGGATCATAGAAACGATGTGTGGTATTTATATTATCACTTCTTTTGTCTGTATTTGACTATTTTTCTTATTATTAAACCAATTTATGATATCATTCAGGAGAACAATATTGAATTATACCCTTTTAGAATTTATTTTCTGTGCTTATTCTGAGGATTGAGAAGATATATTTGAAGGCATCTAGGCAGTGAAATGGTTGTTACCTGAAGGAGCCGTGAGCTATGCGCCTGATTGATCTTAGTGGGAGCAAACACATCATGCGACCGTCACCAGGTGACGGTGGTGTAGCCTTAGGGAACTATTACCATGGCATTCTGCACATAATGGTTATAAAGTATAACCCATCTACTAAAGCCGTGGTCGACATCCTTTGTACTTTAGGTATCGATATTAAATAATACGTTTAATTTTTGTTTTATTTTGCAATTTAGTTACAGAAATACTGTGTAGTTTTTAAGCACATTAAATCAAATACAAGCTATTGTCAAATTATTCTTATTGCAATTCAGCATGTCATATAGGGTGTACATTCTGATTCTTAGATTTGAGTTTACAGAAATATGTTTTTCGTGCCTATACCACTTTTGTTGGTAGTTGCTTTTCTATTGCTCGGGATTTTCTTAGTCATAAAATTTTTGCGTCATTAGCAAATTCGGGACAAATAATTTTTAAAATCTTTTTAGTGTATCATGCTACATAATGGTAACTCCCCTTTACATAACATAGGAACGGATTTGAAAGGGTGGATGCGGAAGGATAGCGGAAGGTAGTCAAGGGTAAACTAGGGCCCCCGGGGCTATATTTTAAGGATATTGCCAGGCACTGGCCTAAACGTGATTATTTCAAGAAACATTTAAATGGAAGATGTACAAAATCTCCACTATTGAATAAACAACAGACCTCCAGTAAATTGTCTACTAAAAACATTTTACTTACACAAAATATATAAAAATAGTACAGTAAACTTAATAAAAGTTCTCTAAAATCATGATCTAAGATGTAATGAAATAACACTTGACTTTAGAGTAGGTTGTTGCTATGGCTGACAAACAACTGTCGATTTTGTAATGTTTTCTTTAAGCAGAGACCAGATAGATATAACAGAATGATTGGATGCCATATGTAGGGGTCTAAGTTTTGCCATTTCATAAGAAATGGTGCACTGTTCGTAATATTACAGATTATGTCAGCAATGTACATTTACTGGTTACAACTATCTCTTCTAATCAAACGTATATTTGCCATAAAAACGTCAGGTAAATTTATTGGATATATTTTGAACTTAAAATAAATGTCTTCGTTTTCTCTTTTCTTTAAAAAATAATGTCTGTTAATATGAAATTTCTTTTTACTCTTTTCTTCTATTATTTCTTTTGAGTTTTTTCAACCGACGAGTGCAGTTGTGTCACTCTAGGCTCTTCTTAGCACCTGAAGAAAGGCACAAGTATCTCAGAAACGTTGTGTGGTATTTATATTATCACTAATTTTGTCTGTATTTGGCTATCTTTCTTATTATGATACTAGCGGTTGCCGGCGTTGCCCGAGATGTCATGTATTCATAACCCCCGATACACTCCAATTTCGGTTGCTTTTGCGCTATTTTTATGTAACGCTCCTCGATCCTCTACCCCCACCCCTAGGCATCCTCTCCTCTCATACTGAAAGGAGTTGAAATTATACACAAACTTCACCAGTAGAAATACTATCAATTCCATTAACGCCTGCCGAATATTATTTCCACACGATCATCAACCGGTTAACATGTTTGAAAATTTACAACCCCTCGTTGGGAATGTTAAACGGTAATTCTAATGTCATAATTAAACTCATTGACACCCATAATACTTTGAATTGAATCTAATCTCGGTTGTATTCGCGTTATTTTCTTGTAACGCCCGTCCACCCTTACCCTTAAGGGCGCATCCCTCCCAAGCCCGAAATGGGTTGAAATTAAATACGGAAAACGTGTAGGGAAATTTTATGAATATCATTGTTCCAGAAATATATTTATTTGATGCAAAATTCGGTTGGTTAACTTATTTTAAAAGTTCTACCCTCCACCCAACCCTTCCTACCCAATCCTACAACCGCGCGTTGCCCAGATTGTCATAAATGAACTCAGAGACATCCATTACCTTTGAGTTAACTCGAATCTCGGTATTTTTAGCGTTATTTACTTGTAACCCCCCTCCACCGACACCCCTTAATTTTCTCAACCCTCGTGCCACAATGGGTTAAAATTAATAAAAATCACATGAGTAGAAATACTATAAATCTAATTAACGCTGAAAAATATTTATGCAACGCAAATATCGGACATTTTAGCATGTTTGAAGATTTACACCACCGTCCACCCTTGCTCCTCGGGGTGGTAGGCGTGTTACACTCACACAGTGTTTGTTTCCCTGTCGCAAAGAACACGTGTACGAAATTTGGTGAAATTGCTTTGAGGTTGTAGATTTGTAAGCGGAACATACCCATCCATATACATACCTATGTATATACATACATTTATACACACATACATACCCGCATAAGGCAATTTTATATAATAGAAGCTATATATATATACACTATTTAAAAAAATTACTGAATTTGTAGATATATAATTTTTCCATCTGAAAATAAACTATTTGGTGGTTTTAGTAATCTGCAGTTGGCAGCATTGTATAAAATTAATGCAAAACATTACGAAATACGCTGTCTTCAATAGAAAAATATCAATTTTGAACATTTAAGTATTGCTTTTATCATAATTCTATGTATCTTCCAGTGCGTATTGCAAGATTTAATTAGGCAACATAATGGTCCCTGATCCCGTTAAATACGTCAAAAGTCAAGTTATTTTAAAGAAAATTAATGCCATGGACTGTGTAACCTTTCATAATGAATTTTATTTATCACTCGATGTGGTATTGGTACATTTAATTATACTTATTATTCAATCAAAAGATTACTGCTTTACTTCATTTCTCATAAATTATACATCAATAACGTCATTCCAAAAATGGAAAACAAATACTGCTATCCTAACCTCAAATTTTTGTTTTACGACACAAATGGCACGTAATAATTTGTTTACATTTATACAAATACGTTGCACAAAGTACATTAATTGAACTTTTATTTCCATGTAAATGTTCCGTGTTCGATAGTGCATTAATTTAATAGCTATAAGATACATAGAATTTTATTGCAAATATCAACAAACATACCATCTATATTCTTTACAAATGGAATTCTCCGTGAATATAGCAACATATAATTGTCAGTCAGTCGTACCTTAGACAAATCGTATTATCTTCTGAAATATTATACAGGATACAATAGTACGATATATAATGAAATTTTAAAATCTCGGCCGACACACATTTGAATGTATTATAAGGCGCCATATTGGCTTTATTAAATATAGCGGCGATAATTAACTTTTCCAAATTAACATTCCGCAAGGATGGTAAAGTATTTGGTATTGTTTTTTATTACTATTAGATGGAGTATTATTGGAAAAAATTTTACTTTTTATTCAATCAAAATATTTCTGCTTTATTTCATTACGAAATACAGAACTATAATTTTATGATGCATCAATGTCTTGAAAACTTATGACGTCATCGTCTCGCGCAGTAATTTACTACTAATTCGTAACTTATTTCAATTATAATTATTTCCACGTTTATTCTAGGGGTTTCTCACCACCACAGTGCCGGTTCTCGATTTTGGCAGAATATATATACCAATTTTTGTTGAATTCTGTCCACGCGATAAAATTTGTATAAAGAACAACGTAAATACATACATACATACAAATATACATCCTTTTTTATTATATAGATTTCTTTCTTATTTATGGTATCATTCAGGAGAAAAATATTGAATTCTACCCATTTATAATCTATTTTCTGCGCTTATTGTGAGGATTGAAAAGATGTATTTGAAGCCATCTAGACAGCAAAATGGGTGTTTACTGTAGGAGCCGTGAGCTATCTTTCTTATTATTTTTAATCAGATGTAAATTTGTTCGTTTCAATTCTTTATTCTCTCGATACCAAATAATTAAGCTTTTTACTCATTATAAGAGTCTCTAAAACCATTAATTCTTTATCAATTATCATAAAACTCATAACGACCGTTTAGATAACATATTCATTCAAGACTAATTATTTCAATTTAATTAACAGTTTCAATACGTATTAAAGAACATACGAATAAATATAACATTTATGTGTTACTTATATATAAAATTTAAAAATATTAGGTACCGAAAACAATTATAATGTTGAGAAAGTGTTCCCGGGATACCAACCGGGTGAGAATGCTGTAATTTAAACGACGTTTCGGTAGCGCGCATTGCTATCATCTTCTGGTGAAGTAATAGCAATGCCCGCTATCTAAACGTCGTGTAAATTACTGAATTCTCACCCGGTTGGAATCCCGCGAACACTTTGTCAACTACATACACCGGGAAAGCTTTCGTTCGATAATTATCAACTTACAAATGTAGTTCATAAAATTTACAAAAAGTTCTTTAAACATCGAATCTGTCGCTATTCCATTAATAAACGTTATAATTAACAAAAAATTAATTTTGATGGATTATTTTGTTTTAAAATTTCCTCTACTAAATGATAAATTATAAATAAACGTTGTTTACTTAATTTAAAGTCCAGTTTAAAGATGAAAGAGTGTCGTGATTGTATTTATCAGTTTTCATTTTAATTTCTGTTTGAAATATTTGGCCGCATTTTCTTTATTTACAACATAAATATTTTTCGTTAAAACTAATAATGAAGGTTTGAGTTTATTGTCCATGTTATGTATTCGCTCACTGCACAAATTAATTCTAAGTCAATATAAAATCAGAACATATTTTGATTGAGATTCCTCTTAAAATTACTCTGAAATGATTTAGTGTCTCAACAATTACGTGGAATTTCGCAATTTGTTCTTTATAAGACTCTTTACAACGAAAGGTAAAGTACTGTTTGTTTGTGCGATCTACTTGTGCCTGACAGGCCAAGGCTCACACTAGAGTAACTTCGTAAGTAATTAAACCTTCTCTCTCTCTCGAGGAATGCTTAAAATAACTACAACCAGCGAAGAGTCACAAAACATTCTTCCCAACATAATATCAATATAACTTTGTTGTTTACTTTATATACTAACTGTTATTTTAACAAATATTTATTAATTAACAAGTCTCAACGAAATGTAAGATTCGTGTTTTAAAAAATTGAAAACAACACAATTTGTTATAGACACTGATGTTTCAAACTATTTTTCATTATGTAACCATATTTAATTAAACTTTCTAAACTATCTGTTACGCACGTATACTGTGGATGGCAAGATAATTGTTTCAATAGGGGTGTGTATTTTTAGACATTTATTTGCTCCACTTGACTAAGATTTATGAGCATGAAAATCCCCAACATTCCAACACTTATTGTTTTTAAATGCAATACTAAATATTCGTGGGGAGTGGTATTAATGTTGAAGGGTTACGTCTTGTTAAAAGTATGTGTCGATATTATATTTCTATTTATAAAATACATTTAAATTATTGAATTTAAAATTGTTCTCTTCACCCAACTTGCGTTTACTAATAATTAGGTAAAATTAATGATAAAATGAAACAGTCTTTAAGTTTACTTGTTTTATACGATAATAATTAATTAAATATAAATCTCACCAGTCATATTTGGATTTTTCTTTAAAACAGTCACAATGTGTATACTAATAAAAGAGACGATGTTAAAGAATCAAAATACAAAATTAAATAATTAAAATTTATTAAGCAACATTATTATGACTTAAAAAAATTTGTTTTCCGAAAATTTAATTAAGTCAAACAAGGTCCTCGACCAGTTTATCTCAGGAAGATATGTCGTATTAATTATATATTGCGCAGAATGTATCGGCAACTGATTTTTTTATCAAATTCATATTTTCCAATTTTCATATGACATATTTTTATACCGACATTTATAATTTATTCATTTACCTACCGTTTCAAAATTTGTTCTGTCAATAGTTAGAGTCAAATTTTGTTGACATAAAAGTACAAAACTACTTCATATGGGATCAGTTTATACAATAATGTCTGATGAAATTATTTTTTAGGGTAATTTTACAGAAAAATTTTATTTCTGAAACGTGTAATGAGAATAATACATCCGGTTTTGAACTTTCTGTACAATTTAGAAGAAATATCGTTATGAGTATTTTTGGTGTATCCAATTCTCAGAGTGAAGCGGAAGAAACTACGTGAAAAGGGAGGAATACCGAAGAACAGCAGATGCACAAAAAGATATGTGTTATGTAAAGAAGATGTAAAAATATAATACGTCTGTTTTGGCTATTTCATCTGACTACTATAGTGTAACACAATTTGGAGGTCGGAGAACAGATTCAGTTACCGTCAAGGAGTTCCGGTAAAGTCTGCGAACATCGTTTGATTGTAGAGCTCGTCCATTAACCTGATCATCAGAGAATCAACCTGCTACTGCCGCCATCTATCTTCCAGGTCGCCGGAAATAACAAAGAAAAACTTCATGATACAATATTTCTACTTTCCAGAGAACCTCAATGTTGAAGAAAGTTATGGCTGCAATAAAATATAGTAATTATTAATTGCCAATATCGCTTTCTGTGCATCACTGTAACCCATCATATTACTGTTAAATAATGAACTATCGTTATAAAAATCATGTTAATTTCGTTTTATGTGTTACTAACGCGTTTAAATTTATATCATTTTTGAAATAAGGTTTTTAAAAGTATTTAATTAATTACAAAATTAATTCGTAGTTTATTGTTGGAAGAAAAAAGCGATAAATTATTGGTCCGACCACATTCTACTTGTGTCATTAAATTTAGCAGAACACCTAGATTGTAAACAAATCAAATCCATAACGAGATTAAGAAGAATTGTGTTCATAATAACGCAAAATACTATTCCTGGATTCCATGTATGTATAATTTACAACGTCAAGACACTTATTTATAAGTCATTATCCAATTTTATCTTCTAGTGAATTATTGTGTAAAATTTTACGTGAAAAAAAACGTTTAGTGAATATTCTCTTAACTTTTATTAATTCATTTGGTTTAGTCAGCCAATAAAATTTATCTTGTCGACTTTTAACAGACGTTATCAATACTTGGCGTGATTCTGGTTAGATTTATTTACAGAAAAATGAGGAACTGTAACAACTTTTATGGGGTGTAACACTATTGATTAAGTAGTATGAGGTTTTAAATTTATTTTTTGGCTCATTTGGTATTTATAACATACATAATACCGCATAGTTTGCAAAAATAAATTGAAGTTGTATTTTTATCAATATCAATAAAATTTATCTTGTCGACTTATAACAGACGTTATCAATACTTGGCGTGATTCTGGTTAGATTTATTTACTGAAAAATGAGGAACTGTAACAACTTTTATGGGGTGTAACACTATTGATTAAGTAGTATGAGGTTGTAAATTTATTTTTTGGCTCATTTGGTATTTATAACATACATAATACCGCATAGTTTGCACAAATAAATTGAAGTTGTATTTTTATCAAGGAAATAGTAATTATTCAAATCTTTAATAGCTTGCTTTCAGATTTTGACATACGAATTTTTGTTATTATAAATTACATTTAAACGATATATCATGTGATAAATATTAATGTTCCGTTGGTTAAAAAATGTTGTACCAAATTATTTTTCTTCTTATTAATTGTTCTGAGACGGTAATCAATCTTTTAAATATGACGACTCTTTTCCTTGTTTCTAAATATATATTACAATTTATTATTATTATTTAGCTACTATTGGTCATTTGCCCGGTGGTAGCTATAACTACATAAATACCATAATACAAAAATAATATATATACAATTATATGGGTAACCTAAATCAACTGTGTTTGTAAAGTTTTTATTATTATTATTTACGTGAAAAAAAGCATAACAACAGAACTTCACTTTTCCTTTTTATTTTTATAAATCACTACACTTTAATGACCAGATAAAAATTAATGAAGTGTAAGAAGAATATATATGTAATACCCCATATTATTGTAGTTTCCTTAGCCAACGTCGCAACTGATTAACGCTATTCGGAAAAGTCGTCAGTAATTCTGCAGGCAATGAGTTAAGTTTAAATCGTTGAATTAATAATTTATTACGTTACAATTGAATTATCAACTGACAATGATTTCGCTAAGTGTATGGGTGGAAGCAATTTGCTATGATGGACACAGACATGTCACACTGGTTTACCAGATATAATCACTGCTGACTGAGGGACACCAATGTTTGCACCTCGCACTGCAAACCCACAATGTGCAATTTACCTGATATGATTCATAGGATTCGCGAACAAACAGATCAGGTTTTCAGTAACATCATTGGGATAAGTATGTTATTTACTCAATGATATCAGTAACTATGTTGTTGTATATATTATTATTATTATTATTGACTTAGTATTTTGTATTTTTAGAAAGTGAGAATGCATTACCTGCACTGATTTAATTGATTTGTGTTAAAAATTATTTGAAGTCATTTCGGAGTCAACAACAAAATTTTAACAACAAAATATTACTATGGAATTTGAGCTTCCGAATCTTACCTACAGAGGAACGATCAAATTAGTTGTTGAATATTTTCTGACTGTTTAGAAATTCATATTTCATTATAAAGGAATTTACGTAAAAATTTTATATTTCTAATAAATATTGCTGACATAATAAATGACCTAATTTTAATTTAAAGGTTTTATTTTATATCTATAATATTTCGTAATATTTTCTTTATTCATACAACATAAATGTATCATAATATATATATATATATATATATATATATATATATATATATATATAGAACGGGCAAGTAAAACAATTAGACCAAACTTTAATGTAAAGTAATATTCTCAACTAATATTTAAGTCAATCTAAGATTATATATAAATGAAATGAATGTCTGTCTGTGTCCCCCTATACGCTCCTAAACCATTCGTCCGATTGCGATGAAACTTTGCTGAGTTATTGTGCGCACCACCGCGAAGGTTTCTATTGGTATTTCAAAGCGTTAGGAAACTCCCAAGGGGTGAACGGGGTTGAATATTAAAAACATGCTATAACGGCCGATATCATCGTTGATTAGTTACGTTTCGGGGTATAAATGATTAATAGTTTCTAGTCAGATGTTTTTAGTGAATAATTTCAACCCCTTACAGTACCAATAAAGGAAGGGGTGGAGGGGCGTTCCGTAAAAATAACGCGCAACAACCGACATTGATGTCAAATCCAGGATTATAGATGGCAATTAGTTTAATTCTGACATTCAGAATGTCAGTTACGTTATAGTTCAGCCCCTATATGTAGGGGTGGGTTAGGCAATGGGTGAAAAGCCGTTACATAAAGTAATGAGTAAACAACGGAGACTCGTGTTTAACCTGGGGCTATGGAAGTAACTGAGTTTAATTCTGACACTTACCATTCTGGTTAAGATGTAATTCAGCCCCTAGGAATGTGGTGAAACAAATTTCCTTTTTCAATCTTAAATGCGTAGACCGATTTTTACCAAACTTTATACACACAGTACTTCCGATCCAGGAACAAACACTCAGGGGTTAAGACACACCTACCGCCTCTATGGATGGGGGTGGATGAAGTGAAAATTTAAAAACATTCCTAAACGGCCTTTATTAGCGTCGAATAAAACGTTTCTTGGGTCGATTAATTTGATAGTGTCACTCTAGAATTAGTAAGTTTCTAATTTCAACTCCAACAGGCAAGGGCCGGAAACTCTACTATAGTGTGGATGGTGGTGCAAAGGGTTTACATAACAAACAATGAAAAAAAGGCCGATATTATCGTCAATTCCAGGGTTATAGGAGACGCTGAATTTAAATCTCGCAATTATCATGGTGGTTGATGAAATTTTATGTCTCTCTTCGTGGAGTTGGACGTGGTTGAGAAAAGGTTACCCGGAGTAGTTTTGACTCTATTAAGTTACCAGGGAAATTTTGTATTTTCTTAGGTACGTCTCTATTTAGTTAATGGTTGTTTCTCTTTACTCCTTTAAGGTAGCGGGAGTATTTTAGACTTTATTAAGTTTGCGAGTATTTTTCACATTTAATTCGGCATGATTTGTTAGTTAGTCTTATTTTATGTAGTACGAGAATTTCCGAGTTGTTAATGGACCGTCAGTCATAATCCTTGTTTATTTGATGTTAGATGCTGAGGGGTTATGTTGGGGGAGGAACTTAAATGGGTAAATGTTCCAAACATTATTGATGCTGGTTAAGTAAAATGTTTATAAAGTAGGTTAGTGTCGAATCAATTCTTACTCCGGGCTAATTTAAATAAATACCCGTACAACGCCGACAACTCAGCTAGTAATTTAATAAAGAAGCAGAAAACGGGTAATTTATAAGAAAAAAGGTTGAATTATTTTAATTAAAAAAGAATTACAATATTACTACGTTACGTCACTATTTAGGGACTTCATCAGGAAACAGACCTAAATAAATTACTTATTTATATTAAATTTTTTAATGAATGCATGTGCAATGTTAAAATTAGAGGTCATATATATATATTGTCTCATTAACTGCGTCCTGTGACGACTATATTGAACTCTAATATTAACATATATATATTTAATTCATATTATTAACATCCTGATGTAATTTATTTATGTATACTTCTTGATTGAGTCCCAAAAAAGTGGACGAATAGTTGTAATAATGTAATTTTTTTCTGTTCAATAATGCAACTTTTTTCTCCATAATTGGCTGTTTTGCTGTTTTATTAATATTCCAATCCATAAATTTGTTGATTATAACGTGGTAAATTAAGTATTGAGTTTATAAATATGTAGGAATTTTGTCTGGTATTCCAATTAATTAATAGAAGATTTTTTCATTCTGAAATGTGTCGTTCGGAAAGGACGTAATGATCTATCCTACTGTGCCTTCCATAACAGTGACATAAAATAATTCGCATTAAACTTTCGGCCTCCAAAAACAAACGTACCCAGAAAAACGTACAACTCAAAATTCCGCCGACTGTTATAAATAACTTAACCAGAAACTTTTCCGCTGCCTAAATAAACCCTTCGCAAAAAAAGGAACAAAACCCAACTTGAGTCTGCTATACTTCTCCAAATGATTTCATCATTTTGGATAGCTTAAACTATGGAATACAATTTTATAAGTCTCTGTTTTGTAAAGAAAAAAAATAATAGAACACTAGCTCAAATTTTTATAAAAGTGTGTCTAACGATAGAAAGATGAAAACCATGTCCGAGTAACACTACCTTCAACAAAACTAAAACACCTGCATAAAGCAGAACTTGATTTTAAATTTTCATTAATTTTTACTGATAATATAATTATCATACACTTCAGAACTGAATTACAAACTTGTACTTTTGTAGTTACTTAGTCACCAATTTACAAAAATACTAACACGCAGTCCAGATTATACATAAAACACTTGAACAGTATTTATAAAAGTATTATATTATATCAGATTCATCATAATAGCAAATATTAAACCTGCACCTTTAAAATACTTTTAACTCACACGGAATCAACTGTAAAGGTGGACCCCGTCATGTTCTGAACCTTCCAATCAGAGGCTTAATCTTCTCTGTCAAAAATGTTGACTGGGTTGAATCTAGTAGGTCTATCCATATCTTTAATGGCTGCCGACTCGCGAATTCTAAAATGACACATTATAATAAACTTCACAGAGTATACTTATCCCACTCACTCATTTCAATTGAGATTTCAAACAATTCCACCCCAGCGATTCCTCCATTCTAACCTCACGCACTCCATTCTATTCTCTATATCACCACAACCTACATGTGACGTATGCAAGGCTCCTCAGACGATCAAGCATATCCTCTACGACTGCCCAAAACACGACAGGATTAGAAAAGCCACAATTCAGAAATACACTAGAAGGGAGATATGTACCTCAGCAGCCGCAATAAATAACCTACTAAAGTTTAGTAAGGAAACCGGCATTTAAGATCTGATCTAAATAATGAATCTGAGACTAAGAATAAAATGTATATTTAATACGAATTCATTCCTTGAAATTGAAGATAAAGCTTTGCTACTTTTCCGTGCTCTCAAGACTGTACCAGTAAAATACGCAGAATCGAATGCAACCATTTTTATAAAACTTTTTCATTTATACAACACTACACGTTTTCTATTAAAAATAACTGGCAATTGCCTTTTGAAATGAAACTCTGGGGTATAATGTAAGTAAACACAGAAAACCCCACATAGAAGGCCTAGAAAAACTACAGAGGGGAGCAGCAAAAACTGCAATACGGCGGACCTGGTCACGATCGAGATAAGGTAGAGACATTAGGGTGGGAATCGTTGGTAACAAGAAGGAATAAAGATAGGATTTTCGGGCTATTTAAATCGTACACACGAAAGAAAGTTTGGAAATACATACGGAATAATTTTATTAAATAATAATTTACAAATTACACTTGGTACAAATTTTAAATAAAAATGAGTTCACAAAAACAGACGCAGGGAAATATTCATTTTTTAACACATCGATAATTTTCTTACACATTTGTTTGAGGAGAATAATATAAATAATTTCGTGAAGTGAAAATAATATATTATTTCCTCTAAAATTAACATTTTATTTGTATTTTTTCTTTACTAAATTGTTTAAGCGTGAACAATTTATCAGAAAAAATTTATATTTCATAATTGAAATATGTGTTTCAATACATACGTTTTTATGTGTTTGTTTCTGAAACTGTCAAAATTTAGATTTTTCCAATATATTTAACTTTATAAATCCCATATATTACAAAATAAATAGACATTAGCCTTTCACACGTTAAAAAGTACCAGTAGTGATATTCTAGAAAAGTTTTGACCTACATGTAATAACAGAAATATGAAAGAAACCGAAGAAAAAATTCACAGTAATTCTAATATGTCGATGGCACAACCGAGGTTTATGAACCCCATCAGCTAATCTTTGTTTTCCCTACATTAATCCTTCGCAATAATATACTAGTCAACCGAAACACTTGTTGCAATTTCCGCATAATTACGAAACTGACGTACAAAAAAAAATTTATGCCTATAATCCGTTTTTTTCTCGATTTATGTCTCCAATGAATATTTGAAAAACGATTAAGATTAGTGATTAGACAACGAGATACGAGTGTGAAATATTTCCGAAATACAGTTGTTGACGTAATGCACTGTCGTCACAATAATACACACAATTTGACATATTTTATGATTGGTGTGCTGTTTGGATTAAGTAATTACATACATGCGGGAATTAATATGGACGTCTTTACAAAACCAGAACCATTTCGATTGAATCAAGTGTTCAAGTATATCATGCAACACGAAATATATAATATTAATAAGAATGAGTCATCTCTCAAGATAAACAATATTTTTTGAAAGTGAAATCTACAGTGAGGTGTCTTTCAGGAGACCCGATGGGTGTTGGGTTCTGCCGAAGTCTTATTTGGCACCGTCATTCGAAGTTCAATCACGTACACCCAGGGAAGACTTTCGACATATTTGGGAAGCACAAGCCTCGCACCAGGCAAATATATTCGATCCACCATACTAACCAGATTTTGATTTGAAATTCGGTAATAGACATTTTAAAAATTTGCTGTAGGTCGCTCGCCATTTCCAATGACGCCGTCAGTTGTTAGTTTCATGCAAGTTTGGTTCATATTCAACCCTGATTTAATATAACTGTGCTCGCTTTGTACGTATGGATGAATTGTGTAATATTTTTGTATCATTAATTTGTCAATCAAATAAATTCAAGTAAATTATATGAACAGTATTAATTTTTAATGAAATTTAGAGTCTCAATAAACGACCTTACCTCAAATATAATAAATTTGTATCGATTTTTGTTAGTAAATAATAATAATAAGAGTATAAAATGAAACGTAAATAAAAAATTACTTAAATTTTATTAGTTAGAATTATATAGATTTCTTAGAAGAAAATAAGTAAAGAGAAATAAACAAATAATTACGTGCGAATAAATCTAAACTGAAAATAGTTGCCAACGTGCGGAATAATGTTTTACAGACTCTTCTTTTTATGTTGCAGACTTAATCGCTTCCTCACTGAAGTCGAACAGAGTTTTTTAGTGTTCGATCCTTCGGCCTATAATTAGTTGCTCTTTTCTTCTAACATTCTCTCGATTTATCATATAATGAGAATACACACAGTCTCTCACTCAAAATTACGTCAAGTAGGTTTATAAAATGGCGATGGTATGCAAACTCCTCTCCCGCTATCGGAAGGGCGTGGGACAAGTACCCAATGCCCGACCTACCCGATGCAGGTTTTCCTACGGTTTTTCCTGCATTTCTTTAGGCGAATGCCGGGTAGGATCCTTAAAATATAGCCCGGGGGCCCTAGTTAACCCTTGGCTACCTTCCTCTACCCTTCCACATCCCCCCTTTCAAATCCCTTCCTATGCTATTAAAGGGGAGTTGCCCAATGTGGATCACCCTCATGTAGCCTGTTGCCCTAAAAAAAAAAAAAAAAAAACTCCTCTCCCGCTATCGGAAGGGCGTGGGACAAGTACCCAATGCCCGACCTACCCGATGCAGGTTTTTCTAAGGTTTTCCCTGCATTCCTTTAGGCGAATGCCGGGTAGGATCCTTAAAATATAGCTCGGGGGCCCTAGTTAACCCTTGGCTACCTTCCTCTACCCTTCCGCATCCCCCCTTTCAAATCCCTTCCTATGCTATTAAAGGGGAGTTGCCCTAAGTGGATTACCCTCATGTAGCCTATTGCCCTAAAAAAAAATGCTAATGTCTCTAACCGAGAGAGTTGGGGATGCTCTCACATCTCTCTGTTTTTGTTTTTTTTTGAACTAAGGTTCCCACATGCCGCGGCACCTCGGTCTGTTTTGAGAGGTGTATGTTCCGGGGTCGCAGACCTTGGGCATACGGCAAGAGTTGTCCGCTATTCCTATTGGAATAGTCGGCCAGCTGCCTCCTAAACTGGTCGAGGCACGGAGAAGGGAATGCTGCGTCCCCACAGCAAACTCCTCTCCCGCAACCGGAAGGGCGTGGGACAAGTACCCAATGCCCGACCTACCCGATGCAGGTTTTTCTAGGGTTTTCCCTGCATTTCTTTAGGCGAATGCCGGGTAGGATCCTTAAACCATAGCCCGGGGGCCCTAGTTAACCCTTGGCTACCTTCCCTACCCTTCCGCATCCCCCCTTTCTAATCCCTTCCTATGCTATTAAAGGGGAGTTGCCCAATGTGGATCACCCTCATGTAGCCTGTTGCCCTAAAAAAATGCTAATGTCTTGACTACTATTGTTTTATGATAGATCATTATGTCAGTAGTCCTATGACTGGTAAACAAAATAGCAATTACCAGAACAGTTAACCATCATCAACAAAACAATTAACATAAGTTATTAACCCAACGGTTTTTCACTTATACCAAAGAAACTACATCAGTACACCTACGATATATTATTAAGCTGAAACATTACGGGATGCTCAAATAAATGTCAGTGACAGTTGTTAGGAATGTAAGTCCGCAGAGTCACGTTATTTTCTGACTCTTTGAAAGGAAAAGTTTTAATTACATGTCTGTATCATTATTGTTTCTAGAATATGAAACTGGAAGCGATATAAAGAATAAAGGATATGAGAGAAAGATTCAATAGACTGTGGATTTGAAAAGAAAATGTCTCATATTGTTTTTTGAATAAGAGATGAGCTTGCACAGTATTTCAAAAACATATAGAACGAAATATGAAAAGACAGAAGCATATTGAAGTTCTTTAAGGCTTCCTCAAAAGGGTTGAAACTGATACCTACCTCCATACCAGGAGCGAGTAAAAATTTAATACACGTATCTACGAAGCCCGAAATTAATATTCAAGTTGACGATCATAAGTATTTATGAGTAACTTTTGAATTATTACGAAACACTGTCTTCTGATACGGGAATGTTTCACTTCAGGGTCGAAAATCTCACAGACACGGACCTACACAATTGACTCCCCACATTGCGACACAAAGCCTAAGATATCTCGTTTTCCTATCTCTATGTTATGACTTTGTAAACTCTGAACATCAGACGTTTTTTATTGTTTTTTAAATTTTTTAAAGTAATAGATTAAATGAGCGTAATCCACTTAGTGGCAACTCCATTTTAATAACATAGAAATAGATTGTAAAGGGGGGAAGCGGAAGGGTAGAGGAAGATAGCCAAGGGTTAACAAGGGCCCTCGGGCTGTAGTTGAAGGATCCTACCAGACATTTGCCTAACAATGATGCAGGATAAACTGTAGAAAACCTGCAACATATAGGTCGCCTTCCGCCTTCCGATAGCGAGAGTTGGGTATGCTGTGGGGCCGCAGAAATCCCTTCTCCGTGTGTCGACCGGTTTAGGAGGCAGCTGACCGACTGTTCCAATAGGAATGGCTCTTAAAACAGGCCGAGGTGCCTTGGATTATGGGAATCTTAGTTTAAAAACGGACAGAGCAGAAGGTATCCCCTCTCCGTCTCTCCTAAAAGGTTCTGCATGCGAGAGGTAACAGCTCCCACAGCTGAGGGGATCATCATCCCTAGGAAACCTGCTCGGAATAACTTATCTGATAAGTTCCTCTTCATAAACCGCGAGTAAAAGAACATTGGCTGTTTTAAAATTGACGGTTTTCTGAATAATAGCAATGCGAAACGCCAGTTGCACCATTACAGGTATTATTGAATAATAACACACACGACTTCTTCAATTTTCATTTATTATTTAAGTATATATTAAGTTCATTGGAATATAAACTTTTTTGAATTAAACATACGGCTATTATGCCACTTCATCGGGTAAAACTTAATGTAAATATATATGTTAGCAACGGTAAGCTTCACAATGATAATATATAAATCATATTATCCTCAGAACCGGCAAACACTGCCTCTACCTTTATGAAAGAGTATTCCTATTCAGCGATAAAACTAGTCTATAATAGTCTTCCCCCAGTAATTACGCTACAACCTAATTGTAACGATTTGTAAAGTTCTGCTCATTCATGGCGCTTATTATCGGGTCGATGAATTCATAAATCGGTTAAACCTAATGCTTATTAGTTACGTTGTAAGTACTGGGTAATATGTTTGAAATCGATACAATATTATTCCATCTGTTAGTGAATAATATTTTTTCCAAGTTAATCTGTGTTAACCTGACTGCAAAATAATTCAGCAGTAATTAAAATGGTAATGTCATTACTGAAATTTAATTATATTTGTGAGAATTATAAGAAAGATAGCCAAATGCAGACAAAAGAAGTGTTAATATAAATGTCACACAACGTTCTGAGATCCTTGTGCCATTCTTCAGGAGCTAAGAAGAGCCTAGGCTCTCTTAGATCCTGAATAATGGCACAAGGATCCCACAAACGTTGTGTGGTATATATATATATATATATATTATCACTTATTTTGTCTTTATTTCACTATTTTTCTTAGTATTAATTTTCAATGAGCCTTAAATTTTCATCTAGATATTTGTAAAATTAAGTTTACATTACAATCAATCTCGACTTAACTTTTCATTCCGCCTAATTACTGGTCTATTTTAATAATTTTTTATGTATTTTAGGTATTACCTTATATGCGTATACTTACTATTTTTGTATAGCTCGCACGACGTACCTTTCTGCAGAGACGGAGAGGGCTGTCTTTAGGGATTCCTTCTCCCTCTGCTTTTCAACTAAGGTTACGACAAGCCGAGGCACCTCGGCCCATTTTGAGAGGTGTATGTTCCGGTGTCTCAGACCCTGGGCATACGGTAAGAGTTATTCGCTATTCTCATTGGAATAGTGGGCCAGCTGTCTCCTAAACTGGTCGAGGCACGGGAAATGGAATGCTGCGTCCCCACAGAAAACCTCTCTCCCACCCACGGAAAGTTGTGGGACAAATACCAAGCGCCCGACCTACCTGATGCAGGTTTTCTATGGTTTGTCTTGTATTAATTTTAGGTGGATTCCAGGCAGGATATGTGAACCACATCCCGGGGGTCGTAGTTAACCCTTGGCTACCTTCCGCATCCCCCCGTTCAAATCCCTTCCTATGCCATTAAATTGGAGTAGCCAGCACGTGGATTACCGTCATTTAACCTGTAACTCTAAAAAACTACCTATCCATATTTATGAAATTAAAGAGACTGACTAAAACATAGAGACATGCTGTAACTATGTTTATTAATTTGATATTGCTGGTGGTACTTCAGACAAGGACACCATTTCGAGCACACTTCTTCTTAGGTTCCTTCTGTTGCTCAAAACAATTTTGTTACTTATTTAAGATTTCCGCTAGGATGCGAAGGTGCTCTACTGGTCTCCGTCGGACAACTTTAGCATATTTGTTGCCAGAAGTTTAGGCACAATCGCGAAATATTTTGCAAAGCCGGAATAGGAGTTGTGGAGTAAGCATTTTTTGTCTTAGATAGATGGATGTTATCCTCTAACATATCAAGTATCCTGAGGCCTTAACCAGCATTTGGCTTGCTACCCTAACCACTACTTGGAATGTTGCACTAAATATGAAGGTAAAATACTGCCCTAAAGAATCCTACAAGTTGGATTCTTGTTGAATCACACAATTTCTTAAGATCCTAAGCCATTACCTTTAAACGACGGAAGCCAATGACGTATTGCTCTGTATAGTTGGAAATAACTGAAGCATAGTAGCTATGTTCTCAACTTGAATGGTTGGCTAAGATATCAAAAATGGATAACTATCAACAGTTTTCAAGTCTCTCATTGATACTAAAACATTCACACGACGTGGCATTGATTCACAAAAATTGGTGCTTATTTATTAAAAAAAAGGCTATATTTGAAAAAAATCATTTAGTTTCTTTACCAATAGCATATAGTTCTCTTATCCACCTCAGTGACTTTCTTTTTATCGAAGATTCAAAGCTCTTACCAACATGGTCGCACAACTTGAAACAGGCAACTCTAGAAAACATATGTATGATGTTGTTCAGTGTTGATTCAGTGGAATAGTGCCTTTAGATTATGTAACCACAACACTTCATTAGAAGGGGGGAGACTACTACGGAAGGTGAACATTCTATTAAAACATAATTTAATTTAGTTTGCAACTTAGTGAAGTTTTTTTGTATTGCAATCAGCAGTGATTGGAATCAGAGACGCGTCAGCAGCGTTGATTACTTGGGCTACAAGTTTCAATAGGGATGTGGTACACCCAGAGCAAAAAAATTCAATATATAATTATTTCATTCATTAAAATTATCCTACGTAGTAGTAACAATACCACTATTTATTTCATGCAGATGGACGAGAAAATAGCATTCATATTATATTAACAATCATAAAACTAAAATTATCTATAAAATATTAGACATAAAAATAATCGCAAAGGATAAATTATTAAACCGATTCAGGACATTAAGTAATAAATATTTTAATATTAACAAGTGTGTCAAGAATTCTGCCGATTTTTTTTTTCTTGCAGTTATCCAATTGTCGTTTAAAACAACCTCCTGAACGGAGAATTCGATAAACATAAGAATATAATCTCACACAAGGCAGAAAAGTATAATTACAACAATGTGTGGCCAAATTTTTGCAAGATGTTTTAAATTACTGTATTGTAACATATTTTTAATACAGTGAACTGCTATAAAGTAAATCAAAGATATACGTACAGTTAAATGTTAAATAAACAATAATTCTATTATCTTAATATTTCGGCTAAATTTATTTACGTGAACTTTTAAATGCTATTTCTAACATTTTACTTTCGTTTGCGTAATTTGAAGTATTAAGATTTATTTAGTCTCTTTTGTAATTATTGAACACACGAATTCAAACTGGGTAGAAATTTCTTTCAATCTACGAAAAACAAGGATGACAAAGGAAAAATGAATATTTAAAAAATATTGCAAATCGGAGAGGCTACCATTGGGGATGCCTTCACATCTCTCTGGGTTTTTGAACTAAGGTTCACACATGCCGAGGAACCTAGGCATATGGTAAGAGTTGTTCGCTATTCCTATTGGAATAGTCGGCCAGCTGCCTCCTAAACTGGTCAAGGCATGGCGAGAGGAAAGTTGCGACCCCACAGTTAACCCCTCTCCCGTCATCGGAAGACCGTGGGACAAGTACCAAATGCCCGACCTACCTGATGAAGGTTTTTTTAGGGTTTTCCCTGCATCACTCAAGGCGAATTTCCGGGTAGAATCCTTAAACAATAGCCCGGGGCCCTAGTTAACCCTTGGCTACCTTCCTATACCTTTTCGGATTCCCCCTTTCAGTCCTTTTTCTATACTATAAGAGGGGAGTCGCCACTATGTGGATTACCCTATACAGAGACTGTTTATACTGGTCAAGCACGGCGAGGGGAAAGCTGCGACCCCACAGCAAACCCCTCTCCTGCCATCGGAAGGGTACGGGACAAGTACGAAATGCTCGACCTACCTGAAGCAGCTTTTTCTATGCATTTTCCCTGCATCACTTTTAGGCGAATTTCCGGGTAGGATTCTTAAACCATAGCCCGGAGGCCCTAGTTAAGCCTTGGCTACCTTGCTCTACCTTTCCGCATTCCCCCTTTCAGTCCCTTTCATATGGTATAAGAGGGGAGCAGCCACTATGGAGATTACCCAAAATATATAACCTGTGTACACTTTCTTCTTCGTCTGTAATCGATACGAGAATGATAGTATTGAAAGATTTATGTACTACACTATATTCGTATCTTCAAAAGTTAGTTTTTTTTATCAAAGCTTAGAAATTTATTCAATTTTTATCCATGTAAGAATACACCAAGGTGAAACGATTAATATATATTTTTATGTACTCAATTCTTTTATTTATATTAAACTTATTAATTTTCAAAATAAGTTATTATATATTGCAGCCTGTTAATTTTTTTCGTTACGTGAATCACTGTATAGTTTCTGCAAATGGTTTTCACATACGTAATTAAAGCAAATATTTGATAGATAAAACTATAACTGTGTTTCCTCTCACTTACAAAACAGTGTAAACATAGCAATTGAGTCTCGTGGACGTTTTGACTGATCGGGACATTTCCGTGCAGAATCCCCTCCACATAATTTCATCTGGCTTCGCCTCGCACAGAGCACCGCATTCCGAGAAACCAATTAATCTCTCTTCGGAGCCAGGGCAAGGCCGACACTTTTGATCAAACTTTATTGGAGCTCATAAAGCGATAAGCAGATAGAAGGAACGAAGCTTTCGAGGAACCCAGCGCGAATAAGAATTACGAGTAACTGTGAGATTGCAACTAGCATTAATGTCATAAAACGTTGAGCTCAGTTACATTAAGCCTCAAAATCAAGAAAATGGAAATAAGACTTTAACACGAGTTATAATGTATATATTACATAAAGAGAAGTAGTTTCGTTATTTGATGTCTGTGTTTATATAAAATCGTAAGATTCTTAAATGTCATCGAATTAATTTGAGTGATGAAAAATTTATTCATATATTTTTTTAACAGAGGACTAATAAATTCTATGATTTGGTAGTACAAAGATGCTCAAATATTTATATAGAATTATTATAGCCACACATATAATATTATAAAAGTTAAATGTGTAATATACAAGATGTATAATAAGGCATAATAAATTAATGTTAACAGGAAAACCTTTCAATAATATATACATATAATACAACTATAAATTATTTATAGTACTCGTTTTCGGCATATTTCTCATCAATTTTGTGAACCACTTTTATGGTTTTATATAGGGGATATGAATTTCAAGTATCTTAAATGCTACATATAAAACAAGAAAAGCATTTCCTCAATAAAAAATATATCTTTTTGTATTAAATTTTATTTGCCTAAACGTTCGAAATTTATTCCGCTATTGATGGAACAAAATTTAGAGTAGCAAATTCTGGAGCGTCTGAAAATAAAGAAAATGATTTAATGCAGACAGTGATCCAGGAACACCATCATTATTCTAAGTATGGGAATTAACCATAAGGAAACTATATATTATGAATGTATTAAAGCCTATTTAAGGTCGTCAATTATTTTTTATGTTATAAATAGTTAAATACTATTTGATATTTTAAATTATTATATGCCTGAAAGTCTTCCAGACTGTTTTTCACTACTCTTCAATTATTTTAGTTGAAAAATTGACTTGCCTAATTATTATTACTCCTGTTTATCGTTTACGTTAGATTTTTCGTGCTTGAAACTGCATTCAACTATCCTTTCAGCATGGAGGACAGCACCTTTAGGGGTGGGGGTGGAGGGTAGTTACAAGAAAATAACGCGAAAACAACTGAGATTGGAGTCAAATCCTGCGTTATGGATGTGGCTGAGTTTAATTATGACATTCAAATTGCCGTTTAACCTCTATGGAGGAGGAGGGGAGGGAGCTGGACGGGGGTTCAAATTTTCAAACATGTTAAACTGCCGATATTTTTGTCGAATTAATATTTTTTGGGATGAATGATATTGATAGTATTTCTCCAATTATTTTTGTTTATAACTCCTTAGGCATGAGAGGAGAACACCTGAATGGATGGGGTGGAGGGAGTTACATAAAAATAACGCAAAAACAACCGATATTTGGAGTGCAATACGAGGTAATGGTTGCTGTGGGATTTAATTATGTCAACCCGGGAAATTCCGGGCACTCAGAAAATCCAACCATCGTAAAAAATAGCGTGAAAATTTGACTCTTTGGACATGTTAAATTTCTGAAAATGTATTGAAAGATTTTTATGTAATACTTACAACAGCAGTAGTGAAATAGAATTCTTACCTGAAATAAAAAAATATGTATTCTTTAGATTATAAAACATAATATAAAACTTATTTACTAAATTTTATGTGCTATATATATTAATTAAGTAATACTCAGCATAGTAGGAATTAATGTATAGAGTTATAACGAACATTAAATTCTCAGTTGCGTGAAGAAAAAATATGAATATACAAACAAGACATCATCATGTTCTCAGAGGACTGAGAATTTATATCACTAGGAAAGAAGGAAGGACAAGGTGCGCGTAGTGGCTTATGATCAATTCCGAACTGTCGGAATACATGTGTGCATCATTTATCAAAACCTTCGGATGTGCTCGTAGAACAAGGATGTTATACATATACAAATATTCTAACGAAATAACAAAAAAATATATTACTTACAAATATTTGTTTTCTTATATCCGTTTCAGATTAAGTGTAAACTTAAAACTGAAGCAAATAGCGAACAACATAATTAAGGGTCAGTTCATGAGTTTATTTCAAAATTAACAAGTTTACATGATAAAAAAGATTTGATGAGACTTGAATTTAGTATTTTAGTCGCTTGGTTAGTAAAAAACAGAAAAAATGGAGGAAAAACAAAATAAAATCTTATAAATATATGAATTCAGAACATCAAGTTAATAAATTTCCTAACTCAAGGGAATACAGATTCTTACAGACCGAAGAGTTGCTTCAGAAATTTACTTTTCGTGACAAAAAACATCGTCAATATTTCAAATTATTTATGAAAACACTATTCATAGTAATTAATAATTTAATTTAACTACCATGTTTATTGTAACTGAAGTTTGAACTTTAAATATATAGTATAACTAATTGAAATTACCACTAAACCACTTCAAGCGGTTTGTTACTCTCTGGAGAGTTCGCCATTTGAAGATTGCATCCTATTTGTATTCATGTAGTCTTTTTTAATTAATTATTGTTACTTAAGATTCTGATAATCTTAGGTTACGCCTTATATAATATATTTAATAAAAGATTCTTGATTTATTAACTGGGTCAATTTTTTTTAATAAAAAACAACGTTTCTGCGAAATTCATCTCAGCCGACTTAAGTAACGAAGGCGAAGTTGAATTTCTCAGAAACGTTGATTTTTAATAAAAGATAAACCCGGTTGATAAACCGACAATCTTTTTATTAAATAAATTCGCCGGGAAAACCTACGTTATTTGATCTGTGAACGCTATTTATAATTTATATTTTTATGAATGATACCACCGTAATTATGTATCTTATGTACCTTCAACTGTCCGATTTATCAAACAATATTAAACGTTCTACAATGTACACGTTAAAAAAATTCTTCACTGATAACCGTGCCGTATTACGAGTTCATATAAAATCATTTATTTATAGAATTTTTCAAATTAGACATTAAGAAACCAAGTTCAGACTAGTTACATATTTTAAACACGAACGTACACATAAACCAGGAATAATAAAAAACGAAAGTATGTTTGTGTATTGAAATTACTTGTCATAATTCATATGAATAAGTATGCGTAGTATAACATTTATATGTATTTCAGCAAATTTACATTTTTTAACATTAGCAGGAAGAATTTAATTTGTATGAAAATTAAGGACGAACAAAATGTCGTGCATCATAAAAAGTTGCTTTCAGTTCTTAGACATTTTCAGTGAAAATACGGCGTAGTGAAGGTATTAAAATTACCTAAATAAAAAATTGCAAAAATTATATTCGTATAGTCGTAGACACTTTGAATCCGATGGTTCCAACCAAAGTTATTTTCAACCGGTTAGAATTGCCTATAGTTATTTTTAAACATAGAACATAGTAAGATATTATGTCTTTGAGATAACAAAACGGCTTCTGACATGTTAGAAGAATTTAAACCTTATGGCGTAATGTCTTATAGTGATATATCTTTAATTATTATTATAGGAGATTATATAGAGGCTGAATATGACCAACTCCTCGGAAGGGTCCGACTACATTTTACTACCACTATTTGAACATGGAAAAATACTTTTTCATTAGATTTTTTAAATTGAAAAACTTTAAATTATAAATTTATTTCATGGCGTTGAGAGGAGAAAATTTGGAAAATTTTATATGACCTTTCAGGAATTACACTGAATCTAATAAGCAAAAATAAGATTATTCTGTAAGGTTCGGTTTAAAATATTCCACGTAAAGCAGAAAACACACATTGAAGTAGATTCTAATTGAAATTTATGTTTCAGTAATAAAATGAAATCCAATTGTTATTATTATTAATAATTACAAATTTCTAAATGCGCAGATTATGTATTTGTGGTAACGAAAGCCATGTATATCGACTCTGTTTTAGAAAACATAACCATATGTTTATTTAGTACAGAGTAATAAAACAAGTTTTTAACTACAACTTCTCGCATAAATTCGTGTACTTATAATTTTGAGCTGTCACGTATACGAGTAAATTCATTACCTGCTGCATTGAAAATTATTGATTCACAGCCGAGCAGATATGTGAAAATTTCTGATAAATGGTAACAAATCACTGTCACGGAAAGCACACTCCTCTTCACTAAAATGGAGCTCTCGTTCCTGAATGCAACACGCAAAACATATTTGGTTCGGAATGTTTATTAGACACTCTTAGATAACAGTCACTTCGTTGACAGTTAAATTGTTAGCATTTAATGAATTTCCCAACAAGAGTGTTTTTCTGTTTACTACTTTGTTATAAACAAAATTATTTTGGAAGTTAAACTTGTCATTTTCAATGTATTTAAGATGAATACTATTAAAAAGAGGCAAACGAATATTATAAATAACATAATGTGCGAAAAGTTTTAATACTTATTAGACTTGTTGTAAAGAAGGGAGCTACTTTCTTCTTTAGATAATTAGTGTCGAAGGAACATTGCGATTCAAATCCGTTTTGAGTTTTGCATTCAAATTCGTGACGAGAAGTGTGCAAGCCACAAGGAGACGAATTTTGTCTTCAAGAATATAACATAGAGCTCTTCATTGATTACAAAATTATATTTTAAAAATATTATAAATTGAGAAGTATGAAAATATAAATTTATACCTCGATTGTAAAATTACATCTCTAATGGTTCGATTACATACGAAGAAGTTTCCAAGGCTTACAGTGTGTCTACCAAAGAGTAAGTTTGTTTGTAACTTCCCTGTCATTGTTCCCGGATGTAGTCGATATTGATTCATCCTGATAGCATAAATATGTAATTCGATGCTCCACTTACCGCTAGCGCTGTAGAACATCACAGCTGTAACACTGCACTGACGTGATCCAACTGCATAACGGGCCGGTTCAATGTGTACGGTTCACTTCTCTATTGAATGAAAACTTTTCCTTTTTTTGTCGGCGAAGGTCGGTTCAGTAAATAGAGTCGTGGAGCGACGAAGTCAACAACATGCAAATCAGATATGTTTTCAGGATTCCTGTTCCACGGATTCACGTGAAACCAGCATTTTGATTCTGGATGTATTTAAAGTATTATTTTATCCGCTTTCGACAGAAAATAATTGGTACACAAAGGTTGCGATACAGTATTTTAAGTACGTATCATGCTTACAATTATAGATTTATCAGTTTTTTATTAGAAAATGAAATTCTCTGCTACCAAAACATCCATATTCATGAGATATGCATGAGTAACAGGCCATGTTTATCTCAGTGGTTTTGGTGTTCAGACTCCCAAGCGGAGGTTCCGAGCAGTTTCGCGTAATAAATGCGGGAGAATGTCTTGTAAACTGCACCACTTCCATCACGCGTCCCTAGCTGTTACATGGCTTACACATATTTCTAGACGAATCCTGATAAGTTCCCCTTTTACAGCTAAACTAACGGGTCAATAAAATGTTTTTAGTCGCAACTAAATATTTCAAGTACAGTATTATAAATAACCAATAGACACAGTTCTTATACTCTGAACGATTGAGTTCCGTATTTCGCCGTAAAACTATTCAATAATAAATAAATTAGCGAAATGACAGACAAACTAGAGTGATAATACAAATACCACACAACGTTTCTGGAGAAAGAAGAAGAAGGTGGAGACAGGTTATATATAGGGTAATCCACATAGAAGCCACTCCCCTCTTACAGCATAGGAAAGGGACTGAACGGGGGGGGGGGTGAAGCGGAAAGGTAGAGAAAGGTAGCCAAGAGTTGACTATGGCTATGGTTAAAGGATCCTACACGACAATGCAGGTAAAACCCTAGAAAAACCAGCATCAGGTAGGTCGGGCATTTGGTACTTGTCCCACGCCCTTCCTATGGCGTAAGAAGGGTTTGCTATGGGGTCGCAGCTTATACACTCTCCGTGCCTTGACCAGTTTAGGAGGCAGCTGACCGACTATTCCAATAGGAATAGCGGACAGCTCTTGCCGTATGCCGAAGGTCTGCGACCCTGGAACATGCAACCTATTAAAACAGACCGAGGTTCCTCGACTTATGAGAACCTTAGTTTAAAATACCAGAGAGGAGAAGGCATCCCCAAAGGTAGCTTCCTCCAGACCTCTCTGGAAAGCTTCACCTGCGACAGAATATCCCTTTCAGGTTTCCTTGACATTTCTGGAAATTTTCTTCCTTTTCTTAAGGTGATTTAATAACGCAACAGCCACGAGTTGACACAACAAAACAATACAGTGGACGAACTCAAAAGCCTTTCCGAAATTATTCAATACTTACGTGGATAAGTATGAAATTTAATAAGTAGATCAAAGGCTCATTTTGGGTTTTAATGAAAACTGTCAAAAATCTTTACAGTAATTCAAATACCAAAAGGTTTAAATTAACTGAATTTAATAGAATATATTTGACGACCATTAATAGACATTTTTCAGAATTAAAAAATATTTTAATGATTATTTTACGGATTGGTGTATGAATGTTGATAATAAAAAAAACAATTTGACCAATCAGACCTCGTTTTTTCAGTTAAACAATGAAATTGTAGGGCTGTCATCTATCTATTCGGACATAATCATCTGAAGGAACCTATATATATATATATATAGAATGACGAACTCACAAGGACACAATATAAAAGTAAAATATCGAATTTTAACATACTTCTATCTTCCTCTGACTTTGCTATCTTTCGAATATATATGATAAATAGAAAACACACAAGACTATATATACCGGCGGTTGTTATTTTCTACTCGAAATATTATAATAATGTATCAATTTAATAATAAACTCAGAACTTTTATTTAAAGTTGTATAATCAATTCGTTCATTTATTTCATTGTGCCAAACCAATAAAAACAATCACACTAAAAACCTTAACGATGTGAATACATGCAAATTACATGTTTTTAGATCTTTGTTAGCCTTATTAATTCAATTATATAAAATATATACATTTATATATCAAATTTAATAAAAACCTAGAACTTAAAATTTTAATAGAATCATCTAGGTTAGTTTCATTAATTCATTGTTTTTATCCAATTAAATCTAAAAATAAGTTTCTACAATGTGAATTTGTAAAATTAATGTATTTAAAGAACATTGCTAATTTTACTAAAATAATTATGTATATATATATATTGTAGTAATTGGTAATTAAGACATTGTTCTAATTGAAAAGTTGAATTGTAGCGGACTCATTATTAGTGGATATAGAGCGGACGCCGCAACAAACCGGTAAGGCAAAGAAAACATTGTTGAGGTTCTACGCGCTCAAAATTTACGAGACGAACGAACAGTCAGGATATATACAGTCGGGCAGTAAGCAGCGAGGAGAAAAGACCAAAATTCCAAGTCATAAAATTTTGAACAGTCGGGCAGTAGACAGCGAATAGAGCAGACGAAATGTTTTACAGTCGGTAGTCAGAACGAAAGAATGTGGTCCAGTCACAAACATACTTTCAAATATTAAAAAGTAAAGCAATATTCAGTCGGGAAGGAGACAGAGCAACTAATGTGAATTCGCTGGCCATAGACGAACTATTGAAGTACATTTTCAACTAAAGTCACGAGATCTACAAATCCAGGTTGCAGTAAAGCATCGAGAACCAACCAATTTGTGCTAAACCAACTATCAAACAACGCCAATTAGAGCCTGTGAACCTTTAGAGTCTGTGAGAATTTAGAATGAGTGATGTCCCCAAAATTGTGCACGAAAAACTAAAAATGATACCTGGGCGGCCGTAAGTAGAGAAGAACTTTAAAATAATTTGTAAACCGTGTTTAAAAGATAAAAGTCAGATCGTTCTTTAATTATTTAATTATCGATAAAATGAGATAATTAATTCTTGATAAAATTAAAATTGTTTAAATTCAATCTTTAGTATTATTTCTTCCGCAACAAATTTCGTCTATGTTCAGACGCATTGATTTCCATAAAAGGTAAATGTAATTTTGATTGTATAAATTCTGCCATTTATCAAACCCAGTTCAAGACCCTGAGACCCCAAATATTTTGTGTATTTTATACTTGTTTTTAAAATTGATAATAAATTTTGTTTGTTCTTTAAAGTTAATAGTTGTTCATTTAAAAGCGCCCATCCATTATTATTAATATATATAAAAATATTACAATATATACTGTAATAACCTTCTTTTTCTTTAACACATCTGTATACCAACTTTCAATTATTTTGAAGAGCATGTCAGCAAATGTTATACTGACTCTTTCTACCTCATTTTCCTTGTTCATGATAATCTCATAATTTGATTAGTATAAGTGCATTTAAAATCTTATTTTAAGCTTTCTCCCCTTATGTAAAAACCTTCTGTATGGATGTGAATATTAACTTTTGTTTCTTAGTTTGAACAAGACTTGAACAAGCAAGCATGAAAACAAATAACTTCTTTCATCGACAACAGAATATTGGACCTCCAATAGAATTAATTGTATGTCGATTGAGAAACTCAATATTTCAACATAGAATTACAATATTAATTTTTCCACTGGATCTACGAAAATTTATATGATATTCTTAAAGCATCTGCACTTTAAGTAATGGGAACTATTTAGCTCTGAGCGACATATTGTCGGCTCTGCAACATAATTATAATTTGCAGTCGTATGCAGTAGCTCAATTAATGTGAATTCCATATGACAAGAATCTCCGAAAGCGTTTAAAATTCTTGCCTTTATTATGCTATTAGTGTGAAAATGAGACATTATGATCTTGATGTTGTAATGACTGTGCAGCGTATGTTTAAAATACATCTTGCAATATCAAAAAATGTTTGAAGTATACAGAAATAAATACAGACCACGAAGTGTATTATAACTAGTATCATATGTGCTATTACCATATTATTCTTAATTTTTAACTATATTAAGACAACTGCATTGCTAACTAGAAAATATTTTTTAATCACATTCACAGGGAAAGAGTTCTTATGATATATTATAATAATTATTTTTCAGTAATTTGACTTGACATATCATCACTGATCATACAATAAGAGGCGAGTAGTATTGTTACGAAAATACGTAACAAAATTGAATAGAAATATGAACTGCCTGACACGTTTTGAGGATAATTGTTCCATTTTCTCATTAACCTAAATTTACTGCATTAATTTCAAAGTTTTAGTAAATATATAACTGTAATGATATCAGAATGCAAGAGGAATCGTTGTACAGAATATTACATTTAATAAACATCTTATTGTTTTTTCATAATGTGAAATTAGTCAATTAATAATGAAAAGATTCTTTACTGTTTAGTACCAAATGTACTTGTACCAATCAAGTGAATATAAAAATTAGAACGCGTATCGGTTCTGATAAACTTAAAATGCTTTTACAAAAGAGAACATTGCGCCTTTTGAAGCTATGAATCGACGGTCTTTTTGTTTTCCGACACAGCGCTAGAGAAAAAAGGTAAAATTAACGTTTGCCTGAACAAAAACATTCGAAGCTTTTGTTTTTCACGGACTTTCTGATGCACGAACCATATAACTGCTTCACATAAGCTTTGAACGTGCACGAGGAGTCGCCCGCGGCGTTTTAGAAAAGTCTCCTGAAAAGATTTTAATATTGCCATTGTACATGTTTGCTGCATACTTGCTATATCTAAAAATTTCATTGAACATTTCGTGGTGTTGCAGCTATTAAAATGATAAAAAAAATATCAGTACAATACTGATTAACTCGATATTAATTTTGAAAATAATGGCATTGTTCTACTAATGAAATGTCAATTTACGGATGAAGTGATCAAAAAACCTTTAAATACCACATTAAAATGTATATTCTTTAGCCTTAAGTACATAAAAATAAGTAAATTCGTTATTAATGTCAGGACATTCATTTTGAATACTCAGATGTTAAGGAGAGTGATTTTAAAAATGTCCTTGCGGTGAACATGGCCGGTTAGTGCTAAATATATTATTCTGTCACCTGTATCGAGTATTAAAATCAAACTAATCTTTAAAAATGTCCATATTAATGACACTTTCAATTTTAAACTGTTGAAAATGGTGCTATATGATTGGAGCTCGAAGAAAAAATGTGATAGAAAATAAGTAACAATTTTTCATAAATCAATAGAGGTATTACGACCCAGTGAAACATGAATAATTCACGAAATCGTTTTGTAAACAGTCCTCTTGAAAATCATTTCCAAGAAAACTGTTCAGAAATGATAAAAGTTTTCCAGATTTTAAAGTTTGATGTTTCTGATATGGTTTACAAAAATCACACACACACACACACAAATATACATATATATATATATAATTAATGGAGTTTGATATAAAAATAAAAGAATTTAATTAATTCAGGATAATTAACAACAAAAAATTTTTAAACAGCCCTTAAATTTTAAAAACCATTTATTCCCGCATCAGACGCGATCTTTTTCCATGGATTGTATAGACTGAACCCAGATTCACCAACGATTTACTAAATCACATTATTTGCGGCCTAAATTTTCAATTTTCAATGAAAAATGGATAGCGTGAAATGAATTGATTAAAGAACAGAACAGTGACCTGAATTAAACTATTCGGGTGGAAAAATTCACGTCAACGTTTGTTGATAGAACTGGTTTTAATAATTATGACTGCTGGCGTTTAGGTTTGTTTAATTTTTGAAATAGTATTTAATACATGTTTTGGTTTTCTGGTGCACATTGGTTCAAGTTGTTTGAAATTATTGAGCTGGGTTTAACACCATAATTAGACATATAACGTTTAAGAAAGCTAAAATTGGGTAAAAATGAATAAAATTGAATTTAAACTTGATCGAAAATATAATCAATTCAGTAATACTAACACGAACAAGCTCGAATAAATAATATGAATCAAAAAGTCACTCATAAAATATGTAAATGCTTATTTCTCAACCAAATACAGTCAAAGTTATTTCGAAGGTAGAACAAGTACCGACGTTTATATGAATATTAAATGCTAAATAAGTGAATAAAAAGTTCATGAAGCAGTTACAAATTCGTCATTCATAAAAATTTTCACACTTACATTGGGACCACTTCAGATGTTAATTAATTAGGATATACAAAAAAAACCATTCATTTTATTTTTATTTTTTAAGGTAACAGGCTACATGAGGGTAATCCACATGGTGGGGACTCCCCTTTAATAGCATAGGAAGGGATTTGAAAGGGGGGATACGGAAGGGTAGAGGAAGGTACCCAAGGGTTAACTAGGGTCCCCGGTATATAGTTTAAGGATCCTACCCGGCATTCACCTAAAAGTAATGCAGGACAAACCCTAGAAAACCTGCATCAGGTAGGTCGGGCAATGGGTACTTGTCCCTTGCCCTTCCGATAGCGGGAGAGGAGTTTGCTGTGGGGTCGCAGCATTCCCTTCTCCGTGCTTCGACCAGTTTAGGAGGCAGCTGACCGACTATTCCAATGGGAATAGCAAACAAATCTTACCGTATGCCCAAGGTCTGTGACCCCGGACCATGCTCCTCTCAGAACAGGCCGAGGTGTCTCGGCTTGTGGGAACCTTAGTTCAAAAACGGAGAGGAAAAGGCATCCCCAAAGGTAGCCCCTTCGTGTCTCTCCTACAAGGTTCTGCCTGCGAGAGAACATCCCTCGCAGGTATTAAGTATATATATATATATATATATATATATATATATATATATTAGTGAGTGTATAAGTTATATTCTAGGCTTTAGGAACGACGGGTAGGATCCTTAAAATATAGCCCGGGGGCCCTAATAGCCCTTGGCTACCTTCCTCTACCCTTCCGCATCCCCCCTTTCAAATCCCTTCCTATGCTATTAAACGGGAGTTGCCCAATATGGATCACCCTCATGTAGCCTGTTGCCCTAAAAAAAGTTATATTCTAATTCGTTTCTATTTTGGAATAAAATTTGAATAAAAAATTTCCACATTTCAGGAGAAATAATACTTTGAAAAATTGAAACAAATAAAGAAAAAACGTAAAATTCAAACGGAGTTTTTTATATACAAAATGAGCTAAGTTTTCGGATCTATATACATATACAGCATAAGATATATCATTTAAACGATGCTTATGTTTAATGTTAGGTCATTTGTTCAGACCATTTCTAGTACAAAATCGTTCGAACAATTTGTTTCTTCCAAACAATATTTGAGACAATCAGTCAGCTATTCAATAGGAGATTTCGTTAGTTGCACTGAATGTAAAGAACCGTTTAATGCTAGAAAATCTTGAAGCAATATTATTTACAGGCATTGATCCCGCTTCCTATAGGTTTTTAATACTAACGGATTAGTAAAGATCGAAATCTTTAGAAAAAATACGATTTATTAGTATTTTGTAATTCATTGCATTTTTATTTCAATCACCGTGTAGAGAGAGTGTACGAAAGTATGGATACTGCACTAATTGAACTACTTTATATTGTGTTACTGAAAATAATGATTTGTTCCGTAAATAATCGTTACACTTATGTCTTTAAATCCTTAAAACTCGGTCAGACTAAAGTATGTCGCAATAATTTGAGCTAGAATCACTTTAAAAATTTGAGTTTGGTTATTTTTTACGCTAATTGAACGTACAAATTAACGCGTTTTTTTACGATTTATTATGTATATCTTTATACTGTTCAGTTTTAAATTTTATTAAAGGTATTTACGAAATGTAGATCAATATTTAGTAGTATTTTTAAACGGTCTTGATTGATCCAGAAAGAAAATTAATTATGTTTTTTATCTTTACTTCCATTAACAATAAAAATGTCCTGAACAGCCTGCCATCGGCGCAATAATTTCATAAGAAACACTAAAAATGTGCTCTAAATTTGCAGAAAGTGTTCCGTTGCCATTAAATTAGCATCGTCTGTTAAACGGCTGGTGCAATTAAAGTTTATACCTCGCCGCTCGTAATACGACGCAACTAGAAGCTTCTAGAAGAGCGATGCAAGGTAAAGCAGGATGTTTGTCTCTTCCGCCTAAAGAGAGCGGAACAGAAACCTTGTTAGGTTGCCTGACAGGCACTATGTTTGTGTTTGTTTCTATGCACCATTATGATCCGTGTATAGAGAGTTACCATATGCTATTCCTACGTCATGACGATGAATGGCCATGGACCATGCCTCAAAACATTTCATTTCACAACTGAGTGACAAACAATAATTACAGAACGGACTAGATCTTCATTGTGCTTATATTTCAAATAATTAAAGGATTGATAAATTACATTTACTTAATATCTTGATGATTATTCAATTGCTTATTCCTAGAATTTATTGCAAAACTTAAAGTAAATTGATTTATCCTTTTATAACTTATTCTAAACCTTCACTTCGAATGCTAATATATTATAAATGTACGAATTGTCACCGGACATAATTCTTATTAAAATTGTAATGTTTTAATACTGTGAATTATTTATATCAATATGTTGTTAATAACGGGAGATTATATTTTTAAGAATTGAAAGTTTCAGTCAAGAATTTTAGATGAATACGACTACATACTGGTCGAAAGCTCCTGTGAATAATTATATTGAAGCTGAATTGGGTGATTCATTATCATTACAGACGGGAGGTTACAACGTTGTGTAATTTAATCGCTACGAGTATAAACGTCTCGGAAGGTATCGGGTGAAATTGTCGTAGCCATATAACGATCCCAGCCGAAGTGGATTTGTTTTTCTCTCTACCAGATTGAATACAACTTTCAATTACAAGGGAAAAATTGCTGGAACTGTATGCAATAGAACTTTTTACTAATTAAATTTAATTTAAAATTTATTTCATTTTGAGTCGCATCAACTCCGACTTCATTAGCGATTTCTGTTTACAGTACATATTACTTATTAGAAAGTTGGTTTGGTATCAGTTCTAAAGTAAATGGCAGCTTTACGTAAGAGCAATATCGATATGTGTGTCCACCACGGAAACCAGAGATATTACTGTCTAGTTAAACACGTTTGATAAATTATTATACAATATTGGTAACAATAATAATGTAAAAACGACGTTTAAAAAGGACAATTTTTTTAAAAAAAGTAACGTGAACTAAGTAAATTTGAATTTAAAACTGCCGGACGTTTCGACGAATTAGCGTCGTTAGAAAAATAATCTAATCCACGTCGAAACGTCCTTTATTTTATATTTGTCTGTTATAAAAATCGTTTTGACATTATTATTTTTAACGGACGTTAATTTTTTTTGTTTAATATTGGTAACAGTAGTAAAATGGCTGTCCACGAAGTTCGCCAATTTTTTTAACAAAATTTTGTTTATAATTTCGTTGACTAATCAGACCGTAAATTTTACATATATCTTACAATTTCAGTATTTATCTAATGAGGAAATTTATCAAGTCAAAATTACTATTATATGTATATAAAAATTGAAAATAATATGTTAAAGCTACCACATTAGCTTATAGATTAAAATGTAATCTGATTGCTGATAAATATAATATTAAAAAATGTATATAATACGTTAATCTGAAAAGAATCATGATGAAAAATTTAAAAAAATATTATAAATTATACATAAGAAATATAAAAATACATGAAATAGGAAATATTTTAAGTAAACATGTAGGCTCTAAAACAAAGTGATGTCAATAAATCAATCAGTTTAAATTTCAATGGGATAATCTATGAGATATTAAAACTGGAACCCACAACGAATGCATGAGACGAAACGTAACGCTTTTCGACTTGAGTTTCGAGTGCTGCATATTCACCGTGACCGAAATGAAAATATTTAACATTTGAACAGAAAGAATCTCCTCATATACAACTTTTAGTTAACGACCTTGATAAAATCAGTAAAAATGTACATACATTTATGTTCAACACTAACTTGAACACAGTCCGAAAAAAATATTCGCAACTTCCAAAATGCAACAATGGATACATCTTTGGTATGAACAGCTTGATCGTCAATTGTTGGCTATGAAAGGAAACAAATTATTCCACTACAAGTTGAGAAAAGTTGCACTTTCCGCGCAGTTTCCCAATTCGAATATCCACTTGCCTTTCTCGAAAAATGATAAATGTAACTGCGAAAATAATTTAGCCCAGAAAAAGGAAGACATTTGTGAGTCTGTAACTGGACACAAGATAAATTGTTAGCACTTCATAACTTGTCCAATTAGATACTTGCAAAATATCTGTTTTGTTATGGTCTAAATTATTCTGTCAGTTACATTTTGTCACTTTCCGTGTGATAATGGATCGAGTTATTTCATATACAATAATCGTAAAAACGCAACCCGTAAGAAAAATTAATTCAGGTCGTACTTTTTCTCTCCTGACGACTGCATTGCAAAACAGAATCCATCTTACCTCTTTTTATTTAGGCTCGTTGAAATCTCATCCCCTCGCACAATTATAAAGCTTTTGTTTATATTGAAATAAAAAAATCATGTAGGTGGCTTAATTGAAATCGCAATTTCTCTCCGTCCGGAAAATAACGAGCAAAATGTTTTAAGCAAAACAGACTTAATTGCAGGCCATAAAATGTATTCTTTATTTTACACAAATGAAGCTATAAATATATAATTGGAAGTGGTAGTGCTTAAAAACTCCGTTTATAGCACTTCGATTCCGCTTCCGAATTTCTTCCTCCAGAATTTAATAGCCTATTAATATTTCTTTACGAAGTGAAAATAAGCCAAAGTTCAATAGTTCTTTACAAAGTTTAGGATGGTTTTAATTATTCAAATGAAGTGTAATAATATATGTAAAATTTCTTCAAAGAAAATTCAGTTATTACTGTACTTAAGAAATGTTGAACACCGTGGCTAATAAGGGTTGAAGAAGCATTCGTTCATAGCTAAAGCGAGTTAGTACAGAATATTTTTCATTTTATTATTACGATATAATTTTTAACAAACACTAAAATAGTCGGTTTTGCTATCTTTTTAAACATTTATTATTTTGCACCCGTTTTACCCCACACATTCACAAGCGGCAAAGGTTAGTTTTGTCAGAGAAGGACTCGTAACAAACTAAAGGCAGGGGAGCTCACTTTGCTGTCTGCTCCCGAACATTCTAAAGCCTGGTTCCATATCAAACGGATGTAATTTCAACGAATTTTATAAGTTTTACTTTTTTAACTGGGTTTCAACCAGAGTTTACGCGCTACAGCACGGGATTCTAATATTTGCATAAATTGTATAAATATCAGTTTGAACTCCGGTCTCTACTTCATCGCAGTTAATTTTGAGCCAACAGTTCAATTGGAACTCAGAATAGGGACTCCTACGTACTGGTCACCTGGAATCTTCGAGCTAGTTCGGCGCAGAATTTTAGGATCGCAACTTCTGGACCAGGCTAATCTGTCATTGGACCGGCCCTCGCTTCATTGAGGCTGGCTGGTGACGCCAAGTTCAAGATCCTGAGAATGTTGGGTCGATAACAAATTTTCCCCGACCAATGAATCCACACGACCTGAAAACTTTTCTTGGTCTCTGCTCTTATTCTATTTCCCAGTAACTAAATACGTCTAATCACGAAAAGGTCTGGTATTTTATATATTTTTTCAACTCATATATATTGTGGACAGTGGTGAAAAGCCAAGTTTTACAATTCAGAAGGCCTTTTCACTAATAGCTACACAATGAAACATTATAATTAAGGTTCGCACATGCCGAGGCACCTCGGCCTGTTTTGAGAGGTGTATGTTCCGGGGTCGCAGACCTTGGGCATACGGTAAGAGTTGTTCGCTATTCCTATTGGAATAGTTGGCCAACTGCCTCCTAAACTGGTCAAGACGCCTCTCCTGCCATCGGAAGGGCGTGGGAGAAGTACCAAATGCCCGACCTACCTGATACAGGTTTTTATAGGGTTTCCCCTGCATCACTTTTAGGCGAATTGTCGGGTAGGATCCTTAAACCATAGTCCGGGCGCCCTAGTTAACCCTTCGCTACCTTCCTCTACCCTTCCGCATCCCACCTTTCAAATCCCTTCCTATGCTATTAAAGAAGAGTTGCCAACATGTGGATTACCCTCATGTAGCCTGTTACCTAAAAAAAATATTTTTCCCTCTCTCCGTTTTTGAACTAAGATTCCCGCAAACCTAAGCACCTCGGTCTGTTTTGAGAGGTGTTTTTTCCGGGGTCACAGACCTTGGACATACAATAAGAATTGTTCGCCAACTGCCTCCTAAACTTGTCGAGACACACAGAAGGGAATGCTGCGTCCCCACAGCAATCCCCTCTCCGCCATCGTAAGGGCGTGGGACTAGTACCCAATGCCCGACCTACCTGATGAAGTTTTTCTAGGGTTTTACCTGCAAAATTGTAGAGCACACAATTATGCGTCGAATAGTATTTTTGATTAATGGTGGGTCGTAAATTTATTTGTCAAAAATGAATGTTGTCGAGGATTTAAATCTCTTCCTAACGCTTTGTCTGGTTTTAAAAATACATTGAGTTTTGCCGATAATACACTCTTTTTTTAGGTTGCGGCCGTATTTTCATTGATAGTTCTCTATTCAGCTACTAATCTTACATAAATATTCTATGTATTTACTTAGTTTTTACACGTTTACTTGGTTATATTATAGTACGACTTCATCAGAATATTGCTCAATATTATTTATATTAAAAATTTAGGTTGAAATGTTTAATTCATAAGCCCGTAAATCACGTCTCTATATGTATTACAGGGTTATACATGTGAATATACTGAAAAATTTCGGTTGTTTTAGTCATCTTGGATAACATAATAATTTCTGTTGTGTCAGACGGGAGAATAAAATGAGTTTTCAGTATTAAGAGTAATGAGACGATATGTAATGTAGTAAAAGGACTACCTAAACATGCATAATTAATAATATTTTATTATATGTTATCTGTTTCTCACCATTTTGATGATGCAGAATTGGAAACGCAGCCGTTATTTGACATTTTATTACATACGTGCGCCAACGGAGGTGTGTTTTCATCCAAGAGAAATCCTTGGAATTGATCTATCATTCAAGTTGATCCGTATTCTTCATCCTCCATAACATGAGGAAGTTCAAGAACATTTACATTGCAGTTCTTACTAATTTCTGAACACTTAAACCCTCCTTTTCTGCAGGTACAACCACCTGTGAAATCCTTCTTTGAGTAGTGAGTCAGGTCCTGGGTCTCTGGTCATTGCAACGGGCTCCAGACATTGAGCCAGTCGTACCCACCCCCACTCTTCTGGATCATTTATATTTCCTAACCACATTTGCATTTGTGTTGGTGATAGTCTGGATAGATTAAATTTGTTTTCTGCTGCAAAATTTGTAAACAGCTGATATCTCAGTGCGTTGAGCGATCGGTTAATATCAATACTACTGCTGTAGGCTAAAATTCCAAGAAAATACTTTCATCAGACTTCACGATAACATCTCTAATTTCCTCTATTTGTGGTACTTTCTATAAAACAGTGAAGCATTTTAACTTTCCGACACCATAGTGTGATGAAGTTGTATCGCACCCATTAAGGTATATTTTATGTGTCATACTTAAATGGAGTAGTTTTAAACATTTCATCTGAAACACGTTTTGGTAGTGATCGTTGCACTCCGTAAATCAAATGATTTAGATACTAAATGAGTGCTACGCAAGACTCTCTCTGCTCTACACCCTGAGCAACCGAATATCTCATATTCGATTTAAATCATCGCTTCTAATTTATAAATCGATTCTCCGACCTTTTCTTACATACGCCTGTTCATCTTGGAGCAAAGCACCTACAAGTTCGCTCAAGAAACTTCCAATCATGCAGAATGAAGTGCTACGTATTGCAATTAACAGCCCGTAGTTCATACGAAACAGTCAAATACACCAATAATTGAAGGTTCCACTTATAACAAACTACATCCACAGACTAAGTAGTAACATTTTCAAAAATATAGTGAAGTGTAAAAGTGCAAATAAATTAAATCTAGGACAGAAAAACACCCATAAAAGACTCAAACGATAGCTTCCACAACACTTACACAAATATTTGTCAACCTGTAAATACCTGAACCCAATGTAATCAGCCAGAGGTGTGAAATATTTACATAACCCTCTCTCCAAATACTCTTAGTCATATAATCTATTATTATATCATAGCAGTGAATTGCATTTTATTTGAATATGACATTACCACTGTGATCAAAAAGTAAGGTGAAATTGTCATTTAAAACTCCCAATTATTAGGAAAGCAGGTAATTTTTTTTTCCTAGGTTTGTAGGACTGTCTATAATATTTTACAAGCGTCTGTTTGTTAAAAGGTTTAATTATCTCCGAGTTGCACGTGTTTTTGTAAACAACCAAAAGTGAATTTTTCGATTTTTGCAATGCATGATTTTGTTGCGCAAAGAACTTGCATCAAATTTTGTTTGCGGAACGAATATTCTTGTGCGGACACGTTGAAAATGTTGTGGAAGGCCTTTGGTGATCAAACTATGGCACAACAAAGCGTTTATAAGTGGTACGAGTTCAAAGAGGGCCGAGAACGCGTTGAAGACGAATCTCGCTCTGGACGACCATCAAAGTCTTCCGACGTGGGCCACGTCCAAAAAGTCAAAGATTTGGTGCATGAAAATCGTCGACGGACAGTTAGAGATCTCGCTGATAGTGTTGGAATATCATTTGGCTCAGCCAAAATCATTTTGAAGAATGTTTTGTGTCTCAAACGCGTGAAAGTCTCGATTGGTGCCAAAATCGCTCAATTTTTTGGAAAAAAAGCGTCGCGTTGATGTGTGTGAAACTTTGCTGCCTGACTATCAGGACCACTTGTAATGCATCATTACTGGAGACGAGATGTGGATTTACGCATACGACCCTGAAATCACCGACCAATCCTGCGAATATCGTGCAAAAGGTGAAGCAAGACCGAAAAGACCACGGCAAAGTCGATCTGAAATCAAGGTCATGTTGACAGTTTTCTTTGATTATCGTGGTGTGGTGCACTATGAATTCCTTCCGCCGAGCCAAACTGTCAACAAAGAATATTATTTGAGCGTTATGCGTCGTTTGCGTGAAGCTATTCCTCTGAAACGGCCGGAATGTTGGGCGAGCAACTCTTGGTTCCTTCATCACGATAATGCACCATGTCATACTGCATTGGCTCTTCGCGACGTTTTTGCCAAAAACTCGACTCTTATCGTTCCGCAAGCACCGTATTCGCCTGATTTGGCTCCATGCGACTTCTGGCTATTCAGCAAACTCAAAAGGCCAATGCGGGGACGCCATTTTGACACGATTGAGGAGAAAAAACCGAATCGAAGAAGGTCTTGAAGGCTATACCGGAAAAAGACTATTCCCACTGTTTCGAGGACTGGAAAAAGCATTGAAAAAAGTGGGTTCTATCGGACGGGGATTACTTTGAAGGGGATGAAATTGATTTGGAAGAATAAATAAAGAATTTATATTTTATAAATAAATTCACCTTACTTTTTGTAGAGAATCATATAATAATTTTTTTTGACAACCTGGAACAGTACATGCTTTAAAATTACTTCATTTAAGTACGACGCCATAAATGTAAGTATACGTACTTTCTAAGCTCAAGAAACGGACCGACAACGATACGACGCAAGACATCAAAAAATTTTGTAGCAGTCAGGGAACCTGAATTGGGACTTTACGCCTATTCATAAGGTGGGCCTGTTGGAAAATCTCCTGAAACGTCCTCTGGTCTTTACCGTGTTCTACGACGTTTATAGGATGTTACGTATGAAGTCGAGGATTATGATCCTCAGTCGAGGCGTAGAAAAAATCGAGACACTGACTACGTAGAGCGGATATAGCCTAACCACGAACCCGACGTTCAAGGGGATGCCGAACGCTAAACGTAACTCGACGACGATGCGGAATTACACAGAACGATACGGCAACGACTATCAGCCCATCCCATAGAAGAACAGAGCCAAGGATGGGAACGATGCCACTTCTGACAGTCCGCAGACGTGACTCAGTGCTAGCGTGCGCGCCTGCAGAATTGCGGAATTAAGAACGAGATCCACTCACTGCAAAAAATTCATTTGTTTACTTTTCACTTCTAGAAGTTTATGTTTCTTGAATTTTCTGTTACGAGAATGGACTGTACTAGAAAATTCCATGACTGCAGAAATAGTATTGGACCTCGAAGAAGAGGCAGCTTTAATACCGGGCGTGCTTCCGTACAGTGCTCTAGCGTTAAATAAATGCCAGAATCGCTAACATCTTGTGTTATTAGTTTACCTAAACCTCTTGATACATGAAAATCGTCACAGAGGTCCCGTGATCGAATCCCGGCATGGGAATGGTAGCGCCAAGAAGATTAAAAAATCATTACTGTGAATTAATGGTGGTCAAATAAACGTCTTTTAAGATTAATGTCATGGTTTATTTCATGCAAATACTTTCTATCCGTACTTGATTCCCTTGTAATCTTGTGCAATGAAATATTTATCTACTTGTATACTGTGGTACTACTTACTGATATATTGCGTTTTTTTAGTTCAACTGTTGTCCAGTCAACTAAACTCACAACTATACAAAAAAAAGTTTCTAACGAAAACGGAAATGTAATTTTGGAATAGAATATTTAAATTTGAATTCACTATTTATCCTGCCACATAGTGTTGTTCTTAGTTTATTTTTATATTCCGCTACACATCCTCGAATATTTCAGTCACTATACCATGTTGTGAGATTTACTAACCTCTACTGAATAATTTTATTACTTCCGTTGGTTTAATAATTTCTGAATCTTCATCCATTCGCGGAATGTGTTCAGCCTATTTTCACTTCATATAACACTTAAGTTTAAGTGTGTCCATAATTCTCGTCATAATACGCAGTTATTCAACAAATATTGTATATAATGTATTGTGCAACTTTCATTTCAAGCTACTGCACAGTTTACAAGTTAACCCTCCGTATGGAATCATAGGATTTTAATTTTAAAATTTAACAGAGTAAATAAGCCTACTATTGTAGACTTAAGTAATTTTACAGGTCTATGCAGAAATTTATCTAAATGTGAAGTTATTATGAGTAGTATTTCGGCTATCTGTAAACATATTTTTGATAACCTTTTAGTTTGTATTCTTCACGTATTTCCGAAAGTGTTCTCAAAATACTTTTTGATGTATATTGTTTTGGTATTGGATACGAGTAAATACGTGAGTTGATCATATTTTAACTTTAACTAAATAAATATTTTTTCTCTTTTTACTATTTACGTAATTATTTCAGTCAATTAAGTATCGGAATCAAATTTTAATTTTAGTAATATTTATCTAACATCAATTGAATCAATAAATAAATTAATCCGCAAACATGTCATACCAAATTTGTTATTTTATATTAGTGCACATAATGAGTTTCAAAGAAAAGGAACGGAACGTGTAATTTTTTTATAATATTAAATTTTAATGAATGTCAACTGACAAGTGCAGCGGAGTCGCTCTAGGCTCTTCTTCGCATCTGACGAAGGGACAAGGATTCCAGAAACGTTGTGTGGTGGTATTTATATTATCACTTTTTTTTGCTGAGTTGGCTATCTTTCTATTCATTATTTTCAATCAGAAGTAAATTTTTTCTTTTTATTAAATTGTACTTAACATTTAAAAGTTACGATAATAGTTATTTCTTGGTTTTTAATGTTTTATTGGTCAATAGTTATTAAACAGCCAATTCTTTGAGGAAATATATTGGTTCCTTTAAAGTATGGAAGGAAGACATAGCGGAGGTTGACAATATAATATTACTTGGATGTGCCATTACGAATGATTTCATATGGGTTATAAATGTAACATGAAAATAAGTATAAAACTAACTATCTCGTTAGAGGGAATCGGAAAAGCATGACCCATCTTCAATAAATGTAAACTTAAAGAAATGACTAAAACAATTGAAAAATGTATTTATTTCATTAGCATCGGCAATCAGAGAACTGTAATATGGTTGGTAAATAATTTTACATGCTGATGTCATTTAAGGACGTGACAGACATGGGTGTTTTATACGTAATCGTGTGATAATGCAATAAAAAAATTAAGGTATAGATTGTATTTGATAGTACTTTATAACATAATGATTTATATAATGTAGTGGATAATTATTCCTGATGGATGAGAATTATCTACCGAGACGACTGCCAGACTGAAATGACCTGTCTCTACCACAATTTTTCTTGGTCAGGTTTTGCAAGTTGTGATGGAAGCTGTCTACGCCTTGTACTACGACGTTTGACTGACTGATATGGAGAAATCAGGATGACCAGATGGGGATTCAAACCGCAGTCTGCCCCATTAGGAATCCCACGCTGCTATTTAGTCTGTTTAATAACGTATTACCAAAGAATTTTAGAGCTTCAGTCCACTAATGTGTAATAGAGTATCATAAATTAGGAGTCATCAAATTTTGAAGTTTCTTGTGTAGCTACGATATTAACAAACACAAGACAATAACTAATACTTTGAAGCGACGAAAAACAATAAAAAAAATTCAAAAGCATCGATTTACAATACTGAAATTTTTATATTGATGGAAAATATCTTAGTTTATTTTTTATTTTATTTACAAATCAATAAATTACCTTTAGACAGAAAAGCAATTATAAAGTTTATTTCAAGAATATATATTAAATGCACGACGTTTCGCCCTCTTATAGTACCTCATCAGGAATTCAATTTCTATATAATACAAGGGTAAATTTATTCGAAAAGTGAAGATTTTGTTTGGTTGTGAATACCGTGCTTATTATACAGGTTGGTCAATTTAAGTGAAGTGTTACAAATGTCTCCAAAAAATTCTGGCATTTATATCTCATATTAAACGCTAATATTTGTTTGAATTAAAAAGTCATATGATATAACTTATTATGATTAGTGTGAAGTTAGGCGTCCTTACGTTCCTGTAATCTTAAAGTCACGATATTTTCACCACGATCTAAATAATTCTGTTTTAGAAAGTTATACGCTTTAACGAAAACGAGAATTCAGAGTACTTACATAAATTACCACTCCATGCACCAATAGTATATAATCTCAATTATTTAGGCTTTCTATACACTTTCATCCTTAAAATTCACCGTGAATCGTTAACTCACTGAACTAACCAATTTCATCGATAAATGTTTCGCTTATTATTTGAGTACCCTCTTTCCTCAGCAGTAGTTCCCTAATAACAGATTGGCGTTCTCTTTTTCTGTCCGGCTCTTATTTGTGCAGGTAGGTCCTCTCTCTTGTGCACGCAATGTAATTCCTTTGTTCGCCTCATAATGTGACTTTGCCAAGGTCCGGAGCAATCATGGGATGCGTGCCACTAACTTACTTCGACCAAATTACAGCAGCTTCCGAAGACTGACTCGAGTCCATTCATCAGGTCTGGGCCCCGTCGTAAATTAAATTGAATCACATTTTACAACAGTGCGTTTCGATTGATTTTGCGTTGTAGATACGGTCACGAGAATTAAGCCCCAGATATAAGAGTCCGATTGAGAGATCGCGTGTTTGAATAATGCATGTTACTATCAAGTCAGCAGAATAGTCTCACCAAACTAATGTTTTACGCAGCACTTCGTAGCTTTGAATGATCAAACGCTGAAATAGTAGCCTAATATGTTTGTATATTTTCAGAGTGAAGAAGGTGAAGTAATTTGATATATTTAGATTAATTAATAAATAAGGTAATATATTCATAAGAAAATTTAAAATTAAAGAATCTAAATTAAGGAAGAGAAATGGAATAAATTTTCAACATAACCAGAAATTTTAATTTCTTTTATATCACATATGTGATACAGATAATTTCATGAACTTTTACGAGTACGAATACTGATAACTGTGTGAATTTAATACAGGGCGGAACATTCCAGTAAATGAACAAATTTCATTCAGATTCTCAGATGTGCGCATACAGAATTACTTTCCTCGTCCACCGAAACACTTTTTCTGCTATTTACTTTCGTATCGTATTTTCAAAGGCACAAAATGATTACATCATTGGAAAATTCGGTACAAATAAATTCATTTAAAATATTTGAGTACAGAATATACAAAAAAAAGTAGTGAATGAACAAAACCCTGTGAATGAACAACAGACTTCCAGTAAATTCTACACTAAATATATCTTACTTAGGCAAAATGTCTGAAACTATGACCAAAGATGCAATGAAATAGCACTTAAATTTAGACTAGGTTATTTCTATGGTTGACAACCATCTTTTGATTGGACAATGGCTTTCTCATGAATGAACCACTAAGAAAAAATACAATGTTTTGGATTCCATCTGTAGGGGCAAATATACTCTTATAGCTCTCATGTAACATCTAAATTTCTCCACTGTTTTTAATATTCCAGATTATATCAGCAATATTTTTTCTGTGCGGAGGGGGAGGAGGACTATATATTTACTCTATAGTTCGACTATTTCAACAATTATTATTTTATCTTTTATTGGAATCTAGTAAAGGAATATTATTTTTTAGGAATTGAAGAATACGGTTTTAAGTCATACTTAAGATATTTCGTTTTGTTTATGAATCGATTACATATTGTCATAAGGTTGGGTTAATGTTACTATCAATTGTAGATATAGTTACTTTAATTTATTAATACTATTTTTAGAATAACTTTAATTTAGTAACAAAATTGATTTTATTTACAAATTAATTATGACAAAATTTCCAACAATTCATCCATAGATACAAAGTGTGAACTGTAAAATAAGAAATATCTCAGGGCTCACAACGAAGAAAAACTAGCATGAAAATGACAATTGAATCAGTCGGCGTCATAGAGAAATAGCTAACCGCTTCACTTCTTTTGTTTCCTACAGCAAGTCCTCATTCAGAGCATATTTGATCTCCATTTCTTTCCACACTTGATCTCTGATCTTCCCCAATCGTCCAGTCAGTTCGAGCCAAACAGCTTCCTCTACAGTTACCTTGCAAACTAATTCACACTCAGAGCATATTTTATCTGTAGCTCTGCAATATTCAAGAAGAACCATCTGCATGAACATAACAGTATATTTTGTCTGCACCACGTCTTAAATGCTCCAAACGCACCTTGCCAAACTCAATCTCCTCTCTCTTTTTTCGACAAACAGCTTCCTGGTTTGTCTCCATGTAACTGCCACTTCTGAGCTGACCGTTTTCAACTGTTCAGACCACCCAAGAATCCGTTTTCTCGGAGTCGTGCTTTGTTTACGAAAATAAATTATTGTTGTATTTGATGATAAGTTCAAAATGGAATTTTTATCCTCCAAATATTACAAATGAGGTACTCGATTACCCTGCAATATACATATATTTTTTTTATCTAGATCTCCTAATAGCAAAGATTTATAACAGTACGGCAACGCTTTTCGAAGTTTTTATTTTATTTTTAAAATAGATAAAAACGAATATATATTCCTAAAACTATACCATTAGACAATATAATTAGTTTTTACATATATATTACCGGGTTAACATTATTGCCTTATATGAGAAAGAGAATAAGTGTATTAAAGATCAAATTTTGATATAGGTAAAGCAGGAAGTCAGAGAAATTTTTCATGGAGCAAGAATATATGCTTCCCTGAAAGACTTAACTTACTCGATTTACCCCAGTGCAGCTCACAGAGATGCTTGTGGTGAAAACAATATTCCAATATTAAATCCAACATTGTCAATCAATTTAAAATCCAATATGTTTCGTGTCTTGAAAGTGAACAATTTATTTCGAATTTTTATTAACAGATACTTCAAATCAATAAAGATTCAGGTCTAGTGCACTGATTTGTATCAGTGAGATTGGGATTATAGTTCACAGTAGATTTAAATAATATTCTGTTTATATCCCTTATTGGACATTATTTTCTGTGTCAGGTGAACCTTTCCTTTGGAAATGCCTACTCCTTTCTCACAAGCCGAGGCCCGTCGGCCTATTTCGAGAGGTGTATGTTCCGGGGTCGCAGACCTTCGCCATTCGGTAAGATCTGTTCGCCGTTCCAGGTGGATTACCCTCATGTAGTCTGTTACTCTAAAATAAATATTCCTGTGTAGTAGTTATGGCCATACTGTTTCTCTTCAAGGGTTAAATTAAATAAATGGGACAGTCATTGTGGAAGAATCGTCTTAGATGTTCAGACCATGTATTCACAATGTTTATTTTAAAATATCGAAATATGTTTTGAAGTGGAAGTATCGAAATTAAAATTAGCATAAAAACCAGCTGTGTTTCAAAATTATTAGTGTTACCTTAAAATAGTTAAATATTAGTAAGTAAATATATGAAGTGCTACTAATGAATGGAATAGAGTAATATATTTGAGCGGAGCAGAAATAATTCAAGTACATGGTAAAAAGTAGTTACTAGCAGTTAGTTCAGAAAACAATGATCTTCCTTAAGAATAAAGTCTGACTGGTTGCGAATGCTGCGTCCCCACAGCAAACTCTTCTCTCGCTATCGGAAGGGCGTGGGACAAGTACCCAATGACCGACCTACCTGATGCAGGTTTTTCTAGGGTTTTCCCCGCATCCCCCCTTTCAAATCCCTTCCTATGCTAATAAAGGGGAGTTGCCACTATGTGGATTACCCTCATGTACCCTGTTACGCTAAAAAAAAACAAAAAAAAAACTACTCGAATAAATATAAACTAAATGATATACTAAGTTAATCAAAAATGTTATTTATAGCACAATATTACATCTAAGACAACTTAAAAGAATAATAATAATATAATGTATGTATAAATTCGCAATTACAAATTTTGTACCCGTGACGAAAGAATCAACAAATATATAATTATCTTCGTTAGTGAGCAAGCAGACATATAGTAGCAGAGAAATTCTGTTAGGTGCGCCACGGGAATTCCTAAGAAGGTCATAATGATGTCAAAGCTGTTATCTGCGTCCAATTAGAGGTAGAAAATAGACTATCTCGTTCATCGATCAATGCAACTCAAGCTCTGTCCTGAAAGTCGTGCAAATGTCAATATAGTCGTAACTCTTTTGAAAGCTCCTTAATTTTATTGAAGTGATTAAATAAATAAGCGTACAAAACGTTAATAGTCAGTTTATTAATTTTCCAGAAATGCCAGATTAATTTATTTTCAAAATATACGTAAATTTTTGAGAAAAACATTTGTGCATTGATTAGTAACGTCCTAGTACAAATACACAGGATTGTAATTTTTTTTAAAGAAACTACTATTAAATGTGACTTGAAAAGACACATTAAAGCATTATTTCAGTATTTTACCGAATTTAATAAAAAATAAATAATAATATTTATCAGAGAATTAAACTTAAAAAATTGTTGTGTCTTTGATTACTACAACTTATATTTTCATGGAATAATGTATTAAAAACCCGTGAAAAATTTTAAATAACTGAAAGTCTATTCTTTTAACGTATTTGGTCGAAGGTAATCTTGGAGGAGTAGAAGTTATTTATTGTTAATTGCCTCGGAGTCCCAATGTCGGTTTCTATAGCTGATAACTGACAAGTTATTGAGGCGACGCGTGGGATCTCCGTTTTTGACATCTCCGTTTTTGAACTAAGGTTCCCACAAGCCGAGGCACCTCGGCCTGTTCTGAGAGGTGTATGTTCCGGGGTCGCAGACCTTGGGCATACGGTAAGAGTTGTTCGCTATTCCCATTGGAATAGTCGGCCAGCTGCCTCCTAAACTGGTCGAGGCACGGAGAAGGGAATGCTGCGTCTCCACAGCAAACTCCTCTCCCGCTATCGGAAGGGCGTGGGGCAAGTACCCAATGCCCGACCTACCCGATGCAGGTTTTTCTAAGGTTTTCCCTGCATTTCTTTAGGCGAATGCCGGGTAGGATCCTTAAAATATAGCCCGGGGCCCTAGTAACCCTTGGCTACCTTCCTCTACCCTTCCGCATCCCCCCTTTCAAATCTTTTCCTATGCTATTAAAGGGGAGTTGCCCAATGTGGATCACCCTCATGTAGCCTGTTGCCCTAAAAAAATAAAAAAAAAGAGGCGACGCGTTGACCAATTGTTCTGACATTGGCTTTCCCCATCAAACAAGCTCTAAATAGACCCCACAATTCTCTTTTCAGTAAATATACAAAACTAGGTCAATATGACAACCGTTCTATACACCTTTTAATTTATGCCACAAACGCATCTCGTGACAATTGAACTTTCTTCAACTGCCTTAAAGTTGATATTTAATTGCATCTCACTGTCTTTTCCTGTTTGGTAATTTACGTTTTAACTAATCAATTATTCACTTCCTATCCATTTTGCTCCTGTTAAAAAAAACATATTTTTTGTTAGATGTTTTGGTTCTTAAAACAGTCCCCTTTGGTCAAAATCAGTCAATCTCGTTTGTATCCACAACTCTTTTTTGCATTAGGCGTTATTTTGTCGTTGACAACAGTTTGACTGCTCAACGACTGTTGCTAAATTAATTCCAGCTTATGCCTCCCAAACAGGGAAAAGCAGTTTTTGTCCAACACGTGCCATTTACAGACACACGTGTTTGTCCTCTCATAGTATCGCCAATTGACTAATATGCAAATCCGACACCAGACTCCTGTTATAGAAAATTTGTGATATATCGCTGTCCAATTCGTAACTGAATATCTCCCGGATTTCCACTGAATATGGTAACTCATAATAAAATTCCTTCATTCATTTTACTAATCTTCCTTGTTTGCAACAGAAAATAAAAATACTAATTCATTACAATTAAAGAATGTCGAGTTTTAAGTTTTCGTGATATAATCTGCGTATTTTGATATATTTAGTAACGACTAATATGCTAGATTTTATTACTCCATAAGCAAATGGTGTTAATTAAAAAATATGAATGAAATGCATGTTATACAGTAGCGGGTACGTTATTCATGATTCGTAAACGGTCAAGTTCAATTTAATTTATTTCTAACCCAATTGATGTTAGAGGAAAAGAAGAATGCTAAACAATTTTATTGGTTGTAAGTAATTAATTTATTCGGTTCATGTGGTATGTTTCAAATGTCTTAAAATTAGTATGCTAAATATTGCGATGTGGCAGTTTAAAGATATTTATCGATTATTTTATGTAGAAAGTTGGAATTGGTCGGTTGAAAGATAATTAATTCTGTCCGCTGATAATTACTTTAACTTATACAAGAATATCATTAAGAACAGTTCAAACTTCATACAAACATTAATAACATTAAAATAAATCATGTTATAGGATCAGCAAGGAAAGATTCTTCTGTTCTATCTAAATAAAGTCATGTACAAAACTTCTTTCTTCAGTTGGGAATAGAAAGAGCAGCAAGGTAATTACATCATGGTTGCAGTGTATTGTTGTATTGCGACAATTGTCATGCGTGGCGTAACCCCGATTGTACATGGCACCGACTCTGCATGACAACAAGCTTTTGTTGAGAGTGCACAACTGTCCATAGAATCGAAATGACCGCTGCATTTTATTCTGAGTTAATTACTTTAGTTAATTATGTGAACCCGACTCAGAATACATATGAGGAAAAGACGAAATAAATATTTAATATGAAAACTATTTATTTAGTTGTGAGCCAAATGAATTCTTGACAAGGACACAAAGCGAAACATTTGGTTTCGTAAACTACCTAAGACTATTAATAATTTATAATTAAATTACATGTCCTGTAAACTCCTTGTAGAAGCAATAAATATTCGAAATAAAAAAGTTAAAGTTTTAAGTCATCCAGCATATTAAAATAAGTTATACTCAAAGTAAACAGACTATATATTGCAGTACTTAATTAAATACAAAGGAAACTGAACTGTACGTTGGAGTGCCAGTTTTTAGTGATTCTAATTTTATAATTAAAATGCAAAATCGGGCGCCCAATAAAATAATTACCAAAACAATTAAAATTTTTACTAAGAAAAACCACAAGTTGAGGACGCCAATTTTGTAGTAAAACAGTTAAAATGATCTGATGTTTTAATTGTTATGAAACACACACAATTATTAACGCTTTATAGACAGGCCATTATACACTGAATTTAATGGGCAACACATACTGCTTGCCAAATTGACTTCTACACTTGCTTCACTGTTCCTTCTACCACACTACTACCACACTCAGAAGTTTGTTATCTACTGGATGCAATAACCTGGGGCTCCCAATAATTGAAGAAAAATGTCTAACTCATGAATGTAAGCTAGACTCCGAACTATTCCACCTCACGGAAAATAATAGTCGGTGTTCTATCGTTGCAGTTATTCGCTCATAGACTCGAAAACCGTAGATAGTTCTGGATATTATAGCTGTTAGACTATATACAGCCTCAAACTTTCTGAATTTATGTCCTTTCTCTACCGTTTCCTGCCATACACTCTGGAGCACTGCTCCCCACAAACTGGAGCTCTGCGTCTCGTAAAAATGAACTTCGACAATCCCAGCAGCATGCATTATTGCCACATATTCTTGTATACAACTCGTGTGTGTTTTTACGCCGCCAACAATACGAGTCCAAATTTTGTTAATTAATCAATTATTTCCTTTTAATTACTACAATATATTGTAATATTCATATTTTTATACGATTTAAATTAATTTATTCGTGCCATTCGTTGTGGTGCCATTTTGTAATATTTAATACAGGGTGGCTTACAATAAAAAGATTATATTTTACTTTTACAAACAAATAATTTTATTTAACAAAAGGTTAGTACAATTTATACAATTTAATTAAAAAACTCTCAGGGTCTCAACTAGGTTTGAACGGCAGAACATTTAAACATAATCAAAGAACACAAAATTTAGATTTAATTTAAAAAGAAATATTTATTTGTCTAGACATAGACGAAATTAATTATCGACGAACTTATACTACAAGATGGGTTTTAAATTTAAAAAGTTTATTTTATCAACACTAAAGAACGATATCTGACATTATCTTTTAAGTCGGATTACAAAAATCATTTTACTGTTCTCTTGCTACTTACGGCTGCCCAAGATACTTTCACCTTTCGAACTCAGTGGTGGGGTTAAATTCACAGATTCTACTAAGTACGGTTGGTTTGAAAAAGAAAGTTTGTTATATCTCGACGACTTTACTCTGCTGTATCTCGATGAATTTATTCTGCTGTATCTCGTTGAATTTATTCTGCTCTATCTCGATGAATTAATTCTGCTGTATCTCTACCTTACAACTTTACACAGCAATTTTTCGATAACTTTCTGTCCTTTCTGACCGCCGACCTTACTGCCACCGTCGTCTCAGCCAAAGTACCACGACTCTGCTTAAACAAGGCTCTCTTTATCACATCCACCAGCTTCGGTGAGCGCTGAACAACTAACTCTCAAAAGCTTATCTCCTCCCTTATATCCTCCCAGTCTTTTACTTTTTCCATTGTTCGAAAACTTCGTCGCAAATGCCAGTTGACAGATTCTTTCATTATCACAAGATTTATATTACGCAGCTGCAGTTCCGTAGTCAACAAATGGCTAACTACTCTGTCATGTCAAAGCCAACAATCGAGATAGGACTCGCAATTACTTGGGTGGGCTATTTGTCTTCTCCGCCCCCAAACGCACGTGCATGGTTTCGAATTCTCAAGACCACACAACCAGCACTTCCAAGACGAAGAAAAACTTAAACCTAAATAAACACGTTACATAATGCCTCTCCAACAATCCAGACTATCAATCACAAACAATGCCTCACTTAACAGGCATTACAATATATATATATATATATATATATATATATATATATAAACCGTTCTTCAGATGACGTCGAAAAAAGTGGCCTGTAAATGCTACAAAAACTATAATTATCATACAACAGGATGTCGAAGTAATTACATATTAGGACGATTTCTATTTGTTACTCTTCTGCTTAATTAAAAGCTATAACTGTACAGCTTTCTTAAGTACTACATACCGCAGGATGATCGGCAATCCAAAGAAATGATTGAAGTAAGAAATTGAAACCCGCAACGATGATAATATTTTAAGATAATTCTTATCAAGCAAAGTACGCATTTGAACAAAACCATTTTTGGTAGTCAAGCTTTCCCTGTCATGCGGCTAAAAAGCCTATACCCGACATTTAGAATAAATTTACCATAATTCGAATACATTTAGCGATTGGGTCCTTTTCATTTCATATTCATTTATATTAAACGGGAAGTGTTAATTAAAAAGTATTTTATTGTTCTTGAGAAAGAATTTAATTCTATATTATCAACTATTGATATAAGTAGAATTTTTTCTTGTGTTTCACTTATGTAGTTTTAATGACGTAGAATACCAAAATGAATCAATATAACAGTTAGAAGATGTTTAATATTCAATGTTCACTTCAATGAATAGATTGACATTTAAATTAATACAATTAGAAAAATAGAAATTAACCACTACGTTTCGTCCCTAATTTAGGACTTCAGCAGGAGAACATAAGTATAGTTTACAAAATAATTAATTGCTTTGACAAAAATTTCTTCGGTGAAGTTGAATTTTTGTCCTAATTTGATTGTATGAAGAGCCAAGTTTCTACAATTAGTAAATTTAAAAATTATTTAATATGATGGAAAAGAATTATGAATAAAATTTGAATTTCACCTCCATAGTGCGATACTAGAATTAATTTCTGCACTAATGTTATGAAAATGTTGTATTATTATATTATGTTTTGATTATGTACATAAGTCAAGAACAATATTGTTGACGTGACGTTAAAACAACCCATAAAAAAATTAAACTACCTGGTCTGGTTGGAAGCCAAAATTATTTTCTATAATATTAAATAGTTTTTAGAACTTACTACTTGAACATCCTGGCACTTAGTCCAATAAATTTAATAGAAAAATTAAACACGCAGAAATTTTTATCACAAAATTTAATTATTAATGTCTAATAATATTTTTCTAATATGAATATGTTCGCCTGATGAAGCCCTTGATTAGTGACGAAAAGTAGTGTTTTTATATATGTATTAATTTCAATTGCAATTGTGCTCTGATTTTTTGGTAATCATATTTGTTTATTTAATTCATTTTTAGCTCCCAAGTTGTGTATCTGGTACACAGAAAGCCGACTATACCTTTCCCTGCGAATAAAGTCGAGGAATATTGCTTTATACTGAGATACATGGACACCAGACGAAAATATATCTGCCCTGTGTTTGTCGAGGAAATTCGGTTTCCTCCCCGTAGCAGACATACAAAGTCAGAGAGAGAACGAGCGATGCGTAGAGTTGTATGCTTGGCTGCACACATTTTAAGAAAAATAACAAAACGGGTAAACATGAATCAGAAAGAAATTATACTGTGTTCTTACGTTAACCGTTTTAGCTTTACTAAAACAAATTATATAATTTACGGTATCAACTTCCTTCGGAAATTACTGTTTTCTATACTGCAAATCTATATTTCTTAGACTGATTGAAATTTATACTTCATGAGGGTTTTGTGTATTAAATCGTAGCTTTAGATTCTTTGACAGGGCCGATTCTGGAATTATCTTTAATATGATTTAGGTTAGTTTCCAGGGTTATTACATCACCCTAATTGTCTGTTGTACTATTACAAATAAAGACTGGATGGTTATTAAACGAGAGAAATTATTCTTTCACGAATTATATATTTCTATAAAAATAGTTAAAAAAAATATCCGCGAAGAGAAATTTATTTTATCTCGAACTGGATACTTATTTATAGACAAAATAATCGGACGTTCGTGGAATATTTTTATGTAACTAGCGTAATAAAAATTTAATTCCTAACAGTAATATTTTCGTGTTTCCAATTAAATCGTTAAACAACAAAAAAAAGGTTTGAAGATTACGAAATATGTTGGAAATAAAAAAATCAGTATGACAGAAATGGAAGTTTCAATACAATCACATAAATCACTTCAACACCGTATTACAAAGAACGTTGCAGATAATGTATATGAATTTATTGTGTTGTATTGTAAAGACAGTACCGTAAATTTTGTCGAATTTTAATAAGACACAAAATTATTAACTCATTAAAAGTTGGATTCAACGCATTTAAGCACACATTGTATTCTGTTGACTGGTGATATTTAGAAAGAAAATTATACTAAGAATTATAATAATCTGATTTCATTTTTAAATTAAAACGTAATAATTATAAAAAAAAAAGCGTATTAGTTTCGTTCTAAATAACGATACGCCTGAAGAGGTCCAAATCAAGGATGAATCGTTGTGTTTGATATATATTGTGTTATAAATAGAATAATGAATTTTTTCTGATAGATAATCTGTTATTTTTATTATGAAATTTGAAAATTATAGTAAACTTTTATCCATTTTTCAATTATTTCTCCATTAGCTGAATTTTAAATAATATTTTAAGAATGATTCTATTGTTAGAACTGAACTGACACTGTTTTTGAAGTTGGTGTTTTTCTTTAGCCTTCGTAACGTTTATAATCCGTTTTCGAAACGCAGATTATGAAACATCAGAATAATAATGTCTCTCAATCATACCACAATAAGTGTTAATATAGTGGACATCCTTTAAGACTAAGAAAACTAGCTCGTCTGTTTACAATGGGTTTATATTTCTTTCACAATATTTATTACTATGGATTTGAGAAGTCTAACAAAATATTTAATAATATTCTATGAACGATACGAACGTCTGTATTCGATGAAAATTAACAAATAGGTAATGAAGTACCCAATAGTAGAAAAATTAAAGGAAAAAATAAACAGCGTTCGTGGAAATCTTGTTGATTTCGTCAGATCTAAATTATCGTAAGTACTTTAACAACGACAGTCGCCACCAACCATACATTAATGATGTCTGTTTATTTATACTTCATTATCTATTTGTTAATTTTCAAGTTAGTAATAGATCAAACAAACTTGCAGGATTTAAAATATTATTTGCGTAACAACAGAATAGTACGTTGTTAATAAAACATGTATCACAAACTTTAAACAAAAAGTAAGGTGAATTTATTTATAAAATATAAATTATTTATTTATTCTTCCAAATCAATTTCATCCCCTACAAAGTAATCCCCGTCCGATAAAACGCACTTTTTCCAACGCTTTATCCAGTCCTCGAAACAGTCGGAATAGTCTTTTTCCGGTATAGCCTTCAAGACCTTCTTCGATTCGGTTTTTTCTCCTCAATCGTGTCAAAACGGCGTCCAGCATTGGCCTTTTGAGTTTGCTGAATAGCCAGAAGTCGCACGGAGCCGAATCAGGCGAAAACGGTGCTTGCGGAACGATAAGAGTCGAGTTTTTGGCAAAAAAATCGCGAAGAACCAATGCAGTATGACATGAAGCAAGAGTTGTTCGCCCATAATTCCGGCCGTTTCAGACGAATAGCTTCACGCAAACGACGCATAACGCTCAAATAATATTCTTTGTTGACAGTTTGGCCCGGCGGAAGGAATTCATAGTGCGCCACACCTCGATAATCAAAGAAAACTGTCAACATGACCTTGATTTTTTATCTACTTTGCCGTGGTCTTTTCGGTCTTGCTTCAACTTTTGCACGATATTCGCTGGATTGGTCGGTGGTTTCAGGGTCGTATGCGTAAATCCAAGTCTCGTCTCCAGTAATGATGCATTTCAAGTGGTCCTGATAGTCAGACAGCAAAGTTTCACACACATCAACGCGACGCTTTTTTTTCCAAAAAATTGAGCTATTTGGCACCAATCGAGACTTGACGCGTTTGAGAGACAAAACATAATTGAAAATGGTTTGGGCTGAGCCAAATGATATTCCAACAGTATCAGCGAGATCTGCAATTGTCCATCGACGATTTTCAAGCACCAAATCTTTGATTTTTTGGACGTAGCCCACGTCGTAGACGTTGATGGTCGTCCAGAGCGCGGTTCGTCTTCAACGCGTTCTCGGCCCTCTTTGAACTCGTTGTACCACTTATAAACGTTTTTTGGTGCCATAGTTTGATCACCAAAGGCCTTCCGCAACATTTTCAACGTGTCCGCACAAGAATATTCGTTCCGCAAACAAAATTTGATGCAAGTTCTTTGCTTAACAAAATCATCCATTTCAAAAATCGAAAAATTCACTTTTGGTTGTTTACAAAAGCACGTGCAACTCGGAGATAATTAAACCTTTTAACAAACAGATGCTTGGCAAATATTATAGACATTCCTACCAACCTAGGGAAAAAAATTTACCTGGCTTCCTAATACCCGGGAGTTTTAAATGACAATTTCACCTTACTTTTTGATCACAGTGGTATCTCTGTATTCCAAACTAAATAATTACCTGGATAATCAAAGGCTTATCAAAGGATAATCAAAGGCTTATAAAGATGAGAAAATGAAATATTACAGATTTTAGTCGAATTGTATTGCGACCCAAGTCCACAAACATAACATCGATAAATTTTCTGAATTCTTGACCCCACTATTAGTGGCGAAAATATTCGTTCATATTCATTAAGCTACTAATGATGACCATATATTGCTTTCTAACTCTTTATATTTTAATATGTGAACAAACTAAGAAATTTCACGTACTTGCAAACAGATGTTACTGTTATGATGCAGAAAAAGTATATAATTATCTATTCATGGAAATGGAAGGCCGTCTCTAAAATTCTCTAATTAGAGAATCATAAATCATGTGCATAAGAGGCTTACTGAGAATCCTTGTTATGCAGCTCATTAGCAAGTTTAGCAAATACAATGCGCAAGACTAAGTAAAATGCAAATCTTTCTCATTTTTCCCCTTAACAGTGATGAATACACGGCCATTAACATTTGAGTTCTTTTACAATAAACTTAATAATGATTTACTATTAATAAATAAAATGAGCGCAAATTTATAATTATTTTTATATACAGCAACATAATTAAAATGAAAGCATATTTCCGAAATAAGTTTAAAGGTAGAAAAAATTAATTCCTCCCATGAGAAGAAAATCTGAGATTCTTGATTAAAATCAGTTTTATGCACACAAAATATACACAATATACTGATGGGAAATTTTCAGGTTGCTTCCGTTAATTTCGTTGGATGTTTGATTATATGATGTGATATTATGATTTTTTCCATTTGTTGAAGCAATCGTAAATTAATTTTTAAAAACAAGCATGCGAGTGCCGTAAAAGAAACTTAAACATACAAGATTTATAACATAATTTTTATTCAATAATATTCCGACTATCAATTTAAATGGTTGGGATAAATGTGTTAATGACACTCAAAGCATTATCATTCTCAAAGCGTTATCATTCTCGGGAAAGGATTTGTTTTTAGGGTAACAGGCTACATGAGGGTAATCCACATGGTGGCAACTTCCCTTTAATAGCATAGGAAGGGATTTGAAAGGGGGATGCGGATGGGTAGCCAAGGGTTAACTAGGGCCCCCGGGCTATATTTTAAGGATCCTACCCGGCATTCGCCTAAAAGTAATGCAGGGAAAACCCTAGAAAAACCTGCATCAGGTAGGTCCGGCATTGGGTACTTGTCCCACGCCCTTGCGATAGCGGGAGAAGAGTTTGCTATTCGTTGCCCCATTATCTATAAAAGTAATCCATACAATCAACTGCATTTTCTAATTACTAATATTTTTAAAATACAAGTGATACGGTTGTTTGTACAAGGGTGCTCTGAAAATATATCAGCCTGAGAAAAAAATGACAATTTATTTTTTCCAAACAGTTTTTCAACATAATGCCGTTTAATAGTAATAAATTTCATCCCTCTCAGTATTTTTCTGCCGGATGTGCATCAGAGTACTCATTTATAGCTGTGAGCGCTTATTGATTGTAAACACTGACCAGCCAGAAAATTTATAAGTTTTCGGAACCCTTAGAAGTTCTATGGAGCCAAATGTAGGAAATACAGTGGATTATAAAATATAAAATTCTGTGTTAAAAGGATTTTAATTAGATAAATAAATAGTCTAATAATAGCCAAAAATGAATGTTAAAGAAATTTTGTTTTATTTATTTTATTCCTTGTATAAAAGAAAATAGGATACGTCAAATAACACGAATCGTTTCTGCAATCCTTGTTTCTTTCGTGATTCAAAACGTGCAAGAGACTACTTTTGAAACGTGTCGTTTCTTACGGCTCTTAAGCTTTCTGAATCACCTGACGAAAGCACCAAGGATTGCAAATACGTTGGATGTAATTTATTTAATGTTCATTAACGTCTCTTATTAAGCTATTTATTTATCTAATTAGAATATACTTCGTAGAGTAAATTATTCAATTTTCCTGTCGTGAAGAATCTTTTGTGAGTAGTTCCTTTGTTTTTATGAAACGGGACCAACGAAACTGAAGAGATAGTTTCTATCCACAGCATTCGACTCTGTTGTGTAATCGTGTATTCATGTTTAATCCATTTTCACAATCAGACTCACAAAATCATTAACGTGTTTTGTAAAAAACTACTGGGGAAGTTCCATCTCCATGTTTCTTTTCCCCGCTGTCAGCATGCGTGGTATCCATAATTTCTTGTGCAATTTCTCGTGACAAATGTAATCGCTGCGTTGGTTTGATAAAACATTTGACAAAAATATTGTTATAAATTTTACCACCTTCGCACGCCGATCTTTCAATGTAATATTTTACACTTTTCTATAGATTCATTTGTAGTTGCCTTCATGTGGATCATCTTGGACGCTTTCACGGCCATGTTTAAATTCGGCCTCCCACTTCTTAACGATGGAAAATGAAGTAGAAAAATAAAAATACGCATTTATTAACCTGGTCTGATTCACTATGCATTTAAACAGTCTTTTAAGACGAATTTTTATCATTGCACGACACTTCAGCCTCTTACTTCGAAAAACACACATACCGCAACTGATTTAGACGTTTGCGTAAAGTTAACTGTTGGATGTAATTGTATTTATTTTTACACGGCTTCTACTGACAGTTGTGCCAAAATAAGAAAAAAATTTATTCAAGTAGTGCTGCCATATAAGAATTTTTCAGAGAACCTTCGCATACAAACTCCAAGCAGGCTGCAGATAATCAACAGCTGGCGTATTCATAAACAAATTCATTGTAAGAGAGTGGAGTCTGACTCTTTGAATGCGAACGAAAATAAATTATGGGAGACAGTCAATGGGAGGACGAAAAGAAAAGTTGGAGAAAATTTAATAGTAGGAGTACAAGATCCGGGATGAATATCATTTTATAATTATATATATATATATATATATATATATATATATATATATATATGTATAATTATCATAAATTTATTTAATGTTAATATTTTTAAGTTTACTTTTTTAATAAAGCAATTTTCAAATAAAATCCCTCTTTCACACAATTTGATTAATTTGATCGTATTAATTTACATATTTTTGCTACTAGAATACGCTATCAGTGAGGTGTCTGAATTAATATACTTTTCATTTAACTAAAGGGGAATTGTAAGTAATTCTTCATTATATATCAGTTAGTTAACGTTTCATATTTTTTGTGAACTGAGAAATGAATTGGCTTTTTCATATTTGTGATGGTTGGTGTGATACATAAGGCAATTTTCGCGTCGTTTTATGTCGAAACAACCGGCACCAACGCCAAAACACCACACTAAGCAGAAATTAGTTTAGTTAGTTGGTAGTCGGTAATAGCCCCTGTAGCGTACTAGGACCACCAACTCCAACTAAAGCGCACTCGATATTAATGACAGGATAATTACGATTTGCAGTGGCTCTCTGAGCCAAATGCACGTCTGTCAATTTGAACGCACAAAGATAGGATTCCAGCCACTAACAGACATAACTTAAACTAAAAGGAACGAAAGCATGAATGAAACTAACTTCCAATAGTTATGGTTTGCTTTTAATATTTGTTAGCACAGCTTTTAGAACCATATTGGAAAGTAAATACGTATGCTCTTATCTTAATATGAAAACATTATAACACCCCTAATTAATTTGTTTCCAGTACAGTCACTGGTTTAAACTAATAAAATTTTATTAGAATAATTTTAATAATTTTCTATGGAAATATGAATAACGTAATATGGGATTTAAAATTGTAGAATATTATTATTCTTAAATAATTCTGTGGAAATAAATAAATTTATACATATTTCAAAGTGTATATATAAAAAAAGTAGTAAATGAAATGGGCGATATTGGAATTTTTTGTTTTCAATCAATATCAATTTATATTTATATTTTTAATTAATCCCGCATAAATTACCTGAATTAATTGCTTCAAAGGTTTGCATAAAAACATGTTGGCTTTTAAAATATTTATTTTTCTTTTAGCAATAATATTGCAATTCCATCTTTAATATAATTTGATAGTATGGATAAAAACATATTTGTATAGTAATATATCAATCTACATTTTCTGTTGGTTAATAAACAGTTGAGAAATAACATATCACCAAGACGGCATGAAAAAGGTGTCCATTTTTCTCAAGAAATAATTTTGTAATAAATTTTACAATGATTTATTTAAATAATTTATTAGTTATAATCATTTCATTTAAAAATTTCTATTATTTAATTTGAAGCATTAACGTGAGGCTAATCATTTAAATAATTGTATCACATTTGTTTGCATTACATTTTGGCTTCGCCAACGTTTGGCTAACTTTCAAATTCAATATTATAAATTGTTAATTAATTGGTATGTATTAAATTTTGGCGTCCTCAACGTGAGGCTAAATCATATTAATTGTTTAATAATAGTTAATTATTACAATATATATATATATATATATATATATATATATATATATATATAGGTTTCAATATAGAAGTTTCTGAATTGTATTATTATATACAATTATTTATTATTATAGTTACAGTGAAGTGATTTATATATATATATATATATATAATTCCATATAATAATACATTTCAGAAACGTTTATAATGAAACCTATATATAATAATAAATTAATATCATAATAAAATTCAGAAACTTCTATAATGAAACCTCTAATTTCGCATTATTGTGTTGCACGATTAACGTCGATCAAGCTACTTCTAATATAGAATGACAACTATGTAACAGAAGTAATCATTCCATATGCCACAGTTCACTTAATAATTTAGACAGAGTATAATAATGATAAAAATATAATACGTCACACTGTAACTCAGAAAATCCTCAAAGTATGGAAAACGAAAATAGTAAATGAAAGTTTAAAATCAAAGCGTGTGTTAGAACCCGTAACGGGAATTAGTGACATAAATTCAAACACACAGACAACTAGTAACTTAAGTCTCTTTTAATATGTAATAGGTAGGCTATTTTACTTAACAAATGACACGCATTTATTTGCTCACTTTCCTTTGTTATTTCTTCATAACCTTTTAACATCATTCCCTGAGACTATCGGCCTTCGAATAACTATAACAATTTGACACAAGTTATTTAAGGAATTATAAAATTATACTAATATTCATGATTTTTTTTCTGGAATACATTCATGGTATTTATAGTAGGTACTCGTGTCATTTACGTATTTTAAATGAGAAACTTAACTTAAACTCATAAATATAACAGTTTCAATAAGTTTTTAATATTGCATAATTTATGTTTGTAATGAAGCCCTGGTGTTAAGTGCAATGTCCTGTACCATGCTGCGCGTACATGACAGATATTCAAGTTACCTAAACGCTTTTGCGAAGCTGACATTTTTGTTTTATGGAAAAACGAAACAGTTAAGAAGAACTGTATCACAATTCTGCTGTTATAGTCGAATAAAAAAATTAAACTGATATTGGCGTTGCTTGCATACTAATAGGAGATCCTTGCTGTAGGCCTAGGAATTAGCATTTTAAAGGTGGCCATCCGGAAGCCTGGTCGATAGCTACGGCACCCGTGGGGCTTCAGGACGTCCAACGGCCTGCCAGGACAGGACCGCCCTCGCCAAAGCCTCGGGTTTCCTTTCATTTACAAGCAAATACTGTTTAAATCCCTCTGGAGTGTGTATTAGCTCTAATCAACTCATCGATCGCTCACTCAGTGGCCAGCGAAGTGAGTGCGCCTCAGAAACACGACAGTCATTGGAGCGACTATTAGTCGTTCTTCGCCAAGGAAAGGGGGATTACATTGTGGAAAGACTTGGGATATAATTATAAAATAAAAATTTGAACGTTACGGTAACCTAAACTCGCTTCATCAAATAAAGATGAATACGCAAGTGCAATAATCGCATTAATATTTAAGTTTTATAGCATTGTCCCAGCAGTGTAGAAACAGTGCTGTCATGTGTAAGAGTTACATTGCAATATCCAAGCGTTTTAACTTTTAATGAAATGTTTTTTAGCGCTTGTACTTCGTAACAAACATAGATACTGGTTATTGTCAATATTGTTTCGTTAAATCCACCGTTTTGGTACAGAGCGCATTACATTCTAAGAATACACCAGACAAGTATACAGGACTTACATTGCACGGTCCGTCTTTCCTGTGATTAACAATCGGGTTGTGATTTACGAAGCTGCGAAATTATTATAGTCCTGTAAGCCACTGTACCTTAAAAGTAAAAGTGTTTTCTCAGCGTGTGATACGTTTTGAAGCGGGGGTTTGGAAAAACCACAAAAATAAATCAGGTGAATGTTTTTGGTAACTTCCTGTTTGATTCACATTGACAGACCTTAAAGAGAATATAAAAATGTACAATAGAGTAAATAGTTATACATAAATTTATTCATATTACTAGAATATGATTCCTTCAACTTTATCTACCTGTTCTAAAATAATACCTATCATATTATTACCAATTATACCCAATACCTATCATATTATAATAGTTTTATAATGCTACAGATCAATGAAATACACCAATTGACTGATGCTAATAAATGAACAATAATATAATGTTAATTTCATTAATTAAATCTACAGAGAAATGATGTACACAAAATAGCCACACAACGTTTCGTTCCAACTTTAGGAATTCATCAGGTCATTCATGGAAATTAAAGAGGGGAAAAGTGAAACATAATTTAATAAATCCATGGAATAAAAAAACTATGAATGTAATTGACATTAAATTAGACTTATTTGCAATATATTAACAAATAAAATTAAATTAAATTATGCCCAATCAAACATATTTTACATCATAAAGAAATTTTAAAATATTGAGAATTGCATAAAAGTTAAAGCCGAAATAATTGATCTAATCTCATGAATGCAGTAAGTTAATGTAAGTTAAAATTTATTTACTTAATGGTTAAATTTGTAATGTATTAAAACATGAATATAATGTGCTCCTTTCAATATGGATATTAACGTGGCTTCTGTACGGTGATTTTACTTTTTGTATCTAAACTGTAAAGTTATGAATAGTTTGTAAAAAATATTACTTTTGTTCCACGAAAAGGATTTATGGTTGGGTATACAGAAGTATAAATATTCTCAATTTCTAGGAAAATTCTCCTCAGGAGTCTCTCGGAACAATTTAACAATTACAGCATCCGTTCACTAATGAAAATAATTTTTTTTCCCTGAAACATCAATTCAAAAATTTATAAAACATGCCGTCAGAGAGAGAAAGTGTACCAATTAAAGTTATTTTGTTACATTTAAAAGTCACGCTATAATTTATATTCAGAAAACTGAAAACAATATATCATGAAACAGCTTGAGAGCTTCATGAATCTGCAACAAGACGAACGCCATACGTACAATTAATTAGTTAACAGACTTTGTATTTACTCAAAAGAAAGAAACAGCGTTGATTTATAAATTAACTAAGCCAATAAAAGAGATTCAATGATGCATAAATATTTCGCAGCACGTTTTGGGTAGTGAGTAAATATACAACAATAGTGAAAAACAAACCCAATACTTTCCCCAAAACGAGATTCCACACAAAATGAAAATACTAGGCCTACTACGGAAATGAAATAGAACTGCATGACGAAAAATCAAGATCGTAGATAAAAGTATGCGATCTGGAATAAAAGCCTTTATAAATTATTGAAATCTCATACATATTTTTTTTTAACTTATACACATCGAAGATGAAAAAGTCAGGCAACATTGGTTCGGCAGCTGCAGATAACAGCAATGGTGACCCTAACAGATGGCTGCTCTGCGTCGAGCAAATATTGGCAACTCTGAGCCAATGACGTGTCAACAAAGACAGTTGTGCACAATGTCCAGCCAGCAGTCCACGGGAGACATTAGGCGCATCTGTGCAACGAAACTTGATTTGTTTTATAGTTTAACGTCGCAAATGGTCGCTTATGTTTTTCATCAACCACTACTAGCTCATTCCTACTTACCAGCTCAACCTACAAAGTTATTTTATATTTTTCATATTTTTTCTTCTTACACTTTATTTATATTGTAGCAGTTATTCATTAATTGCTTGACATGTTTTATTATTTACAATGTTTGACTTGCTTTGAATCGAGAATTTATTAAACAAAAATTTTATAATACAATTTTAATTATTACTGTTTCACGTTTCGCTTATAAAATTTATTTATAAATATATTGTCCAACAATAACAATCAGCCATATATATAATCAACATACTGTTTTTTATTTATTCAATAAAACCGAATCTTCGTACAGAAAACCAGTATCTTTCGGCTATATAGTCTGTAAAACCGAGGGGAAAATTCATACACCTTTGGTTTTACACCATTCTTTACATACATTTTACAGAAATTACCTGTAAATTATACATATTTGCCACACCAGTCTTTATATCCATTTTATCTGTAAATTTCACATACAAAAAATGTAAAACCAAACGTGTTTTCTCTTGTTCTTACAGATGAATGTTGCCAGTATCAATTCAAATGCTTCCGTTCTTTTACGTTTGTAATATTTTGAAAAATAAAAATAAAATTGTATTGACCTGTTGGTGCCTGATTGATGATAGCATAGAAGTTCTAACTTAAATTCAAAAAGTTTACTATTTTACTGTTATTTTAACGCAATGTATCCAAATTTAGATTAATCCAATTAAATACCAGCTAGTGAAGGATTTGCGTTAAGTTCGACACTAATGATAACAGATCTGATTTTGAAGTGCTTGGCAATGGTGTTTTTTTGCCTGTAGCAGAAAAATTATGAGAGAGTGGAAGGAGGAAGAAAAAATAATCCTTCGTTTTGAATAGTATAAACTCTGTTCGTCTTCAGGGAAAGGGGGTTTACAATCAGCCGAGAGGAAGTGTTCAAACATTCTTTGGCCTCGGTAGCCGACTCTGGAATAAGCTGAATATAGTAGGCTTATTTCGTTAAGATGTGTTTGGAGTCCTGCGCTCCCTGAAGTCCCTGAAGACGAACAGAGTTCAAAATTTTTCGAAACGTAGGATTATCCTTTCTTCTTTCTCGTCTACTATAGACACAGTAACACATTACAGTGCTTTAAGTTGCTCAAAATTCAATAAAGGCAGCAAACAACCATTACCGTAAAATGTGAAGTGACTTACTCCGCCATTGGTTTGTAGATTTTACCTGCCCTGGTGTTGTCGCGGTTAGAACTCTCCTACATTCCCTGCATTCAGACTCATCGTCAACTTTCTGGCTTCGAACGTAAGGGCCTAATTTGAATTTCTCTATTTACATTATGTCAGTTCCTTTTTTTTATTCTGGCATTTATATTCTATTAGAATCGTTTCGCTTTCGTTCTCTAACTTGCAAAGAACGCATCTATCTGCGGATGTAACAGAATAAAAAATTTCTTCTGTTTCACTTTTTTCTTACTGACAAACACGAATATCCATGTTTTTATCTATCTAGTAATCTAGTGATTCTTATAAAATGACGGGTTTTCTCCACCGTTTTCATATTAAGATGCTACAGAATCCTGAAAAGACTGTAAAGTTTTTGATCTAGATCCTCGTGAATTATTTTTAACTTTATTTAGCAGGGTCTGCAAGTAAAATACAATTCACTGCTATGATATAATAATATATATATATATATATATATATATATATATATATATATATATATGACTAAGAGTATTTGGAGAGAGGGTTATGTAAATATTTCACACCTCTGGCTGATTACATTGGGTTCGGATATTTACAGATTGACAATTATTTGTGTAAGTCTTGTGGAAGCTTTCGTTTGAGTCTTTTATGGGTGTTTTTTGTCCTAGATTTAATTTATTTCCACTTTTACACTCCACTATATTTTTGAAAAACTTACTGCTTATGCTGTGGATGTATTCGTTATAAGTGGAACCTTTAATTATTGGTGTATTTGACTGTTTCGTATGAACCACGGGCTGTTAATTGCAATACGTAGCAATTTATTCAGCATGATTTGTAGTTTCTTGAGCGAACTTGTAAATTCTATTAAGATGGCTGAAGATTCTTAAAATCAGACAATACCATAGTCTGAATGTACTAATGGGATGATGCGATCGACCTAAGTTTATGACAATGGAAAATCGGGACTTTTTCAGGACACAACTTCCCTGTCAAGAGAAGTCCAACTTTCTCGCAGTGGCTAACAAAACAGGTCGAAGGGCGAAAGGCAGCTCACACGCTGTTGTGGAAAAAATAAAAAGCCATTAGAGACGTAAAGTACGTGATTTTGCACAATGTGGCGGCCATTGATGCAGTTTTGGTTGCGAAGGGAATATGAGAATTTTGCAGTTGAGACCCAGATTTACAGTTTTATGGCTGAACGAGAAATTTGCAGTCTGATGGCAAACTGTGGTCTAACGTCGAGGAATGAGATACTCGTCTGCAAACCCCAAATACTATAGTCGCGATTCCTGTTTCGACTCAAGTGTTATGTGGTTTGTAAGTTTCTTCGCATAGCAAAGGCTGAAGCTCAACACAAGTATTTTGTTTCTTTGTTTCACTTTATTTAAGGGGTTCCCAGACTGACCCACCAATGATCCTGAGAGGTAAAAGTAATTCTTTATAATTGTTATTTTTATGTCCATAATTTAATAGAAAATTTTATTTAACATTCTATTTTCTGTGAAAGAACATGCATTACCATTGTTGAAAAATACCAAGTGTAAACGTCCTGTTTCTATTATAAAACACACAAGAATTTAATCATGAATTTTCAATTTATTTTCTGGACGTTAATTGTCAATACAAATCGGGAATTTAATTTTTTACTCAGCGTCAATTAAATTTAATTTGAGTTTGTTAAATAAAGAAACATCAGCCAATTTTAAGTCAGAAAAACAAATTTATTAATGTAAAATTTAACAACGTTTCGTCACATATTTGGAGACCTCGACTGGTTCAAGTTTAAAACTACAAAAAGTGCAAAACAATTACAATGACTAGAATAAAATTTTTCAGAACACATTTGGCAGATAACAAAGAAGCAAACAATATAAATTTGAATAAGGAACGTAGGTTTTCCCGGTGTAGTTGCTGGATGAAGTTTTCTCTGGATGAAGTTTTCTCGGGATTCCAACCGGGTAGCGTAGTTTTGTAAACACAACGTTTCGATGGCTTCCATCGCCATCGAAACGTTTCACCTGAAGAAGATGGCGGTGCAAGCCATCGAAACGTTGTGTTTACAAAACTACGCTACCCGGTTGGAATCCCGAGGAAACTTCATCCAATATAAATTTTGTTAGACTTACAAAATTTTGATAAGTTAATCTCTGCCGTGGCCGTGGCCAAAATGCACAATTTAAAATGAGAGCGACCAGCAAGAATTAAGTTTCATTGTTGGGTGCTTTTTACAATGGAAACAATTTAAAATTTGAAATTATAAAATTTTATAAATTAAACATTACTAAAGAAATTTTATTAAAATTGTTAGTACATTTTCTATATTAATATCTGTTTTATAGTATGTGATAGATAACATTTCACTCATTAATCTCGAAAAGTAGTCCATTTCCCTTGTCCAATATTGATACTTTGTACCTAATTTCTGATTATTTAAATAAATTTGTTCGATAAAAGCAGAATAATTTTTAATACTACTATTTATATTGTTTCTGTTCTTTTAATCTAGTTTTTAATGAGCGCTTGGTTAGGCATATATATGTAGCTTGACAATGCAAACAACTAATTTTATCAATTACATTATGCGTACTTAAATTTCCAATTTTTTCCTTAATATTTTTTACATTCATTACAAACTGTAATTGTATTATTCCTTTTGTAGTTTTAAACTTGAATCTGATGAGGTCGCCAAAAAAGCGACTATAAGTTGTTATATTTTACAATAATTAATTTTTTTTTCTCAATCAACATTGGTAGATGTATTTACTATTTTTCTCAATAGTGAGGATATATATTTCTATATATATCATTATTAATTTTAGATTGGTTAATTTTATAGGAACTCTGTTGTGAGAAAACATGTTACTTTTATAGGAGACCCTACACCAGTGACTTAATTCATGTTTAAATACTCGAGTGTTTCACAATAAAAATAATAATAACCATATGTTTTTTTAAATAATTAGTTTATATGTAATCGACTACCAAAACCAACAAGTTACGATTACATCTATCAAAACTGTTAGGAATTTTACATCCTGATGTTTATTGAAAATAGAAGTTATGTTACTATACATCTATGAATAGGTAAAATGGAAGGTTTCAAGCAAGGCAACCAAGAAGATTTAAATAAAATGAATTAAAGCCAAACTGTAATGTGAATTGAAATATTATAAGCCAAGTGTGAACAACTTTCAAAAAGACATATCTATCTTCACTATTGAAACAGAAATTCTTGGGAATAAACAGTGCTTTGTTTTGTCACTATATCAAAGCAGTATTAACATTTTCCAGAGACATTTTAGCAAGTTCCTTTGACCATCCACGTTGCTGATGTACTAGGGCTTTTGATGTGACACCCCCAGAATATGCTTCATATTGTTAATTACTCACAAAGGCGAAGCATGGATGGAAGTGTTACTCTAGAAGGGAAATTCAGGACAGACAGCTATTGAACTGCGACAGCGTCACTCTACATCAAACTTGATACATGAAATCCACTTTAATCCGCAAGCAGTTCGGATATCACGAGGAGGTTTCCAGATTTATGGAGTAATTATAAGTTGGAGGTGAAGTTATATATGAACCAATTGCTTGATAATAAAGAAACAATACAATTTAATATATAATAATATGAAATACATGTGTTTCATATTATCAGAATTTCTTAGTGAAGCCTAATAATAGGTTATATGAATTGTTACGAAAAAACTCGTCAGTAGCAAACTGTGATTTTTAAAATAAATCTTAAACATTAGAATAATCGGGATTAGCATTTGTATTATTAGAGATTATTTTTATTATTTGTGAATGAAAATTTGAATATTGAAGACTTCAAATTATGGCATTTACACCTGAAGCAACTGAATATAGAAATATTATTTGCTGTTCGTAGAATAAACCATTACTCAACAAAAACATTTCATTCTACACTCAAACTAATGAATTAATTTGTAACAGTTTAAACAATGAAAACCGTCTGTATTAATTAAAAATTGACAAATAGTTAATGATTATGTTTGCCTTTGATTACATGGATAGTTTGTGCTGAAACTATTTTAAACACCTGGTTAAAGGAATCATTGTCCCGTACTTTTTAAAACTTACTTGTGTTTTTTATCGGCTATTCCATTATATATATATATATATATATATATATATATATATAGATATTAATTTATTTCGGTTTAAACTTAAGTTTATACTTAATTTATTAATGTATTATTATATTTAAAAACTAATTAAGTTATTGTGATCCTGAAATACTAGGGTGAGTCCTTAACTAATGACTCTTTTTTCTTTTATTTTTCAAGACAATTAAATGTGGGCATAAACCCTCAACATTAGTGATTAAACTGTTTAATTTTTCAATATTTAATTAATTATTAAATTATTAATTTTTGGCTCGACAGCCCATGAAGGGCCTTGGCCTACCGAGACGGCTGCCAGACTGTCATCTTACATGACACATTCTCGATTAGGAGTGATACCTGGTCAGAGTGTCGATTCTCCCACAGCCTTAACCTCAGTTTTCGTGACCAGGCATTTTTCAATATAGTCTCTACCTATTTGAACAGTTTTTGTCCATCTTTTAACAAGGGAATGTATTACACTGCGGTGGAGTCACTGCAGTAACCGGTCCGCTGCTTCACTTTTCATCAGCTGACAATGTTTGGCCTTCAGCTTCGTTACATCGTTACATCGCCGAACTGTGTCGACATCTACTGACGCATCACCATGCATATTTTCCAGCCTTTCACGAATGCGAATGGGATTTTCACCTTCCGCATTTAAGAATTCAATCACAGAACGCTGATGAATACGGACTACAATGTCAGTCATTTTGCAAGTGTGTGCAGTGTTGCTACCAGTTGACTTAGGATGTTGTTAGGGCAGTGAATTGGAGAAGAATTTGAGTAATCGCACCAAATTAACGTATTTAAGGAGAGAAAAGTGGGAGGAATTGCTTATTGAACTATCCTAGTAGGTTTCTAAGAATCGGCAGTAACAGAATAATAAAATACGTCCAAAAATAGTCTGAATAATTTTATTCACTGAATTAATTAAAATTTAGATTAAAAATCCCTATATTTCTGACGTCTTCAGGTACCATATGCAGCTTGAAACTCAGATTCGGATAATAATTCTGTATACACATTTACTTATTACACATTTATGTAAATTCGTCAAAATTTCGTTATTTCAGATATTTGGAATAAATTTGAAATTGTTTCTTTACAATATATTACACCTGAAGAAGAAACGTTGCGTTTCATTTTAATTTTTATAGTGAACTACAATTTGTTTACTGCTAATATAACTTTAACCTTTAATAAAGTAATTATTTGAATAAATTGATTTTCACTGGTTTTGACCATATTTCGTTCTATACTTTTTTCGTCAAAATCTAGTACTACTGAATTTATTAATTCACATGACTACACTGATATTTATAACTTAATGACTAACATGAAAGACTCAATGCCAGTCTTCTAGATTTCGAGTTTGTGTCTTATCCACAGCGCCAAATCGTTGAGTAGTATAGAGTTAATGTATGGCAGCATATCCAACTACAATATTATATTTCGGATAATTTTGTCAAAATGACTTCTGGACTGAAGTATAATGCCAAAATTAGCCTTTATTGTATCAACATTTCAGTTTTTCTGGATATAAGGGAATGCTATTATAGTCTCTTTCCTCATTTCCAAACCATACCAGCAAATTGTAGTGCAATGGAAGTAGAAAGAATTCCCGTTTGTTTGCTTTTAGCGATGTTTGGTTTCATTTACACGGTTACCACATTTGCGCCCCGCTCCGAACGCAGAGTATTACAGTTGATCGAAGCAACGAGGTGTGCTTCAACACGTAGCACAGATAGACCTCATTTCGCTGAGTGCCTGCAGTAGCCATTGGTTTTAAAAAAAACTCGGCCAGCACTAAATATCGTGAGTTTTGGTCGGTTTTGATGAATATCTGAGACTGCAAACGTTTTTTTGGTCCGTAGGGAAGGAATACACGGCGACAACTAGCGGTTCGCTAAAGCTGTAATTCCGAACGTGATAAAAATGAATCTGTATAATTTGGGTTACAACCCTGTAAGCGCATTATGAAGTCCAGCGGGTTTCTAAATTTAAACTGTTTTTCATACGTATAATACCTTTAAAAATTGTTAGCGTTGTTATCTGCACATGTGTAAACTGACTTCTTACTTTCGAAATGATGATAGAACAGAGTTCGTTTCTTTTCGGAGCACAAAATACGCCAAACCTATAACAGGCCTTGAAAGCATACATGTTGCATCATAAATATACAGGAAACATCTAAATTTTACTTATAAACTCTTAGAACTTGTAGAGGGGTTTGAGTAGATCTTGTTTTTAATAGGAACATATATACGTTTCCGTGATACCATATTTTTTAAAAAAATGTATCTGGACGGTGATTGAGTTGTACTTTGTTTCACCAAAGCTAACCGGTTCCACGTAATTGATACTTTTGCAATAAGTATTGGGCATGTTGTTGGACTCACTGTCACTGAACATACGTCAATACATGTGGTTTCATTACGGTGGTTCTACCCATCACTTTTCACTTGATGTTCTGCACCGACGATTCGGACAAGTGGTCCAATTTCGTGGCCTCCACGTCACAGAATTTGACTCCATTGGACCTCTTCCAAGGCGTCGTATGAAAAGTTTAATTTACGAGACCCGTGTAAAGGAAAACTGCTGGCACACAGTTATGGTTACAGCACAACAGATTGAAGAGATGTGATGGACCGAGTTTACCAGATCATCATTCCTAGGTCCAATGTGTGGAGTGACGATGGTGGGCCTCACATCGAACTTTCAAAACGTACTAAAATTTTATAAAGAGTAATTTAGAACACTCTAAATAATAATTTGTGACGTCAGAAAACTGAAATAATAAAATATCTGGCGATAAATAGAGCTCCAATGAATATTCTATTAAAATTATTTATTAACTTTATCAGAAATAAGAAATTTATTAGTTTCAATATTTTCAATACGTCACATGCTCTATATACATAATAATTATCTTGTCATATTATTACCGACTTTATATAACATATGTAATCCGTGTTCAAGCTTAACATTGTCAAAAGGCTCATGTCGTGGTATCATTACTTACTTAATCCCCATAGAAGTACCGGTTAATAAAATAGCGTAACGACTATAATGGTCGCAATCTTCAATTTTACTTATCATAATGGAATTGTAAAATACCTAAAAAAAAACAATGTTTTTTAGGCAAAATTATTATATTAACATTATTTTCATCTACGTAAAATATTTACTTGATAAAACTGTTTTCGAGAAGCGTTAGCAATCGGCTAGATATGGAACAATCTCCCCTTCAGACGGCTTTCTGTAAAGCTATCAGCCTCTCTCTTAGATGAAAGCACTATCTTTGTGTTTGCTCTCAGTCTGGCACAACAGTTAGTAAACGTGTGAAATTGCAAGAATTTATTTCCATTACTCAACATTAAGCCGTAGTTGTAAGCATTTTCGTTGCGTACGTTCTTAGAAATGAAAGTATAGAACATTGTGATGTTATAAAGTGATTTATAAAAGAATGTTTAAAGCCAATGAACGTTTACTGTAGGATCATAAATGTGTATGGTGACTTTTTCCTTCAATTCCCAGCATTAGGGAAGAAGAAGAAGAGAAGAAGAAGAAGAAAGTGTAGATAGGCTACATATGGGGTAATCCACATATTGGCCACTCCTCTCTTCAGCATATAGCATAGGAAAGGGACTGAAAGAGGTGATGCGGAAGGGTAGAGGAAGGTAGCCAAGGGTTAACTAGGGCCCCCGGGATATTGTTTAAGAATCCTACCCGGCAATTCGCTTAAAAGTGATGCAGGGAAAATCGTAGAAAAACCTGCATCAGGTAGGTCAGCACTTTGTGCTTGTCCCTTCCCTTCTGATGGCGGGAGACGGGATTGCTGTGGGGTCGTATCATTCCCCTCTCCGTGCCTTGGCCAGTTTATGAGGCAGCTGGCCGACTATTCCAATAGGAATAGAGGACAATTCTTACTGTATGCCCAAGGTCTGCGACCCCGCAATGTACACCTCTCAAAACAGGCCAAAGTGCTTCTACTTGTGGGAACCTTAGTTTAAAAAACTGGACATAAAGTTTACTTTCTACCCACAAATACGACTTAACGATGAGACAATTGAGGGACTTTTCATTATTAATGCATATATATCAGTTCTACTGCTCATATTTAGTTTTCTATTACTTCTAATTCTACTGAATACTCCAGATTTTCCACACTGGACCACGCTTTCATGAAGTGATTACAGGAATATAACGAAACTTTTCAGTTCATTCGACTTTACAGAGGCGGGATAATTGCACTGGAATACTTTTGCAAGTTTGTAAGTGATTATGGAATAATGAGAAAACTGTTTTGTAAAGATAATTTTTTATTTTCTACTATCAGGTAGAAAACTCTACAGTCTTTCCTCGTACAGTTTGCATTCCCCGTTCAGTACGCCCATACAAACAGAAATAAAAATCACAAGATACGAAAATAATGTTACTAACAGAAAAGGAATACGCTCACATTTATTTGATTTAATCTATACGAAGTTAAACAGAAAAGTGAGGGCATCGTTTGTGTTACTTGAATAGGTGAACCGCAATTTGTCCTCAAATTTTAATTATGTATTAAATATTAAGAAGACTCTACTACACTTACAATTTCTGAACATTTACTGAATCATATAGATGAGGGCTGATTCTTCTTATTATATCAGATCATTAACTTTGTTTTCTTCTTAAATCCGTTTGTATACGTAGAAGGCTACGTTCAATGCTTTTTTGAATTACGATCTGGGAAGATGTTTTTGGTTACCCTTAAAAAAGAATTTATTATTTGAATTGTGGTATTGATTCTTGGAAACTAATACTCTATTGAAAATTACAATATTTGAAATATTCGATGTACAAATTATAATGCCAATTAATTAGGCCAATAATTTTTTGGACATAAAATTTGAATTGTTTGATAAATCCATTATAGCGGTCTGATCGAACAAAGCAACAATGGAAAAGTGAGCCCTGCTATTTTGTCGAAAAGTCAAAATGGCGTTTGCGCGCACGTAAGTCTGAGTCAGTTTTACGTATACAGCCAGCCAGGAAAGGAGGGCAGTTTTACGTCTACAGCCAGCTAGAATAGAATTGGAGCCGAAAGATCGCTTTGGACGGATGAAGTACTTAGAAAGAGTCCAGATACCGGTAGTAGAACAGCGAGACCAGTTAGAACAATTTTGTTATAAGTTGCAGTCTGTGGAATAAACATCCAAATATTCATCGATAAACATTTTGAGTGCAGAAGTCTAATTTCTATTCTCAAATTAGACCATTCTTTCAAATTTTGGAAGACCAAGTAATTGCATCCAACGTCTAATTATCGTCGGAACGAGTGAATAACATATCCTTAACGAACAGAGAACCAACATTTGGCAAACTAAAAAGTATTAATTAGAATCAGTGAAAACACAGGCCTGATGAGTAAAAATTAAAGTGTAAAAGTGTCCGAACGAGGTAAAAATTGATTGTCCCGGTACCAGACCGACGGTCCGTAAGTAACAATTTTGAATAATATTGTAAACGCTAATTAAAGGATAAAGTCAGATTTCGTTCGTTCGCTTTCTTCTAGTTTGTTTTTCATTGATTGAATTATTGTTTTATTTTAGGTAAATTATATTTTGAATTGTTAATTAGTCAAATTCTGCATTTATCGTGTCCTAATTATCAAACCCAGTAAAGGCCCTGAGATATAAAAATTTTGATTGTAATTGTTTTTTAGTTTGAAGCCACAATTTGATAATAAATTTTATTTTATGTTTTAAATTTTGATTATCTTTTCATTTAATTAAATCCTACCTGTTGAGTATTACAATATATTGTTTTAAGTTGCCTTCAATCACTGTCACTAATCTTAAGTTATTACTGATTGCTCTATTTCATTATAAACGCCTGAAAATTGGTTTAATTTATCTAGTTTTTTAAACATTTTTAACCTCTGCAGCCACATGAAATCAATTGAACTCAAATATGGATTACTTATCCTTTAAAACTGAAAACCCCCGGTTTATAGATCAATTTACTTTTTTCGATATTTTGGGCCCAAAATGTGGGGTGTAAAGGATTAGTATTGGAATGTTTTAAATTTGTCATTTTTTTCATCAGCGGAAACAATTTTAATATTCTTCGGTATGATTACTCTTTCAAAATTTCGATGAAACAAGAAAATTTAGGATAATTTTATAATCGTTCGATGTAGTTCTGATCTCTTCGTAAAGTTTGGAGTTATGAAGGTTATGTCTCTTGTAATTATGTGACGTAACGCATACATTATGCGAAATGTGCGTTCTGGCATATGCAAATTCGCACACAATATTAAGCTTATAGACCGGCGTGTCGTATTTCGTTTGTTTCGGAGGGAGGTGGTGGCACCAGGATTATATCAATTATGTTACGCCTCAGTCATCCTCAAGGGATAAGAACAACGCGACTTGCATGGATACAGTATATTGAGACAATACTGACATTTGTTTATATTGGGAATACGGGAAGAAAAAGTAACAACTGATGATATCAATAAATAGTTGAATAACAGACAGTAATAAGTGCTAACTTAAACAACGATGTGTGGTATTTAATTTAGCACTTATTTTTGTCTGTTATTTGGATATTTATTTACCTAATGATTTACACACACGTTTCAGTTTATAATTTCAGTGACAACTGAGTTGATTTGTCAGTTAAATTACAATTAAATTACCATGATCTTTGCTATTGCGAATTAACTAAGACAAACTTTAAAAATAAAATCAGCCCGCTTTGGAACTAATCGGTTTCGGTATTGTTGTCAAATATATATAAATGAACAAAATAACTTAATTTAAAATTATATGTCCAATACCTATAATTTTTTAATTGTTTTTTATGATCCTAATATCACTCATAGTCTCAAATATAGAAAGAAAAATTATCTCAGGATTTAATAGAACTTCTTAATGGATCCCTTTACAACACAACAGATTGTTTGTAAATATAACGAGGAAAAGGCGATTAATATAAAACAAATTCGATACCTACATTATGAATTATATTTCATTTAGGGTAGTTTCGACTTAGTTACGATCCTATTGCCGTGATAGTGATTAACTGGAGGTCTGAGTAAAATCCTGGGTGTAAAAAAGTAAGTTATATAATATGTTTACTTTAATGATGTATATATATATATATATATATATATGTTTGTGTGTGTATGCATAAACTATACTATGAAAATACTGAAAATACAAAAGTAAACCGGAATTAAATGAACAGAGATAAAACAAATAGAGGGGCGTTGAAACAAAATTTATGCGGCGTGAAAAGTTTTAAACTCTGTAACAAGTTTTACTGTCCTGAGTTTTCGTTTGTTCCGGAGATGGAGTTGACAAAGAAGTCGGAAATTACTGCTTTTACTTAGAGTTACAAGGGAAATTTGTTTTAAAGAACAGAAAGAGTGAGTTAGTTTATAATCAGAAAAGCAAAAACTCTAAATACGACGGAAATTAAAATTAGGCCTACTACAGTAAATATATGTATATACTCGAGTTTAATGAGGAAGTTTAGACCAAAAACTAGTGGTGAAACTTGAAGTGTATGTTACTGTATAATTTTATTTTGACATTATTATAAATACGAAGTTTATAACTAATATTATTTTGAAGTGAGTTAACATCTTTATATCTAAGATAATGGGGGAATATTGAGATAATCGATTATTATGACCATTGGTGCGGATACAAACAGATACCAGATCTTATGCAGTCAGCATCCATCAATCATCTCGTCAGCAGAATTGAATCCGTGCCATTTCGATGACGTTCATTGCCATAGTCTTCTAGCAAAGTATATCTGACTATTTTAGAGTAAATTATAAATAAATCACAGCCTTTAAAAGTCAGAAAAAATATTATAATTTAAAAAATTCAACGTTTCGCCGCTAATTATGACCTCTTCAGGTATCTGAAGTTTCACACTACAAAACAAACATAATGCAATAATTAACATAAAATTTTGTTGATAGATAATAATTTGGTCTTTTTCGATAGTCAGAGATTTACTTCCTTGAATGCTGTGGCCGACCAGTAAAAAACCAATTAAATTGTTGAGAGTGGTTTACAATCGAATAATTTAGAATTTAAAATGATTAAATATATAAATAAAAGAATTATAAGCAAAATGGCATGAATTTTATTCAAATTATTAGTCATTTTTTAATATTCATTTCTCTTTTGTTCGATATAATATATAACATTTCACTCATAACCTCGAAAAATAATTCCCTTCTTCATCCAATCTATTTTATGAATCCTTAAGAAAATATGTCTTGACAAAACAGAAGGATTTTCAATATTCATTTTTACATTGTTATTGTATTCATTTAACAGTGTTATAATTGACGCTTAGTTTGATATATATGTGACTTTACAATCAAGACAATTAATTTTATAAATTATATAAAGTATCGATTTTGTCTTGAATATTTTTTACTATGTTTAAGTAGTTATGTGATTTCAAACCAATCCGAACACCAACCTTTTCGAAAAGTCTAAGTAATATATGTTGTAAACAAACAATATACACAAAACAACGAAACTACATTTTTTAATATCATCTTTAATCTGTTAGACATTATACAATTTTACCTTAATATACTTATTTATAAATTTAAGAGGATATGAATTTAGTTAAAGAATATTTTTGACTTTTATTATATTATGTCTGTTTTAATCAATATATTAATAAATTAATTTATATTGTTTCCTAGTGTAAAACTTAGCATACCTTAAGAGGTCGCAAATAAAGGGAAACGTTGTATTTTTTCTAATTATAAATCTTTATTTGACTTTAAAACGATGTGTTTTGTTTTCTATTATTATGAACACGTTTGGTTAAAAATATAATAGTATATATAATATTATATACATATTTATAAAACTTTTTTGTTAATTAAAATACCTAAAAATATTTCCGATTTAATAACCCTCGTAAACACTCTGAGATGAATGTTGATTTTATTTCTTAATAAATTATTACATTATTGTAATTACACAATTGAAAATAAAATACTGTTTGTTTAATAACAAGGTTTCGTTTATACTACAAATTTTTTTTAAAGCGTTAACGTTTTATAAATCAACCAATTTACGTGATATAAAAATATTTTCTGAGACGTTCGTCCACAACATATCTAAATCATTTTAGTGCAAGATATTCTATTATTTCCTGATAGAGTGAAAATTATTCCTGCCTTAAAAATCCATTAACTGGCTGCCGGTGTCAAGCAAATTCGTATTTTGTGTAATCCGGAGAAATATCTGCATTGAGGCTAATCACGGCTCCGGGGATTCCATAGAGGATAGATGTTCAGAGCTCAGGGATATTGAGTGTTTATTCCCAATTATAAACTCATTCGGCTTCATTAATACTTATTCTATTTCCTGGAATAAAATTAAAACCGTCCGACGATATAATTGAATTTTCTGTCGAACAGCAAATAATGAATAACATTCACAAATTCACGAGAATATCAGATAATTTATTTAATTAAGGCTTCAGATTCCTTTAAAATAGTTTCAGCTCCGTAAATAAATTGAAATACATTGACTAGGTAAAATAATGAAACAAAATTCACGGTTGATACGGCAAATTACGTATGATATCGCACAGAAGTATGTAGTGCACTAGACCAATATGAAATGGAAGGCAGGGAGTTTACAAAAACTGTGGAAGGGATTTGTTTCTCAATATAAATTGGTAAACGTCGCGATTTAAGAGCCTTCAATTTCAAGACCTGCTTATTTTAAATTGTATAAAGACTGGACTGTCAGCCCGAAAACTGTATCTTAAATTGATGGTTGTGGTAGTCAGTGACTAGGCAATGATTGGGCAGAACGAAGACTGGTACAAAACAATAGGACAACAGTGTATCATATTACTACAGATCAAAGATGCTTTAAACTGATCTCTGAATGCTCTGTTTGTCATACATTATGCAGTGTGGTACATTGAAGCAGAATTCCTGTATAAACATGCTACCGGTTTGCCGATAACAAGAGAAAACGTATCTAATTCTAACACGGACACAACGATTGTACAGTCGAGCATTGCAGACCGGGGAATCACGTATACATTTGCAACATGCCGATGGAAAGGTGAAAATTTGGCGAAAACTACTGGAAAGTATGGACGCCACATACACGAGTGAAACCCTTCAAGGTGGTGGTAGCGGAATTATGATTTGAGCATGTTTTCCGATCATGAATGGGGCCCTTCATTTCGTATGGAACAACGCCTTAATAGTACATAATACGTACGTATTGTGTTTGTCTGTTGGTAACCTAGATAGTATAGATTCATAAAAATTAAATTAATACAATACAAGCAAAACTGTTTAAGCTACCTGATGAGGTGTTGGAGATATGGAGGAAAAGTTGTGTTTGTATTTTATTAATTTAATTTTTATGATCTTTAATGTCTGTATAGTAAAGTAATTTTTGGGGTAGTTTTAAAATTTAAAATATATATATATATATATACATATAATTGGTGTTATATTTACCTTAATTTAATTAAGGATTCACAAAATTTAACAGGGTCCTTTTAATTGCATATAAGTAATTTCTATTTCCTCACTCATGTGTTTAAATTTAAGATGATTTACTTCAAACAACTACACGAAAGTCTAAAACATGTTACTAATGCATTAAATGGGCAAATCTCAGGGGGATTTCATGAGACTCTGAACGTAAGCAAAAAGGGTCGTATGTGTCGGCATACACGTGCGGCATAAATCTCTATTGTTTACGTCGCAGACAGAAATACACACGTTTGTCTGCAGTCGGCTAGAAGCTTCCCCATGCTGATAGGAAATACTTCACAGGAAATGTCTAATCCGTACGATTCTTCCTCGTGTCGGCGCAATAGATCTCAGTATCGGAGATGTTTAGTTATCTTCATCTTCTCCTCTTCTGTAGGTCGGGCAGTTTTTCTTCAAGTGATCGATTTGAATTTTACATTTTTCCCTTTCTCCCAGGCTTCCTTCCTCTTCAACTGGTATATAAGAACCTTACGTTTCTCACACTTCCTTTCTTACCAGACTTTCTCCTTCTACAAGTTATGGTTATAGACTGTCATTTTCGTCGCTTGTCCACTTTCCAGAGAGACTTTCTTCGTTCCGCACAAGAGACAGCAGCGACGACTAACTGGAGGTCCAGCCTCCCGTAGTTGTGATCAGTCCCCACCAAAGGTTTTCCTCAGCTAATCTGCTTCGATCCTACAATTTCACGTTTTTCTATCGCCTGTTGGAGGGATTGACCATTGGGAATTTTGGCTATGTCGTTGGCTCCTGAGCCAGGGGTTCTCCCAAAATTCTCTGCCTTTGTCTGCAGGCACGATTTCTTCTAGACGCCTCCGTCACCCCAGGGCCAACTTTTATGGCCGTATTATCCCAGCGAGATACAGCTCGGCTCTGGGTACATAGGCATTTTTACTCAAATAATATAAAAAATCTTCAACTCATTTCGGGGATGTCCTTCTGCGCTTCAGTATTGTGTCAATAAATAAACTTAATATTGTAACAGACATTAAATTATATTAATACCTAAATATTGTTGTTGATAAAGTTAATCATATCATGTTGATGGCGCACCTCAATGGAGATGGCAACATGCAACAACACAATGAGCAACGCCACGCTGCTCCTTTTGTTAAGGGGCAGTCTCAGGAACGTGAGAGAGGCTTCCATTGCTTACGTGGCCCGCACAATCACGATATCTCAATCCAATTTGTGGGACAAAGTACATAGAGCCATCGGACAGCTGCATACACAACCTCCAGTTCTCACACAACTCAACTCATCAATGCTGATCATTAGACATTCCTCTCATCATCTTTTAACAAATCGTCAAGGTCAAGTTAATCGCCGAATTACTAACGCACATATCACCTAAGTAATGTGGTAATCATAAGAAACTGGACAGTCAGTGTATAAACACAGAAATATTTATTATTTTAAGCGAATATTATTATATAATATAGAAATAAAATCATAATTTTAATTCAATACTGCTAAAACCCCTGAATTATATGATGATTGATTTATTGTATCCAAATGCCCAGTTTTTAAAAATACTTAACATCAACTCGTTCAGTACAGATGTCGAACTGAGCAGAACGAAACAGAACGGCGCATTGATAATTTAAGAAGACGTAATTACCCTTTTAAGTAAAACTTATTGGTTTTTATAAATATAAATTAGTATTATAATTTTTGACTTGATAAATAAAGAATAAATTTATGACTAATTTTAATTAAATGTTCACAATTTTAAGCATATAATATAACAGTACATTAAAATGAAATAAGAATATATTATATGTTGCGATATCGCATATCCTTGATGTCTGTAAACGAAGGTAAAGATTTTTATTCCAAATTTGTGGTGGCGCCAAATACTTCGCGCGCGAGTGTTGCGTCAGCAGTCTACTGTTCTGAGGGAAGAGGGGGGGGGGGGCATTGAAGAAGGGGACTGAGAAAAACTAATGCCTTGTTGAGAAATGGATAGGTATTTCCTTGTTTCCTTGCCGTAATATGCCGATCAACCTTGCCGACAGACAATATATTTTTTATTCATATAATTGTCAACAATCGCTGTTCAAGTAATAAAATAAATTATTACAGCACTAATCAGTTACGTAATTATTTATTTACTAAAACCATTAGTTTCATTTTGTTACGTTTTATTAGTTTTATAGACACTCTAAAGTACTAAATAGTCCGAAAATAATTCTAAATTCGAGAGGATAAATATAATTCATGAAAATATTAACCGTATCCTCTTTTTGTAAGCGCGTATCGAATATAACTTCATTTAATAAGCATTAAAACTGCGTTAATAACATAAGCTCTTGATATGAGATGTGAATATTTAATTCTGAAATAATATAACTCGGGTTTTAGGCAACTAAATAACGCGCGCGAGAGAAAAAATTGTAAATCGATAGAATGGAAACTACAACTGATGTGCCTGGAAAAGGAACAAATCTGTGATTCAATTTATATTGGCTCATTGTATTAAATTGTAAGTAATTGAATATCGCATGAAAATTTTTCAATTAAATCTTAATTTGGACATTTTTGCACATAACTTTCGGGGTCTAGTCTGGTGGACGCTACTTACATGGGCACAGTAATTCCATAGTACTTTAAATACTCGTATACAGTAAATTATTGAAAATATAATAAGTAAAATTCACTGTATGTGTTTCTGAAAATATAGAAGACAAAAATGAATATCTTACATATCATAATAACTCCTGCTTAAGTAAAAGAGATTAAATCAAATCAAGAAACGAGATTATACGCAATTTTAATATAAAAGGAGAAAGTGTTTAGCCGAAACATAAGACCGAACTCATCCAAAATTAATATCATTTCTATGAGGTGGTAATAATACCGTAAACCGTTAATTAAAATCCAACGAAGATCGCAGTAACATTTGTGATATTTGTATGCACGTTAATCATGTGCCTGCTTCCCCCCACTTCATCCGGATATAAGCATATTGAATATTGAACATTAACTTTTAATTCAATATTCTAAATTAAAGAGTTTAGTTAGAACTGAGTATTATTAACAATTTGAAGTATTTTTTATTATATCATATCAAGTTATTTAACTAAATTTGGTTTTTTGGTTCTTGTAAATTAAATATTTAAGTTGACGTTTTCTAAATTTACATTCATTTCAAAATCTAATAATTAAAGAGATTTTAAAGATGTAGTTTTTAATTATAACAGCCAATATTCCATTTAAAAACGACTAAAATCAACTAAAATTATATTTTTGTATATATTTTAAAAGTAGATTACATTTCAAATGTCAGAATACTTTAAAAACCATGAGTTCTTTTAAGAAAATATATTTAAGTCTGATAAAAATTTTATTTATCTGTGTTGTTAATGCGAAATATTTTCCTAACTGAAATAATATTTTCTTTTGAATTTATAAAATTAAAATATTTGAAGACTAAATTAGCTAATATGTTTTTAGAATACATGTTCTTAAATTAAAATTTGTTTCTAATCTTTAATGAAAGTCTTCTTTTAATTTTGTTTTAATTTGTTCATTTCAATAAAGTTAGAGTTTTCATATTGATTCTTTGAAGATTACTGAATTTTAATTAAATTATCATAAATGCCCAAGTTATACTAAAGATTACTATTCTGAACTTGTTAATTTTATATTGATTTTGTCTGTCAGATTTTGCCTTATTATTAAATAATCTGGTGTTGCTTTATTCTCACAAAATATTATAAAGTATAATTTTTAAAGTAAACCGGTAGATTTATTACGCTTTCAGATCACGTTACCCTTATACCATCCCTTATAAATTTGCTCTACCGACGATTACAAGCGAGCGATAGGTAAGTGCTGTCATCTTGAGAAGATGACGTCACAATATATATATATATATATATATATATATATATATATATATATATATATAGTACAGAGAATTTTTCAGACCGGATGCGCAGTATTGTAATAACAATAAGTTGTCATAATTTATTTGTGCTGTACATACGTGGCTACATTAAACCCTGCTTAAAGTCTTCAAATGTGGTGCTCTGTAAGTAACATAAATTGAGGATGACATCGCTGGCTGCTGTCTTTCGCAGCAGAAAATAGCGAATGTGAGTGGAGAGGCTACACGGAACGGCTGTTAACCACTAATGGGCAGGCAGGGAATGGGCCACGTGCTATGCGTTCCCCTCAATGGCAGCACGCAACCAGCCTTCTGATTAGTCCACAAACTAACATCTACCTCTCTCATTGCACAAACCCAGATCATGTTGTTACTAGCTATTCCAACTTGTAACAGGTTCCTCTATTGGATAGTAAATTAAATTGTCTACCATGGGGCTTTATATTACAACAAATTAGTTATTCTTTCATTGAATAATATTTTTTGTTTGATTTGTGTGTCAATTAAAAGAGTAAAATCATTGTAAAAATTCAGTTAAGATTTACATTAAAAACTAAAAATATATGTTGGCTCAATTGGAGCCAACATTGATCAAAACATATTTTTCCCGTTGTCCTGAATTATGAAATTTTTCAATTATACTCTGCAAGTCTCAAAAGGGTCCCTTTAAAAATACAACAGAAAAAGATAAGTGAGATGAGAAAATTTTGTTTCAAGCGGATGAATAAACCATTCATAAGAATTATTCACATCATTGCAAAAACTTTGGAAACGTCGCAATTTTAATAAGCAGTGATTTCAGTTTCTTATTACCTAGGAAACATTGCATTTTTATTGTTTACGATATACTAGTTCATTATCTTTTGACGTAATTGTTTGGAAGCAAGAAAAATATCACAATACGCATTTCAACAGTAGTCTCTATATTTATGTTATTCCTAACAGTTTTCAAAGTTTTCGTATGATTCCTTTTTTTCGTGTGGAGAAGCCAGAAGTACACGGTTTGCAGGAAAGAGGGCAATGGCAGCCTTGAGACTCGTTCTCCAAGAATCAATGAGCAGCCTCCATTCTGTACTTAAAGGTTCTGGATCAAGTTTTGTTGACAAAGTAAACACAACGTCACAGTACGCTAAGTTAAATTCTTCAGATCGTAAACACAAAATCTTTCCGGGTGGTTAGGAAAAAAGGATAAGATTTTTACATCATCCGAGAAGAGTGAATGTTGGGTTAATTAAATAACAAATGCCTCCGCAAACTCAATTTTTTTTATCATTCTAAGCCAGATTAGATAGAAATTACTTTTAATTTCCAATTAATGAGAATTATACGCCCCGTCTTAAAGTCTATATTAATAATGAATAAGAAAGACAGCCAATACAGACAAAAAAGATAATAATATAATTACCACACAACGTTTCTGGGATCCTTGTGCCTTTCGTCAGGTGTTATGAAGAGCCAAGAGAAACACAACTGCACTGGTCAGTTGACAACATTCAAAAGCGACGAAAACGCAACGACAAAAATATTTTAGACATCGACACCAGGTACAATTCCAGACTCATTTCAGAGATGTTTCACATTAAATCCAACATCACAACTATTAATGTACAAACTGACACTATGAATCTCAATAATTGCTATGTTCCATTATTATTACGCTAAACCTTCTGTTTTTCCATTGTCGTTGCTCTCTTATTGTTACGCTAACCCTTCGGCTGCCCCATTGTCGTTGCGTTTTTATCGCTTTTGAATGTTGTCAACTGACCAGTGAAGTTGTGTTTCTCTAGCCTCTTCTTAGCACCTGACGAAAGGCACAAGGTTCCCAGAAGCGTTGTGGTATTTATATTACCTTTTTTGTCCGTATTGGCTATCTTTCTTATTCATTATTTTCAATCAGACGTAAATTTTTCATCTATATTAATATACGAAATGTGTTTCTTGGGTTCATCTTGTTTCTGTAACAATTGTTACTTGAATTAAAGTAAAATGTTCCATTCTTATGAGAAAATATTATTAGTCAGTGTTATCCTTATTTATCTTGGTAATTTAGTATTATTTACGGTAGTCGTACGAATCTACAATTAAAATTTGATTCGTGGCTCTAAATCAACCGAAAAATTTATTTTTGGTTATATAGATTTATAACTACTTTGAAGTTTCTCAGTTTTTACCGTCACGCTAAGCTTTAGTTTGGTGAATGAAAATGGTTGATTGGTCCTTGGACGATTGGTATTGAAGTGTAATAAAATTATTGTTCTTATATATTTTTTAAAAAAATATATCAACTGTTGTGCGCGAAATTATATAATATTTTAATTTTAATGAAAATATTATAAAATCATCAATGAACAAAGATATTGCTTTATTGTTTGGAGATATTTTTTCCAGAATTTCAGAATTAAAACTCTGTAGAATTTTAAAATAACATCAGAGCAGTGAGATAACAATCCCAGATTTTCTATTTGGGGGTGGGATTGGTGGGTGGATACTTTGAGCAGTGACAAAATTACATCAATGACAACGCCATCGGCACCTATTTTGCAACTAAATTGCGAAATTGTAAAGTAAAACCTGTCCCCTGGTGAATTTAAGCATCTTAGAATTATCTATGTGAGAGTTTCCTGCGTCGGTTGACGTTTCCCTACACGTTCGAGGAATAGCATTTGAATTTTTTAACATCAGCTGCATGCATCACTTTTAAATGTATCAACTTTTCCATACATAATTCTGTTTTTAAACCAAGACTAATTTTTTCTCCAATATCAAACATTGGTACGGGTTGAAACCCTGTAATCAAACAAAATCACCAGGAAAAAATTCGCTATTTAATGCATCACCTATAACTGCTTCAATAATTTTTCTCCACATCAAAATTTTTCTCCTCACTTTTAACTTGCTTCCAGACTTTGTTTGAGCCCCTTCTGATTACTATGAGAAACCAATGCCACACCTCAACCCCATGTTATTTATGTTTCGGTCCAATAAGAATTAAACATTTCACCCAACAATAACGAATTTCTCCCCAATGAGGCTCACACGGAGTAATTCCACGGCTCTGCACACTCACGTACATTTTTCACAACACTGGCCTTTAAAATTCCAATATTCACTGTCAAGGCACGTTTCGTACCCCGCCAATCTGGCGTCAGTCAATCCGAAAAAATAAAAAACAGAACCATAAACAGGACAGCAGCACCTGGTATGAATAAATTCAAGTCTGAATATATATATATATATATATATATATATATAACTCTCCGTGTTACGTTTTATTCTCATTACATATGTGTTGTGTGAGACAGAAAAAAGTTGTCTTATATTTGCTGCTATATGTTCAGATAGTAAAGTTGTTAACCGATAAATTGTAGCATCATAAGACGAAATTACCTTAGTTGATAATGTCTGATGCTTACAAGTACAGTGAAACATTGGTGAACTACTCAACGAACATAATTATGCATTGATGGCTTTAGACGTCAGGCATACACGACGTATTATCGTGTTTATCTGTTACCGTATTCCGTAACGCAAACTTTTGTTGATCAATATGTAAATAATAATGATGAATAAACTTAAACTTTAATGGATAATATACCTGTAGTATTTTATGGATCATTATAACAAAAATAAAATTGAAATTTGCACTTGACTAATTCAGTGTTACGTAACTTTTATGTTAAGCTGAGAGAAATACTTTATTAAAATATCAAAATGTGTAGTTATAACTTTGATTAGTTTCGTTACCATGTATTTTACTTTTCTTCAAAAACTATAAAAAATGGTTAATTTTCCATAATGCCGTTCCATAAACTCAAAACTACTTTATGCTTTGCGAGTTCCAAACCCATTACTTAAGTTGAAGATACAAACAGAACTGAGGATTTTATTGATTTTATTTTTTCATTTGTACATTAAAAAGTATTATCATGGTATGGTAAACTGAACTGTAATCGTATTTACCTGATAGGATCTACTTTTAGTGAAACTAGATCTTGAAAATTAATACAGTTCAAAACATGTTCTTTTCCCAGCATTGAGGACAGTTACAATTATTTTTAAGACATATAGATTGTGTTAGAAGGCAAAAGAATATACACTTCTAGGCTTCGCGGTCATGTGATTGTTTCTTTGCGTGATTTCGGTCTGATTTAATAAGATTTATTCTGGGATACAAAGGCTTCAAGGTTAGTTTTTCATAAAATACCTAGAATTTCGATAAGTCATTGTGTAGTTCTTTTAATACAGAACCACTCTATCGAAATATTTAACCAGAATAATAAGTTATTAAAATAATCTAAGTATTCTCATTTAGATTTATGAGCTGTAACTTAGAAAAAGTCTTAATTCATTTAACACGAAATTAAATATAGACAATGACATGGAATCATTAGCGGCTCGAAAGAAATTAATTGTTTTCGGTACTCTGTGAAGGGTACTGGTAAATTTCAAATCCAGAATGACTTAATTATATTCTAGCTATTCTAAGTGTTAAACGTTTTATAATCACAAAAAAAAATTACAGTTTTCATAGAAAAAAATAATAGGATTTTGATTCAGAACTTATGACGTGACAGTGTATCACTCAGCGGACCAGAAATGACGAATTATAAGCGTTACAAAAATTACGTTGTCTATTCCAGACTGTTGTTTGGCAAACAATACCTAATACGTTCAATATTCTAATATATCTATGAAGCTCAAGACCTCAGATAAATACCCCCACGTCTACGGTATGTTGTGGGTGACGTGCTTTGTACCTACCATCAGCCTCCTCAACATTCGATCAGTTCACGTCGGTCGATGCTCACGTTAACAGATTTGTGACGATATGGTGTCCGTTTGTTCCATAGCAGATAGTCTGTTTATTACAAATGAAAACATAACAATTTTAAATATAATATGTGGATAAGTGCCTCTAAACATCTGCATGCTAGTAAACGATAAATGTTCGTTCATCAATTTGAACAATATGAAAAGTACAACACAATAAAATCTCGATGAAAAATAAATACTGAAGATATCTCTATTTTATATAAATATATGTGACGAAGAAGTTACTAGTGACGGCGCCATCAGTTCACTCGAAGATGGAATTAGATGCACATCGAAGAGAGAGAGAGGTCTACAAATGAGTGACATAAGAATGCTTAACGTAAAAGAAAGAAAACAGAAGACAGGATGAAATAAGAGTGCAGAGTAACCGATGAACAAATTCGTTATTGACGAAAATAATATGCCGTGGGGAATCATAAACAGTAGAAAATTGCAAGACTGAAAAACCAATAACTACAGCAGAGAAGACTGCAATCTCGTATGCGCAGCGGTAATAAGCTAAACAATGAAGAAAATACAACTCCGTGAACGTGCACGGTGGCTCTCAAAAGAAAGAAACAATATATTTTCTAAAATACACTAGGATATTGTTTTATCAGGTATAAAATATAAGATTATTTCCCGTCTATGAGATTAAAAGAGGACAATAGGAAGTACAGGGTGCTCAAGGTTTGGCATATCAATACAATTGAAAGAAGTACATATTACTTGAAAAAAATAATTTTCTAATGATTAAAAATTTATGTGATATAAAAACGCTTTCACCTCTTCATTATCTTATTGCAAATATGAACTTATTAAAATTCTTAATTTTATATCGAAGGAAAGACGCAGTTATATAAGAAAAGCAGACACTATCCATGCAGAAAAAATGATCATTGATAAGTTCAACGTAATTTTTTTTATATTAGTATGTATTTTGCTCAACAGAGTTGGAAAATGAATAATGAAATTTTTAGATAAAAAGAAGTACATTTATTTGGATTTTATATATTGAGTTTATTTTTAATCTTTTCGTTTTGCTTACGGAAGGAGATAACTTCCCGCCGCTCGATGAGAGCACAAAAGAGCCTTTGTGTTCTGCAGTCCAACGCAATTAAACAGGACTGGTGCCGCTATTGTTACTCGTGCGAGGCGAACCAATTGCCGCAAGCCTCTGTCCACCGTTGTACCTCCTCTGGATTAACGCAGTTATGGGCAACAATGCAGCCTTATCCCTGGGTCAGTGCGTCCATCAATCTCCTTTGTTGTTTGGTTATAGCACTCGGCAATAGTTACTTCTGCCGGTCGCTCCACTTACATAGGTGCACGAGACGCTTCTAATAAAAAATCATAACCACTTCGCAGGAGAATGTTGTTTTATTCTGGCATTAAATATAAGCGACGATATATTCGAATCGTGGGATTATGGGCTGGGTAAACAAAGCAAGTTCCGATAATGACATGCATTTAAAGCAGTAAACGAACGGCCGCTGGAGGTTTCCATTCTCTCTCTCTCTCTCTCTGTGATATATATATATATATATATATATATATATATATATATATATATATATATATTGTATAATAAAAAATGATGAATTAATATTGACCCCACGTTGTGGTGCCAATATGTAATAATCAAAAATGATGCCTCTTAATTTGCCCCACGTTGTGGTAGCCAAAATGTAATAATTAAATATGATAATGAACAATTATGAACTTTAAAACAAACAAAATTTTATTTAGCAATACTTGAAACAATTATACAATATTAAAAAATCATATCTCATTCTCTCAAAGGTCTTAACTGGGTTTGATAACGGCAAAACATTTAAACATAATCAAAGAACACAAACTTTAGATTTAATTTAAAAAGAAATATTTATTCGTCTAGACATAGACGAACTTAATTATCGACGAACTTATACTACAAGATGGATGTTAAATTTAAACAGTTTATTTTATCAACACTAAAGAACGATATCTGACATTATCTTTTAAGTCTGTTTACAATAATCATTTTACTTTTCTCTTGCTACTTACGGCTGCCAAGGATACTTTCACCTTTCGAACACAGTGGTGGGGTTTCACAGATTATATTAAAATTCACTGATGCTTCTAAATACTGTTGGTTTGAAAATAAAGTTTGTGGTATCTCGACGACTTTACTCTGCTCTGCTTCGACGACGACTGGTTTACTGTAAATTTAACAAGTTCTCTCTCCTATGCTTTGGCTGCGACTTTAAACTGCAATCTTTCGACGACTACTCTTCTTAAACAATGTCTCTTTTACTCACATCCACCAGCTTCGGTGAGCTCTGAACAACTACTGCCTTAAACAATGTCTCTCTTAATCATATCCTCCATTTTCGGTGAGCGCAGAACAACTCCTCGCTTAAACAATGTCTCTCTTAACAACATCCTCCATCCTCGGTGATCGCAGCACCACTGACCACTCAAAAGCTTATCTCCTCCCTTATATACACCCTGTCTCCTACTTTTCCATTGTTCGAAAACTTCGTCGCAAATGCAAGTTGACAGATTCTTCCATTATCCCAAGATTTATTTTATGCAACTGCAGTTCCGTAGTCAACAAATGATTAACTACTCCGTTTTGTCAAGCCGACAATCGAGACAGGACTCGCAATCACTCGTCCTCTCCACCCCCACACGCACGTGCACGGTTTCTCAAGACCACACAAACTGCACCCTCAAGATCTAATTAAACACGTTACAAAATGCCCCTCCAACAGTCCAGACTATTAATCAGAAACAATGCCTCACTTAACAGGCATTACAATATATATATATATATATATATATATATATATATATATATATAGAGTAATTATATTTTATTAAACAATTATATTTACAAAGTTATTAAAGAATTAATTTAAACATTCAATACAATATAAAAATATGAAATCTGAACTCTGAAATCAGACGATAAGATATCATTTACTGGCGGGTTTACAGGTAATAAGTTGTCCAGTTTTACCTTACAGTTTTGTTGTACCAAGAAAATGGGCTCGTACAAGCACACACACACGATTATTATTGACGCTTTAAGGACTGGCCATTATACACAAAATTTAATAGGTATCACTTTCTGCTTGCCAAATTTTACTCACAACACTTGCTTCGCTGTTGTCTCAATCAAAATCATATGACCACTCTCAAAGTTTGGTTATTTACTGGATGCAATAACCTGGCTCCAAATAATTGAAGAAATGTCTAACTCGTGAATGTATGCTAGACTCTGAACTATTCTGCATAATGGAAAATAATAGTTGGCGTAGTATCGTTGCAGTTATTTGTCCATAGACTGGAAACCGTAGATCGTTCTGAATATTATGGCTGTTAGACTATATACAGCCTTGCATCCCAAATACACACTTTCTGAAATTTTGTACGATCTGTTACTCTTATGCCTCCTGTTCATACACTGGAGCTTTGCGCGTCCCGCAAAATGTATTTCGACAATACCCAACAAGCATGCATTATCGCTCCATATTCTTGTACACAACTCGTATGTTTTTACGCCACCAACAATACAAGTCCAAAAACCGTGTTCATTAATTAATTATATTTCCTTTTAATTACTATATCTATATATATATATATATATATATATAGAGAGAGAGAGAGAGAGAGAGATAGAGAGAGAGATAAGAATCAAGGCAGAAAAGCGATTAGATTTCGAGGTCTTTAGAAATTAAAACCAACGAAAGACAAAGTTTACCTCGGAGAATAACGTGTGGAGAAATTAAACTAAAGCAGGACAGTTAGCCTTTAAGTCTGGGGAGATTTAAGGGGTGTTGGAAAGCCTTATCTCGCCCTTGTAAAAATTTACACTGTTATATTTACGTTGCGACTAAACGTGTACAGAGACAGAGTTGAAATTCAAACAGATTATTTTCACACACATTGCGAATTGAAGAAAACAAATGAACATTTTCGGGTTATAAATTATATAATTTATCAGTTGAGGGTAAATTATTTACTTATTTTCTTTAAAAAAAATGATAATGAGCAACTACGAATTGATAACAACACTTCCAATAATTTAGATTATACTCCTTTGTAGTTATGTGTAACAATAGGAGTGAAAAATTGAACAATTAACAGTACCACTTACTTTACATGCTAAAAATATTGGAGGTGTTCTGATCCAGAGTGAGGATCATCTTCCCGGTATAAAACGGTTTCAAATGTCTATAAATGTATGTCTAGTAAAGTTGTCCGCAAAATACCAGTTGCCGACCCCTGGTCTAGAGCGACATTGTTAATAGGATTTAATATATATAAAAACACGTTCCTTATGTAAACAAAGTTCTCTAATGGTATTAATGGATAATTTTATATGAATATTTCGGCTGAAAGTGACTTTTGAACCTTTTTAGTATTGGGTTTGTTATCCTTTAAAAATCGAATGCCATGTATCGATTAGATTAATATGTGTTAATGACATACATATAGTCTACATACAATTACAAATGTTATTGTGTATGCATATACTGAATGTACAGTATATACAATTTTAGTTACATTGTATTAAAATAATCAGGGACAAGCTCACCACCTGTTTATAATCTTAGAACTTATTTTCCCTCACTCTAGTTTTATTTTGTGGATCGCTTGTGAATCATTGTGTAATTAGGGACATTATAATGAAATAATATATAACACTTGGCTCAGCGCCTGAACACTTCTAGAGCCAGGGTGAAGGGCCATTGAATTCATTTTCAAAGTCTCTGTTCTGTCCCGGTAAACAACATTGATAATTTATTAACTCGGTGGTTACTGTGTTGCTGCGGCGTGGATCACGCAAGGTGTGTTGTTTGTTTTTATTCTATTTTGACTGTCTAACTAAATTTCTGCACCAGCTGACGATTACTTCTTCATAAATTGAACACGGGACTTAAAAGACACAGTCTCCGTCTGAGCGATTTATTGTCCACCAATAGGGTGATATCACAGAAAACTAGAGAACTGTTCCCTTCTGGTAAATATTTAATTTATGCCTCAGCACGCGTGGGAAGACAAAATGCCCAACATGTGCCACGTTTCCCGGCCTCCAGATTCCTTTCCCACGCAAACTGCAGACAGCCAATTGCTTACCAAAATTACATTAGACTCCTCGATAATTCTATTAATTAAATTGTACGTCATTTCAATAGAGAAGGAGGGAATTTCTGTAACTAACCACCTCTGGTCATACAATACATCCAATTTGGAATTCATTTTCTACTTCTTGTCATTTTAAAACGTACGATATAATAGCCAGAATGTAACCAAATTATTGAAATTATCATCTCATGAACCTAAAAATTTGTCTTAATTCAGCAAAGTACATTTATTGCTCTGTAGATTTAATCAGTTTACATTTATTATCCCTTGTTTGAATAATATACTTTTTCAGTTCTTCGATATACAATGATTCAAAAACGTAGGCGTAGCAAATATTTTTTTCAGAAATAAAATCGATATAGAAATTCTAATGTGAATAGAATTATATATAATTCAAATTGCATGCAAAATATTAGAATCTTAAATAGTAAATCCTAAACTATCTATTATTTCATGATATACATTTCACAGTGTACTACTTCATTATGACTTCATGGATCCAATAATCATTACTTATATATGCTCTTAGTAACAATTTTACTTCCATCCAGTGTTCGAAGTAAAAGAAATGATTCAATTGTTCCGAGGTCTTAGTTACAGTTAGATATTTCCAGATTATTAAAAAAATAGCAAGTTTATAATTAACAAATTTATTTGTTTTTTTTTCTGAGAGAACAATGTTTTTCATGTAAATACTCTCAATTATCAGAAACGGATTTTAAAAAAAGTAAATTAATTATTATTATATTACCACACCATATTGGTTGGATTATAGTTTCCAAATAATAGCCAATTGATGGCACGTAATTTTAAGTCTAACGATTCAAACAGGTGTGGCGAGTCAAAAAATATGTCGGGCCTAGTTGAAGGTGTATTTTTTTAGGCTAACATGCTGCATGAGGGTAATCCACATGGTGGAAACAGGATTTTTTTTAGGGTAACAGGTACATGAGGGTAATTCACATAGTGGCAACTCCCCTTTAATAGCATAGGAAGGAATTTGAAAGGTGATATGCGGAAGGGTAGAAGAAGGAAGCCAACGGTTAACTAGAGCCCCTGTCTATAGTTTAAGGATCCTACCCGGCATTCGCATAAAAATAATGCAGGACAAACCCTAGAAAACCTGCATCAGGTAGGTCGGGCATTGGGTACTTCTCCCACGCTCTTCCGATAGCGGGACAGGAGTGGCCGACTATTCCAATGGGAATAGTGGACAACTCTTACCGCATGCCCAAAGTCTGTGACCCCGGAACATACACCTCTCAGAACAGGCCGAGGTGCCTCGGCTTGTAGGAACCTTAGTTCAAAAACGGAGAGGAAAAGGCATTCCCTAAGGTAGCCCCTTCGTATCTCTCCTACAAGGTTCTGCCTGCGAGAGAACATCCCTCGTAGGTATTGCCTGCGATAGACCTTTTTTTTTTTGCTTAAGAGTCTACGAGAAATTTAACAGACGACTCAAAGTATCAGAATACTTTCATACTTATTGTGGAAAGTGTTGTCCGGATTTCAACCACTTCTATAAATAGTGAAGTTGTTCAATCTTAACTCATAATCAAAAATACAAGAAGTCAAGCATGTTTACGAAAAATAATCCTACACTACAATGTAAATTATGTAGCCTCATTATGATTCGAAATTTCCTTCAATAACGTTCTCTATTCTAGTGACAAAACGTCAGTTCTGATCTTTTGAATTCTTTATTTATATTATTTAATAAACATATTCAATTTTCGTTTACAAATTACTGTATCTCTCTAGTTGGTATTGCACGACTACTTGTACATTCCAGTCTTAGACTAGACACAAAAATTAACAAATTCTATCTAAAATGTAAAATCAAATTAATTTTATTTACAGGTTATTAAAAATAAATTAAAGATTTACACTTTTTATAACGCCCAAAATTAATTATAAACAATCATTTCAGTTTTAATTGTAGTATCAGTCACAGATAATTTCTTCGATAAATGTACAATAGAGCAAACAATAAGAAGTTCTTCCTGGGAAAACATGGCGATGTGAAATAAATATCATACTACATTGGAGATCATGATTGTAAAAATGTGTCTGACTGAAAATTTAATTGCCATGAAGCTAATGAATGAGTGGTATCCGAAGAATAAAATTGTATTTTCGTCTCCCTTTCCTGTCAACTCGCTAGCATTACAATTCCGAGTTTCTTATTCGGTCACAGTCTACTTTGGCGAAAAATAACATCTAGACCGGTGTTTCCTCAACGTGGGGCCCACGCCCCACAGAGAAGGGGGGAGGGTTGAAAATTGAGGAAAAAGTAAAAATAATTTGAATCTCAATTTGAAATAAGCAATTTGTAAGTTTGGTGCTTTCCATACAGACACAATTGAAAGATTAGAGTAATATAAATTACAATTTACTCAAAGATTATCAATTATCATGTCTAGTAAAGGAATAGTACGTGCTGTAATGCTATTACATGCGCTAAGGCTTGTCTACAGTAGTGTAGCGCCAACTCCGCGTGTTAAATGATACAAGCACTTAATTTCGTTCAGAAGCTCGAATGGGCGAAAGGTTTTGCGATCTCAGTTTAAAATAAACTGTGATTTTGTTTATGCACAGAATTATTACTAGAGAAGAACCGTTTTGCACAAGTTAACATTAGGCTTCTTTTGAAAATATTTCAATTTTTAATATAAAAAATATGTATTTGTTACATTCATTTGAAATAATTAAGTGGGACATGGTAGGAAAAGGGTTGGGAAGCATTGGTCTAGACTTTTACCTTTATTCTCAGGGACGAAAGCAACTATGAATTTGAACCATATCTTGGTCATTTCTGTTATTTATTCTTAAATACTTCTCACCTCCTACCTTAATAACCTCCTAAGATTCTCCTTAGCGCCTCAAACAGAAATTGTCCCAGATTGAAAAATAGTATGCTAATTAAAAAATAAATAGCCAACTATCGCATAAATATAAGCGCTCAATAATCAAGAGCCATAAGAACGACGATTCACAAACTAGATGACGAACTAAAAAGCAAAGCTGGTGTGTGGTGTGTCGTTCTTACGACTCTTGAATTTTTTTAATCACCTGACGAAAGCTAAACGATTGCAGAAACCCTGTGAGTCATTTATTTAGAGCTAATCTTTTCCTTTATATTATTAATACACTTATAACGAAGATGTAATATATATCAATTACAGAGAAAAATAGTTTTTTCTCCTATTTCCTTAAAGTCTTGCCAAGATAGTCCATTGAGACTGAAATCGTGCTTTAACTTATTTATTAATTATAAAAATGTTCCCAAATTTTAAACTTTTTGGAGTGAGGTTAAAATGAGTTTTCTCGGTTGAATGTTATCACTCTGACAAATTTAATGATCCTAAATTCATATACTTTTGTGTTATACATTGTTCATTTATGTAATTTTTCCATCGAGTCACAAAACGGTGGTGTTATTTTAGAATGAATGTTTAAAATTTTGTTACATTTTGTACATAGGGATTATAATTTAGAATGACTGATTTTTTGAACAGCATTTTTATAATAAAACCTCAAAAATTTTCTTTAATCAGTCTCCATAGTAATATTCAAATCTCAAACTTGAAAAAAAAAATTTTTTTTGAAGGATCATTTGGCCTAAATGGCGGTAATAATATAAAAACGAAATTTAATTTTTAAACATATACAATTGATAAAGTCTATAATTTATTTTGACAACATTAAAATTTCAATATGATAAGATAAAATAATATCAAAATAATTGGATTTGTCTAAATGTCGTTAAATGACAATTATTTTAATATAAATATTATAAATGATACAGCCCTGTTTTAAAGGTCACATAATTATTTTAGTTTAATGTTAATTACATTAAAATGTGACAAGATTAAAATACAGGAAGTTTCGGTTAAATTATACCATATAGATGAAAAAAATTACGTCTGATTGAAAATAATAAATAAGAAAGATTGCCAATACAGACAAATAAAGGGTAATACGACACAACGTTTCTGGGATCCTTGTCCCTTAGTCAGGTGCTAAGAAGAGCCTAGAGAAACACAACTGCACTGGTCAGTTGACAACACTCAAAAACTATTATTCATTAAACCATATTGATCTGGAAAATTTGAAATTAGTTTAATTTATGTGTATTTATATTCTCATATACTATGTCACAGAAATTGAAATCTATTTTTCATACCTGATAAATTTAGTTAATAAATTTGCGTAGGCGAACACATTACGAAGATATGGTTGGTATGACATTTCCTATTGTTTACATATAGACCCTTCATGTTCTGTGCCCTAGCACTGTCTGGTCGTATTGAATCGTGATGCAAAAACGTGTTTGTGATTATATTAATAAACTACATTTTGTTTCGAATTATAAATAATTATCCGAGTTTTCACTAATATAATATACCCGAACCGAGTTTTTCAGGCTAGAATGATTGTAGAAATATAATAATTTAAAATTATGAAAATATATATTTTGGACGAGAATATCAACCTTTGTCGATCTGCAAACCTTTGCAGCGGTTCACAAGCAAGACTTTTACAATTAGCATTTAATGACACAAGAAACATGTTTCGATCCTAATTTGGGCCCTCATTGGGTTTTTGAAAACAAATATGATGTTTTGTAGATAATACAGAGCAAGGGTATTAAATTAAATTCAAAGATTAAATTAACGAACTGAAATATCAAAGAAATTGAATGATTTTATAACAATTTTCCGAAATTGATTTATATGTTGGACGAATTATATGAGTTATGTGTAATATAATAGTCTACATGTGCCCTCTTATCATAACGTCTCTTCAGCATAGCAGACCTAAGAGGGCGCAGAACGCTGATGCAGTTAAAGACATCACTTTAGATATAGTGAGTAACGAAACACAACAACATTAATCTTCACCCCTTCCGCCTAGGCAGCTGTGAAAACGCTGCGTCTAGAAGTCAGCATTTTAAGTGCCTTATACAGACATGCACACGGCAGCAGAAATCATTCCACCCTGTAAGAGTTCTCATTGGAGACTTAAAATCATCAGGGAGGGGGAAAGGAGTCTTCGAATTGTTCAGAGCTACTTGGGAACGACAGTCGTGATCCAACCTCCAGACGGGTCGGTGGCTCCTGGTGCTATCCGCCAGTTTGTCTTACTTTATTTTATTTCTAACTATTAAATCTCTTTATTCTTCATCAACTCTTATTTGACTGAAGTGCAGCGAAACACCAATCACTACGCCTAGGTTCAATTAGTTGAACCCGAACCCTCACGTTACCGACTTTCCTATTTCCTGTTCTTAATTCTTCCTTTATCCTCTAGATCGGTAGCCAGGTGAGCTAACGGAGGTATAGCTCGGTTGGTGAACGATCTATCTGGACTTCCCATTCCCAACTGCTGGAATGTTACATGTTCACAGTGGTGGAGTGTTACATGATGGCAGTTTGGGATGTTACATGTTTTAAAAAATTGTAAATATTACTTAACGAATTAGTGTCGGTTATGACATTAAGTGAATGTACAAAAGTTCAATGTGTAACATCTCTGAGACATATATTGATTTATAATTGCTATCCTTATCAAAAATTATGATATTCTTCCAGTTTATGGTAATAATGGTGTCGAAAATATGTAACTTACACTTCGTCCCTGGAAAGTTTGAAGTTATGCCTTTAATGCCTGATTATTCTGATGATGGCTTGTTTAGTTGGGCCTATTTCATCAAGTCTCGAAGGCACCAAGGATACAACACAACAGCTCAAACATCCAACATTTCATGTGGGAGCGCGTACCCGTCATTCCCATTGTCAGTCAGTATGCTCGACACACGGATCCGCCGTCCGCTTCAGCTTCCTTGATTGATTGATGTTGCTTCTTCTATGCAAGATGGGATATTATCGGGACGCCTGAACCGGATTAGTCCACAAGGACTCGTGAATAGCCTTCGCCGGATCCGTATGCGGAATCCACCCCTCTCCAAAAACCAACTGACGGTATTAGAAAAATTAAGGGGCATCCCCAGTCCTTGGATATCTTAAACAGCAGAAACATCACTAACGTCCTCAGTTGCAGCAACATCTCTATTCACAACAACAGCAACGTAGGCCGTAGTATTGTCCAAAACTAGTTCGTCAATTCCATTATCCGTATCCGAGTCATCAGACATAGTTCCTAAAATATCTTCAGTTTCCGATTCATTAGATGATTCTTAAATATCGTCGTCTGGTACAACATTTGTGCCATAATTATCTTCTCAAAGAAGACGACGAATTTCATCTATATCTTGAGTATTTTTTAAGTTGTATATACTGTAATAATTTATATATTTATCTTGCATATTTTGACAATACTTCATTATATGAATTATGTGGCGTTTTTAAATGAAAAGAACTATTACGTGAAAACTATTAAACAAGATTTATTAACAATTTTAAAACAAGTATTCAAATCACAAAATATTTGGGATCTCAGGGTCTTGAACTGGGTTTGATAATGGCAGAATTTATATAATCAAAATCACAAAAATTACATTTGCTTTATATGGGAATCAATGCATCTGAACATAGACGAAATTTGTTGCTGAAGAAATAATACCAAAGATTGAATTTAAACAATTTCAATTTTTATCAAGAAATAAAGAATGATCTGAATAATTAAAGATCTCATTTTATCGATAATTAAAGAACGATCTGACGTTTATCTTTTAAACGTGGTTTACAATGATTTTAAAGTTTTCTTTCTACTTACGGCAGCCCAGGTCTCATTTTAACTTTTCGTGCACAATTTTGGGGATATCACTGATTCTAAATACTCACAGACTCTAAATGTTCACAGACTCTAATTAGCGTAGTTTGTTAGTTGGTTTAAAATAACTTTGTCGATTCTCGATGATTTACTGCAACCTGGATTTGTAGATCTCGTGGATTTCTGTTGAAAATGCACCTCATTGGTTTTGTCTGTTGACTGAAGACTAGTTCAGTTTCTGCATTTTTGATATAACAGCGTACTGGTTACTGGAACACTTTCTCGTTCTTTAAATTAGACCTTTCAGTCTTCACTGCTGACTGACAAAGATTGTTCAAGTTTTCGTGAATTAGAATTTTAATCTGTACATCTCGCCGTTTACTGCCCAACTGTTCGTTCTTTTACTCTGTTCTACTTGCTGTCCGCTGCCCAACTGTTCGTTCTTTTCGTAAATTTTGAGCGCATAAAACCTTCTCGACCGATCAACAATACCTTCCCTGCATTGCCATGTTTTGTTGCGGCGTCCGCTATATCCACCAATAATGAGTCCTCTACAATTCAACTTTTCAATTAGAACAATGCCCTAATTATCAATTACTACAATACTTTTACTTATTTTCCACAATTGTTAACAAACATAAAAACGGAAACTTGTAATAAAAAACCACGAATATAATATGCACTTATGACCATAAAAAACGTAAGTATCAAAAGAGAAATATTTGATAGAAAACCTGAATAATCGTCAATGATGTTTACGAAAACGAAATATATTATCACTCCGTACTACTGCGGCAAGGATGAGAACAATAATGACGGGAGTGGTCGCGGTAGGACCGAATATACATTACTATTTTCCGAGAATGTGCAGATGCTTTTAGAGAACTCGGAAGAATACTGTAAACTAATTACTCTGAGGTGCCATAAAAGTTATTCCCTGTATCTGACCTGTCTCCGGATATAACAAAGAAATTAAATTGCGCGACTAACTGATGATTAACAGTCACAATTTAAAAATTTATAATCTTTCGGAACCTTTTTATATTTGACTTCAGGGCTCTAACAGGGCATCAGGGTCGACATACCTTTTTATTTCCAATAATAAATTTATAAAACTAGTTTTATTTAATATGTTGTATTTTTTATTGTTTGAATACAATATGCTCGAAATTAACTTGTGTATCTGATGTAACAACTTTAAAAAAATATATATTTATAGTCTCATCAACAGTCAAAGTCATTAGCAACTTTGTACTCTGTTGCATTTGTCTTTATCGGAGAAGTTATTGGTAAGAGATTCTCAGTTTGGTAACAGATGCACACAACATCAATGGACGCCGGGATTCGAACCCAGAATTCTGCGATGCGAGGCAGTAACGCTGACCACTAACCCACAGGAGGTCGGCTACACTTCATGTTCAGAGGCATACGGCATAATGTGATATTTAACCTAATTTTGTTACTATATCTCAAAGGGATATTCATGAACTGTATATTCTTGTGATTTATGTACATACAAAATACGTCTGAATTATCACTAAAAATGGTAAAAATCTATACGAGCTTATTTTCGTAATTTCACGCTGTTGGTTATCGATCTTCTGAGCCGAACATAATTACGCGAAAGATTTATATGCAGCCAGGTAGAAAGATGAACGTAATTAAGGAAAGTTGTGCTGCCGTATTAGAGTTATTACAGCGGAAACTCGGAGGAACATAACCAACACATTTCACTGACAGATTATAGACATAGAATTATTGTAATATTAATTTGCTATGCTGTATATTGTTGTAAGTCAGAATTTGATAAATAATCTTAAAATGATTTGTTACTAAAAAAAGGATAATATTACATTTACTTTTACTCTTCACTTAATAATTGCAACAATATACAAAATATCTATAAACAGGATCGGCAAAAATGTTACACTACATTAATATAAATGAGAAAAACAATTTATCAATACAAATGACACATTTTTAATATTTCAAAATGTTTAAATACAGTTGCAGCCAGTGTCTTAATATTTCAACTAGAGCATTTGTCATTATAAATTTGTATATTTTATTTTTATTTAAAATGTATTTTCATCTGTTAGAATTATTAATATTCACGTGCAATTAACTGTATATTAATTATTCACCAAAACAATTGTTTTATTATTATTTTCATATTCATCAATATATTTTCAAAGCCTTTAGATATAGTAATAATCAAATTTGTAATCTCCATATTTTGCGAATCTTAGAGGTAATTAATGCTGTCGATCAGTATTTTTCAGAGACATAGAACAGAAACGTGCTCGAGTGAATATTTCGTCTTGAGCAAACTGTTCAGGGACCAATTAACTCTGTTGATTGGTAATAATCGATATTTCTCTGCAACTTTACTTTAAATATTTGAAATTGTCTTGTCTACTTCAACACGACCAAAATCTGTCGTGTCTGACTGCCAACTCAAACTTCTCAATATTTAATTGTTATTATTTTTTATTAATTTATTTATAATGGCAGAAATTGCCGACTTTGTACTATGTTGCAATTATTTGTTGGGGAACTAACGAGTGTGGAGTTCTCAGACTGAAACACTCGCACACAACCTCCATGCCCTATCCGAGATTGGAACCCGGGACCTCTGTGATGCGAGGCAGTCACATTGACTTCTACACCACAGGAAGTCTGCATCAATAATATTGTTATAGGTGTTTTAAACATATATAAATGTTACGCACAAACTCTGAAAGGTATAAAGAAATTTCAACAAAATATTGTAATAAACAAAAAAGATGGACCTTTAAATGAATGAAAGATTATAAACTTTAACAAACAATAGATTTATTTTTAAAACTTTAAAACAATTACACAATTTAAAAATATATCTCAGGATCTCTACTGGGTTTGATAATGGCGAATCATTTTATTTCTCAACTTAATCACAAATTCCAATTTAAAAGAGAAAAGAATTACTCGTCAATTAACAAGGACGAAATTTACTTGTCAGCGAAGTTAAGCTAAAAAGATGGATTCGAATTAACAAATTTTAATCAAAAGAAGAAAACTAAATCTGACGGCTATCTTTTAATCACTTTTACATAATTAGTTGTTTTGTATTGTTACTCACGGCTGCCCAGCATTCCAGGATACGTTTAATTAAACGGGTTTTTGCACTTCCTCTAAAACGCACAGATCCTAAATTAATATTTTTAGATCAAAACTCAGCAACCAGGATGAACCTCCTTTCGTCTCTCTCTCGGTTGACTTCTGCTAATTCTGCCCGGCTATGTTCACAAGACTGTCTGTGCTTAGCGGGTTTCGTAGTTCTGCTCGAGTGAATATTTCGTCTTGAGCAAACTGTTCAGGGACCAATTAACTCTGTTGATTGGTAATTATCGATATTTCTCTGCAACTTTACTTTAATTATTTGAAATTGTCTTGTTTATTTCAACACGACCAATTTCTGTCGTGTCTGACTGCCAACTCAAACTTCTCAATATCTTCCTGCGACCTGCATCTGACCAAGCCTTCCTGCTAGCTAACTCCCGTCTCGCAATTTTGAGCGCGCATTACTTCTTACGACAAAGAAACAATGCTCTCCTTGTCTATTGTTGTTCTGTTCTGTACCGCCGTCAAGAATAGATTTCTCAAACAATTTACATTTTCAAATTCACAAATTAATGTCTTAATTAAATTGGCATTACAATATATTAGTTATAATATGGTAAAACAACATGGAGGGATTGAACGGAGTGATATGTAAACTAAGCAAAAACTATCAATATTAATAAATAATGAATTTCTATATGGTTTGCTGTGATTTGTGAGGGGATGTGGGAATGCGAAAAATAATATAATTTTATAAATGGTGAATAATTCATAATTTTTGGGTGCTCAGAAATACACGGTGACTCTGACGCTTAATTCGTTGTTCAGCCTCCATTTTCAAGGAAAAGGGAGTTATGATGGGTGACAAAATGTAAATAAAAATACGTAGATTAATGTACAATCCAGTTTTCTGGATAGTTGAGATGATCAATGACACTTCGACTCAATTTAAGCTTGAATTACAGTGTACAACCTTCAACGAAGCTTCTGGAAGATGCAGGACAAATTATTTTAAAACCACTGTATTTACAGGAAAGGGTGAGAGTGAAAATGGTTTTCTTTCTTCGAATACGAAGCATTCCTTTGCATATTACTTATAACTTGCGTCACCAACGAAGGGCTGTCTTTCAAGTTTTCCGAAGTTTATTTGAGTTCGCCATGTTTCTTCCGTGCAGTACTTTGTTATTGGCTTAAAACTGAATATACCCCAGAATAATTTATTATTTATCAAAGAGATGAGACTAAAAATATTTATTAGAAACGAGTTTGGAGCGATCTATAGACAGAATTAATGCCTTTGTCTAATAAAGGATGAGCGTACATGAAAACTCGGCCAATGCTGGGAAGTCAGATAGTTTAACATAAAGAAGCAACTGAGATAATACAGGGGGACAAAACTGTAACATCAGTTTTGGTTTCTTGCAATTTTTTTCCTTTTGAGGTTGCTGATAATGTAAGTTTATCGAATTAAAGCATTCACTTTTGCTAATCGCTGTTTACGAACTATTTCAAGTTAGTTTCAGTCATAAATGGGAAAAATACATTTTTTTTCGCTGAACGGTCGTCGAGAACTGTTGACAACGTTTCGAGAACGTTCCCTGCGTCAGAACCCTAAAACATTTAGTAGATGCCAGGGGATATCGATTGGAAGAGCCCAATTCCATAGAAGCAACTTTACTTATTATCCTATATGTAGTAAACAGAAATAATATATGGAGCAATAGTAACGGTCTTATAATAATTATCTTTTTTAAATACACACAGTCTGAATATTAAATAACTACGTTTCTCTTTGATCAAAATTTCAAGCTACTGACAGTTTGACCTCTTTTATGTATTTAATACTTTTAGTTTTTTTATTCCAACTGTATCTGTGTTCAATTCAATTTATAATGTCAATTTCACAGAACCTTTAATTTTTCAGTTTTTATTTCCAGGAAGGTGAATTTCCCTTTTAATCTAAAACGTTATCTGTGCACAGACATCACTACAGAATTTACCTATAAATTTACCTCTACTTCTTTATTTTACATATTCTCTGTAATGTGTCTAAAGCAGCAGGCAGTTAGAAACGAAATTAGAGTATCTTCTACCGAACTGCGTTTTTTCAGATTCTACTCAGGAATAATGCAATAATTTTGGTAATTTTTAATCAATATGCTAAATTTTTGAAGCCGATCTGCTGAGGTGTATTGCATTGCATTAGAGAGGATACACGTTCAAATCCCGGCTCGAGCATGGACGTTTGTGTTTAGCACGGTAAAGAAAACCGGGTTGAAGAAGGAGTATTTATACGCAGGCCAAGTCCCACTCAAAATAAATAAAAACCTCCAGAACGTGTTATGTAAGGTGAGAGTCCGGAAGTCTAAGACCCTCAGAGAGCTCTCGGGTCAATCATCAATTAAAGTTGTAAAATATAAAATATACAAGAAACCAAGGTCTTTCATAATATTTATAATATAAGGTCATACTATCACTGTATATTAACGTATAAAAATCTTCGCAAGTGGCCTGAGGAAAATAAAAATTAAGTAATCACCGGTTTTAATTTGTCGGATTTTAGACAAACTTATACATATAGTGAAAAATGTGAAACGAAGAAAGAGTTTCGAATGTCGAAAAATTAACGTGACTTTTTTTACTGATAAATTAATTCTTTATTTTGAGATACATGATATCGATGGTGAATGAAAATGCGTTATATTCTGCTGTTCTCCTTAAAAAATTTATTTTAATATTGATAATAACTCTCGTAGATGACCTGAGAGATATGATTTAATATCGATAATATCTTCGATAGCATAATAAAATTATTGATATAAATTGATGTAATTTATTACGAAGATAACTTGTATTTATTATTGATAATATATTTTAGTAATCTAGAGCTACATTCAAAGAAAGTATGTTATGTATAGTTCATAGTAGTTTACGTTATAACGCCCACCGTTACTTGGAAGCTTTCGGTCAACAGTTGGTCAAAGTCATTGGTATCTCCCCTAAATATTAATAAAAAACCTCATAATACTAAATTATCTTTAAATATTATGTGATGTTACAGTTTAAACAAGACGCCTTGATATGAATATGAGATTAGCTTTATAAACTTAATGAAGTACTTTGTACGGAACATTTTAAAGATATTTTAGTACGTATGGGGAGAAAATTTTACTAATAATTTGGGAAGATACGAATAAATATAAATATATTATTTAAGAGTACAAGTGACAATTACACGGAATTTTACAACAGCTTTTATCCACCAACGGTCAGATCAACCTAATGCATACTCTAGACGTTTTACTCCGGAAGATTTCTCAGTATCGCAAACATTGTTTAATTTATATTGCACGTTTTAGAAACTTGAACGTCGCTTTCTGACAAAAGTAATGTCTGTTACTTCTTTTAGTAGTTAATCGCTTATAAGTTACAACTTAGGTTAGTAATTATTTTTAATATGTCGTAAATGTGTAAATTTACTATAAAATAAGCAAGTACTGAAGGCACCGTCTTCGGGATTCCATTATAGATGCCGTCACAACGAGCAGGGCTCTTTATTAGGAGTGGCGTCGAGTGGGTGAAGGGATCCCGTGTCTATAATGAATGCAGAGCGGCATTGTGAAGTCATCAAACCCTGGCTTAGGCTCCGAATTCGCAAATCCCCTCCCAGCTTTCCTATATCACATTCATGGCTGCAGATTACAACGGATAATTTTCTGTCAAAGAGTTTCCTAGTAATGAGAAAAAAAACTTTGGCAACTTGCTTTAATTAGAGAAGCGATTTTATAATTAATAAGAAAGCTTCAGAATTGGGTTGAGGCAATCAGATTTTATCGAATTTAGTAATTTAAGTTTCAAAGTTGTACGCTGGTAGCTAATTACATTATAGTGAGTGTTATTCACCGTTATTTATTTTATATAAAGACGAAAATAATGCTAGGACGAGGGTAGTTCCCGACCTGACGTATAGATGGCGAGTTTTTGTTTGGAAAAAAGTTTTGAAGACGCTACTTTGTTTAGTGTTTGTTTGACAGCAACCAATAGTGAACTCCCTCAGTGAATTGGTGAAAATGGAAAAAAATTAGATACAATACTGTCAATATTAAAGTCAAGGAAAATTCTACTTTGGGGGAATCTCCTCCTTCGTTTACAAAAATAAAATATTGGGAGGCAGAGTTTAAACGAAGCCGTACGAGCTGACAAGACGAATATCGCAAGAATTACACAAAAGAACAGCCAAATCAATGGACTGAACGGGGAAAAACGGTTAAAAATGAGGCAAAGACAGTTACATCTGCTGGAAAATTCATTGTGTCAGTTTTTTTGGGATATGCATGGAATAAATTTCAAATTATCTTCTGAAGGGAAAATCAATCCTCGGCGATTATTATTCGAACTTATTGCAATTATATCAGTTATGAAATGAAGAAAAAACAGCCACATTTGGTGTAAAATGAAGTGATTTAAGTTAAAGTTCTAGTGGCTTCCTCACGCACCCTATTCGCAAAATATAGCTCACTGAGATTATTTTCTCTTTCCAACTGAAAGATTTGCAAAGAATGAAGAAGTGAAGTCTGCCGTTGATGGCTAATTAGATGAGATCGATGATTCTCACTTTAAACTGGCTATAGACGCTACTGAACATCGCTGAGAAAAGTTTATGGAGCTAAAAGGAGACTACGTTGATAGATTTAGATACTTTTTGCCAGATTTTTCTTTGCTCTCTTTGTCTTCCCTTGTACGAGGGTTGTGTGAAAAGTTTCCGAGCTTAACATAAAGACTCGTCAACAAAAGCTGTAGTATGTGTTTACGCATCTCTTGAAATGTACTAACCAAAATTTCAGCCATTTTGAACAAGCAGTTGTTGTTTGACAATCGTTTGAGTGGGTCGATGTGAGTCTTGGTGTGAAAACGAACAAAACGAATATCGAGAATTCATTTCATATTTGATTTACACCTACGCAAATCAAATACAAGTTTAACTTTCGTAGGCAAAGACGAGTTACTTGCTGTGTACGGGGATTCTGAAAAACATTTTAGACGATGAACGTTCGGGACGTCCAAAAACTGCAACCACTGTCGATAACATCGCTCAAGTTTATTAAAAGCTGTTAGACAACCGTCGAATTAAACTTAGACAAATTGGAAATATGTCCAAAGAACGAGTTTGTCACTTACTGAAACAAGTTTTAGGCATGAGAAAGCTGTAGTGCGCTGGGTGCCGTGTTTGCTCACGCTAAACCAAAAAGTGTTAAAAAGGACTGTTGACGTTGACGTGAAGAATTATCCATAAACAGTCTCCAAGTTTTTAATTTTATTAAATAATCGGTTGGAAGCATTCAACTAACTTGTCAAACTCATCCTTCCTGTCATTATAATTAAAATCAGGATTAAAATCTCGATTTTAATTATAGTGACAGGAAGGATGATTATGACAAATTAGTTGAAAGTATCCAACCGATTATTTAATAAAATTAAAAACTTGTTTCTTCTTAATTCTTCACGTCAAACAAAAATGTTTTATAACGCTCTTCTGGTGCAGTTAAGGTGCAATAAATCAAAGTTATGGCGCCTATTAATTACTGCAGATGAAACTTGGACACACCATTCTGCAACAGAAACAAAAATTTAGTCAAAACAGTGGGATGCGAAGTGGGAATCGGCTCCAAAAAACTTTTTTTTCGACTGAGAAAGATATGGGGAATGTTTTTTTTTGGATAATCATGGAATTATCTTAATCGATTATCTTAAAAAAAGAAAAAACCATTACAGAAGTATTCGATGCATTATTACTTGACAAGCGGAAGACAGAAATTGCAGAGAAACAGCCACATTTTCATCAAATATTTGTTTCACCAAAACAGTGCGCCGTCTCACAAGTCAGCATGGCAAAAACCCACGAATTACGGTTTGAACTGCTCAACCACCTTCCTTATTCACCAGCAACTTTTTCCTTGGTCCATAAGCGAAAAGTTGCACCCTGAGGATAGAGATTTTAGTCAAATGAGAAGGCCATCATCGTTGTAAACAATTAATTTGCAGAAAAAGACACAGAGTTCAGTTTGGACAGTTTAAAGAGATGGGTGCATCGCTGGGGAATGAGAGGGGGTGCAAGCGTGTATACTTACAGGAAGACTATATAGAAAAATAAAAATATATTTAAAGAAAAATTTCTTTTATCTTTGTTAGGTCGGAAACTTTTCAAACAACACTCGTATATCAAATATTTCCCTAACAATTCCGTAAATTGACGGGAACCCTAATAAATAGACTGTCGCTTTTTCTACATGCAAAGAACTCAAAACAGATAACTTGTTTCTTCCATAGCACAGAAGATGTCCTTCTTCTCATAAAATCGATTTTCCCGTTTGCAGAAAAGGTCAGACTGTAACAGTCTGCTTACGAGATGTGAGTGAAGAAGCTTGACGGTTGCTAAGTGTAAACCATATATCGAACAGGCATTTCGAGGGTCAGTGTCAAGTGTATTTTACAAATGCAGGAGTGTATCAAGTAACACCTACTTCAGTGTATATCAAATAGCGTTAATGTAGGATGAAATTAAGGTCTTCGACAAAGCAGGTATTTGCTATCTCAGATTCAATACAAACAACCCAAAATAACTGACCTGCAGCGGCTCTGTCAGGATTATTCACGCGTCCATTCTTCACTTTTTTTTTGTAAAAAAACGGAACATTTAAGCACCATGTCATCCGACATAGGTAATTATTACCCCAGAAAGGGATCCTATTATTATGTAACGAACGCAGTGACAATACTGCTTGAATTATCCTATGATTATAACAATGTATGTCGAACAAATGTACTATTACCGATTCAAAATTTGATCATCAGTTAAGAACGTATTCGTTCCAGATTAGCGATTAAAACATTAAAAATACTCGCTAACTTAATAAAGTCTAAAACTACTCCCGGTACCTTAAAGGAGTAAAAATATACAACCTTTAACTAAATAGAGAACAAAATATATGGAACCTGAGAAAATCAAAAATTTATCCGGTAACGTTAGAGGGTTAAAACTACTCTGGGTACCCTTTTGTCAACCACGTCCATCTCAACGTGGAGGAACATAAAATTTCATTAACCAACATGGTTATTGCAAGAATTAAAATCCTATAACCCCGGAATCAACACTAGTATCAGTGTTTTTTCATTACTTTTTATGTTTGTGGTGAGCTTACGGTTAAATTAACTATTTGTTGGGCGCCACCTGCAAGAATTGTTCTTGCAGGAAAGGGAAATGCAATATTTAGTTATTAAAAAAAACAATAATTTATTTTCTCAGAATTTATACAAAACGAAAAGCTCTCCAGCCTGCCAGGGATGCATGTAACCCCCTTTCTCAAGATTAACCGTGGTTTTTCTCGTGGCAAACCGACGCGATACCCGGAAGAATGGAACGCGACTTACCAGGTCTGCAGCTAGGACAGGGTCGACTCCCGTTGGCGGCTATCTGTCTCATCAGCATTCGCAGAAGACCGGAGACCCACGTGCAGAACCAAAATCTTTCAGGATAAAATTTCTCTGTCCACTCTCACCGACCGTCCAAATTCATCTCCTTGTCCACTCTCATCAACGGCCCACATTCATCTCTTCCCTCTCCAAAATCCCTCTCTCCTGGTTGGTCCTTCTGCACACGTGACCCTCTTCCAGATATTTTAGGGCCATAGCCTCCCGGTCATCTACCCTTCCTTGGCCGACCCTGACCTTGCTTGCGGGACTTGTGGATTTTCCAATCCACCCCGCCATTGTCTTGTGTCTGCTGCTCGACCCCGGCAAGCCACATTCCCATGCTTCCAGGCAGTAATTAACAGTTATAAAAATATTTTGTACAAATCGATAACGATAACGAAAAGCGCACCATATAATATTCCCCCTTTGAAATTGGATGAATGAAGGATCCATTCGAACGATTTCAAAATAATTCGCTTGAAGTTCGCGCATGCTCCCTCGCATCTGGCAAAATACAATCCTGTGATACAATTTAAATTTTTTTTTTCTATGTGGTACATAATTAGCAGATATATTTATAGTTCAATTTCTCACAATTCTAAATGGTTTCTAAGACGGTATGTAATCGTAAACAGTACAGCATTACATTCACAAACAAATTATTTAGATATTATTTTCAGATTTGAAACAAAATTACAACTAACTCAACAACGAAATGATGAATCATGCACAAATCTAAGAGTAACTTATAGCTAACTTAATAACGAAAGGTAGGAATATATACATCTGTAACACTAACTTATAACTAACTAAAACCGAAGAGAATAATTAAATAAAATCTATAACTAACTTACAACTAACCATAGCAAACTGATATGCATTTACTTATCGATATCTTTTCTCCTAATCTGATATTATGTCTTTCATATTATTTAGCATCTACACATACTACTGTTCGTATACTACACATACTACTTTTAATTATATGCGCACCGGTCCGTAATGCCTAACCCTTAATTTTAACAATTGAGCGCATCCTAAATATAAGTACTTAATTTTAATTAACCTCCATAATCGTCCTTTAATTACTATGAATGTCATTTTCAATATTTAATCCACCTTTTTTTTTTCTTCTTAAATTAAACCTTAAAATCACTCCTGTGAGCGTCTTTTGATAACACGACACATCACCTTTTTTTTTTAGCGTCTGTCGTAATTATAACCTTGTCACTTCTCGTCCCCCTTTTATTGTGTCTGTGGTCATCGGACACTTGCATTATATGTACCAACACCTCACATTAGCTTCTGTACCACTTCGCGCCGTTGCAACCGCATCGCGTAGTCGTGGTTGTCCGCCCGTTCCACTTGTGCGCATCTGGTCGTTGGTCCGCCACGTCTTCCTTTTACATAAGGTGCGAAAATAAGAAGAAAGAAGAACATAGATGAAAGACACCCTCAGTCCTCGAAACCTAATAACCATTGTTGGGGTCGAAAAATCAAGGGTTGGCCAAGAAAGCCTTAGTGACAGTTTTACAGGTGGTTTTGACCAAGCAAGGCCGAATTGAAGAAAAGTAGAACGTGGTAACAGATACCACGTACAGCTCGGGTTCCTGGGTCCGCAAAGCCCAACATGCATTAGTCACATGCCCTGGGATTATCCTGCCGGCCGCTGACGATGCTTTGATGGTTGGATCCTTCTGGCGACCCTAGCCTGTAACAATGTCTGGAGGCAAAGGATTATCCGCCGACAGTGCCTCTTCCGGGTTCCTGTCCGAGGCTCCAGCTACTGGTACACTCATTAGTCAACCAAACAAGCAAACAATCTTTGACCTGGCCCTACCTCTGGGTTTACCTAATCGGCTTCTCTCTCATAGTATGGAATTAAATTAGTTATATTGAATACTTTGATCTCCGGATTGCCTTCTCGAAGTTGTATCTTGTATACACCTTCCCCTAAGCGTTCTCTAACGATGTACGGACCCTTGTACACTAACATCAGCTTAGCGGAGATCTTCTTGTCGGCGTCGGATTGTCGCATTGCTTTTACTAGAACCAAATCGCCCACTGCAAATTTTATTGGTCGCGGCCTTTGCTGCTTTAGCCTCTGAGCTGCGCGCCGCTGCATTCTATCCCTTGCCTTTTCTAGCACCTGTTCCATTTCTAGATCCTTTACCGGAGCGGGAAACTTTATGATTCTTTCTAATGGTAAGTCCACCCTTCTGCCATAATGCACTTCCGCCGGTATAAAACCTATAGCTGCGCTCCAATTGTGATTCAAATGGTCCTCTACTTGCTGTAGATACGCCGCCCAGCTTTGGTGTTTGGCGTGACATAACGTTCTTAAGATGGTGCCCACACTCCTTAGATAACGCTCGGCTGCGTTCGATTCCGGGTGACGTATACTAGAAAACACCGTTTTAACATCTCTATCCCACAAGGTCTTCCGCCATAATTCGCAGTAAAATTGTGTCCCGTGATCACTCAGTACGACTTTGGGTTTGCCCTCTTCCTCGCAATACTTCAGAATTTTCCCAACGCATGCCTTAGCTGTAGCACGTCTTAAACCGTACAACTTCACAAATTTACTGAATGTGTCTACAATAATAAACACATACGTCATCCCGTAGCGACTTTTGATTAAGGGGCCGTAAATATCCACCATAACCAAATCGCCTGTGCACTCTGGAATTACGGACTGGTATGGAGCCTGAAAAGTGCGATTAGGGAACTTACACATCTGGCACGCCCTGCACGTTTTAACATATTTCTTTGCGTCTCTTGCCAGCCCACGCCAATATACCAACGCTTTAAGCATTTCAATCGTTTTGTATCCTCCTGGGTGACCACTCTCATCGTGCACCAATTGGAGAACATGTTTCCTAGCTGGTTTAGGTACATATAGCACCCATAAGTGCCTAGCCCGAGGGTTGCTTTTAAACAGAATGCCTGCTTCTAACCTGTATGCTTTCGCCCCTTGGTTTACAACATCTGGAGCCGCTACCGCGTTCACCCGCCTCGCGATTTGCCTACATTCCTCGTCCTCATCCTGTGCCTCTTTAACAAACCGCCTGAACCGTGCGTAATTCCGCGAATTGCTGAATTCGACAGCTGCAATCACCATCTCTCTTTCCTTAGACGTAGATACTTCGCCCGCCGTCTGTCTAACGTGCCGACTCAAAAAGTCTGCAGCAACGTTATTACTACCTTTGACGTGTATTATTCGCAAATCAAACTCATCAATCGCGATAGCCCAGCGCTTCAACCTCGAGCTTAGGTGGTCGCACATACGTAGAAATGTCAAAGCCTGGTGGTCCGTATACAACACTACCCGATTTCCGTATATATATGTGCGAAACTTTTGCACGGCATAGACGATCGCCAGTAGCTCCAACTCCGTTATTGTATATACGAGCTCAGGTTCGCGGAGTCCTCTGTTACACAAAGAGATTACTCTTTCAGCCCCCTCGTCGTCTAACTGACTTAACACAGCGGATATGCCCAAAAGCGACGCATCACACCTAACAATAAAGGGTTTTGTTAGCATAGGATGTTCTAGGACTACACACTGTGTAAATGCCCTCTTCACCCGCGCGAGCGCGTCATCCATCGCCCCGTCCCATTTCCATTTCACACCCTTCTTCAATAGATTGTACATAGGTCTCAGCAGTTCAGCGAAATTAAGAACGAATTTCTTATAGAAGGTTATAAACCCGACCAGTTGTCGAAGATGTTTCACATTTTTAGGAGCTGGTAAGTCGTTTATAGCCTGAAGCCTTGTCTGCAAGGGCCTTACTCCTCCCGCTGAAACGAGATGTCCTAGAAATTCGACCTCCTGCCGACCGAAAGCGGTCTTTTTCAGATTAATGGTGAGACCATTTTCGCGAAGTCTCGTGAACAAACTGTCTAAATGTATCACATGGTCTCTAAATGTCTCGCTCGCAATTATGACGTCATCCACGTATACTGTCAAATTTTCCCTATATTCCTCTCCTAATGCCAAATCTAGCCGCCTTATGAATGTCTGACATGAGGTCTTCAAACCGAATGGGAGTCTCATCCAACAGTACTGCCTGCCATCGACAGTGAATGATGTCAACCTGCTCGATTCTTCGTCGAGTCGAATTTGATAAAATCCCTTCGTCAGGTCTACGGTACTCAGGAACGGCTTACCTTGAAATTTCTGAAGGGCTTCCGCTATTAGTACAGGTCGTTCTAATTCATCTATGATAACTGTATTTAATTTCCTGGCATCTAAGCATACGCGGATCTGATTATCCTTTTTTCGCACAAAGGTGATCGGATTATTATATGGACTTGGTTTTCTGGCAATTATACCATCTTTCTCCATCTGCCGTATCGTCTCCCTAATCCTATCTCTCAAAACAAACGGGGTGGGGTAGGACTTTAATTTATATGGCGCATGTTCACTGGTCTCTATCCTATGTATGTATCCCTTTAGACATCCTGGAGCCTCATTAAATACTTTCCTATTCCTCCTCAACATCTCCTTAAAATCAAAACATTCCTCGTCACTAACATTACGCATATCTATACATATTTGATCTAATACTTCTTCAAATCCGTCATCTCCCGTAGATTCTATTTCCCCTTCACTCCTGTCTACCTCACTCCCCTTCCTACCAAAATACCTTGACCCTTCCTCTTCCTTCCTCTTACGGCCGTCTCTCGCAACCTCTTCCTCTTCGGTGCCATAAATATAAGAAACCAAGCCCTTGGCGCCTATTATCGTGCTATCCAAAATATCCCACTGTAAAGTTATTTTACTTCCATTATCTGCATCCATCCCTTCCCCAGTTAGCTTCCTAGACTGCAAGTTAATGACTGCACTAATCTCACGTAACCAAGCTGCCCCTAAAATAATCTCTGTTCCCAGAGTTTTCAGTACAACGGCCCTAATAACCAGATATTCTCCCCCAGGTAACTTGACTTTGAACAAAACCTGCCATTCAACCTTCTCGTGTCGGCGTCCCAATGCACCGTATGCCTTCAGACCTGCCACGCCCAACTTCGCTACAACCAATTTTTCCTCCTCTAGTTCTTGAAACATCGCCCAATTTAAACAGCTTAGCTCTGCACCAGTATCTACCAGTGCTTCCTTACTGCTTCCATTGCCCAAGTTAAGTTTAATTTTTACCAACTCTCCCTTCATTCTGGAATTCTTACTACGGTTTTCATTACCTTCAATATCCCAAAGTAAATCCTCTTTACCGGCTAGGTAATCACTATTAGTTACAATATTTTCTATTCTCGTAGATCGTGTCGTTGGGCCTGTGAGAGTAGCATGCGACCTCAATCGATCCCCCTCGCCCTTTATTGGTTTAAATGATTCTGAACCGTATTTCCACTCTGCTCGATTTCAGGACGAACTTCAGGCTTAAAGCCACCTGTTCTGTGCTGTCTATCTGCGCGCGGATCGAATCTTCTCCACGTTCCCCGATCAAACCGGCCCTGATTAGGTCTAGATGGTCCTCCTTGCATATTTGCCCGATTACCCGAAAAGTTTCTTTCGCCTGCCCAGCGACCATCTCTACCTGAAGCTGCGTGGCCGCTGCCTCGGTCTAACGCGTCAACTTGGCTCAGGAAATTCAGCGCCGCTTCAAACGTATTTATACGGGCCGCCTCAAAATGTAAGGCTACGTCACTCCGAAACTGCCTGCTAATTAATTGAACAAGCGTACTCTCAGCTATCGGCTGTTGCAAAAGCCTGTTCTCGGTTATTGCTTTCACGAGATAACCTTCCATCGTCTGAGATCCGCCCGGCCTAAATCTATCATTGTAGAATCCTTGCACTACCTCCAACTGCCTAGCAACACTCCAATACTTATTTAGGAAGTGTTCCCGGACCTGTTCGTAACCTTCCGAGTAACCGGCGGCTTCCAGCCTTTCCGCAATCCGTGGCCCCACTGCTTGCTTAAATAAAGTTAATTTAAAACGCTCCGGCGTTCGTTTTAATGAAAAATAGGACTCTAGACCGTTCAGGAATGCACGTGCGTTCTGATGGCCACGTTCTTGAAATGATGGGAGGGTAATCTCTAGCCCCTGGGTTATGTTTTCCCCCCGAACACCCAATTCATTGGCTTCAGAAATTCTGATATCTAAACGGGCTGCCTCTGAACTCAGCTGTTTTCGTAAATCCCCTTCGATATTCGCAATATGCGACTGCACCGCCATTGTCCCTTCACGCATTTCTGTCCTAATGGCCTCGGCGTCGCTGGCTAGCCGATTAATCACCTGCCCAGTTTCTTCGCGCCTAATTTCTGTTTCAGATCTAAAAGACTCCACAACTACATCAAATCTGTCTGCCATACTTTGATGTTCTTTATTAACCAAATCGGTTACCTCCCGTTTCTGTGCTGCCACGTGCTCTCGTATTGCGCCTAATTCAGTATCTACCCTTTTATCAACAGCTTCTGCTCTGTCCTGCAATTCTTGGCCTATACTTGTGAGTTTATCATTTGTGGCACCAATTTGGTTCTGAATCTGATCCCATTGAACTTTGCTACACTCCGTGATTATTTGGACATGCTCCTGAATCTCACTGCGGATCTCCCTAAACTTATTCTCAGTTGCTTCTTGACAGCCTTTAATCTGGGCCTGCAATATGTTAAACCCCTTGTTATTTTCGTCATTAATCCTTTGAATCTGTTCCTGTAAATTAGCCTGACTATTTCGAATCTGTTCCTGTAAATTAGCCTGACTATTTTGAATCAACTTGTTATTTTCGTCATTATTTCTTTGAATCTGTTCCTGACTATTTTGAATGGCTTGCATCAATTGTGCCATCATAGATTCGAATAAAAACTGGTTTTCTTTTGTACCATTAGTTCCAGGAAAACCACTGCTTGCCTGGCTCCCTAAATTCTCGGAACTACCCTCCGTCTGCTCATCCGTGCTTAATTCCCTTTGTACCGTATCCATTCCGCTCCTAAGCTTCATGAACAACCAGACGAAATAATCAGAAGAACTCCGTTTCTATTTTACACGAACAATTTCTCTAACACACTAACATAAACGATAAAGAAAACAGCTCAAAATTCACACAACTTAACATTAAACATATAGACCTCAGGCTCCAATCCACATTAGATAACAAAAGAAATCCCAAAATTTATCGAATTAACGCTTATCCTATGAAAAAACAACTCCTGCTCTACTCAACGCTAGAAATTAAAATATATGGTCCGCGTCTAAACACCTGCATCTCCAGCCTGGAACGTATTGCCCGAAAACTAAATTCCCGCAAAATACATATTACAAAATTATTCCCCCAAAATACACGTTAAAATAATCAAGTCCTGAATTTCTGCTTGAATGGCTGACTAGCAAGTGTATATAATCCGCTAATCCTGTCCCCGTAGTATCGCTCCAGTTTGCCACTTCTTCGTGCCCCAAACGTTGGACGACATTTTATATGTGGTGAGCTTACGGTTAAATTAACTATTTGTTGGGCGCCACCTGCAAGAATTGTTCTTGCAGGAAAGGGAAATGCAATATTTAGTTATTAAAAAAAACAATAATTTATTTTCTCAGAATTTATACAAAACGAAAAGCTCTCCAGCCTGCCAGGGATGCATGTAACCCCCTTTCTCAAGATTAACCGTGGTTTTTCTCGTGGCAAACCGACGCGATACCCGGAAGAATGGAACGCGACTTACCAGGTCTGCAGCTAGGACAGGGTCGACTCCCGTTGGCGGCTATCTGTCTCATCAGCATTCGCAGAAGACCGGAGACCCACGTGCAGAACCAAAATCTTTCAGGATAAAATTTCTCTGTCCACTCTCACCGACCGTCCAAATTCATCTCCTTGTCCACTCTCATCAACGGCCCACATTCATCTCTTCCCTCTCCAAAATCCCTCTCTCCTGGTTGGTCCTTCTGCACACGTGACCCTCTTCCAGATATTTTAGGGCCATAGCCTCCCGGTCATCTACCCTTCCTTGGCCGACCCTGACCTTGCTTGCGGGACTTGTGGATTTTCCAATCCACCCCGCCATTGTCTTGTGTCTGCTGCTCGACCCCGGCAAGCCACATTCCCATGCTTCCAGGCAGTAATTAACAGTTATAAAAATATTTTGTACAAATCGATAACGATAACGAAAAGCGCACCATATGTTAATCCCTTCCACCACCACATCTACGATAATAGCGCTTACCACACTTTCCTTTTGGATTGAAATTAGACACATAGAAATTCTATAATGAAACTATCAAATTAAGCGACTTCGATAACGTTTTACTCAACGCTAATAACTTCTGTTTAGGAATAATTTTAAATTCGACCCGTTCCACCCACCCCTTAAAGGCGGTAGGTGTGTCTTAAGCCCTCAGTGTTTGTTCCTGGATAGTAAGTAACATGTGTATAAAGTTTGGTAGAAATTGGTCAACACATTTGAGATTGTAAACGTAAATTTGTTTCACCACTTTCCACATCCACTCATAGCGACTGAGCTACACATTAGTCAGTATGATAAACGTCCAAATAAAACTAAGCGGCTTCCATAAACCTAAATTCAACACCAGTCTCAGTTCTTAACTCATTACTTTTATATAACGGCATTTCAGCCTCATCCTCCCCCACACCCACACCAAAGGGCAACTTAATTGACATAGTAAATGTCAGAATTAAACTCATTGACATCCATAGCTAAGGATTTGACAAACCTCGTTTGTTTCGCGTTATTTTTAAATGACGCCCTTCTACCCCGCCCTTAATGGTGCCGTCTTCGCATGCTGTACGAAGTTGAAATTATACACTAAGCAAAAGGTTTTGCTTCACACAGACTGAACTAAATTTCGCATACAGGCATCAAGGAGACCTATGTCCGAGGGCTGACTGAGGGACATTTGATCCAAAGTTCCAGGTGGCAGAGAACGAGAACATCGACCGTGTGTATTATTAATTTAATGTGTAGAATCAGTGAATAATGGCCTTTTTAGTGAGTGTTGTCCTAAAGTTCCAAGAATCAGATCTGGTACCAGAAAGACATTCGTGAGTACAAAACAATTATTTAAAATCTGTAAACGAGGATTAAAGGTAGAAGTCAGATTTCGTTCGTTTTTCTTTTCATTTAATTTATTTTATTTCGTTTATTATCATATTGTATTAAGTTAGCTTCAATGAGTTTGAATTGTTAATGTTAATTTATTAAATTGGATTTTCTTACTATCAAACCCAGTAATGGCCCTGAGATAAAGAGAATTTCGACGAATTTGATTGTAAAATATTAAGTTGTATTTTTCCTAGAACGCCACGAATTGCAAAATTGAAATAAAATATTTATTTTTTAACTTGATGAAATTCGGAGTATCAAGTAGGGATTACAATTTGTACCTTTAAAGAATAAATTTTTAAATCTTAATAATTTTGATAATTAATTATTTTAATTAAGACCACCTTTTAATTATTACAATATATATATATATATATGTATGTATTGCAAGTTCAAAAGACTATCTGATACGCGTGAGTATCTATAGAAGCTTTACGTATTGCTTCACACCTTCAGACTTCTTTAAAGAATAATCATGATGCTGTTAACCAAAATTTATATATTTTATATTTTTTCTCGATTTTCTATTGCCTCCAAAAACAAAACAAAAAACACCAGATAGTGAAGAAAGGAAGATTGAAGCCAACGCGAATCCTTACACCCCTGCAGATATAGACCTACCTCATTCAATCTCGCTAAGAGAGTCGGCCGTAGAAACTTTCGTGTATTCATTAAGAAACATGGGATTTGCCGAAGACGTAATAGTGTTGTTCGGAATAAAAATTGCCGCAGTATTCAGTGATTGACTTTCCACCGTAATATTGCAAATTAAATTGAAGAAGATATCCGAAATGTTTTAGACGAAACCGAAACACTTTAATTTAAAATTATAGATTTTGGCTCTTTAAAATAATAGCATAAAACGTAAAATTATTGAAATTTAAATATTATTTATTTTATTACCAGTGAATTGATGATGCGGTATCACGCAAGATATATTTGTAGATGTGTGTGTCTAGAAGATGGTAAGTATTCATTTCTGTTTTATTTTATTTTATTTTAATATTTTGTGTGATTTTGTTGTTACACTTGATAACAGCCTAAATTGATAAAGTCACATCATTATTAGAAGAAAAATAAATCGTTTTTAGATGACGAATCTTAGCCACTTGTCAATTGAATACCGAGCTAAAAAATCTGAATTTCGTAATTTTAGTAGCAAAACAAACTGAAATACAATTAAATGAGCCGTTAAATATATTTTATACACTCAAAAATTCGTGTTGCGATAGTTTTAGAGTGAAGAATATACAATTTAGGAATGATAGGCTGGCACTTAGAGAGGCGAAGGGTGATTATTAGTAAAATGGATTAAAATGTTAGAATTTTACAATTATGAAAAATTAACGTATAAAAAAACTTATTGAAAATTACAATCCATATGATCTCAAATTATATAATTTCTTAAATAAAGTATAAAAATCAAGAAATAGACAATGCAAAATTAATAATTTTTAACATATCAATGCTGGAATGCAATAAACAGATCAGGACTGTCACACGAAATATAAACATACTCGAAAACTAAGATTAATTTTCATTCCTTTAGGAGAAAAATTATTATAAAAGTGAAACTTCATCTTCAATAAACTTTCTTCTGCCATTTATCATATATTATCTTTTTTAATTTGTTTTCATACAAATTTAATTTTTGACATTATTTTATTTATTAAAGTGAAAGAGAATTATATCCATCCGATTTGTATTTTTGTCCCAAAAAACGTTTTTTGGCTGTCATTACACTCGAGCCTAGTTCTACTGTAGTTACAGGTTTTTTCATATAACAATTGTAAGAGTGTGGAAAAGAATCTTCTAATACGTATTCAAAACTTGATTACCAGAAAAGGAAAATTTTTCCGTACTACAGAGGATTACACATAAACATCTAATTATTACACCAGTTTAATATTGGTGTTATTTATAGATCCACCAATTATATTTCAGGTTTATCAGTTATCAGTTACAACCTGAGAAAACGAATTTTGACGTTGAATCCAATTATTATCAAAGAATAATTTCGGAAATGGTTCACATCAAAATTCACGAACGGAATGATCATAATATTCAAAGTGACACTGACTCTTTGAGCAAAGTCTACTGTTTTTTGCTACCCACTTGACTCATTTCTGAGCGGTTATTTATACCAACAAACAGAACTTTCCCGGTTTCTTGTGTATATACTTGAGAAGGTCCATAAATCTGTGAAAGAAACGTCGTATTTGTTTTTATTCTTGTAAGATCTGTTTTTTTGGCCTTATTGTTCATAATTTTGTATATTATTCCTGCATAAAATATAGAGGAAAGGCTCTATTACATTGCCTGTTTCAACCGAGAAAAAAAACCCTGAAGAGGTCTTAAAGAGGAAAAAAAGTCGTACACTTAATTTATGTTAATAAACATTAAAATTTTAATCGCTAACGAGGTCAGACTGACAAGCATTGTGAGAATCTTCTTACGGCTTTTGCTGTGATGTTATCTGGTTGCAGAATAGTTCGAGACGGAAGCCTGATTTGGCGTTGGTAACGAATTCGGTTGGTTGATTTTTCTCAACTCAGTATGGTAGACACTCTCTTATAATGATCCTAGAAAGCAATATATTTCAACTCCTGAATCGTAGAAAATTGTAGAAAAATCGTGAAAAGCTGCTCCAGACTATTTCCCCTGATGACTATGAAAATCTTATTAAGACGGATCCCGACCGTTTAGTGCAGCCCTATCTTCCTAGCAAGTTCCAATTTCCTGCCACTAATCTTGTAATCCCTTCCTGCACTACCCTTCGAACACTATTGTCATTTCCACACGTCGGTTAAGTCCCTCCTGGCTCATTCAGGCATTAGTGAAGCGTATCAAGCACAGCCTTGTTCTTTGTACCTTAATAATTTTAAATGGAAATGACGGTATTTTGTGTCTTAACCGTATTTCCTTTCTTATTATTCAGGCCTTAACGATATAAACCTATCAGGAGAGAATGATAGTCTCCCATTGGTTCATCTTTTGCCGAGACGGTACCCATAGGCAGCATTTCTGTCGCTGGGTGTAATTTTCATTCAGCCACGCGATTGCGAATTACCTCTAACCAATTAAAATGGAATTTGGTGGCCAGCTATTTAGTTAATCCGGGAGAAACGGATATTAGATTCGTGAACGCAAGAATAAAAAACATGTTTGACATTTACCAATATATGTGATATTAAATTAGGAATACTACCTGCAATGAATTTAAAAAAATTATAACAACTTAAACATATTATATTGAAATAAATAAAATGTTATAATTATGTTAAAAAGTTATTAATTTTCACAATCACATTTCTCCCGAAATCATATCTGGAACAGATTTATAATTAACTTCCGTTTGAAACACGTTGCTGAATTTGTGAACTCTAGTGAAACAAACCATTAATCATGGCAGCGAGTTTGCAGGTTATTTCACTCTGAAATTAGTTGCAAACATATAAAAGCAATTATCTCTGAACATTGCATTTTAAATCGTTTAATCGAGCTTTCAATCCATATGATTCACCTCTATTGTATGCAACTTCGCTATGAATAACAACAATTTACAAATATCAGTAAGCTAAAAACTACAAAGAATATTAGAAACGACTTACTTCTCATATTATATAAGTGAAAATGAGAAATTTATACGAACATACAATTCGTCAAAGCACATTATCATTACATACGATCATTTTTCTGTTTGAATAATATAAAATGCTACACGTATTTTATTAATATATACCTATATCAAATAATATCATAAATAAACATTTTGAAAACACATTGTAGAGCTGCCAGCATTAACGATCGTGTACACTAACATGTTAAATTAATAAGAATTGTTCATATTCGTGTTTTAAATAAGTTAAAAGTTTTAATAACAAGCATTTTAAAATAAATTACGCTGAAAAATTACAGTACCTGTTTCAAATTGTGCTATATCTGAAATTACAGAACCTAATTAAAACTTTTAGAGTATGAATCCATTTTCATTTATAATATGTTTGAGACGCAATATGATACATTAAGTTTTATGGTAGTAAATACTTAATTATTCCGAACAAATTATGCCGTTTGACTATAAGAATTTGAAATATGCGAATGAATTAAATTAATAATTTTTAAATCTCTATATTATTATTACAGCTTTTAATTTGATATTTTCTATGAGTGGACATGTATTATATTTTGAACATTGAACTTTAATTAATTTATAGTTTCTAATTACTAATATAATTAATTCAGTCACGCATTATTCATTATTAAGTTTTTAACGTATTTAGTGCAAAGTGTAGCATATATGTAACATAACTTTTAGGAGTATATTGCAGTCAACTTCAGAATACTTCTTTTCTGTGTTTTTTTTTGTTTTTTCAAGAAAGAAAATTTAAGCGTCATTCTCAGGGTGTTCTAATTGCGCTAAAATAATAATTTTCCAATTAATGTGAATTATGATAAATCTGTCGTCATTAAATATATTTTGAATATGTTCGACATCATGAGCGAAATAGATTTTGGTCACACTTGATATTTTTCGATTATTCTTCCGTATTGTATTCAGAAAAATACATCTTAAAAGTTAAGTTTAAAAAATACAAAGAGCATGCACTAAATGGTTAAGTTACATAAAAAGTATTTTATTTTTTATTAGATTATCATTGAGTGGGTGCGTTGTGGGTTACGTTTTTTCTTTTCAAACAAAGAAAAGATAAGATTTTAAAAAGTTAGATGGACAGTTATAGGCAGCTAACAAAAATAAAATTAATGCAACTCAGTCTTTCGATACACGAATGCAATCAAAACAAATGTGCTAAACACTAATATTAAAATTATAATCTTACTGAAAAACTGGTAAATCTAATAGTCATATTGTAGAGTAACTTATGTTTAACTTTCCATTTGGAAAACATATTAAAACTACAGGATGTGTATGTTATTAAAATTGTTGGACATACTTTATATCAATATAATACCATTTAAGAAATAAAACTACGTTTTTATTAATTGCTATAAATTTGGCGATTTTATTAGATTTACATTTCACGAATCAGGGGATTCGATAACGATACCATTTCCATTCCTAATCGTCTTTCGCACTGATTTTGTTCAATTTTCAATAATTTCAATTACAATTTATATCGTTGTTATACAGTTGTAATACTAGTCGTGAATATTTTACGTGAGAAAAGAAGTTTGTTGGGAGGCTCACCACGAAACCGTCAGAACAGCATTCTATGGTATTTGCCCTTTAGTCGAGTTCACGATATAGCATATGCACATATCGAAAAATTGCACGAAATTGGATTTGCAGGAACGGTTTATAAAAGGTCCATAATTCAACAGATCTATCTGAAAAATTTCAAATCGATTAAATTCATAAATGTTATTCATTGGCGTAAAAATGTTACGGATAAGACTGTTAAAACATAATTCTGTTCAGTTTGTAATGTTCATTACAGGAATAAAAGAATATGGAGCTAATAACTGAAAAGTTTCCATAAATATGAAGGTTATTTTCAGTATCCATTTTTACAGGAGGAATTAAGACTTAGGTGGCTAATAAGGCTCTGTTCAGTACAATGTATCATATGAAAAAGTATTACAATTTGTTAACAACGTCAAAAAAACTGAAATTCAGTACATTCCGCTACAAAATATAAAAAATGAAATCACACTGTCGTCTACACACAAAATAAATTTGTGAAGTAGAACTTATTATGCCCCAGTAGAGTGAGTGGGCCTGTTGTGAAATACGAGTGTAACGGAAGTAGTGGAACCGAAGTTGAGGTGACGTCTCGTAACGGAAGATGAGTAACTGAATTTACATCACAGCCGTGGATGGATTTTTGTAACTTGAGGAAGACGTCTGCGTGACGTATCAGAGCAGTTGGCACATGGCGCGCGTTTAAAACTTACGTATACTAGGCGCAACTTGAGTTTGCAGTAGCTCGTTTGATGCCACTGTTCAGTCGAACACAGCCGAATTGCTGTACTAGCAGCGTTGCTGAAACATTCGTGTCGTTTTGGTTGTGTTCATAATTTTTAACTCATACCTGATGTTTTCATATATTTATTTTCTGCTTCTGACGATACTGTACCTGCTTCAACAATTGCAGCGTTCGGAAGAAAATTTTGCTGAGAATTTTCAAAAGAAATTGAGTCCATTTGGTGCTATGAAAGTAATCCTTGTAAAATATGTTTTTAAAATTTCAACAGTTTAATAATATTTCACGTTCTGCCAAAGTGACGAAGTTTCTCGTAAGAACGGTTTGTATTGATGCTTTTCCATAAAATAAAAATAAGTGGATACTTACTTACATTTTTTAATACTACTCCTTGGCTTCAGAGCCCATTAAGGACCTTGGTCTACCGAGACGACTGTCATACTTTTGTTTTATGAACTTAAGAAAAAACGAAACAATAACAATAGCTGCTTCAGAAATGTAAATGAGAATCCATGTTGGTTTGCTGTATTTTAATAAAATGTAATTATTTGTTTGTTGACATGGAAAAATTCTCTAAAGTCAGACTTCAATTGTGTAGTTCAGAAATGTGAATTTATGACTTAGGTAATTATTGTCTTGTGTTGTTGCTATATTCAAAACAACAAGCACACAAATAACATGCAGTTGTTACAAAATTACGAGGGAAAAGTGACAGAACAGTCAAAATTTAAACATCAAGTAAATTTTCAATAAGACGACCAGAATTTTTATATTTTGAAACTTAATTTTTTAAAGACTAATAACTTTAAGAATTACTTATATATGTTTGTATATATATTAAAATTTCTACAATAGAAAAGCGTAACAATAATTCTGTATGTTTATTGATATTTATAGTTCACTTACGTTATCATCGCTTCACCAATTTTATTACTGGGCCATGTAAAGGTGTGGAAAATGTTTCTGGAATGTGCACTAGGCACCCTCGGCCGAGCTCAGTCGCATACTTCGCGCAGATCTGAGGTGAAAACTCTTCTTGCGCCTACTATAGTACAGTCTTTGCTTGAAATGGTATATAAAAAAATTAAGGCTTCCAGTTCTAAAACGGAATGTGACAAATGTTTGTTTATATTTAGCAGGACGTTACGTTTGTACTCGATCGCCCCATTAATATAATATAGTGTGATATCTGTTTGTTCTACATATTTTCTCTTTGTATTTATGCTTATTACAAATTTCGTAATTTTATATATATATACTGACTTAATTATTTGAGCAATATTTCCAACTCTATAAATTCCTATACAATTATTTTAAGTTTTTAAAAATGTATCCTACAAATTTTCTATTTCTGAATGTTTTAATTTCCACCTAACGATGTGCACCAATTTTTTTCTTTAGTGGAAAAATACATATCAGAACCATACATGCTTATATGAATAAGTTATAGAATTATTTAGGGCGTTTCAAAACGGAAAATATCAAGCATTGAAGATAAGGACTCCGTAAATTGCAAAATCCAAATTAACACAAGAAAATAGATCGCAGAGCAATGTAAATATTCGTTATTAATAGCTTTTATACGTCCAATATAAACTGAATAATGCTTTATGTTACAGTTTTTTATGTATCCTGGATTAATTGTGAATCCAGATTGCTAACAATTATTGAAATTTTAGAGATAAGTTATGTTGTATATTATAAATTGATCTCAGACCAATTATAGCTCAATAAAATCATTCTGTAATTATATTTTCCTGTTTGTATAGTACCAATGGAGTTATTTTATGAGAAATTTATTAGACCTTTATAGAAACTACTATAGTATTAAATTCCTTTAGCTCAGCGAAATAATTTTATCTTATTTGCGTCTGAGTATCCCTCCTCTTCCCTTTGGCTGATCAAGGATTGTAACACACGGCTGCTACTCATGTGTCCCATCCGCCGTCTCTCTCGTGTATGCCTCCGCCTAGTCGATGAGTTTTCAAGTAAGTTTCCTCGTCGACGATCGTGAAAGTTGTCTTCTCACCGGCGACTTTTCAAATAGAAAATATTCCCACTCCACTCTTAGTCGATCTCTGGAAAGCGCACTCTAACAATTCGTCAAATAAATCACATGGTAGCTTAAAAGTTATGTAACTGCGAGGTGATCTGCATATAAATCCCAAATTTTCGCCAATCAAAATTTTGGCGCCTCGCTATACCGGCTTAGTGAACTTTTAAGTTTCTGCCTGAACATTTCACTTATGGTTCTTGCCTTCCGACTGAGTGCAGAGATTAATTACTCAGGTGATATTATGGCGCCCCCTCCCCCGACACAAGCAGAAACGTTAATTAGCCCAAGCTAATATCTTCAATAAAATGAAATAAATTACTAAATCTTAACCGAACTCAATATCTACACTACTAATTTATCAATATTTGAATTGTCATATATTCACAAACGATTAAGTCATTCTGAAATACCACATTTCATTCTTCTTGGTTCATTATAATTCTAGTAAAACCTTCTTTATTATGATAATATAAATAATCGTATTTTATATTATATACTCATTAAAACAGGCATTCAAATCCAAGTGAACTTACAACCCAATCTATGATACACCAGAATTCAGGATAAAATTATTTAAAAGGAAGGGTGGTTCAATAGATTAAGTCATAGTAGGACAAAAATTATATCAGTTTGTTGTAATGCGTAATTTTTTTCATGTATACTAATCACTCGACGGATTTAAATACATAATCGAAAAAAAATGTTATAAAAACATACAAAAATATTTTATTGACATATATTGAATGGTCAAAGATTTCACTTGCTAGTCAGCCATTCAAGCAGAATTTCAGGACTTGATTATTTTAACGTGTATTTTGGGGGAATAATTTTGTAATATGTATTTTGCGGGAATTTAGTTTCGGGCAATACGTTCCAGGCTGGAGATGCAGCTATTTAGACGCGGATCATATATTTTAACTTCTAGCGTTGAATAGAGCATGAGTTTTTTATATACGTTAAACGTTAATTAGGTATTTTGGGTTTTCTTTTGGTATCTAGAATGGATTGGAGCCTGAGTTATTGTATATGTTAATTTCAAGTTGTGTGAATTTTGAGCTGTTTTCTTTATCGTTCATGTTAGTGTGTTAGAGAAATTGTTCGTGTAAAATAGAAACGGAGTTCTTCTGGTTATTTCGTCTGGTTGTTCATGAAGCTTAGGAGCGGAATGGATACGGTACAAAGGGAATTAAGCACGGATGAGCAGACGGAGGGTAGTTCCGAGAATTTAGGGAGCCAGGCAAGCAGTGGTTTTCCTGGAACTAATGGTACAAAAGAAAACCAGTTTTTATTCTAATCTATGATGGCACAATTGATGCAAGCCATTCAAAATAGTCAGGCTAATTTACAGGAACAGATTCAAAGGAATAGTGACGAAACTAACAAGGGGTTTAACATATTGCAGGCCCAGATTAAAGGCTGTCAAGAAGCAACTGAGAATAAGTTTAGGGAGATCCGCAGTGAGATTCAGGAGCAGGTCCAAATATTCACGGAAAGAAATCGAGTTCAATGGAACCAGTTACAAAGTCAAAGCGACACAATTGATGAAAAATGCGCAAGTGTAAGTCATGAAGGGCAGGAAAGGACAGAGGATTTTGAAAAATTAGTTGAAACAGGCTTAGGCATAAACGTAGAACAGGTCGCCGAACAAAAAACCGAAGTAGCCGATTTGGCTAATAAAGAGCGCCAAAGTCTTGCACACAGATTAGACGAAGTTGTTGTTGGGGCAGATGTAGAAATTAGGCGCGAAGAAACTGGGCAGGTGATTAATAGGCTAGTCAGTGAAGCAGAGGCAATTAGGGAAGGGATGAACGAATGCACAATTGCGGTGAATATTGTTGATATTGAAGTAGACTTATGGAAACAGTTGAGTTCCAAGGCCGCCAGTTTGTATATTAGGATTCCGGAAGTCAGTGAATTGGTAGTTCGCCGGGAAGGCTTAACCCAGCGATTAGAAATTACGCTGAAATCATTTCGGGGGCGAAGACGTCAGAACGGTCGTGAATTATTAAACGGGCTAAATTCATATTTTTTCCAAAGACAAACGCCGGACCGTTTTAAATTAACTTCATTTATGCAGAAAATGGAGAGTAGTTACACGTTTGATCCCGGCGGAAGTTCATTCTCGATGCTTCTTCATCGGAGAAATGACATGCTTAATAGGCTGGATTAAGAGCATGTAAACGTAATATATATAGACGCCAGATGTAGGTCAAGTAAGTGGTAGAAACAGATAAGTGTAGCAGGTACAAAAGGGTGGCGGAAAATATTGTAATTAATTGTAGTTTTGTAGTACATTAAGTATACTTAGGGATAGGGCCAGGTCAAGGATTGTGTGCTTGTTTGGTTGAATAATGAGTGTACCAGTAGCTGGAGCCTCGGACAGGAACCCGGAAGAGGCACTGTCGGCGGATAATCCTTTGCCTCCAGAAATTGTTACAGGCTAGGCTCGCCAGAAGGATCCAACCATCAAAGCATCGTCAGCGGCTGGCAGGATAATCCCAGGGCATGTGACTAATGCATGTTGGGCTTTGCGGACCCAGGAACCCGAGCTGTACGTGGTATCTGTTACCACGTTCTACTTTTCTTCAATTCGGACTTGCTTGGTCAAAACCACCTGTATAACTGTCACTAAGGCTTTCTTGGCCAACCCTTGATTTTTCGACCCCAACAATGGTTATTAGGTTTCGAGGACTGAGGGTGTCTTTCATCTATGTTCTTCTTTCTTCTTATTTTCGTACCTTATGTAAAAGGAAGACGTGGCGGACCAACGACCAGATGCGCACAAGTGGAACGGGCGGACAACCACGACTACGCGATGCGGTTGCAACGGCGCGAAGTGGTACAGAAGCTAATGTGAGGTTTGTACATATAATGCAAGTGTCCGATGACCACAGACACAATAAAAGGGGGACGAGAAGTGACAAGGTTATAATTACAACAGACGCTAAAAAAAAGGTGATGTGTCGTGTTATCAAAAGACGCTTACAGGAGTGATTTTAAGGTTTAATTTAAGAAAAAAAAAAGGTGGATTAAATATTGAAAATGACATTCATAGTAATTAAAGGACGATTATGGAGGTTAATTAAAATTAAGTACTTATATTTAGGATGCGCTCAATTGTTAAAATTAAGGGGTAGGCATTACGGACCGGTGCGCATATAATTAAAAGTAGTGTGTGTAGGATACGAACAGTAATATATGTAGATGTAAAATAATATAAAAGATCTAATATCAGATTAGGAGGAAAGATATCGATAAATGCATATCATTTTGCTATGGTTAGTTGTAAGTTAGTTATAGATTTTATTTAATTATTCTCTTCGGTTTTAGTTAGTTATAAGTTAGTGTTACAGATGTATATATTCCTACCTTTCGTTATTAAGTTAGCTATAAGTTACTCTTAGATTTGTGTATGATTCATCATTTCGTTGTTGAGTTAGTTGTAATTTTGTTTCAAATCTGAATATAATATCTAAAGAATTTGTTTGTGAATGTAATGCTGTACTGTTTACGATTACATACCGTCTTAGAAACCATTTAGAATTGTGAGAAATTGAACTATAAATATATATGCTAATTAAGTACCACATAGAAAAAAAATTAAATTGTATCACAGGATTGTATTTTGCCAGATGCGAGGGAGCATGCGCGAACTTCAAGCGAATTATTTTGAAATCGTTCGAATGGATCCTCCATTCATCCAATTTCAAAGGGGGAATATTATATGGTGCGCTTTTCGTTATCGATTTGTACAAAATATTTTTTATAACTGTTAATTACTGCCTGGAAGCATGGGAATGTGGCTTGCCGGGGTCGAGCAGCAGACACAAGACAATGGCGGGGTGGATTGGAAAATCCGCAAGACCCGCAAGCAAGGTCAGGGTCGGCCAAGGAAGGGGTAGGTGACCGGGAGAATATGGCCCTAAAATAGATGGAAGAGGGTCACGTGTGCACAAGGACCAACCAGGAGAGAGGGTTTTGAGGAGGCAGAGAAAGAAGTCTGCGAACAAGAGAGTGGTCGAGGAGATGAATGTGGACCGTTGGTGAGAGTGGACAGAGAGATGAATTTGGACCGTCGGTGAGAGTGGTCAGGGAGAGTTGATCCTGAAAGATTTTGGTTTTGCACGTGGGTCTCCGGTTTTCTGCGAATGCTGATGAGACAGATAGCCGCCAACGGGAGTCAACCCTGTCCGAGCTGCAGACCTGGTAAGTCGTGTTCCATGCTTCCGGGTATCGCGTCGGTTTGCCACGAGAAAAACCACGGTTAATCTTGAGAAAGGGAGGGGGTTACATGCATCCCTGGCAGGCTGGAGAGCTTTTCGTTTTGTATAAATTCTGAGAAAATGAATTATTGTTTTTTTTAATAACTAAATATTGCATTTCCCTTTCCTGCAAGAACAATTCTTGCAGGTGGCGCCCAACAAATAGTTAATTTAACCGTAAGCTCACCACAAGGTGGTTCAATAGATTAAGTCATAGTAGGACAAAAATTATATCAGTTTGTTGTAATGCGTAATTTTTTTCATGTATACTAATCACTCGACGGATTTAAATACATAATCGAAAAAAAATGTTATAAAAACATACAAAAATATTTTATTGACATATATTGAATGGTCAAAGATTTCAAATAAAAACATTAGCGTAGTTTACTTCTTGTTTGAGGAACATTTAATTTTTAATCTCCTGCAAATTGGAAAATTATTGTCAACAATTTTCTCCTATGCCAAAAATGCTTCACGATCCAATTCGCCGATGAATTAATTTGTAACGGTTCGGTATCGCCGAGATAATTAATTACTCATTCAATTTTAATTAATTGGATATTTGATTATTATACTGTAATATTTTATAACATTTTAAGGAATAATAGTTAAGCATTGTTTGGTTAATGTTGACAGTTTAGCTTTGTTTTATTGTGCCACTGCTAAATCCTCACATTGCGAGAAACAGACATTTCGATTGGACGATTTTTCAGTGCCTCAATATGGTAGAAATTATGTGTTTTGGTGAAAATATCAGAATATTGTAACGTACACGAGAGGAAAACATCGGAGATGGGCGTTTGAACAAGTCGTCGGGTAGAATCTGACCATGCTGGGTCACGCTCGTTAGCCGCCGATGCCATCGCAGCGAACCAGCAACTACAGCATCGAAAACAGTATTTATTAATCAATATAACCTCTATGAATTGGAGTAATTTGAAGGACACTATGAAATTTCCAAAAAATAATGTTTAAGACGTAGGTGATAGAAAAGAGAAATATTCTACGGAATGAAGAGAATTTTCGAAGAGTGATCTACAACACTTTTCATTTGAACCGTGACGTGAAACCAGACCAATGCAGTCACCTACCCGAGAGCTGTGTCGAGAAAACAGCTCTACGGTGCTGGGGCAGCAAACTATAAGTTTATCTGCCGCAGTGGGACCGTTCGAAATCCATCTACGCCTCTACTTGCCGTGCGGAGGCCGAGCTCAAACTTTCGTGGTGCTGAGAACATTCGACAAACTATAAGTTATATGCCACAATTTTAATTTGTTAGGTACTTTCATTTAGCTAAATTATACACAGTGAAATTAAAAGCTCTGTTTACGAATCAAAGGATCTCGACACACGGCACCCTGTATAAAAAAATCTTTACTTGACGTGCGGAGGCCGAGCTCAAACTTTCGTGGTGCTGAGAACATTCGGCAAACTGTAAGATATATGTCACAATTTTACTTCTGTTAGGTACTTTCATTTAGCTAAATTATACACAGTGAAATTAAAAGGTCTGTTTACGAATCGACACACGACACCCTGTATAAATAAAGATCTAAAAAATTATGTTGACATTTTGCAGACGATTTGCTGTCGCCCAAAACTTTAAAGTGTTGTAATAAAATCCAATATTAAATATGTTACTAGTGTTGGTAATTTTTGTGATTGAATCTAGCATAGTTAAAATCTTATTTTTCATCCTTTATAATCTTATGTAAATTCACGTTAATGTAAATCACCAGTACAAGAGTACATGTTCAGCGGGTAAGTATAACAACGGACAAAAAGGGGCTACAGCTGTCAAAGAACATGATTTCATACTCAAACGTAACACATATTTTTATTATTACAAATTAATAATGATTTGAAATAAATGTTCCAATTATGTTATTAGTAATCGTGAATACTTATCATTCATCAGTACTGTACTTAAATTTTCTATGTATTTACGCTATCAGTATGTTGAGTCTATATTATCATTCATGTGATCTCTATGAATATAACTAGCTGTTTTATGATTATTAAAACAAGTGTTTTCTGTTAATAACATATTTATTTATCATCTTTTTATTTTAAGTATATTAAAATTTTGTATGTAACAAATAAATTTTATAACAATATGTTCATTTTGTGTTACATAATCCTTTTATTTTGTATATACTTTAACTTGTTACTCAAGGACTAATGAAAATGATAAACAATTATAAGATGAACGTGTAAAATTTGTCCAATTACAGGCAAAATTTTCGTGTGAACAAACCGTACAACGTTTCTTACGCCAATTGGCAGACCCCCTCAAGTAAGAACCTCAAAAAAATTGTCGACATTGAGGCCTATCAGAAGAAGAAACTTTGTTTGGATTTTCACAAGAAATGTTTGTCTGTAATTGTCCAGATTGTACATGTTACTGTTAACAATTGAGACATGTATACGTTATTAAATATAAGATGAACTTGGCTTCTGGGCGTAGAATGGATCAAGAATTCTACACGGAAAAATAATACATTAAAGTTGTTTTTACAAGTATATATTATGCATTATCAGCGCTCAGCGCTTCGTTGAAGAAATAGTAGTCAGACTATATATAGGGTAAACCAAATAGTTGTCACTCCTCTCTTACACCATAGGAAAAGGACTGAATAGAGGGATTTGGAAAACTATAGCAAGGTTACAGTTTCAGGGATTCTAGGAAAACGTGCAGCAAGTATGTCGGAATACTTGTAGCGTAGACTATTATTTTTAATATCCTTGATTTACCTCGTCTCTAAACAATAAATGCGATAAAGACAATTTTTCCTCACTGTGTTAAATTGATTTTTATTAATTAAATCTTATATAAAACTAAGTGTTATTTTCATTTTACTATTTTCAAGCTTTTTTTTATTTTTTGGGGTGTAGATAGGCTATGTATAGGGTAATCCACATAGTGGCAACTCCCCTCTTATAGCATAGGAAAGGGATTTGAAAGGGGGGATGCGGTAGGGTGTAGGAAGGTAGTCAAGGGTTACTAGGGCCCCCGGGCTATATTTTAAGGATCCTACCCGGCATTCGCCTAAAAGTAATGCAGGATAAACCCTATAAAAAACCTGCATCGGGTAGGTCGGGCATTTGGTACTTGTCCCACGCCCTTCCGATGACGGGAGAGGGGTTTGCTGTGGGGACGCAGCTTACCCCTCGCCATGCCTTGGCCAGTTTAGGAGGCAGCTGGCCGACTATTCCAATTGGAATAGCGGACAACTCTTAACGTATGCCCAAGGTCTGCGACCCTGGAACATACACTTCTCAAAACAGACCGAGCTGCCTCGGCATGTGGGAACCTTAGTTAAAAAAAAAAACCAGAGAGATGTGAGAGAATCCCCAAAGGTAGCCCCCGCCCGAGCTCTCTGGGAAGGTTCACCTGCGAGAAATCCTCTCGCAGGCTTACTTGGTTTTCAAGCTTTTTTTTTTTTTTTTTTTAGGGCAACAAGGTACATGAGGGTAATTCTCTTTGGGCAACTCCCCTTTAATAGCATAGGAAGGGATTTGAAAGGGGGGATGGATATATTTTAAGGATCCTACCCGGCATTCGCCTAAATAAATGCAGGGAAAACCTTAGTGAAACCTGCATCGGGTAGGTCGGGCATTGGGTACTTGTCCCACGCCCTTCCGATAGCGGGAGAGGAGTTTTCTGTGGGACGCAGCATTCCCTTCTCCGTGCCTCGACCAGTTTAGGAGGCAGCTGGCCGACTATTCCAATGGGAATAGCGAACAACTCTTACCGTATGCCCAAGGTCTGTGACCCCGGAACATACACCTCTCAAAACAGGCCGAGGTGCCTCGGCTTGTGGGAACCTTAGTTCAAAAACGGAGAGGAAAAGGCATCCCCAAAGGTACCCCCTTCCTATCTCTCCTAAAAGGTTCTGCCTGCGAGAGAACATCCCTCGCAGGCCATTCGGTGAGATTTTCAAACTTTTTTTTTTTTTTTTATTTTTTTTTAGGGCAACAGGCTACATTTTTTAAATATATAATATTTGTTAAAATGAAAATAATTTACGTCTGAGAGAAAATAATGAATAAGAAAGATAGCCAAAACAGACAAAAAAAAGGGTAATATAAATACCACACAACGTTTCTGGGATCCTTGTACCCTTTGTCAGGTGCTAAGAAGAGCCTAGGGAAACACAACTGCACTGGCCAGTTGACAACACTCAAAAGCGACGAAAACGCAACAACAATGGGAGAGCCGAAGGGGTGCCGTAACAACAATGGAGCAACGACAATGGGAAAACAGAAGGTTTAGCGTAATAATAAGGGATCATAGCAACAAAGATAATATTTGTCTAGGGGATCGGGAAAGAAACCACTTGTCCTTGTATGTCTGTATAAAATTCACAGTAGATGCATATATGAGTTTGTGCGTGTTTAGTGGAACGAGTAAACAGTGACTGTGGAAAGGATATCTAGCGACAACAGACAATCGAAGTCAAAGAGTTCTGAGCTGGAATCAATATGATCTCAGGGCGACCTTTTGATAGGTTACACAAGAGGAAATAACTGGACAGAAACAGTCAAACTGAAGAAATTATGGCCGAAAAATGATAAGAATCTTAAAACGTCCAAAGATCTTCATTTGAATTTATTTTACTGATTACGACATTAATTGAAGTTTTTGTAATATAACCGAAAATTAAAGTCAAAATAAAGATAATAAGACTATATAATTGCTTATCGAACGATTATATGAGTGCTAAATTGATAACAAATCGATAAAGCTATAGAAACGTTCTGAATTCATCAGTATTTAGAAATAAAATATTCAAGGAGATGAGGAATTATGTACAATTCGGTTAAGTTTGTGATGCTGGAAACAATATAATGTGAAATTTAACATGACTTAAGAAAAGTTGACCACAAATATATCGTGTATTTGGTGTCTCTAGCACGACGTGATTATCTTTCAAAATTTTTGACCTAGTATCGTGGCCATACTTCTCCATTTGTGTTTGCATCTCCCTCATCCTTTCTTCAATCGCAATAAAACATATGAACTTTCACTTAATTTCTTCATCATATCCTAAATTTCCTTTACTCGGTTCACATTTGCAATCGACAGGTTCCAAAGTCTCAACAGACAATATCTGCTTCGAAGCTGCACGTCTCCAACTGGATCTCCTCCTAGTTGTCGTCCTTCCTATTCTACCCTCTTCCTTCACCACTTACAGGTAATATATGTAACTGCAAATATACTACTGCTAAACTTTACATCTGTGCCTTGACCAAACCTCCGATTCCTCCCTGATAAGCCTCAGGTGAACATATCCTCCACACTACCCTTTTTCCTCAACTGGTCTATACCTTTAAGTCTTCGAGATCTTTCCTACATCTCCAAGGAACTTACCATTTATTGCAACAACTACTCGTATATCTAAACCGATAGGCGAACACGTTATTGGTTGACGTTGTTCTTTTGGTTAAAACGCCATTTATTTGTTTACATATTGTGTCTACCTTTAACCACCTAGTCTGCGTGTATATAAAAGTAATTTGTGTCCATGTTGCAACATTAATTTATTTAATATAAAATAACATTTTCTTTCCACGAACTTCTACAAACTATAAATGAATATTGTTGCATCATTACGATCAAAACTGTGCTAAATTTTAGTTTCCATGTTAACTGATAACTGAATGTTTGTCAGGCCTACTGGTTCAAAAAACATTATGATTTTTACATTTATAAAGAATACACATTTAAAATTAATTGAATTAATTAAATCGCGCAACATTGATATATTGCAAACCATCAATCCTTTCTCATTTATTACAAAGATTAATAATTTAATAATAAGATCAATAATTTATATGCGCATAATTCCGTATACAAAAGTTTTCGTAACGACCTCAATTTTTGTTACATAGGATAAACAAAAATGACACGAAAAACTCGCTTGAAATAACATATTTCTAATTTAAAACAACCTTGCGACAAACACCCAGTTCTCAGTAAACGTGTCAACTGAAATAACCACAGTTTTGATGTGAACAGTGTGACAATACTAGATTCAGAAATAAAATATTATGCGAGATTAATGCCTGAATTGTTGCACATTAAATAAATATACTTTACACACAGAAATGTTTTTATATTCTTGTATTTGATTTTTATCAAAACCATTTTCTACTTATAAAAGAAGGACATGTGGAGAACCACAGGTAGTCTTTGAGTCCCAAGATATATCCAGTAAAACTGAGACACACGTTACAGGTTTGCTTATAGTCATATATTTTTTTCTCAACGTAATAAATATCGTGTATTTCGAGAGCAAATTGTATCTCCAATAGGATTCAAATAAGAGAAAATTTGTTTCTCCAGAGGAAAGAGAAATAAGCTCTCGCTTCTCTCTCAACTGATCGGAAATGGAATAACGATCAATCTATAAAGTACTAACGGAACCTCTGAATGGAAATGGAAACGGAAACTCAGGATATCGTAGAGGAATTAATTAAGTGGATATTATTCAACCCGTACGTTGCTACTATTAGGTCTGTTACAGTAAACAGTCAAAGGTAAATCTTATTTACGTTCGAGTTGACATAAAAAAATCTTGTTGGTGGCTTACACAGTCCGTTCAAAAATATTTAAATTAATAAAGAATGTAGTCTTTCTCGTTGTAGAGAATGAATAAGTCTTCTCGGGCTTCAAAAGCTATTACTAGAAGACGATGGAAGTGAACGTCGAAACGCCGCGAATACAATTGTTTACTCGATTAGAAACTCGAGAAGACTTTATTCACATTTAAGTTTGTGTCACGAAATAATTAAATTAATTTTTCATACCCCATCAGCAATAAGTGGTGTATATACACACATATCAGTACAAGTGATTGCAAAATTCTTTGTGATCAACTAAGAGTGATTTAAATTTATTATTCTTATTCAAATAACTTACAAACAGCATAATGTTATGTTTGAAGAGGAAATGGGGACAGTTGCATAATTGGATATAAAGTTCTACTAATTTTAACTTATTTAAAAATATTCAGTATTTATTGTTGAAATTAAGTAGAGTTTCGTACCAGATGCAACGAAGTAAAACGAAATAGGGCTGCTTTAGATCATTTAAATAAGAAATTTTATTGAAAAAGGAAAACAATAGAAACGAGTATGTTCAGGTTCAATTCACATTCAGGGATACACTATAACGAGGTCGATTTCATGAAAAAGAATTATCAGTGTTAAAAATTACTAAATAATTGAGATTTAAAGATATTAGAATGAATTACACGCCGCTTTGCCATAGTAACGATCAAAGAAATATTTAATCATCAAATTCTAACAAAATACTTGAGCGTGTATGGAAAAGTTTGTGTAATTTTACGAATTTCATTGCAAATTACGCGAAAAGTGCTGGGTCGTCGTGTACATTACGAGTTTATCCAAGTGCAGGAAGTAGTTTGGAAGGCATTAGCCTCTGGCAAGAGCTCTGTAATCCCCGTAGCAATATGCGAAGGCGTGTTATTGGCCGCGTAGACTTCACGGGCCCGTGGTCCGCGTTATTGCTATCGGCACCGTCGCCATCTTGGAAGACGTTTGTCTACATTTTCGTCAGCATCAGAAAGACGAACAGTAGTTTAATACTATAATATAAATTTCTCAGGCCGAGTAGGAAGTCTCACAACCAACAAAGTGGTAGTATTAAAAAATTGAAAATGAATGAAATTAATGCAATATATTTATCAAATGAAAATTAAGTATAATGCAAAGGGACAGTGCTGTGGATGTTACACGAATCAGTATTTATTGTTGAAATTATGTAGAGTTTCGTACCAGATGCAAACGAAATAGAGCTGCTTTAGATTATTGAAATAAGAAATTTTATTGAAAAAGGAAAACAATAGAAACGAGTATGTCCAGGTCCAATTCATTTTCAGGGATACCCTATAAATATTCAGCCTGTTATCATCACATTGCCACTAATACACTCAACTAGATAAAGTACATTGAGTTTTAAATATTCTTACTTAGTACATACCCGTCTGTCTGGGAAACTTCTCACGTTTATTACCGATGTTACATATCCTTACTGATCTGTACGTTTTAAAAACATAACATTTCAACATATATGTATGTTGTGTCAACTCCTTGACTTTTATTGTATACGGTGGAGTTCAAATACAAATTTAATTTGCTTCAAATATTTTTCTTAAATCAAGTAACGTCTACGAATAAACTTCGTCAAGAATTGTTTTCGTTATCTAAGTTTCAATATTTTCTATGCGCTCGAATAACATCACAAAACAATGTATAACATTAATGTTTCAAGCAATAAGTTGGTTTGGTAAGTATTTGGTATAGTATTAAGAATACCTTTATATTTTTATATATATATATTTTCCGATAAAATATAATCTTTCGCATAGTATGATATATTGATATTTATATTCGCTAAACGTATACATGAAACATCTTACCAACTAAATGTTAACTCAGATCGATTTTCTCACTGTTCCATTTCCTGTATTTAATTTTCTAATTCTGAGGGACTTACAAAAAAGGGTTCAATGTTATCTGAAAATAATAATGGTTGTAAGTCTTTTCTATATGTTTTAGTTGTAGTTTACTTTCGGAACAATTATTTCTAGTGTACCTGCGAATAAATCGAGTGATCTTGTCTCCAATTATAATATAAATTATTTCAATTTGTCCATTTTCAGTTTCTTCCTCGTTTGTTTTATTGTGTCTTGATGTATGAAATTCCGAATTTTTGGGCATCAAATATATGAATTCAAATTTTATTTTAATGCTCCAATACGGAAACTTCAAACAAGCGTTTACTATTATTTGGCCCAACCTAATTCCAACGTCTAGAAAATCTTCTAGTATTTGATAAGTGGTTCTTTGGATTCAACCCGATTCTAAATAAGCTTAAGCAATTTCACTTCGATGCTGACTCTGTCATATCTCTGAAAATCCACCAAGCAATTTGTCGGCGTAGCACATGTCGTGCGCTGATTTTTTAACTTTTTGTTAATACCTCATCACGATCGATTAATTAGGTTGCTATTGGTTGTTTTAATGCATATTGTGACCATTAAAACTATTCTCCAATAATTACCATATTTGTAAAGAACCTTTGTGTATTATAATCATATATACTTCTACTGTTAAGAACTATAAGTAGTGACGGTGTAATTGTGAAGGCACAAAGTCCAACGTCATTTTTGACGGTGTGACGCAGGACGTGATACAGCGAGAATGTTCTAAATCCAGCAGCTGCGCAGTACGAAACACATAAATAGACGAAACATTTTGCACGGTTAGTAACTGAGTGAGAAGAAGTCAGTTAATCAGACCAGGTACATGAAGCATTCTAAGTCAATTAAGAATTCAGTGTTGAGAGTTAGTGTGTTATTAGGTGTGCAAAGTGACATATTATTTTTAGTCAATAATAAGATTAAAAAGAGTGGTCAGTTGAAACAAGATGCTTATTAAAATTGAGGCTGAGGGACCATCTTTTATATTTGCTGATATCCTACTTCTGGTGTGTAGATGTTCTGATCAAATTATTGTGTGAGGTTGTTGATGGAATATATTACTTATCTTGTAGACTGGCGGAATGTTTTGTAATAGTTGTGGTAATCCTGAACGTTGCTTCTGGACAATGCAGGCCATGCAACCAAGTCCAAAAAACTGTTTATTAAAGTAGAGACTTTACTAATGTTTAATTATTGTAAAAAGATTAAATCAGTTTTTTTGTTTAGAGTCAGATCTCGTATTCTCTTAGGCAATCTATAATTATATGTTTTCTTACAAGAAGTTTAAAGTAATATTTTATGGTGGCCCACAATATATCCTAAGAAGTCTTATGTTCTATGCCAAGTCAGTTATTGAGATTTCAGATTTATAAGCAACTAAAAAGTGTTTATAATCCATAGATATTTGCAAATAATAATAAATTTCATGAGTTTAAATCGCTTGTTCATTGGTTGAAGTTGGAGAATACTACACTATACACAAACAGATCAATATGTGCGATAACTTCATAATTATTACAGGAACTGCGATGTCTGACGTCAGTGGGATCAGAATGCATAGTGAGCTATAGAAAATTATTTATCAATAGCATTTGGATGTGAAACTATGCTTATGTGTTAGAAACTTGATCATAAGTCTCAAATGATATTATTAAATATTTTGTTAGCATGAAAAAATACGTCCAGGTTCTCTCTGCTCTGATTTTAGTGTTCCAGAAAGTATTCCGCTTCGGCGACGTTAATGAATATTTTTAGGGGACACTTCCTTCTCAGAAACTTCAACTGCAAATGACGTTGCTATAAATTCCTTTTAATATCAGTAACTCTAGTTACTATAAACTGACTTCAATCTTTCTCAAGCTGTTGGAGGAATAGATTAAGTCTCCTCCACTGCTTCCGTTCATTTAACTATCCCGCAGCATCTTCGGTCCAATAGTTATTGAAACATTAAGCTACATAAGTCCAGACATACATTTCCTGGGCGTTTATATACGGGGATGCTTAATAATACCAAGTGTTGTTACTTACACTTCAGAATTACCAGACGTTCGTTCTCAACTCTTACAAAACATTCCGACAGTCTACAAGATAAGTAATATATCCCATCAACAACCTCACACAATAATTTGATCAGAACATCTACACTAATCTTAAGAGCCTTGATAATATTCGTGTCTTAACTGTGTGAATTCCAGCTTCGAGTTTTAAGACTTCAAAAATGACCGCTTATCAACAATACTCTGCTAATGCCGCTAGTAGGCTATCTCTGTACTGATCTGAGTGCTTGAGAAATGCGCATGCTGAGTAATCCGCCGTACGATAGCCCGATAGTTCGACAAACTACTTTCTTTCTGTACAAAAAGGCAGCAAGCACATACAGCACTGCCAACGTGTGAATTGTTCCTAATAGTAACTTTATTTAATATATGTGTGAATGAAACTGAAAAAAGTAGAAGAGATACGTGAAGCGGATGAAGGTGGAAGAAATTTGTAGTTGACAGATAAAGAGGACAGTTAGCAGTTAATGGCAGACGAATTAGCTGGAGAGAGGGTTATGTAAAAGGGACAGTAATACATTACAATTAACAGTGCCACAATTAGAAACATTATAAATTTTCATCGCCTTCTAACTTAAATATTACAGTTATACTTAGAAGTGAATTATTTACAATGGTTGACTCAGGCATATAAATTATAATATCATAATTCCAGTTAAATAAAATTGTAGGGTAGAATCAAATACAGTAGCTACTGGTGTCAACAAATATACTGATAAGTCCGAAAATACATATAAAATCTCCTGGTTCGAATAAATTTAATTTTTTCACAAAAAAACTACGGAATGAAAATAAATTTTATTTCAGCTATCATAAAGTGCATTTTTTGCATTAAAATCTTCTGAAAGTTTAATTGAAGAAAATGTAAAAGATTGTTTTCATCGTCAGCCTTGTCTTGAAAGGGTCATTTCATGCAGCGTGGTGGTGAAGCGGTATGAAAATCCTTAAATTATTTTAGCGACACAGCTTCTTCAATAATTGAAAATTACATTACTCTTATTAATCAACAAAGGTGCTACCAGAATATGACCACTACCCTTTCTGAAACATCACAAAGCAAACATTGCAAGGCACAAAAAGAAGAAATGATCGAATAAAGAAGCATCTATGGTACAATAATATAATTGCTATATTAATTATAAATGCTACCGTTAGACTTGGTTACACAACGCATAGTAATCATAAAAGCTACAAGAAGAGACAATGAATAAATAAAGAAATATGTACGTTACATTAATATCTTTGTGATGGCTTTCATATTCGGAAAATAATCTAACACGAACAATCATCTAATGTTTCCTACTCAATATAACTTTAAAAATATTTCAACCATTCAAATTGCTAAATTGCTCAGCCCAGGAATTTTCTCTTTGTCTGTATTTGAATCTATCTTAGTTCCCGAGGACAACACGCCATTAAATTACTTATAAATAGGTTGAATATAACGGTCTGTAAAAAAATTTCACTATCTAAATTAGAAAGTATGAAATTGTGTTTTTGACTTTTAAATAAATGTTAAGGTAAATTAATTATAATCGTCCATTATTAACATTGATGTAAAATAGTTAGACCATTGATCATGGTTAAAGACTATAATTTTTTTCAAATTTTATGTTGTTCCTGTTCGACCTACTTATATGTTTATCATTCATTTTGTATTGTGTGTATGCGTATGTTTGACGACGATGTATAGGCAGTTAAAACGTAAGAACTTGAAATCTAAAAAATTGTCAGTAGACTTTATCAGACTAGTCTTTGGCAATTTGAATTAAATAAGTAAAGAAGGGTCAAAGTTATTTTAGTTATCTTCATATTATTGTACATAAACAATGTCAGTTAAAAAGATACGTTGTTTGTATAAATGTCAACATGGTATGTAAAACGTAAGTCTGAAATACAAATTATTTATGCATATCAGTAAGTGTTAATGGGATAATATATAATAGACGGACAGGGAATTGTATTTTTGTATACAACACATATTTTTGAATACATATGAGTACGAGTAAATATACGGCGATTTAAATACAATTTATTATTATAATCAAGATGATATATTCTCCATTACAATATATAAGTCAATTTTATGTGTAGGAGAGTTATTATTCAAAAATTTAAATCTAGTAGTATTATTATTAGTCATATTACACGAATGAATATTTCATGGTCCATTGCAATTCTTTAAAGTAAATTGGAATGTAGAAATTCCGATGGAGGTCACAGAAAGCGGAAAGTCTATTTGCTTTAAGCAGTTATAATAAGTTCGTGTTTTGCATAGAGATTTAAAAACTACAATTTTAAAAATTGTTCAGTTTTGCAAGCAACAGTCCAAGTAGCTCACACTAATTCCACTCAAACAGTCTGCATTCGCTTCTGCATCTAAATTGCTACAAATTTATCCCCAGGTATTCGTTCTGGTCCTGGACTATGAGAAAAGTTTCGTTGAGACGTAATAATGAAAAATCAATAACTGTATTTTGGTTCAGCTTTAACGACTTTTACTAGTAATCGCATTGCTTTAGGATGCCTGAGGTCGATAAAACGCAATGCCATATGGCTGAATCAGCATACGCTCACGGACTCTTTATTTTTAGTTATATTATATGGATTATTTTATTGCTTCATGCAAGCAGTATTATAACGGTTTTACCAACGCCTCGAAGTTTGTCTTAGCGGGATGATGTCTACATCGTGCCATTATTTAATCAACTCAAATAGCCTAAGGGACATTATCAGAGATTACACAATTATCCTCTACATCATTTATAAATATATTTGAATCATGTTACATACACTTGAATAATAATACGTCAAAAAGTAGAATTGTAAGGCTCATTAATTATTTTTGTGTCTGATATTACTCGTAAAGTATTTTTGGGGGGTCCTACAGAGTGGATTCCATTATTCTCGGACAGAAAAACATCTCCGCGATAAATGGATGATTACAGACATCTTAAGCACCAGGAACTAGATATAAATATTTATTATTAGAAATAGAACGTTATACCCATTGAAGTTAATCTATGATATTTCGATACTTACCATTAACTCACTGCTGAACGTTATCAATAATAGATACAGAACATTTTTTATTTGGAGACAGTATAAATTTATTTTTACTTTAATAGGATACGAAGATCCAAGTCTTTTAATAAAACCGAATAAATATATTTTACCTTTAAATTGAAAATTAATGGAAATTATAAAAATATAATATAAATTATATTGGACACATATATTAAAAAAATGAAATTGAATGACAAGTTCCAATTTATTCATATAAAAAATTATTATAAAAAAGTCGTTACGTTTTAAAATTCTCACCTGTTCAGGAAATGACAAATACACTTTAAAATTTTATGGTATGAAAGAACAGTAAATAAAAGTGGGAAAGCATTTCCTTAAATCCAGAAAGCGGCTGTTTGCAAACCCGCGCTACTCAGGCGTTTTGGACTCTCTCCTGTAGTACTGACAAAATTCACCCCCATTCCCTCGAGAATCACGAAATTACTGTCGAATTCAAACAAATACATGGACTTTCAGTGAGACAAGTACAATACAACCAAGGGAAAAACGAACAGCATATGCGGAAGTACAACATCCAGTTATGTATGGACTCAAAGAGCCTAAGGGACATTATCAGAGATTACACAAATATCCTCTACATCATTTATAAATATATTTGAATCAAGTTACATACACTTGAATAATAAGACGTCAAAAAGTAGAATTGAAAGGCTCATTAAATTAGTTAAAAAATAAGATAGTGATTCATATTCGGAAGCAGACGCCTTATATTAATAAAATAAGACTATGAGAATAGTAAAGTGGAATCTCAACAGTCTAAGACGAGGAAACTTAATGAAAGAAAAATTCTTACTGTCTAAACTGAAAGAAACCCAAATTTTAAATGTATAATTAATGTGTATTGGTGGAAATGAATAATATTTCAATGAACATAAAATTGTGTAACACTATCTGAAAATGAAAAAAATATTTAAATTATTTGCTTGTGTTCTCTTTTCATAACACGTTACAACTTTTTAAACTTCTTATTTCTATGTTTATTATTGGAATGAATATTGTTTCAAAACAAATATTATGTAAATAATCACTCTTTGTAAATTATGTATGGGTCGCCAATGACCACCTTTAATAAAAAAAAGAACATCCAGCTTGGAATGTTCCTCCATTCACTTGATAAAGAAAATGACGAGGAAAATTGTCTCATCATATCTACTGAAGGAAGTCAGAACGGCACGAAACAGGCAGCGTGTCATTCACGGCTTCCTACAGGAACAAGGAAAATTCCCTTTGGAATGTTGCTGTACTCTTCTAGAATTCTAACAGGTAGGAGTAGTCAAGGACTTGGATTTGGCAAATGAAATAAGAGATTATGCAAATATTGACATTCAGAACGACGACAACGCTGTCGTAATCATAACGAACAACCCCAGAATTACAGATGCACTTGCGCAGCAAGCTCAAACATAAATGCGTCGAATAAAAAAACGTAAAAATTAAATGGGTTCGCGGATAATCTGGCACCGGAACGTGCAGCAGGTGATCATCTCCAGTCTTTCATATACTCTAAACTTTCCGCATTAGGCTGAAAACGGGAAATACGACTATGAACAATTAAAAGATGGCCAACGAGGAAAAAATGGTAGAGGATTACGTACGTTCATACCAGATGTTCGCTACAACCTTTGTAAATGATAAATGGTGATGAGACATGGTGGTTTCAACGCCTACCAGACGCGTTTCAACCTTGACGTAAAGGAAAACAAATGTGACTGTGGAATGGACGCTTAAGATGATGTCACCCGTTTCATCGCGGAATACACAAAGTTATAGAAACGTCCTCATGATAAAAATTAAAACTAAACAAGGCAAGTTTTGTTTACTTTGAACAATCATATTATTTTTTGTAGGTGTAGACAGGCTATGTATAGTGTAATCCACATGGTGGCAACTCCCCTCTTATAGCATAGGAAAAGGAGCGAAAGGGGGGATGTAGAAAGGTAGAGCAAGGTAGCCAAGGGTTAACTAGGGTCCCCGGGCTATGGTTTAAGGATCCTACCCGGCAATTTGCCTAAAAGTGATGCAGGGAAAATCCTAGAAAAACCTGCATCAGATAGGTTGGACATTTGGTACTTGTCCCACTCCCTTCCGATGGCGGGAGAGAGGTTTGCTGCATAAATCTAATCAATTGTAAATACCTCTTTTGTAGGAAAACACCTGAAGAAGATAACAAAAAGGTATCGAAATGTCATTATAATAATAAAAGTGTCTGTATAAGGTCATCAATTGTTTTATTAATTTAAAACATTCGTTAAATTAAAAACTTGAATTATTTAACACATCAACAGATCATATCTTCATCATCAATTTTTCTGGGTTGTATATATAATTATACTAATTTCAATAAGTATAGAAAGAAGAGTAAAGTAGAAGCAAATGTTCTGTAAATAAAATGAAATGTATGAGACTGAGCGCTCTATGTAAACGACGGTAAGCGGTGTTTGTGTTTTTCGGAAAAATTAAGAACAGGATTAAAGGTCAAAGAAAGGATTTCCCGGTGTAGTTGCTGAAGAAATAGTTTTCGGGTTTCCACACGAGGCACACAGGGATTAAACCGCGACGTTTCGACGCCCGCAAGCTCTGACATCTTTCAGGCGAAGTGTCGGGACAAAGAACATGATGCTTCAAATTAGGAAATAAGTGTAAACTCAAAAGGATAAGGACATGACTTATCCAAGTATCTAATTATATAAAGGACAGAAAATATGAGATCAAAAATCTCGAGCCAAAAACACCCTTCCAATTATCATTATTAAGAATATTTAACATTATGAAATATAAAACGGCTGTATTAAAAGTATACTAATTAGATAAACACACAGCCAAAAAAAAATGAAAACGTTTATATTAAATGTTCTCTTTGATATTTGCGCCATTTCGTGTGACCGTAGTTTCGTAGAACACACAGACTCAAATGGACGAGTCACAGAGGCAATCAAGATGATATATCAATTACATGATAGACATTTATCACTGTCAGTTGGCAATTGAAGTTTCTGGATATCAATAGATTTTTATTTAATTCTACATTAGGTAAATATTATCAAGATTTGTAACCCCACAGTAGCGTACGAGTATTCGTCGCGTACAGTAGGTACGTAGTGCTCAGACTACAGCAGCCGGCGACTTCACCACAACCATCGCCACAATGACCACAGTTCGTTGACAACTGTTGCCAGTGAAACAGAAATCGACTGTTCGTGAAAACATATAAAACAATAAATGTAGCTAATTTAAGAACGAAATGGAATGGCCAATTTAACAGACAAGCTGACAATTAAAATCACCACCAAAACACATCGTTTCTTTCGCCATTGTAAACGTAGGTTCCCGACTATTCCAACCAAGAATAGACAACAAAAAGATATAATTAACTGAGCGGATGATCATACATTTTACTTAGAGCTTCAGTATCACTCTGGACATTAATAGAAATGTTCTTATTAATTCTGATATTTATCATTTCAGATATCAGTTTTTTTATAAATATACGAGTATCACATAATTAGGACCATTATCAATCAATGACTTAAAAAATTACATAATCTCTTAAGTAAAATAACAGAGTGATTCAATATAAAGAATATATAAAGATGTACCATGTTTCTGATATTTATAATAATAAATCAATTGTATTAATGTGTAGAATTAAACTGAAGCTCTTAGTAAAATGTATGAACTTTTGCTCAGTAATGATATCTTTTTGTTGTCTTTGCTAGGTTTGAATACGCGGGAATCTAGGTTATCATTACTCAGTATCTTTATATTGCTGTAACTTGAAAAGGTCCCACCAATTGCTGGAGGAAACGTTGGGTTTTGCTGATTTTAACTTTCAACTGTCTGTTAAATTGGCCAGTCTATTTCGTTCCTATGTGTTTAAAACAGACATTATTTATTAGTTTATTAACAGACAGGTTGAGAATTAAAATCAACAACGAAAACTGTAGCTAATTATTCGTTTAAAGGACTATTTGTTCATTTCTGTCTTGGAAGATAAGTAAATTAACCGTAAAATAAAGAAAGACCAGCAAATTTTAATTTAAATATTTTTTTTATCAGAAATAATATTTTGTTATTACGTTAGATTATAATATACGACACGCGTTTTATTTATGTGACTCAACTATTGCATCAGTGACCGACGTTCAAGCTGAAACGTGAATAGTTTTCGCCAACTAAAAAGATTTCAGTTAAAATTTATGTTATCGAAAGACGAAACGTTATTATAATAACTATGACGCATGATAAAACATATCTGCGTCTGTTTTTTTTCTCGGAAGCAAACAACAAAGCTCTGAGTGGATTATTCCGTCAACATCGGAACAGAAATAATATTATGGTTTCAACTGGAGGACGTTGGTCGAATCAAATTTCTATATTCAGGTAATAGTATGAATGGCGATCCAGTACATAAAACAGTAACTGGAGTACATTGTAGAGCTGTACTGTAAATCCGACATGTCGACATATCAGCCGCAAAAGGGCACTTTTAAAAGGAACAGGATACATGCTGTGTCACGATAGAGCACGATAATTCCGAATGTAGTAGCAAAAATCAATGTTACGTCATTTGCATCATTCACACAACTTTCTCCCAATGTAAAGGAAAACATTTTGGGAAATCAATGCGGAGAATGCAATTTTCAAGAGCTTTTCAAAAAGTGGCTTGCAACGTGCATTTAGAGACTGCTAACATGGTGGAAGAAAATTACTGGAAGTTATTTCAATTATTTTTGGGCCAATCTAAATTTTCAGGATAAATCAGTTAAATTCTTTATTGAATACTTTCCACAAATTCCTTAATAGACGGTATGAGAAATGAAATAAAATTCTAATTTTTAAACTTATAAAATAAGGATTTAATAACAGTACATAGTTTATGGGATCTTGGTATACAATATATCATAAGGCTTTCCCCGTAGAGACGTTATTTATCTAGAAATTGAAAAACTAAACCAAAAGTTGGGACATTTTTCTATGCGAAATGCATCAATTAATAAGATTTATCAAATATTTCATAATATGAATCGAAAAGATTAGTAAATAAATATTAACAACGGTTTGAAAACGTAGTTCCTCAGACTACGAGCATCAAAAAAACTTTAAAAAAAGTTATAAAGACAGAACGGTTACGAAATTAAGTATTATAGACATTTGTGAAGGTGAAATTGGCTTACAAAATAATGAATTAGAAAATATTATTATTATTTAGATTATTCGGGTATTCTATTGACTTGGAGCAGATAAGTGAGAAAGTAAAAGTCAAAAAGGCAAAGAAAAGTAAAAAAGAAAAGCAAAGAAACAAGAAAAAGCCGAATGAAAGTGGCAGGTCAAAGAGATGATGAGAAAAATCGTCTAGAAGATAATAAAAAAAGATGTAGAGATATACTTCAAACGAAGAAAACAAAGATAACAATAAAAACAGAAAGAGAGCAGTAGTCGTGTAAGATACAAGTTAGGTTAATGAGAATTTTAGTAGCTCTGTCCCCCTAATGAATCATTGGACTTTCATGTTGCGCGTCTGAGTGTTGTTCCCTCCCTGATGATCAACAGAGATTTTTCTGTACTGTTCGAAACGTTAGGTTTTCCTGACGATTTTTCACATTATCTTCAACCTAACTTGTTTCTTGCACACTGCCTCTCTCTTTTTGTTTTTCCTCTTTCTTTGCTTTGCTTTTTTCTTTTCCTTTACCTTTTTGATTTTTTCTTTCTCTTTTATCTATTCAAAGACAATGGAATACTCGAATAAGCTAAATAATAATGTTACCTCACCATTGTCAAGAAATTTCAAATCCAGATAAGAAAATAGTACTGAATAAATAAGTTTCCGTTCAACGTGACACCATAATTAGGAGTAGAAGATATTGAAGCACAAAGATTGTAAGATGTGCAGTGCAGTGCAATTATTACAGGCAGAGTGTCATAGTTATTACTGAACAACATACCGCAAAAATATGGTTATCCGCAAAGTATTAGCAAAATGATTTCAAAAAATTGTTGAATACTGGGAATTTTTTTTTTGTGATTTTCGAGCCTGTTGTCATGAGATACACTACAACAGGCTTCGTACAAATGAAAATTGTTTCGAAACGTAAAGAATTTGTAGATGTTTCTGATTATAAAAATCGACACAACTAACATAGTTGAACTTTTCGACATTTTTATTTGGAATGTTTACAGACTGTAAACAATATATTGTAATGCCAATTAATTAGGCCATTAATTGTTTGGACGTAAAATTTGAATTGTTTGAGAAATCCATTATAGCGGTCTGATCGAACCAAGTGACAATGAAAAGCGAGCTCACTTATTTAAAACTCGAGAGAACTAGGAGTCAGTTGATGACGGGACATTTCAGAGGACGGAACAAATAATACTAGAGCAGAGACTAGCCGTCGTTAATGTATTATTAAACAAAGCTGTGAATTTAAGACAAAGTAAAAACATTCACGGAAGTATTACATCGAAAATATCGCTAAGTAAAAGCAGTTTACGTCTACAGCCAGCCAGGAGAGTCTAAGAGAGTTTACGTCTATAGCCAGCCAGGAAAGGAAGTCAGCAGTTTACGTCTATAGCCAGCCGGAATAGTAAAGTTGCAGTTTAAGTCCAAAGCGGTAAAAGACTAACAAATCTACGAATCGTAGGATTCGTATAAGGCGAGCAGACATCAGATAGCTGACATTCACGAGGACCATCCGAGTACCTGGGAGCCTATCTGTTTTGACTTCAATAGTGTAAAATCTGTGAGTCGACATTTTATAATCTGTGTATAATTTTGCAATAGTGTACTTCCGAAACCAAAAGAATGCTGCTACCATCTGAACAGATGTAAGTAACAAAACCAAACTAATGATTTATTGTAAACGTAATTAAAGGACAGAGACAGATTTCGTTCTCTTTTAATTGTCAATCAAAGTTAATTTCTTTTCTTTTAATTTCTTCCAATCGACATATTGTTAGGTAAATTTGAACTGTTTGTTAATAAGATTTTAAAATCATTTGTTATGTCCATTATCAAACCCAGTGAAGGATCTGAGAAATTAATATTTTAAATTGTAATTATTTTTGTGTTAGAAGCCACAAAGTGAAAATAAATAATTTTATGTATTAAATTTTATTAATTCTTTTATTTAATAAGCCCAACCGGATGATTATTACATTTCGGCGCCCAACGTAAGTCAAATTCTTTAAATTAAAATTAAATTAAAAAGTCCAATTGTTATTTATTACAATATATTCATGGCAAGCATAAAGCCGACATATAACCGCACTACTCAATTAAACGGTTTGGAGAAAAATAAATTAAATTATACTGACTTCTTTTGTTAAAAGTTTATTCAAATTAATTTGCAAATGAGGTAATTGATATGCTAATGAAATACGATTAACTATTGGCGGTATACAGCCGAAATTAAATAATAGAGTTGATTTTTTTTCACTCAAGAAAAGAGAACTAATTACACCAACTAATTACGTCTTTTAAACTGACAAAATTTTGTAGTAAAATAGCACAATTTTTATTAAAATTCAACAGTTTTTCAAAGATAATGTAAAGAAAATAAATTGAATGACTAATCACAACGATTAATTGAAAGACGTATTTGATTAAAAACATTGAATCCAATAAGTGCTCATATTACAATTATAAGGAGATCTAGGTTAATTTTTGAATTTATTTCCCGTAAATACACTAAAAAAATATATGTTGGGTCTTCCAACCAGATAGAGTAGTTGTGCTGTAGAATTTGACGGTATGTGTCGGCCAAACTTAGCCACCCTGATGAAAGATCGGGATCATTTTCTGCGGTTAACTGGGTTGTTTATTATCCTGATGTTATTTTCTGTATGTAATAAAAACATTTGACAAATGGATATTGCAAATTAGCGTGTTAACTATATGCATAGAGACAAGGTATTATTTATTTTCAATATCTAGAAAAATAGCAATACTTATGAATTAATATTCAAGAATTATATTTATCTGACTTTTTAAATTAATGAAGTAACATCAGACAATTAGCCAGAGATTCATTAAGAACAATTACAACAATAAGAACATTATTTAACTAAAATTTAAAAACCTGAAAAATTCCAAACAATTAGGTATGAAACGCTGTGTCCGTTTATAATAATTTAATTTTTCATAATTAATTTCTGTCTATTACGCTGATGTTTCTTCATTACGTTCACACTCTAATATATGCAATGCGCAAACTGGTATACGGACGATTGTGACATTGACTGTATCTGGATACAAAATGGTTGCCCTCATTGGTACATATACGATGAGCGTTGAATGTAAATATGAAATATATATATATATATATAAAATGAAGCAGAAACTCAATAAACTATATTCATGTTTTAGAGATCGTTTAATTTATTTTATAAGAAATTTCTTTTTTTTCTGTCTTAGAATATCCAAATATACTCGGAAGAATGCATTGAAACAGTTATGAGAAATTTCGACGAAGAGCTGCGAACGAAACTGCTGAACAATCGCACTAACTCCCAGCCCACGGTCGCCTTGGAGAAATTGCACCGAATTCACCCGTTTTAGAAATATTGAAACTACTTACAAGTATTCCCAGAACTCAAATATTATTCAAACATTATTTATCGCCTCTGTTTGTTACTAGTTCCCATATTAATTTAGTTCTTAATTTAGTCAGTCGAAAAAAATATTAAACACAAATGTAAATAGTGTATGCAGATTGATTGAGACTACGTTCAAAACTGAAAGCAAATAATTAAGCTGGGAAAAGTTTTGTTGTTGTTGTTGCTATATCAGCTTCTCTTTGAAAGACGGTCTTGATCTGCGAATTTTGGAAAGTTGAATCGCAATATAATAATAATGATGTGTGACCGTTGTGTACTCACCGGTTTAAGAGCCAATGGTGAGTAGGATTGGCGTCGATATCGATGTGATCTGATCATCTGTCGTGGGTCGTACACAGATAAGTATTGCATTTGGGGATTTCCCCCGCCGCCCACAGAGGTGGCAGCACCCGGTCTGTCAGACGCTGCTTCCATGCTGCAATATGGGACTTGATCCGTCATTAACCACAGGCGTGATAAGATTAAGCTGCAGGGCTGTTTGCTAGACCGAACAGCTGCTTCCGCTAAATCAAAATAGTCACTGCACCACCAATACACCACACAAAAACTAAAAAAAAAGTCTCTGTCAGGCACGATTCTATAAAACAGTGTTTCGTAAAACTTCTAAAAATACGAGCTGGAGCTACACAGCCATAGGCCGATTTAAAGGTAATACCAAAATTTCTTGAGCTACTCGTATGTTATATAACATTTCCAAAATCTATCAAAAGTTATTTTCACATTACAGCAGCCTTTATTTTCTATATTTCCTAATAGTAATTCATAAGTATCGGTGTCTTCCCGTAATATAATTGAGCATTAGGAACTACTTTCATCACCGAGCCTTCAAAATTACGCTCAGAAGGACCACTTATCCAGAAATGCTTATGGGCACATTGTTTCTTCGTGATTCCCTTAAACTGATACAAGTTAGAGACAAAATTTCTTGTTATTTAATGCTGCTGTACCAATCGATAAGGAATTTCGCTAGAAACAAGATACGTCGATTTCGCCAGGTATGTGTGAACTTGGACGACGGCGGATACATTTTATGCTTGATTTTCTTTTCAGGTGGTCGAGCACGCTGAGAACATTGTTCCGCCCAAGTTTCTCATTCCCCACGGCGAAGATGTCACCTCGGATCTCGTCTCCCTTACAGCTGCGAGACGCCCAGCAGAGCTCTCAAGCCACCGGCCGTCTGCGACATAATTACTACAGAATTGGCTTTATTCATAAGTTGTAGAGTCCACAGACTGAGGGCCTTATTGTTCTGCAATCTCGGCCAGATGTCTGCAAATTGGAGCAAAACATGGAGTTACGATTCATTAATTGTGTATACATCCAGTGAATTTGAATCCAAGGTTCACGACAACGGAACAAGGTAAATGCAGGCAACAGTCTATGAAATATTTAAGTATACCTTTAATTACATTAAAATCAGATTTACGTTTTTGGAAAATAGACCCAAACTCAATTTGATACATTAATTTTTCAAGAATATTTCGGTCAAAATAGCTATAATCATCTACAAAAAAGTAATTAATTATTATTAGTACTTTGATTTCTAATTTTCAAAATTCTAATATATCAATTTTCGAAATATTTTTCAACTATAAAATAAATGTAATTGGATCTTGCACAAAAATAACGTATATTATAAATTATTTTACTGACCTCGTTAGATTATTGTGAATAAATCCGTATAATGTATAAGGAATATTTACTCGATAATTGATTTTTCTCTCAATTTTTTAAAAGTTTAAATATGACAGTACTGAAAGAAATATATTTTGGAACAACAGTTAATGAGATGATAGGAAATTCAATCATCCTCTAAGTGGTTGAACGTTTGTAGCCAAAATATTTTCCGACAAACACTTACAAAAATTATTAAAACTGAAACGTATTATTACTACATACTTTTAACATAAAGCTGCGAATAGAACGCTCGTATGTATCAATAAATAAATAAACGGCGCCGAGTCAGAAAATTATAGTTATTAAAAAAATAATAAAAGTCCTCACTTAGAATTTCTTCAGGTTCAATAGTTTGCCTTGCGTCTATTTTTTTTTTTCACTATGTATATACAAAATTATTTAACCTGAAGAGGTCTTAAGAAGGACGTTTCTTTTTGGGTTAATAAACGTAATTTTCTGACTCAAGGGCGTATATCAATTCATTTTTATTATTATAAATTTCGCATATCTTTCATCATTCTTGGGTATCACTCAGTGTTGTTTATGGAGAATTTTGTTCAAGTTAGATTTCTCTATTACATTTGGTAAATATTACCCTAAAATGGTGTAAATACATTTATAAGATTGAATATGGTGTATATTTTGAGAATTTAAATATAATGCTTCTCAAGTTTTATTAATACAATTTATATCAAATGTTCCTGATTGTAATTCTTGTGTAGTATATTATTTAGCCATTTTAAATGCAAGTTTCAACGCATGAAGGAAGCCTGCGAGAGGCAGGTAAACCTTCCCAGAGAGCTCTGTCGGGGGCTACCTTTGGGGATGCATTCACAACTCTCCGGTTTTTTTAACTAAGGTTCCCACATGCCGAGGCACCTCGGTCTGTTTTGAGAAGTGTATGTTCCGGGATCGCAGACCTTGGGCATACGGTAAGAGTTGTCCCCTATTCCTATTGGAATAGTCGGCCAGCTGCCTCCTAAACTGGCCAAGGCATGGCGAGGAGTATGCTGCGATCCCACCGCAAACCCCTCTCCCGCCATCGGAAGGGCGTGGGACAAGTACCAAATGCCTGAGCTACCTGATGCAGGTTTTTATAGGGTTTGTCCTGCATTACTTTTAGGCGAATGCCGGGTAGGATCCTTAAAATAACCCTTGGCTACCTTCCTCCACCCTTCCGCATCCCCCCTTTCAAATCCCTTTCCTATGCTATAAGAGGGGAGTTGCCACTATGTGGATTACCCTACAAATAGCCTGTCTACACCCAAAAAAAAGTTCAAACAAGTATAATATTTTATAGACTACAGAATTTACGGTTTTAGTGTCATGGACAATATTGCAAATTACTTAGTGTACCATTCATTCAATTCACATAGTAGGTAGTTTTTTCATTTTACAATGTCTCCTCTAAAGTCATGTAAAGTGTCTATAAATAGATCTTTACACTAAATGAGAATTGGAAAACGAACAAATGGATTATTCTCTACTGTACATTATACGCCGTAATTACGACATTGTTTCACATAGTTTTTTTTTCGTCGGGGAACAGATTATTTTAATTGGACGTATAAAATATTGAAACGTATAAAAATGTATCAAATGCCAAAATATTATTTAATCCAATAAACATCGAATGCACTTCTCTATTATTTACGTAGCCATTTTGAGGGGAGGTTATTATAACTGAACAAGTGATTGTATAAAATACATCATAATGTTTCATAGCAATTAAATTATTCGCTTGACTTGAAGTAAATGTTTCAGATGCCAATAAAAGACTTTGCTTAAAATGTTGTTCCGCTATAAAATGATTACTATCAGCTTTCATGTTGAAGTCGGTTGCTTTTAGCGTTTGTATCGGACCAATTGTAAGTAATTCAATTATTTGAGTTATCGGTAGCCTGGGGAAACAATTTTGGAAACGGCTTTATGGTGCAGACGTCTTGTGGAATTCAACTTCGGGGTGAGCATTTCCCGGAGCGCGCAGTACAAAGAACCCGAATAATGTGAGAAGCGTCGACGCGAATTGAGTTACGCGGGGAAGGGTGATTCTTCTCCACCCCCGCGCTACCGCACGTATCTCCTAAAGCGGGTCCAGTCAGGCCATAAAATGGCGGCGCAAGTCGGGACAAACTTCGGAGTTCCGGTAACAGTTATTTGACAGTCGCGTTCTCCGTCAACAAGAGCAAAACAGACCGTAAAGAAGGGAAGCTGCGATAAACAGAGATGTCCTGGATCTCTCTGAAACCAGGAATAGATACACAGTTCAAGCATATAACTCTTCTAAACAGGCTATACATGTTGGTCGCTAAATAAAATGTTTCGAGAGTTTCGTATACTGGATGATTAAGAACAATATCATGTTTCTGCGCTTATTAAATACATGTAATTATTTTAATAATACGACCTCTGGCCGATTTGGTTCCCTTAATTTGGTGTTGTTATAGTTAAATGCGTTGAATTGATTATTTTAAGTTAAAATTAAAAAAATACATAGATTAATTATTTATTACATTTTACTTTATTTTTGAAGATTTTTAGCCACCGTTTGTAAAGAAAAATAGTAACACTATCTTTCTTTTAAAAATAAACAAAAAAATAGCGGTTTTAGAACAAATAAAAACTAATTAAATTCTATTTCATAAGAACTGGAACGACTGAAGAACTGCGAAGTTTACTTTCATAATCTCTGAATTCTAGTAGAATATTTCCCGGTGATTGGTACCTTCATAAAAGTAGTTTCTATGAACTTCCATTTCGGAAGTTAATTTTTTCCCTGTCGCTCCTTATTTCTCGCAATGAGCTATGGCACATAAAAATTTGTCTCTTTCTTTCTCTTGATTTCACGAAATTGTCCCAGATGGAAAATAAAATACCAAGGGCCTTTTTCTCTCGGTTTTTACACCTCGTTTCTCCACAAGTTGTTTTTGACCATCACTTGGTTTCCCTGCAACTGCAATGCTTTTGTTTTTGAAGCAAACAATTTTTTTAAAAATATCTGGAGGATTTACGACTGTGGAATCTTTGCACTTAATTTTAAGGCCAATTTTGAATGCTGCTTCGGAAAAATTATAAAGAAGGTACTCGATCGTACCATATTAAATTAAAATTACTTCGAGTATTCTGTTTTCTACGTTTAGTAGCAAAATAAGCAGTAAATAGTACTGACAAAGAGATGATTGATGAAGTATATTCTTATATTATTTTATTGCTCTATAATAAATTACGGCAAATACCGATTACAGAACGTTGAATTAACATTGTTCGAAAAAAGAATTCTTTTAGCCGGAAAGTATTGTTATAATACCAGTACTAACAAAGCGCTGAGGAATCTTCTGAGACCTTACTAAAAAATAACTACACTTTATATTAGTATTTAACGTTTAAATCTAGTATTACAATAGTGTATTGTAAAAAAGTTCTTACGGGATGTTCCATTATTTGAATTCGGAGAGAGTAATTAGAAAGTGAATGTTAAAATTCGCAGAATAGATTTCTAAAACAGTTTATATTGTCTTGATTTCCCCTTGAATTAATTTATTTTTGCCTCTCCTAGCATCAATAGTTCCTTACTATAATAAAACATTATGTAAAGCTATCTGTGACGAGAAAAAGAAAGATAGTGAACAATATGTTGTTAGGAATGCTCAAATTACATTTTACGAGGTCAACTTAAAATTAAACAAAGTAGAATATTGATAAACTGTTAACACGACACATCGACATACTGACTCAAGAAGAGTGAAAAAAGTAAGAAATCAAAAGCAGGATTCAATATAAAAAATATGAATCTATTAACTTTTTAACATTACATGTACGCTAAATATGGACGGAAGAAAATAATGTTTGTAAATTTTAAAGGAACATGGTATATAAGACGTTGAAAATTCTTTATCAATTTTTTTTAAATAAACCTAAAAAAGTTGTCAGAAACCTTATAACAGTTACTAATATTTTTAAATGATTTATTTTGCATGGCAGCTTTGTCGTAAATTACACCAGTATCTTCCATTATTATTTATAACAAATAGGACGACGTGTTATTAAAATGAGGTTAATTTAATGAACTGAACGAAGAATTTTTAATATTTATGGAGATTTCTTTATTAATAATTAAGGAAGATAGGGATGAAAATGGCAAACTTTAGGACTAAAGCTTTCATGTAAAATAAATTATTTAAAAATACAAATGACTGCTATAAGAATTTTAACTACAATATTTATTTTCTAATGGTCACGTCAACGTAATGTTAATTCTAAAAAATAATATGAGTTAGCGTGCATGTGTTACTTCTCTCACAAGAAGAGGACGAGACTGCTTAAGGGAATTTTCAATGAGATACACAGTTACGGAAGGTGCAAATAATGTGGAAATATCAGACGCATTTGATGACCAAATAATGTAGGTGCTATTTTAATATCAGTACGTAAGCTATGAATCAACCATTCATGTAACTCATAACAAAATTTCCTCTGTGTCCTGATAAATTTATTATAGGCCTACTATAAAAGAATAATATTTCAAAAAATTAACAACTACCTTGCTGAAACTTAATTAAGTCGCCAGTATTATTTGACACGATAATTATTTGCCATTATGCAGTCTGCCCCCGCACAAGTTTTCATATGCGTTTTACACTATTTAACATTAAGGTTTCGTATCAATTTATTTTTATCTTAGAACCGTTATAGTTGCTGGAGGTCGATTGTATTCAAAATGAGCAACAAATTTTAGAATATAAAATTAAATTTCATACATAAATTATTAAACGCAATATTTATATAGCTTTTAATCGTACAAAAGAAACCAGAATCGCCACTGTCAAAGCAATCGGATTTTACCAACTCAGCGCTATATTAAGGCCGAGTGATATTCCGGGGAAGAGACGCCCTAAGTGGAAGTGCGAGCTTTGCCCTGAGCGAGAGTGACATGCAGCTAATTCCACACGACGAACCTGGGCTACGAACGTGATCGGAATGCTAAAGGCGAACTTCTGATTGCCTCCTTGATCTCGGTACTCGATAGAGCTTCTCAGCTTTGACCTAAAGCCGTCTCAATTAAATCGTCTTTCAACAGAAATGATAATCTCCTCGTTCAGAATATATGAAATATTCAACCTGAGTAATAATGCCTCTTGCGGGATTTGTTAGCTCAATTATTATTCTAGAAATCGTAAAATTATCATGACAGATTATATTTTCCTATACCAACTAAACATTATTTCTGTTTAAGTAGAAACAAGTAATGGGATAAGGATAAGTTACTCTCTACAGTGTTCTATAATTAAAACTGAAATATTTAGATATAAATTACTGTTTAAAAATGTATTATGCATATAAATTAATTTATTTTCATTGAAATTTTGATCGTACTATGAAATAAACCAGAATCGCCTTCATCAAAGCCTTCAGTTATTAAATTATTTACCTTTACGTTGCATGTAACTTTCCTGCAGTTATGGGGTTAACATTTACTCTTTTGAGCCGGTATCGTAGTACAAATTATAGAAATCATCCAAATTAATTTCAAAACGCATAATTATCACTTGAAATTTCAATATGCAGACAGATTTAATTTTGTATGTATGAAACTAAAAACTAAAACTAAAAAAATGGTTTATAGCGATTTTGAAAGCCGCAGCCTATATATATATATATATATATACATATTAATTACAGTATTACAGTATTTTTAGATTCATTAATTATTTGTTTGTTTTAATACAATTAGTTGAATTTACGGCACGGAAATGCGAGGAACCGAGTTACCTTTTGACTTTATTTATTCCCGGTGACAAAGGATAAAAAATAATAATAATCTTGAACAGACAGTAGACAGAAGTCCGTCGTGGCTGTCGAATTACAAAAAAATGCTCAATTACACACAAATAGTACACGAAGGTTTTCGATCCTGAGGACTGCGTCGCCGTCGGACTTGGAACTTGCGGAGTTCGCGGACGGACTGTTTGATGCCGGCAGATTCATATTCCTGGGTTTCTGTCTTGTGGAGTGTTGCAGAAGCAAACAACTTGTTGAAAAATTGTATAACTGTTTATTTGTTTCTATGCGCGGATCCATGAACTCGTGAACAATTCAAATTGTCCACAGTATGTATTGAAAGTTAATTTTTTATGCTATTAGATCATTTAAATTATTTGGTGTATTTTATTTAATATATATATATAAAATGCTGGAAAATTTTGAAGGCACGTGTTACATTATATGTTCAAAATTATAGACGAGACAGAAACAATTTTTTTTATCAAATATGTTCAAATAAACCTAAAAATGTTGTAGTAAGAAACCTTATAACAGTTACCAATATTTTTTAATAATTTATTTTACTTTTGGAGTACCCTACATCACTACCTTCTCGAATTACTGATAAGAAACTGGACGAAGTGTTATCAACACGAAGAAAAGTGTTTTACGTCCTGGTAACTGCTCACGTCTTTTAATATTGGTTCTAACAAATTTAATTGGCAATCCGGAAGAATTTCAAACCATCTGATTGCAAATTGCATTTATGATAGCATACCCTCAAAATAATTTTACAGCCCAGACAATCTTTTCAAAATGGTATTCTCATACGAGTAATTACCTGTATCTAATAACGTTTGGAACCTTAGATGATACGATTTTCCATCCTTAATTGCGTTTGGTTGCTATTCCTGTTTCGCCTTGTCTACGATTATTGAGCAGGCATAATTTTCATCATTTTTCTCCTCGTCGTAAACTTTTATTAGAATCATGTGAGTTATTGCGTTGCTTGAAAGTCGGTAATCATGTTGTCATGGATGTTTACGCATAACATATATAAACACTATAATACATCAAAGGTTGCATAAAATTTATGCTCTGGTCGTAATATAAACAATACATCTGTAACTTGAATATGTCGCTATTAATTGAAGAAAATATGCATACAATTCCTAACCATCTGTAATATATTTCTCCATAAATAAAGAAGAATTAATTTCACTACTAACATTTGCAGTATCGTCTAAAGACTAATACGATAATCTAGATTTCAATTAGTCAAGGTAACAAATCAAACTATTTTGCAGTAATTGCAGCACAAATGATCTTATTCAAGCAGCAAGGCAACTAATGAGTTAGGGTAAAAAAATTTCGAATGCTGAGGATATAGCATTCATGTATCTAAAAACCAGGATGTAACGACAATAGAGAAACAGCTTGAATCTTTACTTCTTCTTTCATTGGTTACATGTTATCTAAAGTAAGACATAAAATAAATTTAAGAGCTAGAAAATTAGGTACGGGGACCACAATGATGCCAATATATTAAATCACTCAGTTATTGAAAACAACAGGGATGAATAATACTTGACGGGTTTACCTTTTTATCTGGCAGTGATAAGCATTTTAATGAAGAATTTGAGAACATAAGTTGGCTCACAGGGACGATTAATTGGGAGAAAACAAAGGTGATGTTCATTAAAACAGTAGAAATATCTACTCCTTCTTTTTATTCGGCGTTACAGCCCTTTGTGAGCCTTAGCCTTCTAATGATAGGCTTCTTTTTTAGTCCTATATCCACCATGCTTTTATTAACGTGTTTCCAAGTCTTTCAAAGCGACATCTAACCAAATTATCGTGGGTCTTTCTTTTCTTGTACTACTTTCTGGCTTCTGACGAGGTTTATTTCTTACATTATTCCTACGTGTCCTACTCATTTAAGCGTACCTATATTATAATAGTATGTATTGTATTAGACTTTTTATAGCGTTTATATAGCTCATCATTGTATTTTATCTTCTACATACCGTTAACATAGCTTGGGCCATAAAACTTCCTCAGGATCTTCCTTTCAAATATTCTCATATTTTCTTCATCACTCTCACGTCGAAACAAGACCACGTGTTATTAATGTTTTATATAATTTAATTTTAGTTTGCATTCTTACTATTTTCGACATAATTGAATTTTTCGGTTGTAATAACTTTGGTTACCTTGACTTACTGTGTTATTAATATAAAAATCTCAGTATAACTTATATCCTTACGTGTATCTTATCTTCATTTTTCAGAACATTTAACGGTATTAAAATGTTATTAAATTTTAATAACCATGAATTTAGCAAATGTGCTCTCTTAGGTGTACGCATCTGTGGATGTACAATATAGCGCGTTACTGAGGATAGGCGTTTCTTTAATTATTTATACTGATATTTTAGTCAGTTTGTTAATGACGTGAGCAACCATGTTTCTCTGGATATTCCAACATCAGCAGAAAATACCGTTTTGTGCCAGTCCGGCTGGGGATTATAACGGTATCTCCATCGGGGGGGTTTTCCCGTCCGCAAACAGCAGGTGCAGAGGGTTTCGCTGTTGAAATTTGCTACATCAGATTGTCTAGGACCTTCGATTGGTCCATAACAAATTAAATGGACCAATAGAGAGACAGTTGGATACACAGGTCAGGAGAAGTGGATGCCTGAGGGTATTCTGACTGGAGAGTTGGCAGTGAGCAGTTGCTCTTGGTTTTTCAAGTATCAGACCAGCGAGACTCCACCGAAGGCACCAAGTCGATGAACAGCTGCGAGGGACGTCGCTGTGTAGCTGTGACTTCCAGTCGGGTAACTAATATCGCGCATTTATCATGGTTGCGTAGAGCACTTTGTATAAAATTCGTTTCTCGGACCTAGTTTTCCATAACAATCCCTGAGTTCCATAACTGGCTAGTCGGGACAAAATTTTATAATTGTATATATTTATATTCTTAATAAATTATTTATGTATGGAATGGGTTGTTGTTTTCCCTAGTACTTCCGCCTATCGCAGGTAAGCAGTTCCAAGAATTGTACCGCAGGAGATATGCTACGGCTGGTAGCGAAGGGAGTGCCACAACAAAATAATAACACGTTTGACAAAACATACTGCCAGCAGGAAGTTATTGGTTACTTTTAGAAGATAGCTTCTCTAATAATAAAACAATAATAAAAACGACAAATTTAACAAAAAATAAAATATTTATTGGATATTAAGTAAAACGCATTTTTCAGATTATACAAATTGTATTTTCAAGTAAATTATGTGAACTTTTAAGTAATTTCTGGACTAAAATGTGTCGGCACAGGATGTCAAAGACAAAAGGACTTACGTGCTTGGACAGATGTTGATTGATTTGAATAATGGGATTTTCCGAACAAACTTAGAATAAAAACAGACTTAGTGAGACTATGTGAAATATATGAACTAAAATCTAATTTTTTGGCTAAGTTTCTTCCCTAAGTGAAATGACAAAAGGAGGGAGATGAAGTTTGGAAAGACGGATATAGAATAATTTAATAAAACCCCAGAACAGAACTAAAAGAGATGATTAATTTTTTTTTTATTATTACTCAAGGGAACTGACCGTTAAGGAGTATTAGTCAGTAATATTTTGTAAGTAAGTTTCAACTTGGAATCATATTCGGATATATTGTCGAACTTACGTTGTTTTAGTCTTCGGGAAAGTATTCTGGTTATTAGCACCTACTATTGAACCCAGTTTATAATCCAAGCTACATGCCACGAGCCGCAGCTGGAGACAACAACGTTGAGAACACAGCAACGAGGAACAGGCTGGAGATAAACCCTAATTGTGAAATCTATCTTTTCTTCACATTGCTAATTATAAGCAAGGTAAATGTTAAGAACAAATTTTCCAACTATTTCGAGGTCCAGAAAACAACTCTGCGATAAAAAAAGAAAAATTATTATGAGTTAATAATAAAAAAAATGTTGACGGTAATGATTAAATTATAAACCAACGTTAAATTCTTATATTGCTTAAAATATTTATTACCGATTTCCTTAAACGTTCTAAATTTAAATAAATTAGGTAACGAAATACAATCGCATGCCATTACACGATTTGTACAGCAATATAATTGAAGTACTGAATGTACTACCTCCTTTGGTATCTTCAAAAACTGAAACTGTGTTTCCCATGAGTTATGGACCAGAAAACAGAGCCGGTTCTTCGAATCTCATGGATTTTTTTTTTCAAGAACGTTACTGTCAGTAATGCGTACTTAAATTCAGTTGTAATTTATCCTTTGAGTAACTTGTTTAGATGGCGGTAAACATTATAATTATGTGCGCTAATTCCAATTGATTACAACATCGGGAGAAACACTTTCAATCTAATTGACCCCGATTGAAATTTTCTATACCGTCCACTCCCGCCCCACCCCATAGTGTGTATAAGAGCACTTACACATATGAAAACACTCAATTTTATTTATAAAATAAGATTTATGCGTTATAACTCTCAAAAGAGGAATTATACGGCATATATAACAGACAGTTAAAGACTAAAACTTCTTCTACCAATTCGTGGTAGTTTTTAAGTGATTAAGATACTGTGCATGATTAATCTATATTTCCGCATATTTGCACTAACCAAAGACAAGAGAAAAATATCACTTACTGAGCAAAATATATTACATTTTACTCAGACATTCTCTATTGCACGTAAATATAATTGTTCTTATTAATTATAATGTTGACCATTTTAGATATAATCCTAAAAATTAACTAGTTTCAACGTCAAGGATCCTGACATCAGCCCAGTTGAAGCAATAATTATTTAATTCACAATTATATGATTTATAATTATAACTGTTTGTTGGGAAACCAAAAAGGGCATTAAAGAAAATAATAAAGGAGCGTAGAGCGAATTATAAATGACCCATAGATAAGCACTAGGTTTTTCATTAGATATTCACTTAATAAATATTTATTTCATTAAAATGTATCATATTTTGCTTAGTATGTGATATCTCTGTCTTGTCTGTGGATAGTGCAAATACGCGGAACTCCTGCTTAACCATACACAGTTTCTTCATCACTTGAAAAGATCGACCAATTTGTAGAAGAAATATTGTTTTTTATTTTATTCTTCAACCGTCTGTTACATAGGCCATATAACGTTTTATGAGCAAGATTTATTGATACGTACGTAGTAGATAATAAAAAAGAGAAACAAACCTTTTAAAAATCTCGGTTGACCTGTTTCCTCAATTAATATTAATCCAAATTAATTTAAATTTAAATTTACATGACATTTCATAAATTAATGTAATAATTCATGACAAATATTCTAATATAATTTTATTAATTTACTCAGAATTTTAATATTAAATTGACAATGAATTATCATATTAATTATAATTTAATTGTCTGTGTAATCTCACAAGCAACGATGTTATATCCTTAGTTCTGTTCTAAACAAAAATTGAAATGACTATCTAATTGTAAATTGTAGTAATGAAATAAGTAGTTACTGAAATAAACATTTTGGTAAAATATATACTAGCCTGTATTCACTTTTGTGACCTTGCTGTTCAATATTCTGAATATGATATTGTCGTCTTTGATAGACATGGCATGGCAGCTACAGTAAACAAAGGAACACTCAGAGATTTTATTAGTAATACGAGCCGTGACTGATTCGGATCGTAGTAGGCGCTATCAAGCAATTTCGGGGAAAGGTAATGGCAGCTGAGAAAGGTAATGGCAACTGTAATATATAAATAGATAAACAATGGTCACCTGAGTTCTAACCGCATAAACAGCACGAGTTGCTTTCAGATGAGAAATGTGGTCGCGAGAAAGGAATCTGATGATGTTATATGGAAGATGTTTTACAGTATATCTGAATCTGTCTCTTCAATTCGACATTGTTTATAAAAGGAAAAACTCTCTACGAATAGTATGATTAAAGCGGATAACTAATTTGAGTTGTAAACAGTAGTATTTAGCATTTAAGATTATAAATCTGAATAAATAATGGAATATTTTTCATATTTTTGAATTTTCTATATAAGAGGGTTTTATTTTATTTTCTTTACTAAATTTATTTTACCCCTGGTTTCAATTATTTAACGCTTGTACGAAATTTTCCACACGTTTGTATTCAAATTAGGAAGAAACTGACGACATTTGATAAAAAAAATTTTTGAGTTCGTTACGTATAATAAGTTATTTATCATTGTAGTGTAGTCAAGCCAATAATAGTGTAATAAAAGCTTGGGAAAAATTATTTCATGTGTTTAATTTTTGAATGATTAAGCAGGGTAAAAGCATTATAGTAAATTAAATAAATCATGGAATATTGGAAGTTTGGTACTATGGAGTTTTCGTAATTTTGCCGACAATATTTTCCAAATTGGCCGCAAAAGCAGATGATGCAAAGTGCCCACCATAGTAAAACTTCCAGATATTTAATATAATGGTTTAGTTTAATAAGCGAAGTCGTGCCAGCGCCGTATGAAAAAAACCAGCGGAAAAATTGTTGCAAGTGTTATTCTTCATTTGAGACTTTTTTTTGAGGTTAGGATTGTTTTTGCACCTAAAACAGAGAGAAACGCTGCAAAAGTTTTTCTATATATACGACATATAGTTCTTTGGGAAAAAGAGTGGCAGAATAAACTGACTTTACACACTGTACTCACAGGGAAGTTGAGAAAGCCGCCTCCTAGTTTTCCGGAAGGCGTAAATCCGAAAATAATACACTAGAATGTCGATAGTAAGCAAACCACAATTATTTAGTTACATTTATTATTAAATATATTTTTTATTTTAGTTTTCATGAGACAGAATTATTATTTTGCATTAAAACTGTGGCACGGAATTTGCTCAGAGAAAAAATGTAAATTATTTTGTGAAATAATAAATTGTTTTAGTAATTATATTATTAGATAAATGCATTTATTAATAAATTCGTATTAGTACATAATTTAACACCCCTTCTTTATTATAATGACACCACGACATAATTCCACTACATTATTTGTAACGGAATCAGTTGAAGTCGTCGAAGACCAAATGCATTGATGATATGTAAATAAGATTTTGATTTGAATAAACTCAATCTGCCTTCAAACAAACCTTAATAAATGATGACATCTTAAGAAGTAGGAACTCTGCAGCCTTAGTAGTGCTTTGTGACGCGTGTGACTTAGGTTATTGCCATCGAAACTTTCCCGACTTAGCAACTCGTGATTTATGGCTTCCCCGCCAAATGTCGACGAAAGTATCCTGATTTGTGACACGAGATAACATTATTAGGAACCCTACGTCACATCAACTCTTTGTAACCATACTGAATCCGTATGTGCACATTTTGAGGAGAATAAAAAATTACCAAAAAAATGTGAAATCTTTAATTTATACAAGTCAAATATTGTCACACGTGATGCACAGTGGTAATAAAATACTATAAGTTAATAAAGTCGATTTACTGAAAAATAGTGAGAACTATGAATTTGACAATTATTCAAATCAACTGCGCGACTCGTTTTGACCCATGCTAAAATATGGTTTCCGTAAAGATGGAATACATTAGTGGTGTTTTACCGTGTTGCCGGTGACGGCGCTAAGCTGGCAACCCTTGCTGCTTTTTGCTGCAGTTTCTCCCCAGAGTCCTGCTAATGACGTCAGTAGTAGAAGCTAATTGGCTGTCGTTAGGGGTGAAAGTGGACCGAGTCAACAATGCTCTAAGCTTTCCATATGGAACTGTTACACAATAGCCGAAATATCAATTTATACGTCGCGATTTTACCGGACTTAACAGGCTAAAAAGGAACCGGTGGAATATTTTATTCGTAGTTTTCTTAGCGACTCCACAAAATTTTAAGCGATAGAATATATTTTATTCGTTATTGGTTGTTATTAGATACTAATATAATTTGTATAGAAACTTCATAGATAACCACAATCTAAATTACTTTGGGTCTACACCGTTGCCTCGCTCGTGTTTTATCGATTTCCGACAAGGCTCAATATTATACGAACAAGATACAATAATACAGTACGCGAATCAATCGAATTTTAGATAATTGCTTATTTATAAGATATAAACAAAGTGACATTATTTCAAACTTTCATATTTGTCATTATATAAGATCTACAATACAAAAAAATATTAAACAAATATTGGAGAAAATTTTACTTTTCTTCAAGTACAATTTATCTAAAGTCATTATCTCCCAGAAAAATATCGAACAAAATAAAAATAAATTATTATAAATAATATTTGAAACATGACTTTTTTAGTAAAATAAAATTTTTAGATCTTTATTTAGTAAATAAGATTTATTTCAATTAAATACATTTTGAATCGTTTAAAAAGTTTATTATACTTGTATAGTATTAACTAAAATAATCTTTAACAAAAAATTCTGAATATTGTAGTCTCTTTGTGGCTATCTGATAGTTGTTACTATTAAATTTGAGCCCGCTTGATTAATGGTGCACTTCCGAGGAGAATTTTTCAAGCCCGAGAAGAGAGGCGTAATGAATACGTAAGAAGGTTGGGTCCAAGGATGACGCTTCTCGTGTGATAGCTAAGTTATGGAGTGTAGGTAAATAGTGAATTATTGATGCATATTTGATTAATTTACGGGATACACTAAACGTCCTTCCCTTTTTAAAGGACCTCTTGAGTTGTATCTATAAATAAATCTAATGGAAAAGACAATAGTTGCCTTTCAAATAAATAAATAAATTTAGTTTACTGGTTACTTTTAATAAGGAACGTAGTTTTTCCCGGTGTAGTTGCTGGATGAAGTTTTCTCGAGATTCCAACCGGGTAGCGTAGTTTAGTAAACACAACATTTCGATGGCATGCACCGCCATCTTCTTCAGGTGAATATAATAAACGTAATATGAATTGATTTAATATAATCAATTACAAAGAAAAAATTTGACTACTTCCAACAACATCCATATGGATGCGTATTATTATATAACTAAATTTTAATTAACAAATTATGATTTATGGCCAATATACATTAATTATATTTGTATTAATACAAGTCAGATTAATTTTCCAATTTTACTTGTAGTGAATTATAGCTACACTTGCTGGATGTTTTGCGTTTCCCGGGCTGTCAAATTGGACTCCAATCTCGGTAACTTATGCCATATTTTTCTGTAACGCATCTCGACCTTAATCCATAAATGTGTTTACCCCCATATTGAACACTTGACCACTAAAAAGGCTCTTTCGACGAATATATCCGCTGTATTAACAGGTACAAAAATTTCCATCCCGGTCGACACAAGCCCGTAGGGGTTAAATGGCAATTTTAATGTTATAATTAAACTCAACGGCATCCACAACCGTGGATTTTACTCCAATCTCGGTTGTATTCGCGTTATTTTCTTGTAACGCCCCTCCACCTGCACCATATGGGTGATCATTTCCCATGCTGTAAGGAGTTGAAATTATACACATATAAAATCGGTAGAAACATTATCAATCACTTTGATCACTAAAAGTATTTATCCGATCAATATATCTTCCGAATTTGACTGTTTGAACATTTCACCCCTGTCCATCCGCGCGCGCTCCTGGGTGTGGTAAACGTGTCTCACCCCGACTGCGTATGTTTCCTGGACGCAAAGAACACGTGTACGAAATTTGGTGCAATTTTCTCCACGTGTGTCGATTTGTATGCTGACCATATATGCAAACAAATATACGAAAACACTGCTTCATTTATTAGAAGATAGATTAGATTATTATTATTATATATTTTGCTCTATAATATATTCTGTTACAGAATAGTTGTGGTGTTATGGTGCGCTTTTCGTAAATATTTTTTTATAACTGTTAATTACTGCCTGGAAGCATGGGAATGTGGCTTGCCGGGGTCGAGCAGCAGACACAAGACAATGGCGGGGTGGGTTGGAAAATCCGCAAGTCCCGCAAGCAAGGTCAGGGTCGGCCAAGGAAGGGGTAGATGACCGGAAGGCTATGGCCCTAAAATATCTGGAAGAGGGTCACGTGTGCACAAGGACCAACCAGGAGAGAGGGTTTTGAGGAGGCAGAGAATAAAGTCTGCGAACACGGAGAGATGAATGTGGACCGTTGATGAGAGTGGACAAGGAGATGAATGTGGACCGTTGATGAGAGTGGACACAGAGATGATTTTGGACCGTCGGTGAGAGTGGACAGAGAAAGTTGATCCTGAAAGATTTTGGTTCTGCACGTGGGTCTCCGGTCTTCTGCGAATGCTGATGAGACAGATAGCCGCCAACGGGAGTCGACCCTGTCCGAGCTGCAGACCTGGTAAGTCGCGTTCCATTCTTCCGGGTATCGCGTCGGTTTGCCACGAGAAAAAAACCACGGTTAATCTTGAGAAAGGGAGGGGGCTACATGCATCCCTGGCAGGCTGGAGAGCTTTTCGTTTTGTATAAATTCTGAGAAAATGAATTATTGTTTTTTTTAATAACTAAATATTGCATTTCCCTTTCCTGCAAGAACAATTCTTGCAGGTGGCGCCCAACAAATAGTTAATTTAACCGTAAGCTCACCACATATAAAATGTCGTCCAACGTTTGGGGCACGAAGAAGTGGCAAACTGGAGCGATACTACGGGGACAGGATTAGCGGATTATATACACTTGCTAGTCAGCCATTCAAGCAGAAATTCAGGACTTGATTATTTTAACGTGTATTTTGGGGGAATAATTTTGTAATGTGTATTTTGCGGGAATTTAGTTTTCGGGCAATACGTTCCAGGCTGGAGATGCAGGTGTTTAGACGCGGACCATATATTTTAATTTCTAGCGTTGAGTAGAGCAGGAGTTTTTTTTCATAGGATAAGCGTTAATTCGATAAATTTTGGGATTTCTTTTGTTATCTAATGTGGATTGGAGCCTGAGGTCTATATGTTTAATGTTAAGTTGTGTGAATTTTGAGCTGTTTTCTTTATCGTTTATGTTAGTGTGTTAGAGAAATTGTTCGTGTAAAATAGAAACGGAGTTCTTCTGATTATTTCGTCTGGTTGTTCATGAAGCTTAGGAGCGGAATGGATACGGTACAAAGGGAATTAAGCACGGATGAGCAGACGGAGGGTAGTTCCGAGAATTTAGGGAGCCAGGCAAGCAGTGGTTTTCCTGGAACCAATGGTACAAAAGAAAACCAGTTTTTATTCGAATCTATGATGGCACAATTGATGCAAGCCATTCAAAATAGTCAGGAACAGATTCAAAGAAATAATGACGAAAATAACAAGTTGATTCAAAATAGTCAGGCTAATTTACAGGAACAGATTCGAAATAGTCAGGCTAATTTACAGGAACAGATTCAAAGGATTAATGACGAAAATAACAAGGGGTTTAACATATTGCAGGCCCAGATTAAAGGCTGTCAAGAAGCAACTGAGAATAAGTTTAGGGAGATTCGCAGTGAGATTCAGGAGCAGGTCCAAATATTTACGGAAAGAAATCGAGTTCAATGGAACCAGTTACAAAATCAAAGCGATACAATTAATGAAAAATGCGCGCGTATAAGTCATGAAGGGCAGGAAAGGACAGAGGATTTTGAAAAATTAGTTGAAACAGGCTTAGACATAAACGTAGAACAGGTCGCCGAACAAAAAAACGAAGTAGCCGATTTGGCTAATAAAGAGCGCCAAAGTCTTGCACAAAGATTAGACGAAGTTGTTGTCGGGGCAGATGTAGAAATTAGGCGCGAAGAAACTGGGCAGGTGATTAATCGGCTAGTCAGTGAAGCAGAGGCAATTAGGGAAGAGATGAAGGAATGCACAATTGCGGCGAATATTGTGGATATTGAAGTAGACTTGTGGAAACAGTTGTATGTTAGGATTTCGGAAGCCGGTGAATTGGTAGTTCGCCGGGAAGGCTTAACCCAGGGTCGTGAATTCTTAAACGGGCTAAAGTCATATTTTTCCCAAAGACGAACGCCGGACCGTTTTAAATTAACTTCATTTATGCAGAAAATGGAGAGTAGTTACACGTTTGATCCCGGCGGAAGTTCATTCTTGATGCTTCTTCATCGGAGAAATGACATGCTTAATAGGCTGGATTAAGAGCATGTAAACGTAATATATATAGACGCCAGATGTAGGTCAAGTAAGTGGTAGTAAAAGATAAGTGTAGCAGGTACAGAAGGGTGGCGGAAAATATGGTAATTAATTGTAGTTTTGTAGTACATTAAGTATACTTAGGGATAGGGCCAGGTCAAGGATTGTGTGCTTGTTTGGTTGAATAATGAGTGTGCCAGTAGCTGGAGCCTCGGACAGGAACCCGGAAGAGGCACTGTCGGCGGATAATCCTTTGCCTCCAGACATTGTTACAGGCTAGGCTCGCCAGAAGGATCCAACCATCAAAGCATCGTCAGCGGCCGGCAGGATAATCCCAGGGCATGTGACTAATGCATGTTGGGCTTTGCGGACCCAGGAACCCGAGCTGTACGTGGTATCTGTTACCACGTTCTACTTTTCTTCAATTCGGACTTGCTTGGTCAAAACCACCTGTATAACTGTCACTAAGGCTTTCTTGGCCAACCCTTGATTTTTCGACCCCAACAATGGTTATTAGGTTTCGAGGACTGAGGGTGTCTTTCATCTATGTTCTTCTTTCTTCTTATTTTCGCACCTTATGTAAAAGGAAGACGTGGCGGACCAACGACCAGATTCGCACAAGTGGAACGGGTGGACAACCACGACTACACGATGCGGTTGCAACGGCGCGAAGTGGTACAGAAGCTAATGTAAGGTGTTTGAACATATAATGCAAGTGTCCGATGACCACAGACACAATAAAAGGGGGACGAGAAGTGACAAGGTTATAATTACAACAGACGCTAAAAAAAAGTGATGTGTCGTGTTATCAAAAGACGCTCACAGGAGTGATTTAAAGTTTAATTTTTAATAAAAGGGGTGGATTAAATATTGAAAATGACATTCATAGTAATTAAAGGACGATTATGGAGGTTAATTAAAATTAAGTACTTATATTTAGGATGCGCTCAATTGTTAAAATTAAGGGGTAGGCATTACGGACCGGTGCGCATATAATTAAAAGTAGTATGTGTAGGATACGAACAGTAATATGTGTAGATGTAAAATAATATAAAAGATCTAATATCAGATTAGGAGAAAAGATATCGATAAGTAAATGCATATCATTTTGCTATGGTTAGTTGTAAGTTAGTTATAGATTTTATTTAATTGTTCTCTTCGGTTGTAAGTTAGTTATAAGCTAGTGTTACAGATGTATATATTCCTACCTTTCGTTAATAAGTTAGCTGTAAGTTACTCTTAGATTTGTATATGATTCATCATTTCGTTGTTGAGTTAGTTGTAATTTTGTTTCAAATCTGAATATAATATCTAATTAATTTGTTTGTGAATGTAATGCTGTACTGCTTAAGATTACATACTGTCATGGAAACTACTTAGAAATATGAGAAATTGGACTATAGCTATATCTGCTAATTAAGTACCACATAGAAAAAAATTAAATTGTATCACAGGATTGTATTTCGCCAGATGCGAGGGAGCATGCGCGAACTTCAAGCGAATTATTTTGAAATCGTTCGAATGGATCCTCCATTCATCCAATTTCAAAGGGGGAATATTATATGGTGCGCTTTTCGTAAATATTTTTTTATAACTGTTAATTACTGCCTGGAAGCATGGGAATGTGGCTTGCCGGGGTCGAGCAGCAGACACAAGACAATGGCGGGGTGGGTTGGAAAATCCGCAAGTCCCGCAAGCAAGGTCAGGGTCGGCCAAGGAAGGGTAGATGACCGGGAGGGTATGGCCCTGAAATAGATGGAAGAGGGTCACGTGTGCACAAGGACCAACCAGGAGAGAGGGTTTTGAAGAGGCAGAGAATAAAGTCTGCGAACACGGAGAGATGAATGTGGACCGTTGATGAGAGTGGACAAGGAGATGAATGTGGACCGTTGATGAGAGTGGACACAGAGATGATTTTGGACCGTCGGTGAGAGTGGACAGAGAAAGTTGATCCTGAAAGATTTTGGTTCTGCACGTGGGTCTCCGGTCTTCTGCGAATGCTGATGAGACAGATAGCCACCAACGGGAGTCGACCCTGTCCGAGCTGCAGACCTGGTAAGTCGCGTTCCATTCTTCCGGGTATCGCGTCGGTTTGCCACGAGAAAAAAACCACGGTTAATCTTGAGAAAGGGAGGGGGCTACATGCATCCCTGGCAGGCTGGAGAGCTTTTCGTTTTGTATAAATTCTGAGAAAATGAATTATTGTTTTTTTTAATAACTAAATATTGCATTTCCCTTTCCTGCAAGAACAATTCTTGCAGGTGGCGCCCAACAAATAGTTAATTTAACCGTAAGCTCACCACAGTGTCTTCTACTATATTTTACTTAGTGTATGATATATAACCCTAAAGTCCATTGTATATTATTGTAAATGAAAATTAATATAAAAAATTGTACTATTATTTAACAATATAACGTATATGTATTATTACATTTCATTGCTGCGTGTTAACTACTTTTTTGGACTGAGTCTGTGTAGTCACTGAAAAAAATTAATGAAAGTTGGATGGAAGCAATATAGATTGTACGGATGAAATTTAATTTGAAACTAATTAACACTAATAGATTTCAGTATGTGAGGTTACAAGTACGAACTGGTGTTGGCAGAATATTGTTAAATTAATATCCGGTAAATATGTCAGAAATTTAAAATATTATCACAGGATTATCACATATAATGATTTACTGTAATAGTTAAGTCTCTTCTGTAAAAGTAGTGAGAACAATATAAAACTACTATTAAAGATGAAAAAATACGGAACTTTTCCAACCGTTAAAAATTCAATTTTGGGATGGACTTTTATCCAAAGTTATACAGACCGTTCCAGTTTAAATTATCATAACGTTTTTTCTGACAAAGAATTTTATCATTAATTGTGTCTTTTAACTTACCAAAAATTTCAAATACTATTCGAATCGTGAATAATTTTATTAACATTTAAAAATAATTATTTTACTTCATAAACTTATTTTTAAAATTATTATGTTAAAGTATGTACAATGGCTGATATGCTAACTGAAGAGTTGCATTACTAGACAGTCCCCGTGTAATGAAATGAGCTATTTTGTTTCATTTCCATACGTGTTAAATAAATCCTCAAGGTAAAATGTGGAAAGCTGTTTTAGATTCAGGAAGTGGTACTTGTTTTTTTACGAGAAATTGACGTATTACGTTTTAACATATTTAAAAATTTCTACCCCCGTCGATGCCCGTCCCTGAAGGTTAAACGGCAATGTTAATGTCATAATTAAACTCAAACTACATCAATAACCCCGGATTTGACTACATTCATGGCTGTATTTAACGCTCCTCCACCCTTAAGGGTGCTCCCCTCCAATGCCGAAAGAGGAGAAACTATCAATCTCATTGACCCTGAAAAATATTTCATATATAGGCCGTTTTACCGTGTCTAAAATTCCCTCCCCCCCAGTCCAACCCGTCCCTGAGGGTGGTAGACATATCTTATCCTCACAGTAGTTGTTTCCGGTTCGAAAGGAACAGGTGTACGAAATAAGGTCAAATTTTTGTCACGGGTTTATATCTGATACATACATACCCACAGACAGTGAATTTTATTTATGAGAAGAAAGATGTAGACTTACATTGTGACAGCAGTTGAGTTTAGGACGTACGAAGAGAAAATTCTATAGAGCTTGGATGAGAAATATGCCAGTTCTACAGAATACTACATTCTTCAACGTCATTTCGAGTTTCATTATAAGATCATAATGTTGGTCATGGTATATGAGCGCATAACAAGAAGACATCGCCGCTGAATGCGGGCACGAGTTATTCGTACCACCGATGAGTATGTGCAATCCACCATTTAATGTCGGGCAATTATTGTTTGTTTCCCTGCCTTACTAAAGGGTACAATTGTTGAAAAGAATATTTCACACGAAAATAGTCTCAGCTGACAAGGTTTTTAATATTAAATAAGGTTTGATCTAATAAATATTAATCTACCAAAAGTTTATAAGTTTTTTAAGTTTGAATTTCAATGTCTGCAACAGAATTATAAACGAAAAATTTACACGTTTTTCAAAGTAACTTTATGACATAAGTAAACATTAATTTAAATAAAATATAATTATTTGTAAAGTTTCATGACATTACAATTGTATTTGGAAATGTGAAGTACTATCAAAGTGTTATATTTAATCTAGTCGTTACCATTTATCTCATTCTAGAAATGATCAAGTTGATTGTCGTTCTTTAGTACTACGATTGATTGCTACGAAGAGGAAATAAAACGATATCATTGCGATGCCGCGATTGGGTTGGCGCTATATAAAATAGCATTGCCCGCGGCCTCCCTCGTATGCATTTTGTTTTATTGAACACGGCAAAATACAGATATTATATTCTGTTCTAGTAATAATGATTCTTCATTACTGCTTTATGTTCAGTTTTAAAACCAATTTCGAAAAAAATTAATATTTCATTTCAGCATTCAAGACAAAGCACGGGTAAGAACCGTAGTTGATGATATGGAAAAGACGAGACTTTAGCAGAATGCGAACGAAAATCATTGACGTTGGGTGACGTCACTGGGGCTCATGTACGCACATGGCAAAATATTATTTTACTTTTTCGCGTGGCGATTCCCAGAAAAAACGACGTTCTTCAGCTCAATATATGGTTAACTAATCTTACTATTCTCCGTTACCAATAAAAAGATTAGTTATTATCTGAGAGGCTAAATGTATGACTTCCCTTTACATAAAATAATGAATATTAGTTATTATATGGATAATTTACATTTACATAGCGTTTATTTTTTACTATTTTTACTTAACCAATCGCATTCAAACTGGAGGTTCGTAACAAATGTTTCAGAGCATTTTTATATCACTTTGATAGTCATGCTAGTATTAAAACACGGTCAAACAAATTTCAAATAATAAAAGTTTTGTTGCATTCATATTTCAAAATTAATCAGAGTTACATCTAAAATACACTACGTTTTACGGAAATATTCCTTTGCTCGCCAAATATATGATTATATCGTCTAGATCTCGAGTGTAAAGGGAATGACGTTTTCCCAGGTGGGGGAACGATGTATAAAAAGTGAGGGAGAAAGACTTATTCTTGGACCCCTTTGTTTTGATTACACGTCGTAGAGAAACAGAGACAATATTTATGTCCCATTCGGAGTGGCAGTAACAAGGAAAACTGACCAGGTGACAAGACAAACATCGAAAAAAGAGGAATCCGCTTTCAATTTTCGAGAAGGGAAATATTCCACAAGAATGACGAGGTAATGTAAGCAAACCCAGAAATTTATTCCTTCATTACATTTCTTATCAAATGGAATTCTACTGGCGATTTTTTGAAATTGTTTTACTTGTTCCGATTTAGAATTAATATTTTGAATTTTAAAGCATTGACTCGAACGTACCAGAAATAAAACAAATTGTATTCATTAATATATTACGTAATGTTGTATTGTAATTTAAAATAGTTTGTAAATAAGTAAATAAATTCTAATTTTTAAGTAATTAACACACATTTATATCCATACCATCACATTACACTTGGAAATGAAACTAAATATTAGAAAATAGAAAAAATCAGGATATTTGTTTACCTCATGGTAGATCAATTTATCACTTATTTTTTGGTTACTTTTTGGTTTACAGACGAAATAATAATATCATACTGCTTAAAATTATTGAACGCGTGGTCCTGCAGATCACTTGATTGTATTCACATCTGAAACATTCTCTTTAAATATGCGATTGTAATATATTTGACGCAGTACGCCAAAACGTTTCTTCCCTCCTCCGAAAATTCTGTCATGCTGTACAATTATAATTTAATAGAAATTTCTTTTACACTCTTTGTACGCTTTTCCATAAAAGTATTAGTCACTCAACTTTCATTGGAAAAAAGAGAGCCCAACAATGCAATTTTATGGAAAGTGTTATATAACAAAAAAGCGTGTGGTTAATAAATATGTTTTAGATCGAAATATTTTGATGCAAAATTCAGAGGATGTATAGATTAAAAAAAGTCACAAATGGAACTGAAGAAATGGTTGTTCATTATCTGTTGACCCACAAATTGAGCATTACGACAGGGCACGCTATTTACATATTACCATTTGACAGTATATAACATTTTATTTTACGTGATTCTCCCTTTCTTTTATGAACAGGTTTTGTACTGCATACTTATTTCAAATCAGACAGTTTTATATGTGATAATAGTCGGTGTAACGTATATTCTGTACGAAAAAATCAAAGAATATTTAAAATTAATTTCCAAAAAATATATTAAAACATGTCGAAATTATTTTCAAAGACACACAATAGGAATTGATTGTCGTAATTTCAATCCTTTTGCCAGTAAAAATACTGCGCATACGCCTCTACTCATTTGAATCGCATACATAATGTGAAAACGTTCCACGCACTTTGTCATCAGGTTCCGAAACATCTCCAAAGTCACAATCGTATTCGGGAGTGTGAGTTTACTGTGTGAATTATGAATGGCGCCGACGGCTGAGAACTGCAGCACTTGCGCGGACGTAACAGCTATTACGGAGACATTAATCCTCTACTCGAGTTCTACTTCCGTCTCTGATGACGTGAAGAAATCTCAAGAAGATACTCGGAAAACAAAAGGCGCCTCAGGCCCGCGCTTGTGTATGCGTGTTCCATGCAAATTAAGCGGAAACTTCTGGTTTCAGAGCCCCAAGTTATAAAATTACTACGAACGCTTCGAAGGTAAGCGCGGTAAAGCAATCGCTGAGCAAACTTTGCGAATTAAATGTGAGACCGGAAGAGAGTAACCAATGAATGTATTTGAATTATGTAATACGATTCAGGTAAATATTGAAATTCAGAGTAAAGTGACCAATTTTACGAGAATGATTTACTACAACTACTACAAATCACGGTATAGAAATATATTTCTAGAATTAATTAAATATATATTTTAGTGGGTATAATTCACGCATGATTATATCTGTTTCATTATTACCTAAAGTAAAGTGCTATTTCAATTAGTAACAAAACAATGCAATTTTGCAAGATTTATTTTCTGAACATTGTATACTTTGAGCGAGATATATTTCTCAGAAGCAAAATTAAGACTCAAACAAATGATTAATTTATTTCGTAACTATTCTGAAATCTGGCGATTTTACATGTCAGACTTGGCGACTGATAAAAAAATTGATGTTGTAAATAATACAGTAATGCACTTTTAACATGAATTGGCTTAAGCTGAAGAGTCGTAACAAAATTTCGGTTAGCACAAATTACGAACAGTTTTTTAGTCCCTTCGTCATTAGATCTCTCTCTCTCTCTCTCTCTCTCTCTCTCTCTCTCTCTCTCTCTCTCTCTCTCTCTCTCTGTGCCTCTTTCTCTCTCTATCTCTCTCGGTCTCTTTCTTTGTCTCTCTCTGTCTCTATCTCTATCTCTGTCTCTTTTCTCTTCTTCTTTGGTTTCTCTTCCAGAGCTGAATGAGTCCCGATCGCCAATGCAACAATCGCGACACCAACAGCGCCAATAATAATTTTTAAAATAAACAAAAGTCAATTCTGTGTTCAGGTACAAAGTGAGCTAGTACGAGTAAAGTTAAGTTTCAAGCAGAAACATGGCCAAGAGGAAGCAGACAAGCATAAAACTGCAATCAATGCTAAAAGACCTCCTGGGGTCTAGTCGTCAGCGTGACTGCCTCGCATCACAGACGTCCCGGGTTCGAATCCCGGCGAGATCACGTTTGTGAGCGTGGGAGAAACTCTTGTCAATTAGTTCCCCGACAAGGAAAAATCCCACAAAGAGTCGCTAATGATCTAATGATGCGGCTGAAAATAAATCAGTAACAAATGATAAATGTCAGAGGAAGAAGACCGTTGCTTATTGAAGAAAACCATGATTTCCGATAAGTACTGTCCACCATACTTAAACATCACGGAAAAATTCTTAATGCTTCTGCATTTAGTTCCGGTTACAAATCTAAGCGACGTTGCAGTGCTAAATTCGAAGATTCAACCATATGCATACATGTAATTCAGATTTGGCGTCGGATAAAAAAATTAGTGATATACATTATACACGAACTCGCTTATGGCGCGCTTCCAATGTACCTTTAAGTGGACCTATAATTCACTTAAAAGCAATGGAGATTGCAAAAAAAATTGATATTCAAGGTTTCAGTTGTTCTGCTGGTTGGTTATACCGGTTTCAAAAGAGACACTCAATTTCATCAACAGTGATTTGTGGTGAAGCAAATAAAGTTGATGAAACAACTGGTTTCAAAATTGAGATGTTTATATACTTTATGGACGAAACTGGAATTTTTTACCATTTTTTCCCAAGGCTAGTGCCATGGTGTAACTGTAAATAACGTTTAACTATTGTCCATGTATGTAAATAAGAGTGATCGGTAAGTCCGAGAAACCACATGCTTTTAAGAAGGTAAACATTGATACTTCACGTTGCATCTACACTCATAATAAAAAAGCTTGGATTGACAGCTCCTCATTTCCAAAGTGGCTTCTTTGTTTTAACAGTCGAATGGTGGCCGAGAATGGGCATGTTCTTCTGACATTGGACAGGATATACAGCCCATAACATACACGATTTTAACTAGTCAATGTAAAGGTTCGTCTTCAGCATTTGGATCAATGGAAGAGGTTTTATTGCAAGCGACTTCGCAATTCGCGTTGCTGAAAAAGAGATGGAAACGCCAATTTGGAGTGTGCTTGATGTAATAAAATCTGTCGTCGCATCCTGGAAATCCGGTGTCTTCACAACACATACAGAACTGTTTCAGAAAAGCTCGGAGGCACGAAGACGCTAATCCTGTTGACGAGTTAGAAAGTGTCAACGATACTACTTCACCTTTCGAATGGAATATTCTACAAGACGTTTGTGTGTTCCAGTGGAATATGATGTAAAAACAGTTGTGTCTGAAGTGCAAAAATTGTCATGAGAAGAAAGTGAGGAGAATAATATCAATCGTTCTACCAGCCAGTAAGTGTTAAACACCTTGGACGTTTTGCTGAAACATCCGAAGTGGCCGCTAGTTTTACCGAAGCCATGAGTGAAGTTACCAGGCATTTTCGTACCCGTCTGCGACAGCGTAAGGTAAAGGATTGTTTTCTCAGGAAATTAATATGCGAGTGCATTTTTCACGTTACAGTACAGTAATTAATGTTCACATTTTCCTGTTGTTATTAGTGGGATTCCTGTACCTGGTAACGCAGTAAACCTTTTTAATATTCCGAGAATTAGTTAATGTACTGCTCTGTGAGGACATAAATAATAGTTCTTATATATTGTAAAAGGTTCATGTGTAAAAAAAACAGTATTCCAAAAATTTAAATATTGAGTCCCCGGTTAACACGAGCTTTTTAAAAACACGATATTTTGATTCTTTGGTCCCTTGGATTACCCTGCGTGTTAATGAGGTTTTACTGTAATTTAAAATAAATTACTCTGATAATTGAAAGTCGTTGTTGCTATAATTTTGTGTAAAACTGAAAAGCTTTACCCAAGGAAAGGGTAAAGTGGAAATATTTGTTTTTAATAAAAATTTGTATGTTTATTCATGGCAGAAAAAATATTTTAAAGTGCATTAGTAGTCGCATTAAGTTGGAAAATTGTACAATATAATAGTGAACTCATTAATTTAAGTAATGTTAGAAAAAATTACATAATACGTGCGATATGATTATAATTTTAACATACCCGCAACCATCTGACGGTATTGAGGAATTGAACTTAAGTGAGACGATATCAAATTCAACCATTATACGAACAATATTGTGCCAAAGTATGTCTTTTAACATAAGTTGCGACAAGACTTGGAAGAGCTACATGGAACCTACGGTTTATGTATGTTATAATAGGTGTGCCCGTAATTTGCAATTTGCTTAGTCCAGGTAAAACGCCTATTAGTGCCTATTATGCACATAACAATGGCGTAGCGTCAGCCGTAATTGTGTTGGTTACACAGTTTTCACCCACGAACCACTCCACGTGTGTTTCTAGTTCTATTAACACCGAATCGCTCAATCTATTTAAATAGCGAGGTATACAATTGTAAAATACAGAGAAGAAATTAATATTACCATTCAAACTTTGTTAGTAATATATTTCCTTCAAATCCTGCATAAAACTGATAATATATGTATAAGCTTATCGTATGATTTATAAGCCAATAACTGTGTTTTCGAAAAAATTATTTTTCTGTCTTCTGTGAAAATATTTTACTTAACAAATAATTGATTAAAATCCAGGAAATGAAGTTAACATACTTGTTTTAAAAAATTTCCAGTCTGAATGAATAACAATGGTCACTGATAGGAAATATTCGTCTGTCGAACCTTTTAAATATGAAATTTATGTAGCAAAATTATTTAGACCTAAAAGATACCTAATCTTTTGATGTAGTTACGTACGGAAGTACCTGTAAAATGCATTTAAAGTTTAATGAATATAGTGGTATTACATGTAAATAGAAATTTATCGTTCTCCTTCGGGTACAGGTAAACAGATATACCGTCTTTGGAATGAGATGAGTAAAGGAGATAAACGTTTTAATGAGATCGCTGTAACAAGTTTCAAGTACGCATAAATAATAACACCATCATCTTAGTGTATCCCATCGTTTGAGACGATTTGTTAGGGTCTCGGAGGGCCACGTGAAAATAAATGGCGCTGTGCCAGAATTGGCATATTGAAAAAAAAAATAACGTCGAGCAATGGCAATGGTCTATTGAAGACAGAATAATTTACGTCTGTCACTGGAGATTTCATCTGGTGCATAAAAATTAAAAAAAGAACAGTACTTAAGTTTTAATATCTGAAATTTCAGACTAAATGTTGTGCTTGTAAATTTTTCTAAATTCAGTCAGTATTTGACCATTATCATTATTTATAAATTTAAGAGACACGCAAAATATATTAAAAATAACGTTGTATCAGAAGAAATAATACGAGTATAATTAAGAAAAATATAAATTAATTATGAATACAATATTTTACAATATTTTTAAATGTTTAAAATCGTAAGAAGATAGGAAAATCTCTAAGTTGATGAACTATGAAGATATTTATTTCGATTAAGTCGGCACAACCGAGTTTTCGATTAAGTATTTGTTTGGTTGTGGAGGAAACAAACAAATTCCCGTGGAACACTGAGAAAGGTGCCATTAGTTTCGCTTGAAAGTTTCCAGAAACAACGTTTAGATTTTACTCCGCTGAAATTAACTGGCGTTAATCAATCGCACCGAATAACCAGCAGGGATGTAATTCGTTAAGAAACTAGGATAAACCGTCTGCTTTAGGTTAGTTAAATTTTTGATTTAAAGTACAGAAATAACACACCGTCGAAACAAAATTGCGTAAAAGTTTGTATAAGAAAAATGAATCCTGCCCACATCAATCAAGCACCAGCTGTTTTCAATAAAACTTTGACCCTACCACGTTGACGATAATAAACTCGTGAAAAATTAAGGCACCAGACACTGTGTGGCGGATGTAAAAACTATTCAGTGATGACATTGTAGCAAATTGGTTATTTAAATAAAATTTAGTCTGATAGGCCAAGAGAACATCACTGTCATCGATACATGCTATTCACCTTTTGTTTTTGTACTTTTTAAGTCTAAAAGAAGGAAAAAAGTAATTGAGAAACAAATAAACGTTTCGGGGTACGCTAAAAGAGGAAGAAAAGTCCAAAATCAATTTCACAAATGACCGGGTCAGCAAAAGTTGTCGTCATTACTTCAGGTGCGTTTTCAATTGAGAGTTATTGCTTGATATTTATGTCGGTCAGAAATCTTGATTTGATTTTAATACATTAGTCCCCGTATGAGGAAATAGGATACGTAATTACATAAAATTATAATATAATAATTGGATGCTACAATTAAAAATAATTAGAAGTTAACATAAAAATAACTAAAGTTTGGGAACAAAAATTTCCCTCTACAACACAAGTAAATGAACTATATATTAATAATAACAAAAATAATAATTCTTTATCTATACTAAGGGTATAACAGAATATATACAGTACTGATAAAAAATTAATAATTAGAGAATTAACTATCATAAAATATAGAATTACACATCACACGAGAATAAACTCAAAACCTGACATCGCAGACTAAGAGGAAACACAAACGACTAAAATACCGGTGAATGATTTAATTTCAGACATATCTTTCAATGTGTGTCGACACATGTTTACCAACATATGTAAATACAGATTACTTGAAAGTTCAAATTAGTCCGACAGATATACCGAAAGTTGACTGCTGGTCTATTTTTCAGGATCTGTGCACAACTTTTGAGTAAACATCAGTGATAAAAAAAGGTGTGCATGAAAGTTGAAGAAAACCTTTAACTAATATATACCACGGTAAAACTGAACTATGTGCTATAACATGTAAAATCATAAAGACGGAGTGTAGACACATAGTGCCTTAACGATAAGGGAGGAAGCATTAGGACGACCCTAGAAGAGATTCAAAGAAACATTCATTACTTCAGAAATAAATTTAAAAATGCATTAAAACAACGACAACATCTGACCAAGACTATGATGAATTTTATGTCTCATAATGCCCGTATTATAAGTTTCTGTTATTTATACCAGTATCCTATGCTTGCTAGCCGACAATAGGAAATGCACTCTAGAACCCTCACAGAACGTTGTTTCTTCTGTTTTGTCATCTTTAGAATAATTATTACGCAAGCCACGGTTTTGCGTTTCGTTGATTTCATCGTTGCAAAATAAAATGAACTGTGTGTGTGTGTGTGTGTGTGCAGATGAAAGAGGTGTATCAGACGTACGACGCAGTATACATTTGTATTTATGTAAACTTATTTGTAATTTATTACAAATTATAGCAGTTCGGAAACTGTCGCATACATATCCATGAAATATATTTATAGTAAATAGTAAAAAATATTTTGTCTCTTCCACTCGACATATATTCGCTAAGAAATGTGTCAGATATATACCCAGCTTTATTGCAACAAGAAAGAGGGTCGAAAATGTAAGGAAACCGCCGATTATTTCATATAACAAATTGTGATAATTTTCATTTGACAAGAATTTGACCTTCAAGAAACGTCTTATTTTATAATGATAAGATTCCATCTTAACATATTTATTATTTTTCTTTTATTCATGTATATGTGTGTTTCATTAATTAAAATATTTATTTTATTTTATAGTTATAGATGAACACTGTGTAAAGTTGCTGTGGCAGCGGTTGTTATGTAATAAATATCTTCTCCTTATCAGGAGTGGCAGTAACAAGAAAATTTCTCGGTTTTATCAATCAATAACCGTGAATTAATAAATGTTAATCAGTACACTGTAAACTATAAATAGAATAAAAATAAATTATTAAATCAACAAATTTATTTCCGGAATTCATCTAATCGTTTATTGCTGACGTTACGAGGGAATTAGTTATATAACATGAATTAATTATACACTAATCTCTTGCTAATTTCGATTATTTTGTAATTAAACCCATTTTCTCCGTGTTTCGTGTCAACTGTGGCCTGATCCCTGGACGCTACGGAAAATATCAACATGGACAAATTTTGATCACTATAACCCTTTTATTATGCCGAGGGGGAACTTCTAGAAGAGCCATGGTGAATGTCATATTTGAATTAAACACAATTATCATTAGAATAAACACACACTTTTATTTATTAGATATCGCGACGTTATTCATATGGACCAGCACGCATAGGAATAGATCACCTAAATAACGATATCGTATATAATCCGATAATAAAATAGTCATTAGTGTGGGAACGAACAAAACAATACATATTAAAATAAAAACTGAAGGAATATCAAGTGTACGCGTTTTTAAAATATTAATTTTCTAAAAGGGAGACAACACTCATTCCATTCGTTGTAAGAAAACGTGTCGTTATTGCCGACACAGTCTTCATTAAATACAGGAACACTGGCAAAAATATCATTGGAGACAAGCATGCACTTCCTCTCCAAAAATTAATCTAAATTAATTAATGAAAATTGCGTAAACACGAATACGTTGATGGAAACAATTCTACTTGAGATGTTACAGACATTTCCAAGAGAGGTTAACGTTGGTAATACTATCAGCAATTAAATCACAATAATGAAAACAAATATGTCAGCATATATCTAAGAGAACTTAGTTCTCAAGTATTATCTCTGAATTCGTTATAAACACCTATTGTATTCACATCAGACAACCAAGTTAGTGTGTGAATGGAATCTGAAATCTGATGAAGGCTGTAGCGTAGTGCTGAAGGATACAAAAATCCACTCTGATTTTCTACAGACTGTATTGAAAAATACTACCGCAATATTCAGATCTTTAGATATGAGAAAATATATTGTAGAAATATTTGAAGGGAATGTTTTTTACCGACAAGAAATTGCGTTCCGGTGCCATCTCTCTCTATATAAAAGTGAATGTCTGTGTGTCTCCTACGCACTCCTAAACCATTCGTCTGATTGAGCTGAAACATTGATTAGAGTTGTTGAGCGCACCCCCGCTAAGGCTTCTGTCGGGATTTTGAAGAGTTGGGAAACTTTGAAGGGGTTAACCGTGGTGAAATGTTAAAACATGCGAAAACGACCGATATTAGCGTTGATTAATTAATTTTCGCGGTCTATGTTATTAATAGTTTCCAGCAACATGTATTTAGTGTATAATTTCAACCCCTTAAAGCACCTATAATGGACGGGATGGAGTGGCGTTACATAAAAATCGCGAAACAACCGAAATTTGTAGTCAAATCAAGGGTTATAGATGTCAATGAGTTAAATTATGACAGTCACCATTTCCGTTGTTGTAGTTAATCCCAAAGGTGTGGGGGTGGGGGTCGATGAGGGTCAAAGGTTGTTACATAAAAGTAAAGAGTAAACGACGCGGAGACTGGGGTTGAATCAGGAGTTACGGACTTTAAATTTAACATTTACCATACCGGTTAAGATGTAGTTCAGCCCCTAGGAGTGGGGTTGGAAGGGGACGATACAAATATCCGTGTACAATCTTAAATGCGTAGTCCAATTTCTACCAAACTTTACACACATGTTACTTACTATCCAGAAACAAACACTGAGGAGTTAAGACACAACTACCGCAACTACGGGAAGGAAGGGGGGATGGAATTTAAAAACATTGCTAAACGACCATTATTAGACTCGAATAAAACTATTTCGGTGTCGCTTAATTTGATATTGCCATTCTAGAATTTTTAAGTGCCTAATTTCAACTCCCAAAGGAGGGAAGCAAAGCACCTTTACTGTACGGGTGGTGGTGGAAGGGGTTTACATAAAATTTAATGCAAAAAAGAGCGAGATTAGTGTCGATTCCAGGGTTATAGGACTCTCGTATTTACCATGGTGGTTAATAAAATTTTATGTTCCTCAACGTAGATGTGGACGTGGGTGACAAAAGGTTACCCGGAGTAGTTTTGACCCTCTTTAAGTTACCGTGTAATTTTATTATTTTCTTAGGGTACCTGCTATATTTTGATCTTTATTTAGTTAAAGATTGTTTTCCTTTACCTCTTTAAGGTACTGGGAATATCTTTAGACTTTATAAAGTTAGTATCTTTTACTGTTTTAATTCGTCGTGATTTTTAGACACTTTTATGTAGTAGGAGAATTTCGGAGTTGTTAAATTACAGTTAGTCATCATCCTGGTTTATTTTAAGTTAGAAGCTGAGGGCTTAGGTCGGGAAGAGGAATGTTAAAGGGGAAATGTTCCAAACACTGACGCTATTGATGCTTGTTGAAATAAAATGTTGATCAAGAGGTTAGTGTCGAATCAATTCCTACTCCGAATTAATTTAAATACATACCCGGGCAATGCCGGGTACTCAGTAAGAGTATTATATTTATTACTTATGGTTTATTTCTACAATAATTAGAAATTTCACTAAACATCCGTTTGGGTTGTTTAATTGTCGCTTATAAAAAGTTTTCCGACAGATTTGAAACTAAGGTAGACTACCTTTCGTACTAAAATATTGTCCTTACGCCATTAACTATTATTCATATATTTCTGGTGAATAAAGAATTATAAACTATGTTTGTAAAATATTCAGCTTTTTATATCTTTATTATATTTTCATAACTTTATGATATTCATTATACGGGAGAAGTCTGGACATGAGAACTAATATCTCACCGGTGCGGGCAATTTGCCAAGAAAAGGCTTAGATACGGGGGCTCTTTGAATATGGTTAACGCCCTCAGCACAACCCCACCCCCTACAGCCACAAAATTGCAAAGTTAAACGAGTCTGTGGAAAGGGCGCCCTGGGTAACGACTTCTGTGGAGGACGCGTTGCCAGGGCGCCCTCGGCCGGTGAATGCTCGCGCTCATCACAATTAAATCAAGAGTAGAAGAAAAGCTAACAAGCGCAATCTCCAAGGGCGCCACGCAATGTCGCTACAGGGAGGAGAATTCAAACATTGCTGTATTTCTAACGAAATGACTTGACAAATGCGTAAAAGTAACCGGAGGGAAACCATATATTTCAGGTGACAAATGTTCCAAAGAACTATCTTGAGAATTAAAATTATGACCAAACAATTGCCAAAAAGAACTAAAATTCACAGTATGGATCGTATCATCAATTACATGCAATAAACATTGAATACAATCCTGAATTATTTTTCATATGGCAGTCAAAAGTGGAATAGTGAGGCTACATTTGGGGATGCCTTCACATCTATCTGGTTTTTTTTAACTAAGGTACCCACAAGCCGAGGCACCTCGGCCTGTTTTGAGAGGTGTATGTTCCGGGGTCACAGACCTAGGGCATACGGTAAGAGTTGTCCGCTATTCCTATTGCAATAGTCGGCCAGCTGCCTCCTAAACTGGCCAAGGCATGGCGAGGGGTAAGCTGCGACCCCACCGCAAACCCCTCTACCGCTGTCGGAAGGGCGTGGAACAAGTACCAAATGCCCGACCTAACTGATGCAGGTTTTTATAGGTTTTGTCCTGCATTACTTTATGACGAATGCCGGGTAGGATCCTTAAACTACAGCCCGGGATTCCTAGTTAACCCTTGGCTAACTTCCTCCACCCTTCCGCATCCCCCCTTTCAAATCCCTTCCTATACTATTAAAGGGGAGTTTCCACCATGTGGATTACCCTCATGTAGCCTGTTACCTAAAAAAAACCGTATAGCAGAGCTTTGGGGACGCATACTCCTCTCTCTTGTGTTTTGATCTAAGCTTCCCACAAACCGAGGCACCGCGGACTGATTTGAGAGGTTTATGTTCCGGACCTTGGGCATACGGTAGTTGTCCGCTATTACTATTGGAATAGTCGGCCAGCTGCCTTCTAAACTGGTCGAGGCACGGAGAAGGGAATGCTGCGTCCCCTCAGCAAACTCCTCTCCTGCCATCGGAAGGGCGTGTGACGAGTACCCAATGCCCAACCTACCTGATGCAGGTTTTTCTAGGGTTTTCCCTGTATCACATTCAGGTCAATTGCCGGGTAGGATCCTTAATCTACAGTCCGAGTGCTACCTTGCTCTACCTTTCTGCATCTCCTCTTTCAGTCCCTTTCGTATGCCATAAGAGGGGATTTGATCATTTGTGGATTACCCTATATATAGCCTATCAACACCTTCTTCATCTTAATCTATTGAGTTGAATTATTATAGGCATCGATTTACGAGTCCGCTATTTGTAGATATAGGCTGAAAATATTAATACCGTTGACCTATAGCAGTAAAAGAATCAATGTTGCTCTCTAAAGAGACACTATTTTCTCTATAGAAACATCAATTTGAACTGAAAATTTCACTATCAGTATCAAATATCCTGCACGGACAAATTCACGCAGAATACTGTAACTCTACAGACCATCTAATTAGTATTTGATCTTCTGGCTACATACATGAACGGATGAATAATGATTTACTTTAATCAGGTACATAATTATCTACACTTCACGTGACAATAAAATAAATATATTATTATTAGTTGTTTTTAACAAAGAGGCTTCTGTCTACTTTTCTCTTGATGAAAACGAAGATAATAGTATATCCGAATGAGTACTATACAACTAAATCAAATCACAGTTTGCTTTACGTATTAAAATATTATATAATATTTCAACCCTTAACAATTTCATATACATAAAATTTTATTTTGAGTAATTTGTTTTTCCTTCAGAAATAAACTTCATTCATAAAGATTTGGATAAATGAAATACGGCAACACTTTTGGAATAGTTTCACCAAATTTTTTCGGAACGAATTTGTTTTCAAGACGCAAATCCTTCATCCGAAATCGTAATAGTATTTGACTAACTCTTGCGGTTCTGAAAAACCTTATCCACAGTTACTGGCACGATGTTCATATTTCCATCGCTGTTTTAAGAGATGACAATAAGTAAACAATAAGTTCTTAGTTTACACATTCGAGAATTTAAATAATAAACAGATAGTTATAAAAAATATTACTATTAGAACTAAGATAAAAATTTATTAATCGGAGCGGTAATTATTTGAAAGAATCAATTAACGTCTAATAATATAAAGAATAATAAAAAATATTTTACAACGTGTCCGTAGAATTAATTCATCTCAGAATATCTTAGGGAAATTCTTTATTAATTTCTAAAACGGTTCTGTTTCTTCCGTACAGTTTTAATTGTTCCGTTTAAGATATATTAAAGAAGGTTAAAATTTATTGATTCAAATGAAAGTGAAGTACATCCAACAAAGAATTCAATGGGTAACTGGATCTTCATTTGTCGAGTTTCAATAAGGAGGCACTCTATACGAAGTTTACCCGTGTTGCTGGGTATTGATATCCGATGAGACGAAGAAGAGTGGGAGAGACTCAAATAAAGGACGGAAGTGTGCCTTTCTATTCCTTTTATTCTTTCCCGCCTGTGCCCCACCTCTTGGCAGAACTCGATCCACAGAGGAGACTAATCTTGAAAGGGATAAACAAGCGACCTCAACGACGCCGTTCTCCAGATTTCCGACTGTGGCGATCGTGCAGACGTGTATCGATGGCTCGGTTAAAAATATCGCGAGACCGCCCACTGCGCCGTGTCGTCTCGTCTAGGTGAGACGCAGTCAAGGAAAGGATTCATTCCATTGTTTACAATCACTGTATAGCAAACCATAGTTTCACACAGGCCGTTTTTTTTTTCATTTTACTCTATTTGTATTCAAACGCTTTTTGGCCGTGACCATTCTTCTTAACCAGAATATATTTATTCCGCCTTTTAATTTTACCTTGCACCTTCTTTAAGGATTCCATAAAAAAGTCACAGTTTTAACCCCTTATTGAATTTATCTTTCTTTATCGTTCATGCACGTAATAAGCACTCAGTATTTTCTTGTTGTTATTTATTCACGTGTCCACTGTTCTAACTGTAATTTTAATGTATTTATCTCTTCGACATTTTTTTTTTAAATCTGAGTTTCACATTGGTCAAAATGTTATCAATTTCTGTCAGAGACTATTCGCTTCTCGTAGAAATTTTAGTGTACCATGAACCCCTAAACATCGACGTCGTTACCTCGAAATCATTCTGTACTTCAAGTCTTTGTCTTCCATCGTTAAAACCATTCCATTTCTTTTGTAGTACCTATAAGGTGAAGTCATCTATGAAACATTTGAAGTGGCATATCTCCCTTTTGCAGGAGTTCACTTCATTCTTCAATGAACACATCCCCCTATTTGTCTGAGTGTCGAATCTTTGGGCTACGTTCTCGAATGAATCGTAATTTGCCTCGTTCTGATATTTGTAATTTTGTATCTCACGTTCTATTACATGTCTATTAGTTGAATATTACTGGTATGGTGGTAGTTACTATTTAAAATTTGACGGCATAAATTGTTCAATTGTGTCTGTAGGCGAGTACCATCGTTTTACAGTTGGACAGTTCTAGCAAACCATTTCCGGGTCTTCATGGGGTAGTGGTTAGCGCTCAATGGTTGTATATCACCTAAACTAAGTACATAAAAACCATTTAAACCTCCTTACAATGGCGACAATATTATGTGATATTTATATTTGTAAGGGGAGATCGGTCTACACTCGTAACAGTGAACCGCTACGTATTGTTCTGTGTATGAGTTTTTTTGGGGGGATTTTAAACATTGTCACTCGCATCCCCCTCCCCCTTTTCACCATGTTTACCTCATGGTTATTCAGTAAACTGGTCCTTTGCCTACGTTATTATTAACGGCGGTTTTGATCAGAGTATATAATAATCGAATGCATCAAGCACAATAATTGCAGGACAAAATACAACTTAATAATACAATTGGACTTCTAGTCCCTGATGAAAATATTATTTCTCTAGTTACGTCACATCTAGGAATTCGAGAGAATTAATATAGAAGGAATAATAAAGCAGTGAATTCCAAGTAAAACACAGAAGAGATTTCTACAATCGATCTACAAAACAGACACACACATCGAAATAATGTATTTCCACATGTTTGTTCTCAATGATCACAGTCAATGTTTCTTCGGGAATTAAGTGACAAAGATCACCGATTCATATCACATTTATTAAAAGAGTCTCATTAAAATACATATGAAAATTTAAATTTAAAGATTTTTGTTTCAATAATGCTGTTATTTCACTGGTGAAAGTTGTTTTATATTATCTGATACAGGAAACAATATTACTAGTTATTTTCCACAAAGGCCGTTCATCTGCCTAATAGGCCTAAATGTGTTTGGCATGGTTCCTTGTTTTTCCGTGTTTAGTACTACATCCAGCAAACTTTCATCGATATCAAACAAATATCCTCTCATCATAATATTTACTACGTGCCGCTAGAAAACGAAGAAAACCGTACAAAAGCCCCAAATTGTACAACATTTGCTTTGCCTCTTCTGACCAACCATGAGAGACGAGATACAATTTAAACAGATGGACACAATTTCGAATAAACTTCGTACTCACGTTCATTACGACTCAGGTACAAACGCTATTAGGGGAAGTAAGACACGACTAGCGCACTAGGGTCAGGGGTGGAATTTGGTCTCTTACACTATAACGAAGTGGAAATATTTATTCCTAATGTTATACTATTTTCATACACTGTAATTATTGTCAAAATATTCCACGTTAGATGTACTCATACTTTTCACAAACAAACTGATTATGCGGAGAAGGGAAATATTACTGTCCACTTATACACTATGTTCAAGTATTTTTTATCTACAGATGTTAGACCTTTGAGATAAACATTAAATAAATTTATATTGTTGATAGATTTTTCTGGTTTTGAAATCGGTAAGATGACATAACATGTAACATTGTTCTTAAATATCGTAGAAAGTGAATACTGCAAATTACTACTAGTTTTCATGGATAAATCTACGGAAGGAAACTCTGAATACCATTCATGTTGTATGTATGCTGTTGTGTATAAGTTTTCAAAAGAATTTATGATACGAATTGGTTTTCTCCTCGGGTGGAAGTGTAATGACTCAGAATTGTGAGCCATAATGGAAAACAATTACTTCTCTAGAAGTCATTTGTGTCAATTAATGAGAATTAGGAAAAAAAATTTCGGAAAGAATTTTTTCTGTAAATTGTATACTTGTTCTCTATCAACAGATGTTATTTAAATGTATGGGTTTCGTAACAGATGAAAAGAATTTCTTAACATATTAAGATTTCATTAATGACTTATATAATGAATTATGAAGAAACAACGATTTAGGCATCAAGTTTAATATAATACATTTTATTAGTGTTTATTATAATTGATTTTTGAGTTTATTATTGTTTTTGGTTTTTTACAAATCAAAATATCGAAATAATAATTTAAATCAATTTTGTGTATTTTCTCTTAATTCTCTTTTTTGTTCCTTAGTCTCGATATTCATTTATAATGACAGTTTTATTATGGTTCGCCGGTGTCAATCACGCAATTTTCCTCACGTTGTAACATACCATTTCCGTAGATATATTAGAATTATTTTTATAGTTAAGGTATTTTTACTGAACATGTTATTAGTAGTTAATATTGTTTTATACAGAAAATCTTTTTGTAAAAGCACTCCTGATACCTGAAAAACTGTTCGGGAATTTTATAGAGATATCTTAAGTGTTCTATTGAAGGTTCATCTCAATAGAAGATTCATCTCTCCTGTTACTATTTAAGCTTTACTACATTACGTACAATATTTGTTATTTTTTAGTTTAATGCAATACCATCAAGTTATTTTTCAGTACTTTATATATTTATATAGACACTAACATCGAGATATGTCTATTTTTTTCCGGATAAATAATGAAAAAATTATGTGTTTGTTTTCCATTTATATGATAATATTTAATTTTGTGTGTGATCATTCGAGTTCTGGGCCACATTTTCCAGTCAAGAAATCAAGGTGGCTCACATTGTATGTAAACATTTTCTTCTGTAGAGTACAAGCTACATGATAGTAATCCACGTGTTGGCAACTCCAATTTACTAGCATAGGAAGGGATTTGAAATGGGGGATGCGGAAGAGTACATCAAGGTAGCCAAGGTAGCCTAGGGCAATTCACCTAAAAGTGATGCAGACCGGAACATACACCTCTCATATCAGAATGAGGAACCTCGGCTTGTGCAAACCTTTATTCATACGTAATAATTTATTTTTTACTTCAACTTCTCGATATATTTTTCATTCCATCGTATTATTCCATATGAATACTTCAGAACTCGACTAAAACTTTTTTCTTAAGCTGCATTAAATATTACATAAATATCATGATATACTTCCGAGTAATACCTGCCCCATCTCGCGACATATGAATCGAGGATATTCATGAATATTTATTGTATCCACTGACAAAAATGGGGTGTGTGAAGGTGTTAAGAGGTGAATCAGTAAAATTACACGTAGTTTGTTTCTTCTAATTTCTTTAGATTGATTCGTAACTGTTTAATAACCTCACAGAAAAAAGTAATTCTCATTATATATATTTATTTGATTAACTGCTGAAGTTCTCGTTTTTGTGGTTCATAATCATGTGTTCTTTCCGATTTAATACATTACATTATAAAATAACTCATCTATGTTCACTTTTCTCGTATATTTTACGGAAGAACGGTGCCATTTTAAAAAAATAATTTTTATGGAAAAATTAATGATGATTGGAAAAATGATATATTTTGATAAATTAAAGACTACTGTTATAAAATAACATAGGTCATTAGGAAAATGAGAAAAATTTTAATGGAATAATTTTATATGTATTATTTTGTAAATTTAAAATGAGTTAATAAATATTATTTATGATATTATTATGGCAATATATGTTGAAAGCTCTGAGAAAATACAAAATTAAATATATTTTGAAAATAATGAAATAATTTTATTTTTACAAATTGTGACTGATCGAATTCATTGGGAAAAATATATAAACAATAAACATAACTCGATGTAAATCAATTAAAATGACTTAGAAGAAAAATTACCTGTAGTTTAAATACAAACATAAATTTAATTTATTTTAGCCGAGATAGAAGACTTATTGCAAAGGAAAATAATGCGTCAACTTATGAGTTAATATTTTCCGGCTTCCTATTGTAAATTATTGACGCGTCTTATATTAATATAGTATCAACACTACATTTAAATTAACTCCAAATAGATGTCCATTTAATTCAATTTTAAGGTACACTAATATTCTACATCTTAATTCGGTTGTTTGTAACAAATTAAACGTTATTAAGCCAATAATAGTACTTAACTGTGTGAATTGAATATTTTTTTTACCTGAATATTAGTTTCACGTAGAACACACATGCTTAATTAACAAACTAAATGTGATAAAATAAATAATAGGAATAATTACGGAAAATTACGTTGATTGCTAAATAATTAAATATATAGAATCGTAACACTGAAAGGGATAGAATGCCGAACCCATAAGAAAATATTTTATAACATGTTAAATAAACCAGACAAATATCACTTCGTGTTTATGTTTCATATATATAGAGATATATAGTGTGAATTTTTTTAGATAAAAAATTACATTTTTCTCTGAATATGACTGAGAGATCAGATAAAACAGAGTTTTTGTTTTGCGCCACAATATTTCCAGTGAAATAATATCACTCCCGCCGATTGACGGGCACAGAGGTATTCAATTTAATACGGTTCGATGTGCAATACGTGGCTGCCAAATATTTTTGATTTTGCAAAATAACCTAACTGTTATGTAGTATTCTCAAACCAAATTGGTAATCTGGCCTTACGAAAAGCTGAAATGCCAATACGAACATTAATAAAAAAAACGATAGCCCTTCCATCGCACGTTTCTTGTCAATCTCGCGCTACGGGTGTAGGAAATTCTCAATTTCTCCTCCAATACACTCACGCGTTCCCATCATCTGCTGAAAGAAGATAGCTGGTTCAAACAATTGAATTCCATTTGTAACATGTGTGTATCATGAATTCAGGTGGAATAAAAGTTGATTCGCGTTAATAATTGTTTCCTTAAGCAAAATCAGCGGAAACCTCCATATTAAATTAATTTCATAATGAAATATTTATTGTATTCTCACGCCAGCGCTTATTTTAATCAGCCGTCATATACACTTCACAATATTGACTGAAAATTAATATGCATTTCAATAAAAGGGCGTTCGGGAGCGCTCTCTCAAATGTTTTACCCAATAAAAATCACGATATACTTCCATTATAATATATATTACTAATATTAGCTACATCGTTTATCAAAGAAGACAAATTTATAAACGCAAAATTGTCTGATAAAAATGTTCAAATATTTTACCTCAATACAGTAAATAAATTATATATCGCGGAAAACCCATTTATTTTTACCCCTATCGTGGTTAACAGTATCGGCCATATGGGAGTAACTATTTTTATCACATCTACTGCCAGAAATTTCAATTAATAATTTTAACATTATTTCTCAAAACTTAATTTACCCGTCGGTTGGAACATTGTAATATTCAATCTTTACAAAAAAGTTTAAACGATTTTAGTTAATTGAGTTTCAAGAGAGGATCAATACACCAAGCCTTAAAACAAAGTCACTTAAACATCAATTAGTTCAGATTTTTTTTCTCCTCGAACACCTACACTAATAAGAAACACAAATTTATTTTCGTGATATAATAATTGTTACTGTATGCAATCTTCTTAAAATAAAAATTACGGCGGAAAGTGTTAGATTGTAGACTTTACGGGTTGATATACTTTTGTCTTAGTTCAGTATTTCGTTTAAAAATTTTAAATTTTTTGGTATGTAGTTTTCCTAAAACCACAATTCCATACCGAGCGTTTCCGATTTTAAGCTCTATTAGTTAATATACTGCCATAGACGTTTAGGAAAATTCAGTGCTAAGTGATTTCAGAGTTCATTAGCTAAATGTCAAGAATTATTATCTGGAAATATTGGAAAAACAGCCCAGTACAGTGACACTCAATACCGATCATTGATGAAGCCAGACAGCGAATAATGTATTATTTATTCTTTGATTTCAAAATTATAATACGCAAAATATAGTGAGACGAAAGACAGAATGTTATATGTTATACATTTTTTTTGTTTTATCTAAACATAATAGTGTTAAAAGTACATAAGTCAGGGACCTGGTGTTAGTATTTCAAACCCCCTCGTAATTGCATGCGATTTCCGACTAAGCAATAGAGACTGCAAAATTGTTCCAAAAGAGAAATGTAGTTTATTTGAAGAGTTTAATTATATGCTGTTCTTTTAGTGTGCAGGTCGGACGGTATGAATGTGGGGTCAGGGCGATTTAACCCCACGGAAGCACCTCTTGGCAGTCGTAATAGGATTTCCTTTACTGCCGGCACCTCTCCACTGAGCATTTACGGGAATTTCACCTAAGCATTTCATAAAAAATTTTAAATGTCAGAGCATTTTGCCAATATTTGCCTTCAGGTCATCTTTTTCTTCGTACCAAAATTCGTTTTACCTATTCAAGTTAATAAGAACCGAGTTCTTATGACAAGTTTATCATCAACTCACTTAAATAATATTTTCTAGCCACATATTCCGCTTAATAATTTTATTTGTAAATTACGTCTATATTTCAGAATCCGTTCATAAAATATCCTTCGGAAGAAATTTCCTTCTAAACTTTTAAAATATTTATGTAACCAATTAATTACAAAGTAATTTGAAAATATCATCTAATTGTGGAAGGTGTGCAGCTGAATGGATTTAGTTCGAGACATTTTCGAAGATTATTCTGTTTCGTATAGTTATTTAAACAGAATACAAAAAAATTTCATTCACAGAAATTGTCTTATTTTATTATTATTTTCATTATAATTTCCCAGAAATTTCTGTTGGAAATAAAGTGTTTATGACTGAGCACCGTTTTTGTTTCATAATAAATAAACTGTTAAATCCTCGATTCAACGGTAAATTATTTGTTTGTAATTATATAAACAAAATATATTAAAGTATAACTTAACGCGTGTGAAGGAAGGATACAGAGCGAGGACTAGAAATAATGTTAAACGATTTTATAAGTTGTTACGCATTTTAAGTACGTACGCGATTGTTTCAGAAGTTTCTACTCCCAATGAAAAAAACATTTATGGTAAAAAAGAAGTTTATTCATGTTGGTAAAATACGTAAGTAGTTAAATAATAGACTCTGCATTGTAAAATTAACGTAGATTAATTAAATAAATCAAGACAGCTGTTTCTTTTGGTTAGGCTGAACGAAATAAATTTACGAGCATGTAAAGTATTAAGACATTCATAGACTAAATATGAATTCTCCTCACCCCCACAAAAGGAATATTTTTTCTAAGTGTTTTAATTATATTCATTATTTTTATTTGACATGTGTTTACTTAATTTCATCACGGTTCTCGTTAATTATAATTCTATCTCGTTATTTTAATTTCAGATAGTACAAAAATTCACTCAGTTTTTGCCCTACTTTACTTGGTATAATTACAAATGCACTTTCATTTTAGTCAACCTTACTCATATCCACAACACAGGCAATGGAATGACAGATAAACGTCTGTACAATTTTCATATTATTGTAAAAAAAAACTTTAAATCGCAAGACAATTTCACTATTATGTTGTCAGATTGCTTTAATAAAATGGAAAAATATGAAAACCGTGTTGTTCTATGTTTCTACTTCTAATCGTCAATGATACGTTTTAAATTAACATATTGAAATGAAACATTGGTAGCTACGTGACAAAATACTTCAATAAAACAGACAATAACACCAAATGCAAAATTAAAACATTGAACATGTACCTGAAATATTACATAACACTATTATAATCTTCATATATATATATATATATATATATATATATATATATATATTTGTATATAATATTTTATTACTGTGGTACGCACTTTAGATTAATTGAAGACATTATCCTATACTTCTATTCTCCAAGTTATATCATAAAAGATTAACAGACATTTGTATTAATAAAACAACTTTTTCGATTTGATTCAACTTTAGAATGTATAATTAACCGTTTACAATAAGCCGAATGCGAAACATCAGAGCGCAATAAATTACATTTGTTTATTAATGTGGCAGAAATTACAATTGGAATAAACAAAAATAAATGACACAGTTTAGACTAACTCAAAGCAAAGTATTTACTACAAATTGAAGCTGTAGAGAACTTTCGGTTTCACTCTCATGCAATCAATTTCAGAATTTTCTAGGATAGATGGCGGCGTAGTCTATCATGTATGGTCCCTATATTAAGGCTGATAAAATTATTTATTCATATTATTTTTAAAAATTTAAATTTGTAATGATTTGACAGAAAGTGATTCATCATAACTGACTTTATTGTACTAGTGTTAAAAGAATCCCTTATTAAGAGTAGCAATAGTTTACAGACTCAAAGTTTTGTATTTTAATTCCTTCTATTAGGCCTAATACTTTTAATTTTTAAACAAAATATATCGCCAAATCCTGCTATTCGAAAAGTATTTTAGTTGAGGTACTTTGTGGATATCAGTTTCGAAATTCTCATTTATTGTTAATATTATATTTCAAATAAAATTCGTAATTTAAATAACTGTTACACAAACGACAAAACTATTACGTATGGAATATAATTTATAGTCAATGTAAATCTACCTGGAGCTTCATGAGAGGGAAAAATATGCTTTTTAATGAGAACCACACAATTTTCCTTATGTCTCGCCATCTCCGATTTTATATTCCTCCGTTAGACGCTGCAATATTTCACGGAGCCTGACAGTTGTACCATCTATTTCCCACAGTGAGGGGAAACGTTTCACTTTGTAATATCGGCCTCAAGCCAACTGTTGCCTCTTCGAAAGTCATGTTCAACTTGTTTTCTAATATATCAGTCTGATACTTGAGATCGTTTTGCGACACAATTTTCTAAAGAAAAATGTTTGGAATTATAAACCAATTTCAGTATTAGCTATACTGAAAAATTATTTTAGGGAACATGCTTTTTCCTATCATGTGTAATTAAAAATTATTTTATACTAGTGTTAATGGGTAGTCACGATGCCTTGGATTCAAATTCAATTCAAAATAATTTTATCAATGAATATTAGTATTAAAATATATTCGATAAATATTTACCTTCGTCACATTTGCAGTTAACGTTGCATTACATCTTAAGACAGCTTCGTTACGATCGTCACAACACTTGCACCAATCTTTAACGAAGCACGCGCACAAGAGTGCTTATCTCGCCACGTGCGATCCACCGCCAACTGAAGCGCTGGAGAGCAGCAAGGGTGGCCGTCGCGACGCGCATCGAGGAGGGGGGACGCGGTGGAGGGGGGCACCCCTGGCAGGTCTGCAGCGCCGCCACGCTTATACCATCTCGCTGGAAATACACCTGTCTGCACTAAGCATATGATAATCTGTTAAAATTGTTTATCTCCTAAGTAGTCTGTTCATTTTACACTACTTTTAATAGAATTCTCTCTTCCGTTATAATGGCCTGTACTTTGCAACACCTAACAATAATGGAACAGTTAAATCATGTTTATAGACGTGCAGACGAGTTATTTGTATAATTTTTGACACCTAATGATTGATACATATTAAATACTCGATATAAAATGAAAATTATTAATAATTATTCAACTATATATTGGTGAATTCTGTTTTGTAATATTGTTTCCCTTAAGAAATTTACGTAATGCAGAAGAGAGTTATTGTCAAGCGGTATGTACTCTGCCTCAATAAATTAATAAACTGACGAATTTAGTAATGCAACCATCAAAGTTATTACATTGTTCAACAGCATTTAGTAATCTATCCATAGTATACATAAAATTTATTGTTAAAAATGATTTTTTCTATTAGGCATATTACCAAAAACGATGAAAACGTTTCTGTTGAAAGAAAATTTAAAGGTATTTGTTTCACTAATTTCTTGAAAAATGTATAAATCATTAATAATAATTTCATGAATATTTAAAAAAAGATCAAAATAATGAGGTTCAATATATTATGTTTCTGAAGAAACTTTTACGAAAATACCCAATACTATTTTTATTCATTTCAGTTCAAGCCAGAAGCTAAAAAACAATTCGGAACGGAGAAAACCTCTCTATTGCATAAAAAATATATAACAGAAATTTCAAAACGAAGTACAATTTTATATAACTTTGAGTTTCAAGCTCAGTTAGAAGAGTATATATAATTCTGGAAAAGAGGCTTAAAAATTGTACTACAGGGAAAAAGAAAAAAACACATATTTTAGGTTGACATTTTTTTTACAGCTGGGAAGAGGCTGTGTGATGCATTTTATGTAGTGAAACCAAGCAACAAAGTATATGATAAGGAAAGAAAGGCATATAACAAATGGGTTATGAACTATAAAAGCCACAGCAAAAATGAAAGTACATCGGTAAATACTTCTTTTCCAATTGATTGGAATTAGTTTCCTGTTTCTGCTTGACGAGAATATTCTATGAGAAAAAGATTTAGAAACTAGGGTAAACATAATTCTGAAATTATTAATGTAATTTTTTATTTTTTCCTTCTTTTCATAGATAATATGTCTGTAATTTAGTTATTTGATGTAGTGTTTAAGTTACGTGTAATTAAAATTCTCGTCAATATAACATTAATATATTACCTCTGATAATTGTAAATTTATTTTTCTCCTTGACTTATACAATTCAGATTTAAATTTGCTTCATCCAATAATTTGTATTTTAAAAAGAATGGTTGGTTTAATTTATAGAATTTTTTTAGTATTCAACTGAGTGATGGAAAGGTTTGATATCAAACAACGTGTTCTCTAAATTATAAAAAGAAACATTCTGAATATAATATCTCTAAACTAATAATAATTTTTTTTCAACTTACATTTGTTTCCTTTATAACCCCCGTGCTGTATCATACAAGTTAAATATTTAAACATGAAACCGAATTTGTTGAAATAATCGTCGATTTGAAAATATCCAACTACATGTAAAATTAATAGAAATTTTTTGCAGAATTTCAACAGCTTTAGGAATAAAAGTAACCATAGTCAGATGCATAATATAAAACAGAATAACGAAATTTCACCGGACCTTATTATTATTTTTATTTGGTCATTAATGTGTATAATAAAAGATTCCGTTGCAACTGATACCGAGATCTGCTAAAGAAAAGAATTAAATGTATTCATATAAACCACTGAAGCATGGATACAAATTATTAACGTTCCGAATCAGAAAAATTGTAAATGAATTATTCATCATCCGGAACCGTAATTATCGTCTAAATTGATGCAAGGAGAATGTTTTAATAGCTAATGAAAGTTATTGTTCATGTTTATAATGAAAACCATGGATGTATGAATAAAATAACGAATACATTCAAAATTTAATTCTCAACTGTAATCACTACGGGATTTAGTGAAAATGTTTTAATTAAAATTGTTTGATGTGTATGACGCTTCTGTACCAATCTAATGAAATATTCTCAATATATGTAATAGTGTAGAAATATGAAATGTATATAGTGTATATCATTTATGTTCACCGACGCATATAGTAAATGTATTCAGCAACTTTTAACGTGCTGCGATTAATGGCCTTAGTTTTCATATAAAAATTTGACTAAGGAAAAAAATATTGCGTAGATTATACGAGAGACAGAAGGTAAATAATTTATAAAAATATTTGCATATAAATATTCAACAGTTTATTTCGGAGTTATATAGGGTACTGCGTTCCTGTCATTTCTCTTAGACACGAACTAAATTACTTAACTGTCAGTGCAAGACGCCAAGGAAACTGATGAAGTAATAATTATGACTTTGAAATACGTAATGGAAAATTATTGAGAGTAGTTTAAGGAAATTCCTACAAGACTGACATTAAGATTTTTGAATGAAAGTAAATATCGTCTGAAACGATAAAGTGCGTTTGTACATTTTAAATTTGGTGGTTCGTTAAATGAGTTTTGAATTATCAGGCAACGAAAAGTCAGAATGATATAGAAAAAATATATATGGCGTGTTTAACGAAAGAGGAAGTCAACCATCACGAAATGAAAATAAAACAGTTATGAATGTGAAATGAAGGGGTCGGAGCTGGAGAAAACAAGACAGGAAACCGCATCAAACAAGATGACTGACGTCTGATGAAAATGAAATGCATATGTCCGTGTGCGTGCTGCTGATATATAAATAAACAATACGCAAGAAAATTTTACTCGTACGTATATAAAACTGGGAATTGGCGACCGATTTTAATAAAAAAATTTAGAGATCAGTTTGGCAATTAATGATAATATTATTACTCTTGGTTTCACAGCCTATAGGGCTACGGGGACTGCTGCCAGACTGTCATCTTATATTACACATTTAGAAATACGAGTGGCTCGTGGTCAGTGTAGCGGGACCTCTGTGATGCTAGGCGGTGATGCTGACCAGTACACCACAGCAGGTCGGCAATTAATTATATTTCGTGTACAATAACGACCTATTAGTTCTTTAGACTGAGATATAAACTAGTCGATAGCTTCGTAAAGAAATAGAATTCGTTACTTTCAGACGAGAGGGATTATTCTATAGGACACAAAATGTAATATTTTTTACAGTAGAATTATGAGTACATTCTCGAAAAATAATCTATGTCAATTCAGATGAGATAAATATTGACGGCTTCAATAAATGCTATATTTAAACGATAATTTTCAATTTCATACATAAAAACAAATATATTTTTCACCAATAACAGACGTTCATTTACGAAAATTCAATTCAAAATAGCAACTACGTTTCAGAACATTTTTGTTGCTTCATCGGGATGTGAATCTTAATTTCTAAATTAAAAAAATAGTTTATATCATTGAAATCTAGAAAATATTTCGCAATGACTCGAGGAGGTTGAATTAAGGTATTATTGTTAAAGTGTTGTTGTTACCTACACTACTTGGAGCAGAAAAATACCGTTGGGTTTGTCATTCAGTCTTGACATGACGACCTTATTTTAAGGTTGTCCATTCAGACCTGAAATGTTAAAATTGTTTAGTATTTATATAATTGTTCCAAATTTCAAATATTTTTTTAAAAATAAACGGTGGTTTTCAGTTGGCTTTCATCATTTTTCTAATGTGATAATTAGATTTTTCATTTTTATTTCATATTACATTTTTATACAAAAATTGTATTGCAGTAAAATCCTGTTTTTTTGTGTGTTGAAGCACTTAATTTTTGAAGGTAGTCATAATCTGATTAAGTTACAAAAATGTACTGAAACGTTGAATAAGAAAGATAGCCAATACAGACAAAAAAAGGGTAATATAAATACCACACAACTTTTATGGGATCCTTTTGAGTGTTGTTAACTGAGCAGTGCAGTTGTGTTTCTCTAGGCTCTTCTTAGCACCTGATGAAAGCGACAAGGATCCCAGAAACGTTGTGTGGTATTTATATTACCCTTTTTCTGTCTGTATTGGCTATCTTTCTTATTCATTGTTTTGTTTTCTATCAGACGTAAATTTTTTTCATTACTGAAACGTTGTTGTACTGACTTTTAGTAAATAAATGTCCGTTATTCGTTGAATAAAATTGTTTGTATATAAAAATGTATTATTAGGATGTAGTATGAAATATAAAAACAATTGTTAGTGAGAGTTACTTTTATAAAAACACACAATATTTTTCTTGTGTATTTGACGTAATATAAATTACTTTCTTTCAAAATATAAGTACAGACGGTTTTGATCCGTACATTGTATAATGAATTAAATTGTATGTATATTTGAACAAATTATTGTAAATAATGTAATCCTATTACATGAAATCTGAAGACACTTTGAGAAAGAAAAGCCGGGCCTGAAAGGTTACCTTTGATTAATACTGTATTTGACCCTAAAAAGTCAAGATCGCATTTGGTTCCACGAGAAATATGAATGAGGCCACAACTCAAAGGACATGTTTGTGCCTGCAGACGTCTATGAAAGGGCAAGCCTTTATGGTTTTCGGAGGCAAATGAACATGAAATGGACAGAGGGGAGTCGTAAAGCTGACCTGCTTGCGTCATCCGCCATGTGGAAGGAGCACTCAAATTGGAATTCCTTCGTGTTATTCGTGTCACAGCTGCGCCTAGTAGTTTCGCATTAAGTGTCAGCCAGAAAATATAAATACAAGAACGATGGTAAAATCTACGGCCACGAAAGCAATACTCATTTTATATTTTATTGGTGCTTTATATAGCATCTATAACTCTATATGATTGGACAAAATATAATTTTTCTGTAGATTTACGTACTTCAAAATCATTCTTTATGAGCTGCCGCACGGGAAACTATAAAGATCTTCATTGGCCATGGAGATAAGGTACGTAAACGAGGGATATCATTAAAAATGGTTGAATAAATTCAGAAACAATTTTATACTCAAAAGCACATGCAATTTGAAACAGTGAAAATTAGCGTATAATTTACTATTAGTAAGTCCTTTCTATAATTTATTGCACAAATTATTCATATTTTATAAATAGAATATATATGAAATACGTATGAAACAAATAGTTCATTAGACAAGGAAGTTAAAGTACTCTCAGCACATTACAAATAAAGTAGTGTAACAGCATGATGTTTCATTTGCACATCAACTCATTTCATAATCGTCTCAGCTAAAAAAAATTATCATTTGTTTAGAAATTTTCTACTTGTCACCAAATCGAAAATACGCAATGGATTAATCAAGAATACAATTTTTAATTCATAAAATACTAGCTTAGTGCCCGTCGTTGTCCTGGTATTTAATTCGACATTAGCATCTTGGTTAACCGGCATCGAGAGAGTAACACCATGAATATTTACCTATGCCGACGGAATGTTAATTTCATCATGACCGGTAAGGTGAATCACTCTGTCTTAATCGAGTCAAGCACAACTAGAGACAACCAAAATTACTTCGGTACTCGAAGAGAGTTTTAAATATTCTCGGTACACTAATAAATTATTCCGGCTCCATAGACGAGAAAAAATACACTCGGTATCTAAGTAAGGCTAAATTACTTTTTTAAGAGTTAACAAATATCCCGGTAATTTAAAAATAATCCCGAGAACCTCAAAGATTCAAAATTACTTTCAGTGGCTTATTAAACCATTCAAGAGAGTTAATAATATTGCCCTAATATAAGCGAATCCAACATACTCCCGGTATACTGAAAGGGTCTAAAACATACCCCATACTCTAATAGTAATATACTCCCGGTTCCTTAATAGAGTCATAAATACTCTCGGTACCCTACAGGTCTACTCACACACAAAATCAATCACGTTACAATTACGTCACAATTCCGAATCCGAACCGGCGTCGTCCAGACTCCGTCGAAATTCAGGCCGGATTCACATCTATCCGTCACATATTTTTACTCCATTTTACTCATTTTTCTTGTCAAGTATATTCTTGAGAAGAAGATTTATGAAACGTAACTTGCTGTTACTGAACTAATTTGGGATGAAGAAGAGGAACAGCGGCAAGAGAAAAGAAAATGGGCTTAAAAGGCATGACAAAAAAGATAGACTTTATCATGTTATTTAAAGGTTTGACGTATGATGAAATAAAGTTTCTAATCTATTTCAGAATTAAATTGAACTGTTTTAAAATATTTCGTAGTAAACTAGAAATTCATTTAAAGAAAGAAAAACCTAACTGAAGAAAAGCCATAAATTCCGAAGGATTTTTAGCAGATTGCTTACGTCCTATTTAAGGGTATCATACCTAAACCTACTGAATAAATGTAAAAATTCATTTCATCTGATATTTATACAATTTGGTAATTTCCAAATTCTTGGGTGTTCTATATGGTAAACATATTACTATCCAAAAACCTCAAAAAAAAGTCTATATAATTCAACTAAAAAGAGTTTCAAACAGTTGGAACTTCAAAACTACAGACTGGCCAAACTACAAAAAAGATATAGAAAACGCCCTAGAAAACTCTGAAAATTCCCCTCGACAATGATATAGACGACATACTAAACAAATTCAATTCTATCATCAAAGAAGCCGCAGACGCCTCTATCAAAAATATTCTAAAACGCCTAAAAAGAAGGCTGTACCATGGTGGAACACCGACGGTCTAAAAGCTCACCGCAACTATAAAAAAGTTTTTAACAATTACAAAAGGCAAAAAGCTGTAAATATGTAAATATTGCAAATACAGCAAAACCTGTAAATAGGTTTATATATATATATATATATATATATATATATATTAATGTAACAAATGGAATTGTAAATGTATGGTCGCTAAAGACCTTAAAGTTGATGCGATCCTAAATAAAACATACTAAAAAATAATAATAATACATAAAAACATAAATAACTATCAAAACAGACCTGTGAAATAAATTCATCACAGAATCACGAAGGAAAAATAGAATAGTATGACATTTTTTGTTTTTACGTTTCTTTTTCTATTATTATACAAAAGACGAACAACAGACATTTTATTTAAAAAATAGTTTTGGTACATATTTTTTTCCTTATTCAGGTTGTAACTCTACAGAAAAATCACGGAATAATTTGGGAAAATTATGACTTCCCAATAATACAATTTTTCAAAACTGTCACACAATATCAAAATGTGGGATTATAAGTGCACATAAATACTTTTAAAATCATTCGATCGTTATCTATATCAACGGTTGAATGCTTAAAGATAATAATTACTTACCTTGAATAGCACTAGGTTTAAAAACAATAAAATGAAAATAAATTCGATTATGGGAGACACGAGGTATTTCATTGATTCAATAACAGAACTTCTTTTCAAGTAAGTATGTTTCTGCAGTATAAAAGGTCGTAACGTGTAGTAAAGGAATTTTTATGCTATTGGGCCAAGTCGATTCAAAGTAGCAAAGTTAATTGAAGTAAAAGTAGCTCAAGGATCCAGTTTCTAAATTGAAGTAAGGCTGTCTTCTTATCCTTCTCGCTTGTCACTTCCCGGAAGTAAACGTCAGTTGGAGCGAGTGCAAATTTCCTGTTCTGGACTCCCCGTTTATGGACGAACTGATCGCTTTACGCACTCACTTAGAGTTACTGTACTTTGGAAAATTATAAAATTTATTTCAGTCCACAAGATCAGCATTAAAATGAAACTACGATATGTACAGTTTCCAAAATTTTCGACGCTAAATCTACCAAATTAAAGATAACACATTTATTTCATAGTAAAATCCTAGGTCAATAAGCAAGTAGGAAATGTAATGAGCTAATGGAAGTCTTTGTATTGTTCCACAGTGATACAGAAATACGATAGAAGTTGTTTTATAGAACGCTTCAGAAGCGTTGTATGAAAGGACAATCGAAGTATACGTAATAAATAATCTTAACAACTATAGTGGAATAATAAATAGTTCTCGAGATTGCACCCGGGTCTACACTGAAGTACATCAGTACACCTGAAGAAGATGACAGCGCAAGCCATACAAACGTCGAGTTTAGATTCTACACTGAAGTACGTCAGTATACCTGAAGGAGATGGCAGCGCAAGCCATAGAAACATCGTGTTTAGATTATAAACTGGCCCGGGTGCAATCTCGAGAAGTAATTATTCATCATCTCCACTGGGAAAAGTCTCGTTCTCTATAATGGAATAAATCTAAATTCGTCATTTTAATAAATTTGTTCAAGATATACGTGTGATAAATTATTAAATAACAACAAAAATTAATGTATTCATAATTCTGCCTAAACTAACTGTTAAAATTACTACGATATAGATTTGAATTTTAAAGTTACGGACAATGGTAAATAATTTATACACATTCTAATTTTAATTGTGATATAATAATTAATACTTAAAAATTATATGAAGTTATAATAAAATTATATTAATACTTTATTATAATAATACTTATATCTATTTATAATATAATTTTAATATTAATAATTTTATATATTATTAATTATATAGATTTATAAAATAATAAATTCAATTATTAATGCAGAAATGGTTATGGAATCTCACTCTAATTCTCCGAACAGACTTTTAGTGTTCATAACGAGGGAGTATTACGTGTTTCCCCATCACATAAATTCATACTACGTATATTATCTTAAAAGGTAAAATAAAACACTGGCAATTAATTCTTTTAAAAGGAAAATACCTTATATGGATACATGATATATTATATAATCATCTCAAAGGAAGAAAATGTTTACTGCCATAAGTAAAAACCATATGACGTATATATAAACATCACATTGTATAATTTCGGTTTACATTAATATTAATTCCTGGTAATTTATATTATGAATTCGTAAGAGAAATTGGAACCTTGCAGTTAAATTTTTTTAAGGAATGGGAACGCCATTTTCAGGATAAATATTCTTATAAAACAAGTTTAAGTAAATTATATTTATGAGCGTATGCCCTGCTGCGCATAAATGTAACAAACGAGTAAGAACGGTCCCAACAGATCATATCATTAAAGGAGAAATTATTGCACGTAAATAATTCTTCAGTTAAACGATAATGCGCATGGTATATATTATTTATATCTAAAAATATACAGGAACAGAGTTGAGAACGAACGTTCAAAAATCAAATATATCTTATTTTTCTATAATATTAAAACAACAAAATAATAAACAATTATAAATTAAATATTAAAAACAACGGTATATCAGTAAGAAAAAATTATTATTCTATTAAAATCATAATTTTTATGAGAGACAACGTTTCTTCCCTGATCGGGAAATCTTCAGGTGTATAGTTGCAAATCGATTATATTTTTTCTGGACCGCATGGTGTTTTATAATCAACTGCTTCACTTTAATGAGGCAATAGCCGCCTTTGTGAGAATCATTGTTCAGCCGAGTCAACCCAAAAACAATGGTTTCGACATTACTTTCTGTAACTATTTTTTTTTCATCCCCACCGCACCGACATTGCTTAAATATTTATTAGACACTAATATTTGTTACTCACGCATTATTTTTACGTGTCACTTCCAAACACTTCCACAACTATGGGCGTATGCTGAACACACACTTGTAAGCGAATATGTATTTGAAATAAAATTCATTGCAAAAGAATATTAATAGTTTGTAGGAGAGGCTGCGAGGGCTATTCTCTCGCAGGCAATGGCTGCGAGGGCTAATCTCTCGCAGGCAATACCTGCGAGGGATGTTCTCTCGCAGGCAGAACCTTGTAGGAGAGATACGAAGGGGCTACCTTTGCGGATGCCTTTGCTCTCCGTTTTTGAACTAAGGTTCCCACAAGCCGAAGCACCTCTGGTCGAGGCACGGAGAATGGAATGCTGCGTCCCCACAACAAACTACTCTCCCTCTATCGGAAGGGCGTGGGACAAGTACCTGATGCCCGACCTACCTGATGCAGGTTTTTCTAGGGTTTTCCCTGCATTTCTTTAGGCGAATGCCGCGTAGGATCCTTAAAATATAGCCCTGGGGCCCTAGTTAACCCTTGGCTACCTTCCTCTACCCTTCCACATCCCGCCTTTCAAATCCCTAACTATCCTATTAAAGGGGAGTTGCCCAACGTGGATTACCTTCATGTAGCCTGTTGCCCTAAAAAGCATAGTGGTTTGTAACATCTCTGAAGTATTATTGTTACCGATCGCATTCTCTGTAGATAAAATTACTGGTGCAATGCAATAATAGTTTGATCTGATTATTGTTGTGTCTGTGGACAAGCGGAAGTATAAATAGTGAATACGTATCGTGTCGTGATCTGACGATATTTCTGTAAAACCGGTGAACCCTTAAATAGTCATTTTATATTTACATTACTGAGTTATATTTATTTATACATACATAGTTATATTTATTTTAATTTATTTATACAAATTTAATTACATAGCCCTAATTATCCCCCATCTCCTTATTTCCCTTCTAGGCGCAGAGCGCAGAAGAAATAAGCAGTGATAGAGACAGCTACGAAGAGGCCGAGAAGCAGCAGCAGCCCATTGGCATGAATGAGAGTGTGAATGTGTGAGTAAATGTAAGAGTTCACATCCAAAATAACAACCGTTATGAAAAACAAACCCGGGAAGCGACACCCTCTTAAGCCAAAGTTAAATGTATCTTAGGTAGTATAAATGTCCCATAAAAGCAGAGTAGATTCCAATCCAGGAAGGAACTGACCAACAGCACAGGAGGCTGGACCTCCAGTTAGACGTCGCTGCTGCTGTGTGTCGTGATCAGAGTGTTGTTAATACACAGAAGGCCAAATAGTATAAGCTCACGACAGTCAGGATAGAAGGAAGAAGAAGGTGTAGGCAGGTTATATATCGGGTAATCCACATAATTGCAACTCCCATAGGAAAATGAGTGAAAAATACGGAACGGTAGAGCAAGGTAGCCAAGTGTTAAATAGGGCCCCGAGCTACGGTTTAAGGATCCTACCCAGTAATTGGCCTAAAGGAGATGCAGGGAAAATCCTAGAAAAACCTGCATCAGGTAGGTCGGACATTTGGTACTTGTACCACGCCCTTCCGATGGCGGGAGAGGGCATGCCTATGACTGTTTAGCTTTTATATGTTCCTGTGTTAAAAACTTTACCTTACATATGTTTGCCTTTTATTGGCCAGCCATATATGTTAAAATAAACGATTCACAATAATTACTACTTCCAAAACATTCATATGGTCATTTAAGTAGTATTATCTTGTAGTTCATTAAAATTTTGATCGTACATTAATACTCGGCGTAATAGTCTTATTGGACTATAATTTTTCTAATGTATGATAAAATATTTCTTGTACACTAGAGTTAAGGAAACAAAAAAAACGGCCAAATTTTTTGTTCAGTGCAGGTACTTTCCCTTCCTCGTGCGCATCCGAGGGCATCAATACGCGTCTAGAGCTTGACCTCGTTAGATTACAGTCATGGGTTTATTTCGCGTGCATCACGCCGACGTTGAACTTTCCCGCCTTCCCCCAAACTGTGCCACCGGCCTTCATTCCTGACGCTCATAACAGTATTTTATTCCTATAGCTGCTACGCTTCTTAAATCCTCTTTGGTTCCTTAACTTTCCTATTTTCTTCGTATAACTTTTTAGGTGTTGCGTATTTGAAATCAGTCAGCAGTAGACAGCTAACATTGCTAATATATTTACCGCGCGGATTACTTTCGAATCGTTGTACGTATGACAGTAGTTATTACTCGACAAAGCATTTTTTTTTGTGCAACTAGTGCCATTTTGTCTTCACGCATGACATACTCTAACCTAAATTTAGCCTTGCGCACGGCGTTTACTGAGACATAGGTCGACTGTACTATTGTCGATACAAGCGGTAATTGTCTGGCTTGAGTGCGCTCACTTTCTATTATTATTCCAATAAAAATTGTAGCTCATCAGAAGAATCCAAAAGTGTGTATTTTCTCCCAGAAATTCTACGGTCGATCGTTCGACATATATATTTAAGAATGTTATGAAAATACTTCCTTTGTCGTAGACGGAATGAGTCACAGACTCCATAGTGAGAACAAGCTGGTAAACGCTGGACGGAGGACAGAGGAACTGCTAATAAATCGTCATTACCAAGTTAAAACAATTGTGATCATTTACTAATGTGGGACTAATGAGCATTATTCAATTCAGTTCAGTCACATTGAGATGGTTGTCTGTGTAGGTATTATGCACCCGCCTGTTGAATGGGACGGAACGTTTTTTAACAAGGTGGGGTTATATCAAGAGAATGTTTAAGGGAATTAATTAATTACTATTAAATTGTAACTGAAAATATTTACATGGACAAATATAGAAATTATACAGGTTTACTCGTATGTGTTCCGTTTATTTGGTATTTAATAAAATGCTATTCTGCATAGTTATTAAAGGAAGCCTGTTGGAACTTTTATACTATCCGGAGAAACTATCGGATCTCTTATTTCTCAGGGTTCACCATGGACTTCGATACCCTTCTAGGCGCATCAAGTATTGAGATACTTGGCAGTTACCTCGCGTGTATTTCTGTGGCTGTCGTCACGTTGCATTCCTGTCAGTTACACTCATCGTACTCTCCGAACCCTCTGGATGAGGCGACGGCTCGTTCCAGAATTATGTCCGTCTCTGCCGACGGTTCGTTGGCGACTCTTCTCACATCCCCTTCGCTGCGTGTAAAATCTCGATATGTGCTTAGTCCGGGGAATCACGTGTTCATTTAATTTTTATATCTCTCGAGATGTCGCTTTCCCACGAGTGTGAAACTCAAGGTAACGTCCAGTTACGCTCCTACGTGCTTATGTCCAGATTGCAGGGTTTATCACTCCACCACGGTGGCGCCTGGTCAAAATCCAAAATGCCAAGCTATCAACCCTTGATAATATCTATATGTATTAAATAAAATATTTATACTAGTTATCAAACTATCGCGCTACAGTTTCAAATATTTTATCTATGTGCAATGCGCTAGAGGTAATAAGTTTTATTTGAAGATATTCGAATTGGTGGTTACACTTCCTGCAGCATGCGTAGGACGTTTCAACTACCCCACTAAAGGCTGCGAACCTGATACAACCTACCAGATTTTGTTTCTTTTGTCACCTTACTGACAGATTATCACAACAACAAATCGTAATCAAGTCAAACTCTAATCTAAGCCTCACAACAATGCATATTGCAGGTTTACTGATTATCTTTCTATTTTGATTAACCAAACGTGTTAAATATATTTGACAGTACAAATAATACCCAAGGCGTTCTGTAATACATAACATCTGACATTTAACGTGTCATCAAAACATATCCTATACTTGAAACCTAAAATATTTTGCGCATATATGATTGTGGTTTTTATTTATATTCAGGGACAAAAGGAAAGCTTATAGGTGGGGTGGGTTGGTCACAGTGAGTTCAAATCAAAATGTTAGTACTGAACGCGTAAACGTAGTTGCTCTTATGATCAGCAATTACAATTTCGCGTTTGTCTTCTCACAGTGGAGTCTGCAGAGACATGCTTCGCTGTCGCGCCGCCAACTTAGCTTCCTGCTGTTAATCCGATTACCGGTTTATCCGTTTACGATGAGCAGGCCAACAATTTCCAAAGCTACAGCTCTTGTAGCTATCTCAAATGGAAGCTCGCCCCAGGGGAGTCAACCCAAACATTGGCCAAGATGTGTAAAGAGTGGCGGAACTGCTTCTCGCAAAACTTCATACAGCAGAAGGTACAAAAAGACTAGAAACAGGTAAGAATTTCTCTGCTAACTTCAAGTAACATCTCCTACTGAAGGAAGGATTTGAGTCCACTTAAGAATGAGACGAAAGACCTTAAGTGTAAAGTGTCTGTAAGTATTAATTGATGCGATATAATTAGATGGATCTTTCTCATATTTTCTATATTATAGAAATAAAAATACAATGACTACGAATGAGCATAATTCATTATTTTTTATATATTCAACTCATGTATAAGGTGAAAAATTAAGAATTAAGGGCATAGAAAAATATAGAGCACTGATTTGTGATCAAACGTTAATTAACTAATTTAACCGATTTTAATATTACGATCGTTGCTACTAACTTAACTGTAATAATGGTACATTTTCTTTCCTTTGGAAGCTTAAACTATTTGAGGTTCAGAGTTCACGTAAACTAATCCTTTGAAATAGTTTCGAACATCAAGTAATGTGAAAAGAAATAAAACATAATATGGTAAATAGTGATATTAACATTTCAAATAATATTTATTGTAACAATAATTATATAACTAACGAACGTATGGTTTTACGGTAAATCGATTTAATACATAATTCCCTTTATTACCAATTATTTAATAATAATAATAATAATAATAATAATAATAATTGATTAAATAACTATATAACGGATCAGGATTGAAAAATCTTACGGAGCGATTCGAGTCGACTCCAGGCTCAGTACGACATTCTCTTATCCGTTGTAAATATAGATAGAACCTGGAGACCCAGGTTCTATTCACGACTAGGTCGAGATCTTGCCATCCTAAAACTTAAATACAAATTTTATGCCTTATGTTGCGGAGCTTCATTCAAAGCTTTCCTTGTATTGTATTGTATGGTTTATTAATTAATTATATAAATTTGAATAATAGGAAAAGTTTGATACAATGAATGGAAAACTAAAGCTTCACCACCGAAAATGATTAATAATAAAATATATGCGTGATAATATTAAATAATATTTTGAAAAAGTATTCGCATTTTTATACTTGTTAGAAAAAACTAGAATAAGACATAATTCTCTTATTTGACATTTACTATTCAGATATATTATTGTACTGTATATAATATTTACATAATTTGTAGTTAAAGGTTTTTTGTCTATCGATGGGTGTTGTGTTTTATAGCTATTAATTACTTGTCGAAATTTCCGCTGTCCTTTTTTTCGTATAAAGGGATTCAAAGCTTACAGACAGTATAAGTAACTCCGGGTTAGATTGCGAGGTAAATGAAACATGAGAAAAAACACAGGATGCTGTAATAAAATATGCCTACTACAGTCTTACAAATTTCTATTTTATGCAGGAAAAGTCTGTGAGTGGCTAATACAAAAATTTGTTATAAAGTGATAATGACCGAACTAAAACATCGCTGTGGCATCGAAGAAGTAACGTTGAATATTCTACTCGCTTTCTGAACATCAATAAAATGGAATTAGTTATCTAGAGATGCCAATAAAATAAGGTTCACTATCTAATATCTTCAACAAATTCAAGAGTACTTTTGAAGTCAAAATGTTCCAGTTCAAAGTGAAATTATTCGTAATGTTAGTGAAGTTATTTCTTGTAGTCGCCTTATTGTAAATACGATAGATAATAATGTGTAATAATGTAAACAGAAATTTCCTACTTCAATTTTATAAAACATAATTAATCACAATATACTATCATTTATAAGGTAAGTAAATCTTTGATACCATATGGTTGTGATAAAAAACATGAATACCCTACATTCGCTGGGAGTGAGATCCGGGCTGTAGGGAGGGAGGTCGATGATGTCTGAGAGAAACTACTTCAACAGGGAAGAAAGATGACGCCCTTGAAGGGACTTTAACCTTTTTTTCTCACCTGAAGAAGTATCTTGCCGACAATTCGCTTCATACGAGGAGGCGAAACACTTTTCGACACATTGGCAGAACACGCAAGGACAGGATTTTTTTAACAGGAGGGAATATACGAACTCATCCCACGAAGTGATAAGAGCGTAAACCGATATAGAGACTATGTCGAAAAATAACTTACGGTATGTACTATCGGGTGACTGTATTGATTGTATGATATAAAATGTGCACGTTTCACTTTGTAACCTTAGTTTCTGATCTGATCACCTCTCGTACATACGATACATCTTTTTATATTTTGAGACATACACAGAACTGAGATTTTCGTTTAATGAAATGTTGGTATGCATCCTTTGACATCTTAACTATAATATTTATACAATACTTATATTATATAATTTATCCACTTAGTTCGTTCACTATACTCGAAGACAATATCATAAACAATTTTGAATTATAGTCATGTTACTGTTGTTTAAACTCATCAAATTTTAAGAATTTATAACATTCTTACAAAATATAAAAAATCTGGAATCAATTAATTAAATGCGCAAAAAAAATCCAATTGCAACTTACTGTTTGGAATAGCGCTACGCCAAATCCAATTAGTGTTACAAATGGGTTAATGACTTCGCCAAAAGCTGATTACAAGAGCTGACTATGGAATAAATCGATACCGGAGGTTGCATGTTTATTATACATGGCTGCAAGGGCAATGGCCACATACAGACAGAGAATCAGGAAATCCACTTACCGACTCTGAAACATTCATCATCTACTGCACCTGCGCGTATCGAAAAATTAATTTATCTTCCGAGGAGAGAAGCTGCAGGAAATATAAAGTAAAAGCGTCGTACTTCCAGGTAGTGTTAAGTCATATTTAACCAGGCTTTTTCCTCATTTCAGGTACATCTATCACAAAGAAAGGTGACTGACGAGAGACAAATAAATAATGAAAGTTGTGTATATATATATATATATATATATATATATATAAATTTTGAATAATTATTCAAAATTTATTGTAATTACTAAAATTATTAGATATAAAAAACCAAGATGTCAAATACTTGTATGTATATTATGTAAATAAACTGTTAACGTATAATTATGAATGCACAAAATAGTTTTAGTTGACCTTATTGACGCGGGATGTCTTGCATTGGTCAAGAGGAGGCGTAAGTATGGGGAAGGCAACACACCGATGAGTTGTTGCTATTTTTTTTAGTGTAACGAATCTGGATAGGCCATAAAACATGATTGGCTTGGATAGATAAGTCTATAAGTAACCCCTCTGCCTCCATCGGAAGGGCGTGAGACAATTATCAAGAATCCCGACCTACGTGATGCAAATTTTCTAGGGTTTTTTCCTGCATCACTATTAGGTAAATGCCAGATAAGATCCTTTAAATATTGCCCGGGGGCCCAAGCTTACCATTGGCTTCCTTGCTCTACCTTTCCGCACCCTTCCCCTTTTTCAGTCTCTTTCCTATGCTATAAAAGGTGCATGGATTACCCTATACATAGTCTGTCTATACACACATATTTCGGGATTAATAATACATAGAAGAAATCCATGAATTTATACACTAGATGTTTAATGAAGCGATGATGATTAATTAAGTTTGATAAATAAAACTTTTTCAGGGACCCTGCTATTCAAAGTTCTTCTGGTTTAATACAATAATTTCAATAAATAATTACATACATGGGAATGTATTTAAAGTAATTTAATGTGTAATGATAAATCTGGTAAAACTAATTAGTTTTAATTAAAGACCAAAAAATAAAACGTATATGTGCCTACATACTAAATTACGCTTCTATTTAATTTTCTCTCTTTTTAAACGGGAAATTGAGCAGAATAAATTTTTAAGAGTGAGATTACCTTGGGCATACGGTAAGAGTTGTTCGCTATTCCCATTGGAATAGTCGGCCAGCTGCTTCCTAAACTGGTCGAGGCACGGAGAAGGGAATGCTGCGTCCCCACAGCAAACTCCGATGCAGGTCTAAGGTTTTCCCTGCATTTATTTAGGCGAATGCCGGGTAGGATCCTTAAAATATAGCCCGGGGGCCCTAGTAACCCTTGGCTACCTTCCTCCACCCTTCCGCATCCCCCCTTTCAAATCCCTTCCTATGCTATTAAAGGGGAGTTGCCCAATGTGGATCACCCTCATGTAGCCTGTTGCCCTAAAAAAAATTACAATTCCGTATTCCTTTAATAAAACATTATTTCATCTTCATTACGTAGGCCTCAATATATATATATATACTAGCTGGGTGCCCGGCGTTGCCCGAGATGTCATATATCTATAACCCCCGATATGACTCCAATTTCGGCTGCTTTTGCGCAATTTTTATGTAACGCTACTCGATCCCTAATCATTATAATTTAATCTGAAAAATATTTCTTCAACGCAAATATCTGCCGTGTTTGCATGTTCCAAAATTTGCACCCCGCTACCCCTGCATCTGAGGGGTAAATGCCAATTTGAATGTCGTAACTAAACACAGTGACTTCCATAACCTTTGATTTGACTCCAATCTCGGTTGTATTCGCGTTATTTTACTGTAAAGCATCTCCACCCCATACCCGAAGGGTGTCCTTTTCACAGGGCGTAGGGGATGAAAATTGTATTCAGATAACATTGGTAGAAACACTATCAATATCTTTGACCGCTAAAAATATTTATCCGACTCAAATATCGGCTGTTTTAGTATGTTTAAATATTTCCACCCCCGCTTCTGGGGGTGGAAAACGCGTCTCACCCCGACAGTGTTTGTTTCCTGGTCGCAAAGAACACGTGTACGAAATTTGGTGAAAATTGCTCGACTGGTGTAGATTTGTATTTTATTTAGAAAACGTTTGTATGGGAAATAGAAAAGGGCTGTTTTTAGGGTTTTCCCGGAAATTATTCGATTTTTTCTCGCCTTTTAAACCTTCCCTAGACCTCCACGAACATTTCAAGACTAAGATAAGATAAATCCGTTCAGCCGTTCTCGAGGTTTAGTGAGACTAACGAACAGCAATTCATTTATATATATATATATATATATATATATATATATTAGAATTTTTACTCGTTAAACCAATGTATATTCAATAATTAATGGAGTAGAATGTGAAGTAAAGGCAGGGCATTAATAATATTTCCGTAATTGTAGTTTGTTTCTGGATACATAATCTTTTGCAATTCATTAAACGAGAAAGAAATATTAAAAAATCATTTTCTGAATGTGAAATATATATTAAACTATAACATATACTCTTGCGAATAATGTATCACATAAAATGAATATCTGAATAAACAAATATTCTCGGAAAAATTTATATCCAATAATTAATTGTAATCACCGTGCTCACCGCGATCGTGCTCATAGCGACCCGAAACATATTGCGCTAAGGACACCAAATCCACCGTTCCACTTTTCTTCCTGCTACTGATCTTTGGACTATTTCTTACATATTGGAACTTTATTCATTGTCATGTTGGCTATGACTACTTTGATGGATATGACTATAAAAAATACGTTTAACAGATGTATTGTCAATTTACCGCGACATTCATTATTTGTTCAGTTTGGATAACAAAATTATATGACAACAAACAAATACACCTATAAGTGGCTTTAAATTTTAATTAATTGAGTGTATTGAATTTTTACATATTATGATTACGTCACTCGGTAAGCTATTGGCTATTTACCTTCATAATTTAATGAGAACAGTTAGATATTTCCCACATAATTTATTTCACATACTAGATCTGCATTTCAATTGTATTTCTTATATTCTCAAATTCTGCAAAGGAAATTGTTAAAATAAACACATCTTATATTATAAAAGTCTTTCATCAAGAATAAATTAAAAAGGTGTAATTTCTTGTTGAATATATTAATCACAGAGATTGGAACTATTCGAGATACATGTACTTTGTTCTGTTAACATTTATGTTAGATTTCATGTTATACCTTCGTTTCATAATCAACATACTATACAGTCACAAATTTTGTGATTATTCTAACTAATGTACAGATTGGCCTGCGAAAGTGTTGGTTATGCGTTATTTGGAATACGGATATAATTAATCACAGAAAGTAATTACAAACTCCTACATAAACTCAATTTTAACAGCCTTTCCATATTTATCACCTAGCGTTATAGTTACATAACGCAGTACTATTAAATAACATTCATAAAATAAATCAAAATTAATTTTTACATTTGTTGATTCCGCTTGGTATTGAAAATTTAAAGAGACTATTAAATATCCAAATATAAAATCTTTAAAAAATCTCAAAATTATTTTATAGGACTGTTATTAGTTATTAACGGTAAACTCAATGTTATTATACGACGACTGTTAATAATAATGATAATTAATATATCAAATTAATATAAATGCAGAATATTCACAAATTTATAAAGTTCTAAAATGGATTTGATTAATTTACTGTCAACAATATAGTTTAAGTGGGAGACAATTAAATCACAAGGAGAAAACTCGTTTAACGAATTCTCGTACCTTCGAATTCTAATTTAAAAGCGAAGGACTAAGAAAGATATTTTAATTGCCCCTTTATTTCTTAGCAATGAGGAGTTCCAAGGTGCGTTTCTTCTGATATTCCTTTAGATAAATTACGGCTTGATGTGAAGTTTAAAAATTTAGACTCTGTTGCCCTAGAAATAATAAAGTTGACCTACCTGTACAATAACCATGTGAATAAATACGTCATGAAAGTTTATGTTTGAATGTTTGAAGCAGTATACATTAAGACTTTTATTAGCAATAACAGAAAATTCTAAAGGTGCTTATCCATATTTTTATTTTAAACAATTACGTTTCTTTTGTATCAGATAAAGTGAAAATTGCTTTAATCTACAAATCCAGCAAATATTTAATGCCGCAATAAATAAGGTTTCATTAAGAGAACCTTTGCCTAGTAGCACACTAGACACGTCCGAAAAAAGGACTTCACGAGCAGGTACTTTTTTAAAAAAACTTGTATATGTGCCATTAGTGAAAAACTATACTTTAGGAAACGTTTCTGTGGCCTAAAAACCACGAAATGTTTTCACCTCTTTTCAGTTTTTGGCTACTAGCAAAATCATGTAGCATTCCATTAAAAATAATGTTGACTAATAAATTGTAGAGCATAAAATTATGCATCTATTGGTGTATTCCAGTACGATATTTAGTCGAAAGAAGTGGTAGAAATCGTTTGTCAATTTTTCGAAATTTTACGTCATTTTCGAGAAGAATTCAGTTTGACATATTTCTACTGCTGACATCTCCAAAATGGTCGGTAGTAAACTAATTTGTCATTGAATATAGGTTTTAGGAAATTTAATTCTCTTTACAACGCATGATCTGGTTGCCGGTTGCTCTATTATGGTGCTGAGGATCGGACTGACGATTATGTACGTCAGGGTGAAACTTGTCTTTTGCAGAGCATATCAAAAACATCAAGATTATTGTTTTTCTAAGAGGACGAAAGAGTCCAGTGTTTCAAAGAGTATCTATATTCTTTTGCAAGAAAGAAAGAATATCAATCAGAACTGGGATTTGAGTCCGAGCACACCACAACCGGTCCGGCAGTACACAGCCAGCAAAAATAGTTGTATTTTCGGCCATTCTCTATGCGGTTTTAAAACAAGATCATGCGTTGAAAAGAGAATTAAATTCCCTCAAACATTTATTCCATGACAAATTAGTTTACTGCCAACCAATTAGGAGATATCAGCACTAGAAGTATGACAAACTGCATTTTTTCGAAAATGACGTTACATCGATGCATAATTTTATGCGCTAAAATTTATTACTGAACATTATTTTTAATAGAATGCTTTATTAGTCTGCTATTAGCGAAAACCTGAAATGAGGTGCAAAATTTAGAATTGGAAACGTGGATTTTCACTGATGGCCACAACATGTACAATTTTTTTAAAAAAATAAACCAAGGTGTTTTTCACGATTGTTAGCAAAATCTTAGTTAATTTTTTGGAAATTAGTTGCTTTATTAATATTATTTTCCGTTAAATGAGATTGAAATTTATAAATATAAATATATTTATAAATATAACAGTGCTGACGTAAACTACTTTCACTGGAGGTATTAGAATTTTGTAGCTAAATAAACGTATTATTAGCACTATATGGCATAAAAAAACTACCGTAATAAAATGTCACGAACTGTGTTGTATTTTCTGTTATGCGAAAATAGTGATTTTCCCTTCCGTTATTTGTGGCATTTTAACTTTATCGCCAAAGAGAATACGTCTTCCATTTCTACGAGAATATTTTCGATTATTTTTCATAAGTTTATTGCGAGTTTTAAAAATTAAACTACGGACTTGTGTGTGTGTTGCGGTAAATTGCTACGTGTTCTCGACAATGCAACTAAATTAGGCGCGACGTCCGAATAAAACGGTCCCGCCTCCGGTTAAGTGAAAAATTGCTCTGTTTTGTCGGAGCCGTCCTCCCTCGCAGCTAAACCACGCAATTCTCTCACGGAAACTCAATAACGTGAACGCGGACACAAAGTTGCACAAAAGTATGATGTTTGTATTGCTATAACTCAACGTTAACAGTGATTATGGAAACAAGGCTTTGTAAAATATTCTTTTTCCACTTCACATCTTGTTATACATTAGTGAATCCGAAACCGCAATCATAGTCCTACGCGACACGCCTCCGCTTCTCATAACCTTATAAAGTATAACGGTTTCAGTATATGGGTTATTATTGAGAATCTCAATTTGTTCCGAGTGCTGTAAAATCAAATTAATTAGTGTTGGCCGCTCATATAAGTGGATTAAAGAGTGTATTAACATTTAATATATACAATCAAACAGAGCATGCGTGCATTCATTTAATAATAGTAGTAGTTTGTTTGACTTAATTTACTATGAATGGTAAAAATACAGTAGCTGAGTTATATCAACCCTATTACAGCTATATTTAGGTTTACTTAGGCTAATATTAGAGTACGATTTAATCAACTGGATTAGGATTCCAATGTTCTACACAAAATATAGAAATTTCACAAATTTATATATTAGACAAACTATATGGCGAAGTTTTGGAAACTCGTAATATAGAGAAATTTCAACCAGACGTAGGACAGCGTGAATCCTTTTTTGCTACAAGACGTGTAATGGCAATATCGGTGACAATACATTAATAACCTAAGTCAGTTATCGTTTACCGTCGTTAACAAAAAAAGACTGCAATGCACATAATGACTTTTCTATCCAATCGAATACAGCAATAATTGCATTTATTTCTCTCCATATTTTACGAACTAAGACATATATTATTATAATACAAGGTGTGGCAGAGAAATGAACGTTTTTGAAAAGCTCGTGCGGGAATTGTGCTCAGCTGATGGAAGGCGGCCATGTTCTCGAAATGGAGCTGTGAACACCTCTGCGTAGCGCGTAAGCTGTCAAAGTATTATATAAAAACGGTAGTTCTTACGTGCTGGCACGTAGTGATTTTCGCACTAATTTTCAAATTAATCGGAATCGACCGTTGCCGTCTGCGATTAAAAAGTGGTTCAATAACTTTGAAGAGACTTCGTCAACGATCTTAAAGAAGCCTAAGAAACCAAAGATAGTGAGTATTCCTTGAAAACATTGAACGTGTAAGAGTTGCATTCGAAAGAAACCAGCGTCACCCAGCTCTCCCGTATTGGGATTTCCCACAGAACTGTTAGACGGATTTTACACAACGATATACACCATCATCGTTATAAGATACAAATTATGATTCATAACTTCAAAGGTTGCTTGGAAGAATGTCTACGTCTAAACGGACGTCATGGTACTGGAGTTGCTCTTAAACGAATTTACATTTACTTAATTTTATTGAATTCATCGTTTTATAATAAAAGGTGGTAAAATAACAATTTGGTATTTTTACATATTTTTCAAAATCACTCTATACTCTGCCCCGTAATGTATTACTAATTATTACAATACCCTATACTGTTATGATGTTTCATATTTGTTATAGAATTTTAATTATCTATCATATTTCAATTTTATGATATACTAGCTGGGTGCCCGGCGTTGCCCGAGATGTCATTTATCTATAACCATCCATAAGACTCCAATTTTGGTTACTTTTGCGCTATTTTTATGTAAAGCTCCTCGAACCCTATCCCTAAATGTGCTCATCTCCCATGACGAAGGGGGATGAAGTCATTGACTAAATATATCGCCAGTTTTTACATGTTAGAAGATGACCACCCCCACAAATATGCGATAGTGAAAAAGAATGTATTCCACGCAAAAATCGGCCGATTACATTGTCTGAAAATTTATTCCCCCGCCCAACACCTCCCAAACCCGTCGCGTTTCCCAGGTTGTCACAATTAGATTCAGCGACATTCATAGTCTCTGAATTGATTCGAATCTCGATTGTTTTTGCGGGATTTTATTTAACGTACCTCCACCCCACCCCTAAGCTTGCTCCCCTCACAGGGGTTAAATTATACACAAACAACATCGGTATAAATACTTTCAAAGTAATTAACCCCAGGAAATAATTATCGACCGTTTAACATGTTTGAAATTTTTCACCCCCGACCACTCCCGCTTCGGGGACTTAAACGGTCAAGTTTAATGTCATAATTAAAATCAGTGACAATCCCGATAGTTTCTGGTTTCTTTTTATGTAATGCTACTTCACGCCCACCCTTAAGGGTGCACCCTTATGAGTCCGAAAGGGGTTGAAATTATTCACAGAGAACATGTAGGGAAATTTTATTAATCTAATTCATCCCGAAATATATTTAATCGACGCAAAAAACAGCCGGTCAACTCATCCCAACCCAGCCGATACCCGCGCGTTGTCCAGATTGTCATAAATAAATTCAGGGACATCCATTACCTTCGATTTGACTCGAATCTCGGTTGTTTTCCCGTTATTTTTAAGGAAATTAATTAAACTCAGTGACAATCCCGATAGTTTCTGGTTTCTTTTTATGTAATGCTACTTCACGCCCATCCTTAAATGTACACCCTTATGAGTCCGAAAGGGGTTGAAATTATACACAGAGAACATGTAGGGAAATTTTATTAATGTAATTCATCCCGAAATATATTTAATCGACGCAAAACACAGCCGGTCAACTCATCCCAACCCAGCCGATACCCGCGCGTTGTCCAGATTGTCATAAATAAATTCAGGGACATCCATTACCTTCGATTTGACTCGAATCTCGGTTGTTTTCCCGTTGTTTTCAAGGAAATCCCCTCCAGCCCCACCCCTATCATGCCTACAAACAACATCGGTAGAAATACTATCAACGTCAATGGTCCCGGCATTTATTTATTCCACGCTAATATCGATGATTTAATATGTTAGAAAATTTCCATCCCATCCACTCCCGCCTCTCGGGGCTAAATGGGAAATTTGATGCTATAATTGAACTGGACAACATCCATAACCTTGGATTTTACTCCTATCTCGGTTGTATTCGCGTTATTTTATTGCAGCTTTCCTCCACCCAACACCTAAAAATGCTCTACTGATAATCCCGACCCGCTTCTGGGGATGGTAGACGCGTCTCACCCCAACAGTCGGTAGAAACACTATCAATATCTGTGACCCCTAAAAATATTTATCCGACTGAAATATCGACTGTTTTAGCATGTTTAAATATTTCAACCCCCGTCCGCCCCCGATTCTGGAGGTGGTAGACGCGTCTCACCCCGACAGTGTTTGTTTCCTGGTCGCAAAGAACACGTGTACGAAATTTGGTAAAATTTGATCCACCGGTATAGATTTGTATTCTCCACCCCAAACGCTAGGGGTGCTCTTTCCCCAGGGTGTAGAGGTTGAAAATTATATTCAGATATCATCAGTGGAAACACTATAAATATCTTTGACCCCTAAACATATTTGTCCGACTGAAATATCGACTGTTTTAGCATGTTTAAATATTTCCACCCGCGTCCACCCCCGTCCACCCCCGCTTCTGGGGGTGGTAGACGCGTCTCACCCCGACAGTGTTTGTTTTCTGGTCGCAAAGAACACGTGTACGAAATTTGGTGAAATTTTCTCCAGCGGTGTAGATTTGTATAACGAACATACAAATATACAAACATACAAATATACAAACATACAAATATACAAACATACAAACATACATACATACATACACTCATTTTTATTTATAAAATTAAACGTCGTTATTAATGGAAACAACATCGGTTAAAATAGTATGAACAACACCACCCCTTAATCTGCTACTTTCCCGTGGTGGAAAGGGTTGAATTTTTACTCATATCACATCGGTAGACACACTATAAATCTAGTTTACCCATAAACACATAACATTTTGGCAGTTTTAGAATAATAGACAATTCTCACCCCCAGCCCTAACCAAGCTCACCAGTAATGTCTCAAGGGATTTATCTTTATAACAACATCTGTTGAAATACTATTCACGTATTTCTCTCCAAGAACGCGCAAGAACTGACTATTTATCTTCCCTTCCAACACCCACCCTTTCGGGTTAAATCGGCAATTAAAAATATTTATCCGAAGTAAACTCACTGACATCCATAACCTTCGATTTGACTCCAAACTCGGTTGTATTCGCGTTATTTTTCTGTAAAGCAACTCCACCCCAAACCATAAGAGTGCCCTTTTCCCAGGGCGTAGGAGATGAATATTATATTCAGATAACATCGGTAGAAACACAATCAATATCTTTGACCCCGAAAATATTTATCCAAATCTAATACCTGCAGTTTCAGCATGTTTAAGTATTTCAACCCCCGTCCACCCCCGCTTCTAGGGTTGGTAGACGCGTCTCACCCCGACAGTGTTGTTTTCCTGGTCGCAAAGAACCCGTGTACGAAATGTGGTGAAATTTGCTCCAGCGGTGTATATTTGTACTCTCCACCCCAAACGCTAGGGGTGCTCTTTCCCCAGGGTGTAAAGGATGAGAATTATATTCAGAAAACATCTGTAGAAACACCATCAATATCTTGGACCCCTAAAAATTATTATCCGACTAAAATATCGGCTGTTTTAGCATGTTTAAATATTTCAACCACCGTGCAACCCCGCTTCTGAAGGTGGTAGACATGTCTCACCACGACAGTGTTTGTTTCCTGGTCGTAAAGAACACGTGTACGAAATTTGGTGAAATTTGCTCTACCGGTGTAGATTTGTATAACTAACATACAAATATAAAAAAAAAACAACATACAAACAAACATACATACACTCTTTTTTATTTATAAGATATAAAAGCTTTTTAAAAGAGTATAAAAAGCAATGGTTCTGAAACACTTTTATTTTTGACTAAATGTCGTTATTAATGGAAACAACATCGATTAAAATAGTATGAACAACACCACCCCTAAATCTGCTACTTTCCCGTGGTGGAAAGGGTTGAATTTTTACTCATATCACATCGGTAGAAACACTATCAATCTAGTTTACCCATAAACACATAACATTTTGGCAGTTTTAGAATAATAGACAATTCTCACCCCCAGCCCTAAGCAAGCTCACCACTAATGTCTAAAGGGATTTATATTTTCAACAACACCCGTTGAAATAGTATTCACGTAATTCTCCTCCAAGAACGCGCAAGAACTGACTATTTATCTTCCCTTCCAACCCCCACCCTTTCGGGTTAAATGGGCAATTAAAAATATTTATCCGAAGTAAACTCACTGACATCCATAACCTTCGATTGACTCCAAACTCGGTTGTATTCGCGTTATTTTTCTGTAAAGCAACTCCACCCCAAACCCTAAGGGTGTCCTTTTCCCAGGGCGTAGGAGATGAATATTATATTCAGATAACATCGGTAGAAACACAATCAATATCTTTGACCCCGAAAATATTTATCCAAATCTAATACCTGCTGTTTTAGCATGTTTAAGTATTTCAACCCCCGTCCACCCCCGCTTCTGGGGTTGGTAGACGCGTCTCACCCCGACGGTGTTTGTTTCCTGGTCGTAAAGAACACGTGTACGAAATTTGGTGAAATTTGCTCCAGCGGTGTATATTTGTACTCTCCACCCCAAACGCTAGGGGTGCTCTTTCCCCAGGGTGTAGAGGTTGAAAATTATATTCAGATATCATTAGTGGAAAGACTATAAATACCTTTGACCCCTAAAAATATTTATCCGACTGAAATATCGACTGTTTTAGCATGTTCAAATATTTCCACCCCCGTCCACCCCCGCTTCTGGGGGTGGTAGGCGCGTCTCACCCCGACAGTGTTGTTTTCCTGGTCGCAAAGAACACGTGTACGAAATTTGGTGAAATTTGATCCACCGGTATAGATTTGTATTCTCCACCCCAAACTCTAAGGGTGCCCTTTTCCCAGGGTGTAGGGGATGAAAATTATATTCAGAAAACATCGGTAGAAACACCATCAATATCTTGGACCCCTAAAAATTATTATCCGACTAAAATATCGGCTTTTTTAGCATGTTCAAATATTTCCACCCCCGTCCACCCCCGCTTCTGGGGGTGGTAGGCGCGTCTCACCCCGACAGTGTTGTTTTCCTGGTCGCAAAGAACACGTGTACGAAATTTGGTGAAATTTGATCCACCGGTATAGATTTGTATTCTCCACCCCAAACTCTAAGGGTGCCCTTTTCCCAGGGTGTAGGGGATGAAAATTATATTCAGAAAACATCGGTAGAAACACCATCAATATCTTGGACCCCTAAAAATTATTATCCGACTAAAATATCGGCTTTTTTAGCATGTTTAAATATTTCAACCCCCGTACACCCCCGCTTCTGGGGGTGGTAGACATGTCTCACCCCGACAGTGTTTGTTTCCTGGTCGTAAAGAACACGTGTACGAAATTTGGTGAAATTTGCTCTAACGGTGTAGATTTGTATAACGAACATACAAATATACAAACATACAAACAAACAAACAAACATACAAACAAACATACAAACAAACATACAAACATACATACACTCTTTTTTATTTATAAGATAAATACATCGATCAGAACCCAGAAAAAATTCAATAACGCAACAGACAAAAATGCAACCACACATCGTCTCGCCATAAATTTAGTACAATGGATTATTATTATACATAATATTTATATTTTTATGCGTTACCAACTTCGTCTGCTAATATCAGCACAAACTGATGTTATATAAATAAATTTTTTAGTAGAATTTCAAATTAAACCTCTGTCTACTCTTTCTAAATCTACTGCACACCTTAAGAAGTCCCAAATTAAGTTGCATGTATGTCATCTGTTGATGTCAGATGTATTTCAGTAGTACAATATTTAGCTTAGTACATACTATATTACCCTACATTCCACTGTATTTTATTGCAAATTAATATTCAAACTTATATACTGTATCATTGCATCAAACGTTGTACTTTTATGTAAGAAGAATAAGGATGTGTAGACAGGCTATGTATAGGGTAATCCAAGTAGTAGCCACTTCTCCCTAATAGCGTAGGAATGGGACTGAAAGAGGGGATACGGAAGGGTAGAGCATGGAATCGAAGGGGTAACGAGACCCTCAGAATTTCCGCATAAATACTAACGATTTTGTCGTAACTAAAAATAAATTAATTTGGACTAACAAATTAATCGTAACTGTATTCACTTAGATCACATGCATTGTAAAAATAGGATATATTTTCATACAACGTCGGAAGGAGGTAAAAATTTGTAGACCTGTACTCAACGGTTACATTCTGTATTCTCGCATAAAAAATTTAACTATTTCTGCAAAAAATAGCTACGCGCGAACACTCGCGATATTGACAAAACCACTTTAAATTCATGGTAAAAAATATTACGCATGCGCGGATGAATTTTCTTGCAGAATTTATAGAATTGTGTTTTCTAAGGAAAGTGTAAAGCTCCCATATCTGAAACGTATTTAGGCGCGCCGCCTTACACTTTCAGTGTCTCATGCCATAAATCATACCCACGGTATCGCAGAGGCACGGCAGAGCAGAATATCCTCGTTATCTAAGGACGAAACGTACCAGTCGATGTGATTCAAGGAACAAAATACTGACGAGAAGGTTCTGATGTTAGATGTTACTATCATGGAAACTTTAAAATATATTACGATCTGCCCTAAGAATAAATTACGCTATAATGGATTAATTTACATAACTGATTATTTTAATGTAAAAGTAAAATTAAATCCGTATTCGGTTCTGAAAGAGAGAAGTCGGAAGGGTATTTCCCTGTTGTTTCTCCATGTCTTTAGGTTATATTATAAAATTTGTTATCTGTGTACATCAGTCAATATCATTAAGGACTATAGCCAGTTTTGTTTTTGGAAAGGTCATAATTTTGTCTTTTATAAAATTAAAAATACCTTATAATGCGTATTGAATCTCAGATGCTTGAAACATCCTGGAATAGCGCAGCTGAAGTTTTACGTCGATTACGTATTAGTACAACGAGTTTTATAATCTAAATATTTTTAAAAATATGTTACTAATCTACCGTTAACCTTACAAAACTACGGTAACTTTCGCTTTTCGACCTAATATACAATAATTTCTTAAAATAATTCATACATTGGAGTAGTTAATTCCTTACGTCTGTATTGAATAAATAAAATAGCAAAAATCAGACTTTAAAAATTATAATTTATTTAATGAAGCTACATGTTTAGCTCCGAACGTAATTAATTTAGTTAACGTTTGTTTCCGACTGTTTGATTTGTTTAATTAATTTAATTCTCAGATATTTACAATAACGGCTTTGCATTGATATTGTTTAAAACTTTACGTATAGGACGGGACTTGCATTTTAAAATCGGTTAAATAAAAATAATTGTCTGAATGTGAACACAAGAACAAATAGTACGGTAACATTACAGATTTGCTGAATAAAATACACTTTACACCCCCCCCCCCACATTCTGCCTTCCCATATGGAACTAGTTACGGACTTTTCTTCAACGGAATAGAAATGAGAAACAAATTTGCGTTTGTTCTAAATATTTACTGTTTTGCGAGATAGTTATTCATAGAATTTAGTGTATTTCTCAAGATTAGTTTGAACACTGTGATCATGATTACGGACAAAAATTAAGTATTTTTTAAATTTATCCAGTATCATTCCAAGTCTTTGTTATTTATAGTTTTCTCTACAACTCTTGGAACGAAATTTAATCTCCATAATTTGTTCCTGTGACTAAGTAGATTTATTCTTGAGCCCACAATATAATTCAAAGGTATCAGCCAAAATATACTTAACAGTGTCAGTTTACGTGTTTATAGGACTGAACATCGGGACTCTGAAATATACGCCTTGATTTACATTTAAGTCACTGGCAATATAAGTCATAAAAATTTGTAATTATTTCTTCATGTAAAATTTTCATTACTTAATTTTTATAATTTCTTCAGTTATATATTCAGGGGTATTAAAAATACTTATCATACGGTCTTAAAATTTGTTTTTGAGACACATATTTCCCATATTAATTATGATAGTTAATTTTCTGAGCAAAAGGATTTATTGCATAAATAGTAATATACTATTTTTAATGTATTCGTAAATTCAAACCTAAGTCTATATATATTGTGAATTTGTGTGTTTTCTTGAACGACTTGTTTTTCACAACCGTCTTCTTTCTTTTGTTATTGACTCCAAATTACAATACATTCCATGGAATAGGATAAACTAAAGTTTGTAGTTTTAAATGTACTAAAGGAAATATAACGTTTCGTTTTCATTATAATACCCTATCGTTATGAAACAAAACATGCTCTAATAATAATTAGGTCTGTAGTTTAAGTACTTAAGTCAACGAATAAAATTTCTGACAGCGTTAGGACGCTGAAGACATAATTAAAACTATGATAATTTTACACAATTTGTTTAGCAATACAAAATCTTGGGAACTTTAATACATTTATGCTAGTAAACGGGGGCAATAAAATTATTTACTGATGAGAGAATAAAATTTTAAAAAAATAATATACATATTAATGACCATGAATGTAATAGTAGTACTTTAATTCCATATTGTTATATTTGAATTTCAGTTACATACTTTGTATGTTGCTTGCTGCAATTGACTTTTTATTAGTTTAAATCATTAATTTTATATTAAATGGATGTTTTAAACCATTACATCAAAATGTAAATAATTTAACATTTAGTTTTAGTGTTATGTGAAATATTCACTGTCACCAGCAGAAGAGATACTAATATTAGGGCGGAATGAGGTTGACATACGAAATTTTTATATGAAGAAATGATAATTTTTCATTTAACTTGATGATTTGGATTTATACGGCATGTAATGAACACATGTCGCTAACATCAATAATTAGAATTTTTGCCATTTATTTTCATTTAAAATTTATTAATTAAGAAATTTTACTAACATTTTGAACAATATCAGTTGACATTATTTGGAAATAGTTGGAATCTACGGTCTATAGTGGCCGAGTTGTGTTGTTGGTCAGGCGCCGCGACGGATTTCTTACGTTATATAAAAGCCGCAACATTGCTAAATTCCTCAGAATCTTCAGGATTCTGCTGGAGACGAGGATCACGAAATCATTCTGCTATGGTGTATCGAAGGAGCTGGGTCAAGGCGGGAAAGCCGCAATAATCTGTAAATTTCCGGATTATAATATGAAAATATTTTAATACTTTAGTCATTAGTGAAATGTATTTTTTTTTGTGTAGACAGGCTATGTATAGGGTAATCCACATAGTGCCAACTCCCCTCTCATAGCATAGGAAAGGGATTTGAAAGGGGTGATGCGGAGGGGTAGCGGAAGGTAGCCAAGGGTTAACTATGTTCCCCGGGCTATGTTTTAAAGATCCCACCCGGCAATTTGCCTAAAAGTGATGCTGGGAAAACGCTTAAAAAAAACCTGCTTCAGGTAGGTCGAGCATTTTCAGCTTTCCCCTCGCCGTGCCTTGACCAATTTAGGAGGCAGCTGGCCGACTATTCCAATAGGAATAGCGGACAGCTCGTACCGTAATCTCTCAAAACAGGCCGTGGTGCCTCGTCTTGTGGGAACCTTAGTTCAAAAACGGAGAGGAAAAGACAGCCCCAAAAGTAGCCCCTTCGTGTCTCTTCAACAAGGTTCTACCTGCGAGAGAATATACCTCGCAGGTAGTGCCTGCGAGAGAATAGCCCTCTCAGACCCAGTTTCGAAATGTTTTGGAGTTAAAATACCAACTTCTAGAATTTATTTCCAAACCGTACTGAGGGTGTCACAATTTCGAGAACAATCCGATAAATACTGTAAGCTATAAAATATTTAATCGCAAATTTGTTTTCCTTCACTTAAATGCAGTGTTAAATCTAAAGCTGTGATTCGAAATCAGAAAAGCTAGATCCCACAAAACCTTGATGAAAAATATGTCTCATAAATGTATTAATAAGTTTTAAACCAGAAAGATTGTAATATTTTTGTGTAAATTTATGCGGTGGAAATCTATTAACCTTTGCAGTAAAACTGCAGGCGCCCAACAGTGCTATATGTTTTTCAAATATTCAAAGTTCAATTTTAAAAGTTGTTTCCACGCAAATAAATATATATGGTAGTGAGAATTTGTAAGGGTTTGTGTATTCCAAACCTTGGGTTTTGTGATCTCACATATCACGTGAAATCATCTAATTGCGTTCGATAAGATATCTGTGTGGCGTGACGTCAGAGAAGAGCTGACGGTAAACTTTAACGTTGACAATTAATTTTACCTCTCATATAGCATAACAAATTAATTTTAACTATCAATAGTATTAATTGTAGACCATTGATAATTGTTATATTTTAAGATTTCAGATAATTTTCATTTTAGTTTATGAAATATATCTTTTAATAATAAGAAAGTTTGTCAAATACAGACAAAATAAGTGATAATATAAATACCATACAACGTTTCTGGGATCCTTGTCATTTGACTATCTTTTTTATTACCTTTCTTCAGGTGCTAAGAAGAGCTTAGAACGACACTACTGCACTCGTCAGTTAATAAAACTTAACAGAACGTTGCTCCATTATTGTTACGCTAACCCTTCTGTTCTCCCATTGTCGTTGCGTTTTCGTCGCTTTTGAGTTTCGTCAACTCACGAGTGCAGTTGTGTCGCTCTAGAAACGTTGTGTGGTATTTATATTACCATTGGCTATCTTTCTTATTCATCATTTTCAATCAAACGAAAATTTTTTCTTTTTTTTCTTTTTATTAAATTGTACTTAACATTTAAAATGTACGATAATAGTTACTTCTTGGTTTTTAAGCATTAATTGATCAATACTTATTAAACAGCCAGTCCGTTGAGGAAATATATTGGTTCCTTTGAAAGTATGGAAGGACGACATTGCGGAGGTTGACAATATAATATTACTTGGATGTGTCATTACCAATTATTTCATATGGGTTATAAACGTAACATGAAAATAAGTACAAAACTAACTATCTCGTTAGAGGGAATCGGAAAAAACATGACCCATCTTCAACAATTGTAAACTTAAAAAATTAATTTATTTCATTAGCATCGGCAATCAGAGAACTATAATGTGGTCGGGAAATAATTTTACATGCTGATGTCATTTAAGGACGTGACAGACAGGGGTGTTTTATTCGTTATTATGCGCTAATGAAATAAATAAATGAAGGTATAAATTGTATTTGATAGTACTTAATAAATTAATGATTTGTATAATGTTGTGGTTGATTATTTCTCATGGATGAGATTATCTACCGAGACGACTTCCAGACTGAAATGACCTGTCTCTACCACGATTTTCCTTGTACAGGTTTTGCAAGTTGTGATGGAAGCTGTCTACGTCTTGTACTAGGACGTTTGACTGAATGATATGGGAAAATCAGGATGTCCAGATGGGAATTCAAACCGCAGTCTGCCCCATTCGGAATCCCGCGCTGCTAATTAGTCTGTTTAATAATGTATTACCAAAGCATTTTAGAACTTTCTTTTTATTAATTTTGATTCAGGCGTAAATTTTTTCATTTAAATTTTTTTTTTATTTCATTTAAAAAATAACCTTTATTTATAACTAACAATCCTTCGGTTCAGCTCGGTACATTTCAACATCCTGCGGTTTATAGAAGACCAAATTTTATACTAGAACACAAAGCTTATACATTTGAGAAACTGACACCGAAAAAATATCTGTGAATGCCGTATGTCCAATACGTGGATAGAAGGACATAACTCTGCCATATATAATCTACAACGTTCAGACTGAATCACACAGTATTTTAAAGCAAGTGTTCACTAATAAGTTTGGATGTAATTTAATCTGAGACACAATGTAGAAAATACTATTTTTCAGTCAATCTGAAAGCTGGCTACATTACTCATTAATCAGATGTGTATTTAAATTGTGCACTGTAAAGTTAATATCTGCAGTCTTTATTACAAAAGGTTTTCCAGTAACATGGACCTGCTTATAAAAAATTATGTCTGTGTTTATCATGTTTAGAGCTGCTCGAGAAATTCACTAAAATTAATTTTGTGCGCAGAGTGAATAGTAATCATTTTTCTTTTAACTTCACACTCTTCTTCATTCATTTAGAATTTTTTAAAAATTGATCACGCGAGATCAGATATTTGTTTTGTAATCCCGTATCAAAGGAAAAAAATTAATGACGTAAAAAGTGATTCGTGAACTTGTAAATATATTTGTCAAAGTGGTTGTAACTAGAAAACAGTCAAGAATAGACCCTAAGAGAAATGACAGTTGTTACAAAGTGAGCCGAGACGTTTGAGTTTCGACAATGCACGTGTTCACAAACTTGTGTTCAAATCTTATGAAAAGACAAATCCCATTCAATTACAACATTTGCTTAATGAGGAAGTGTAAAAAGAATACAATTTACAATACTTGCCATGGAATTGAAAGAAGATACACTAAAGCTAGTGAAGTTTACTATTGCGCCGGTTTCTAATAAAAAGGAGCTTACCTGACGGTAACAATGTTTATTAAATTTCTAGATGTATTGCATTATTGGTTTATCTCTTTATTTTTAACACAATTGCCGTAGTATGAACGCAGATGGTAATACGACAGAGCAAAAACCGGAGAGGTAACGTCTCGTAACTCCATGCCAAAATGGATAATAATTGTAAGTGAATAATATAAGTCTTAAACGATTAACGATTATGACACTGTACGTATTCATAATAGTTTGATTCAACTGTGCATATTAGTATAAATTTCCAATGAATCTTTTCTTCTCTGGGCTGAGTTTCTTCCCTAATTATTCTTGCTCGAAATAATATTAATATTACTGTCTTGGAAAAGCGGATTTTTTAATTTACCCTAATTTTATGTCAGTATTAAGTAACATATCGCAGAAATTAGGTCTAACAATTTAAGTTTTTAAATAAAAATATATATCGTGTTAAATTGTGGACATGTATCATAAATTTAAGAGTTAATTGTACTTTGTCTGTAACTTGACTGTTTGTAATTATCCATAGCTTTATCTCACAAATTGCTGTATTGATGCAGGAGGTACGTTTATTAGAGGGAGCGGTCGTGAGTCGGAGCTGTAAATTGCTCTTGCAATGCAAATATACTCAGGTAAATTACGTACTCAAACTTACAAAGCAATTAAATTAACAAGTATTTTATACGTAACTTTTAGGCTGGTAAATGTTTCAAATTAGCCGAAACTCTGCTTTACTGTTTCATAGTTGCACAAAATTTAAAAATATTTTAAATTATAAAGATTAAAAATATTCTCTCTTTTAATAGTTTGTAAAGATAACATTATAGTTGTGTAATGTTGTTACGTTTTGAAGGCAATATTCTAGTAAATAGAGTCCATTAAAACTAAATTTAGATAATGGTAACGTAAATTGACCGTAGTTATGCATGCCGCATTTCATTTTATATCATAAGAAATAAGTCCGTCAAAAGCTATTGAAAAAGTAATTACGATTGAAGAAAATAAATTAAAATAAGAAACAAGAAACACTTACATGAGTTCGTTATAACATTGGTCATTATCGCTTCAAATGAATAAGTACCGATATTTTGAATTAATGTTTTCAATTAAATTAAATTATATAAAATATAAATATTACATAAAATAATTATGTTTATTATCAATAACTGGTATTTATTCAATTTATGTTTGTAGCAACGTTTCAGTATCTATTTATCTTTCCCTTAGGTTCTGACTCAACTCAAAAGTTTTATTTTAAAATTAATGTACTTTCAAATTTTAAACGTTTACTCCTAAAACTTTTATTCATATCCTACCTCAGTGAATGTTTACCATTTAAAGTTCACTAATTTTAATACATAACTTTTTAGTCGTATCTCATCGTGAAAAAGGTTCAAATAAATTTAGAAACGTTGCTGTAATGTTAATCTGATTTTATTGATGTTTTGTTTTAAAGTGTAACATAAACACGTTTAATTACTTGAGTAAACTCATTTGAATTTTTTTTAATAAGGTTTTAATCGTATGTAGGGTAAATAAGATTACAGCCTAGCGGCAATGAGACCTTTTTAGACAACGCGAAGCAACATGAAATATAAAACTCATTAAACAGACATTTTAGTGCTGAAGGCGCAGAGTAGAAGACAGCAACAACTATCTCATCCTTTTTATATAGTACTATCCTAATATCCATTCTATAAAGACAAAAGTATAGCAGGGGCCAAACAAAAACAGATATGATTAATCCTTCGCTCAATACCTCCCTACCTTATAGCTTATAATATATTATTACATTCGGTAATTGTGTTATAACTATCGGTGATCTATTGAATTAAGAATTTTCATTCTAATAATTGGAAAGCAGTAGACTTTAAAGAACGTGGCAAATATAATTATCTTATTCCAGGCAGTCTTTTGGTCAGAGATTTATTTCAAGTTTTATATATTGTAGAGACCACCAACGAGTAATTAAAGGATTTTTGTTATAATTTCTTTAATATTTGTATTGTCGGCGTAACAATTATGACTCAGGTATTGTAAACAACAATCAGCCTGGCATAATAATTTGGTGTGCTCGAAACGTATTATTGTCGGCGGTTTTTGTGGTTGAAAGCTTGGAGGAGAAAAAAAGTCTGTTTTGGAGGAAGGCCGATAGTGGTCATTATGAGTCTGTTGTGGAGGCCCGGCCAGTGGTAGTCGCATTCAGCCTATGTTTTAAAGAAAACAGTAAAGTGATAAGGCTGCATATTAAGTGAAACCTTATAAAAAATTTATGTACAAATCGAAACTAAATAGAAATTTGTAATAAATGTTTTATCTTTAATAGTTAATTGTTTGAATTCACTTATAAATCATTTATTTATCCCATTAATTATCCACATCGTGGTGGCATTGCTAGTCTACCATTACAGTTTTTAGTATCATTTAATTAAATTGTTTATTACATTATTTGACCCCGCAAAGCTAGTTTGTTATTATAATCTTAAATATGTTTAATACATTAATTTGACACTCCAACGTGAAGTTATCTTTATTTTGTATATTACTATATATACAGGTTTGTCAGAAAAGGTCTGAAAACCTTGTAAGCGAGTTTCAGGGTAGGTTGTACTGAGAAAGAATTGTTAAGAGAAAAATTCGATACGTTGCGCCGTTTCCGATTTAATGAGTCTCGAAGTAAGCCAATCAGATTGTTGCGCGCGAAAATTAAAGCAGTTGTACAGAGGCGATGTTGCCAAACGTGTTCTTTGTTTGGTTAGTTGAGAAATAACAAACTAGGGACGGTAGCAAGAATCGAGACCGCGTCAACATGGCTACACTCGGCAGTCTCGTGCGCTGCTATCTACGAAAAACTAGAACATTTTTTTGCTAACTTGCGTTAGTTCGTCCTTTCAAGCAGTTGGTGATGTTTGGTTCTAAGTTAAATGAAGCAGGAAATGATATAAGAATGGCAAGAAACGCGACAAGAAAAATAAAGAGAGAGAAAAATTATTTAAAAAGGCAAGAATAAATCAACGATAGCGAAAAAATAACTCAACGAAAAGAAATATGTTAAATAATCAAAATAGAAGAGAAAATATCAACTGCAGTTTCTTGCAGGTCAATCCAGTGACGAGTTAATCAAATTTCAAAAACGTTAAGTTCTCGGCTCTCGCAGGAGGAACCTTCCTGGAGCAATGGAGGGCCTACTTTCAGGGATGTCTTTTTCTCTTTCTGGTTTTGAACTAAGGTTCCCACAAGCCGAGGCACCTCGGACAGTTTTCAGAGACGTATGTTCCGGGATAGCAGATGTTGAGCATACGGTAAGACTTGTCCGCTATTCCCTGATGGAATATTCATCCAGAGGCCTGCTAAACTGGTCGAGCTATTGAGAAGAAAATTCTGCAGCCCCACAGCAAACTCCTCTCCCGCCATTGAAACTGCATGGGACAAGTACTAAGAGCCCGACCTGTTATTTGGATATTTATGTATCAAATAGTATACTTTTAACACAAGCGTTTATTATTTTATAATTTGAAAATTATGCACTTTTATAACTGTCTGAAATGCCATAAAGTATTTTGAGTTTATATACTGCCGAAGATTAATTTATGAAGAATTTTTCCATATATATAGATCTTATTTTATGCGTAATTATCCATCTGTTGGTTTTAAAAACATGTATGCTAAGTGTTTCTGTAATTTTAATCGTAATAAACTTTTTGTTTTTATATCTGCCGTTATACATGTAAACATACATTTGTGTATTCATGACATTTGTGTCGTAGGAATATATTCATGCAATATGCCAATGTCAACCCATGGTGATCTTCTCAGTGTTCTCAAGTATTTCATCGAGATACATTGCATAACCTTTACCCTTCTCAGCTCGTTCAAGGGGAATATAGATCGCAATTTTACAGACGCTGTTGTTTCAAGAAAATATAAATCTCCCTCTGTTACTGTATCCTCTTAGATCTCGACTTATAGCACAAGTATTCCAACAAACGTGTTATAAACTAAAATAATCAGGATACGTTATTTCAATTATTATTATAAACGTGTAATTAAAATTCCGGCATAGATACGAATTAGGTGCTTTTACCGTTTAGACAGAACTAATTTGCTTTGTATCTAAAATATTTCAAGTAGACTTCGAACTGAATTATTTATAATATATGACTAATAAATATAGATAATAGCATCATAATTCCGGTTCAATAACAGGGTAGTCCAGAATCAAATAGCGTTTTGTACTGGTTACGCACGTATTTCAAGATTTACGTTCAAATTTCACATTTTTCTCCAGTTATTATCATTCATAGATATATCAAACCCCTCTCCCGCCATCGGAAGGGCGTCGGACAAGTACCAAATGCCCTACCTACCTAATTCAGGTTTTTCTAGGGTTTTCCCTGCATCACTTTCAGGCAAATTGCCGGATAGGATCCTTAAAACATAGCCCTGGGGCCCTAGTTAACCCAAGGAAGCCTGCGAGAGGATTTCTCGCAGGTGAACCTTCCCAGAGAGCTCTGGCGGGGGCTACCTTTGGGGATGCTCTCACATCTCTCTGGTTTTTTTTGAACTAAGGTTCCCACATGCCGAGGCACCTCGGTCTGTTTTGAGAGGTGTATGTTCCGGGGTCGCAGACCTTGGGCATACGGCAAGAGTTGTCCGCTATTCCTATTGGAATAGTCGGCCAGCTGCCTCCTAAACAGGCCAAGGCATGGCGAGGGGTAAGCGGGAGAAGTGTTTGCTGTGGGGACGCAGCATTACCATGCATTACCTCGACAAGTTTAGGAGGCAGCTGGCCGACTGGTCGAATGGAAACAGCAAACAACTCTTACCAAATGCCCAAGGTCTGTAACTCCGGAACATACACCTCTCAAAACAGGCCATGGTGCCTCGGAAAGTAGGAATCTTTACTGAACAAACCTAATAAACATTAATTCATTTATGTTTGAGGAAGCACTATCACTTCAATATTGTAAAATGTGAAAAGTAAACTTTCGATACTTCAAATCTGCTCATTAATTTAATTTGAATTTTAGTTTCTCATCGAAATGAAAGACAAAGGGTGGATTTTGAATGTTCCAAATTATATCACCTCATAAGTCTTAAATGTATATTAAGAATCTGAGAGAAAATAATGTTAATGTCATTAATTCAATATAGAGGATTGTCTTTTGTTTGTTTTTGTTGAAGGTACACACATTCTGGATGGATACTGTAACAATATATATATATATATATATATAGTAATGCCTATTAATTAAGGCATTAATTGTAATTGATAATCTAAATTGTTGGAGAATCATTATTGACGGCGCTACCGAACACTACAAGCGACAATGAAGGAGAGTATTGTTGTCTTGGTTGGAAGAAGGAATAGCGCGCACAGAGACGGAGGGAGATTTCAGTTGGTGACGGATTTAAGTCGAGGACGGAAGTAAAATTAATTCAGTTGGAAATCAGAGTTCGTCCGCATTAAGTCGTCGTGGAAGTATAGCTGTGAACAGACCAGAAGGAAAATATCCAAAAAGTATTTGGATACGTGTATAACAGTTAGAACTAATTTTTTTACAAATTGCAGTCTGCGACATAAATTCATAAATATTCGACGCTAAACATTTAGAGCGCAGTGTCTAAACTATTACATTCGTGATTTAGACCATTGTCTTCGATTGTGGCAGCCAGGCAACTGAATCCAGCAGCTAATAAAATTTGGAACGAGAGAATAACATTTCCTAAACGAACAGTGAACCGTTTCGTCAAACTAAAAGTGTTATTAGTATCAGTGTTAAAAATGTCCTGTATATAAAGTGTGTGTGTACGGACGAGCCAAATTTGCCCGAGTACCGTAAGTTAAAATTTCACTGAATTCATATATGTAAACCAAATTAAAGGATAGTATGTCAGATATCGTTCCTTTCTTATTGATAAAAATACATAAAATTTTAAATTAGAAGCAATCTTTGTAGGTTAATTTCGTCGACAATTAAATTAAGGTTTGTTAATTGATGAGCAACATCTTTCATTTTAAATTTAATTTTGTGTTCTTTAATTGTTTTGAATTATTGCCGTTATCAAACCCAGTTGAGATCCTGAGAGAATGAGTTATGCTTAATTTGTTAAATTGTTTAATTTTGATAATAAAAATATTTGTTTGTAAAATTAATTTTTTTTTCATTTGTTAAGCCACCTTTTTAATTATAACAAAATTCTTCCACAACGTGTGGCACTAATAAATGCAATTCATTAAATAAATATTTATTAATTTGATTATTACAATATATATATATATTAATTTATAGCAAAAAATTGTTTATTATAATTATTCCAAACTTGGATACAAACAAAGATTCGTTGCGACAACTGAAAGCTATTCCTATGAACTGAAAAAATGATTAATACAAAAAAGTTTTCACATTCTTTAGTCAATTTCAAATTTGACAACATTCAAAATTATTCGTCGACTCTTTCGTCACAATCCAGTTTCTTTCATGCATTTTCCCTTTCATGTAATATTTTCTTTATATTCAGACAGATGCGGATGAGTTTTATTTTGTCTGTATATAATAAATAATTATTTTTTCTAATATGTGAAATTAAAAGAAAGCTTCTAATAATAAAAAGTGTTTTGACGAATTTCAACTTGAAACAAACTATACTAATGGTTGCTTTACGATGGCTTTGATCTTATAAACGTTAGAGAATTCTCTGTGTTAGTTCTGCTCCTACTCTGTGAAGTAGTCAAAGTAATATTTTCTTTACTCGATCAGCCCTTCACAGTGCACATAATGTATGTTTCAAGGGACATATATGATATTTCTTCATATTCTTGGAAAGTAAATATTTTATTTAGTTATTTTTTTTACTGCATCTTACGCCAAGCATAAAGAGACTAGCTAATCATGAAATATTATATAAATGTAAATAAAATAAATCTTAGCTCCAAATTTTAAATACCAGACGCGAAAAACATTTATTTTTATCAGTTATAAATTATATTGTTACATTAAAATCAAATATACCGAAATATAAAGCCACAGGTTTTTAATATATGAGAAATAAATTGATTTTTAATTGAGTAAAAGTTTCCAAACTAGTAATTCAATGGCAAATAATTATTTACCCAATTTGAATGTATACTGTTATAACTAACAAATTTAAAATTATTATTCTTTATAATAAATGATAATGTAGTCACAACTGTCTGATAAATAATAATGATTTATATTTTAAATTCATAATAACTATTACGTAAATTGTAAATGAACGTAAATTTCTTGTAATTAATTATATAGAATTTGAAATTATATCATTTAATTTTCATTGAATTTTACTACACCAAATGATGTCCCATAAAGATAATTAGGGATGAAACTCTGTGTCTGGTTAATAATTTTTCTATTATAATGTTTTTATTCATTTTTTTCATTATAAATGTCTAATTAAAGGCTGATGTTTTTTCAGTATAATGAGTCTTTTGCTTCTAGTCTTAAAAGATTTTACCACTCAAACTTAACGTAATACAAAAAGAAAATAAGTCATTTTTATTAAATCACCTTGAAATGTAATTTTTTTGTGGAAAGTAATATTTTTAATTTCAGAACAAGTAGAAAACTAGCGCCTTTCTAAAACATCGGCCATGTTTCCTGAAAATATCTATTAATGTTAATGTTAATTCTATAATTAAACATGGATTATACATTAAAATAAAATTTATCTGAAATAATGATGATGACGACGACTCCAATCGTCGAAACAGTTTACATTTCACTCGCGAACACTTCTCATCTGTAAAATAATGTTATTTTAAATGGCTGACTTAACCACTTCAGATATACGGGCTTGACAGTGACAGTGAAAATAATTAATATTTACCAATAACGCAACATTTCATAAATTTTCTACCATTATTTTAATGAGAATAAATGATAATTTCTCATAAATAATTTTAATTGTACATAAAATATTAATCGATTCCAGAATACACGTATTTCTCACCTAATTTTTTTAAACATCATAAAGTGTATTCCGTAATTATTATTACAATTTTACTTTAGCCTTTTTACATAAATTATAAAAATGTATATGATAAATCATTATTTAATTCAGACTTGTGTTATTCTCATTAAATGTTAAGACAAAATTCATAGTTACAACAATGTTAATATTACTATAAAATATATTATATTACAAAATTACCATCAGGTAATTGTGAACGGATACTACCATCCTTTCGAGAAGAAATATATAGTATTTTAAGGGTCGAAACCCCTTGAGAGTAAGAATACGCGTCGATGTTCTCCGAGGAATTATTTTACGTGAATAAAATAAATAGATGCCTGTTGATGAAATAACAAATATGTTTTGTTGTAAGCGATATTTTATTACTATAAAATTCACCAGACCAGGCTTTAAGAAGGACAATACAGTATTGTCGTGTACACCGCGGCAAGAGCTTTCCTCGATACTAATACATCATTACGTTGGGCTGAAAGAAATAAAATTCGTTTTACAATACAGTGTGTTTATTTGTTAGTCACCTTGAACTTTACTTAAAACTTTGAGTAGACTGTAGCTTAAAATTTGTCGTAATACTTTAGAATGCAATGGGGCTATGAAAAATAATGTGGTGATGTGACGCGCGTTTGTGAAATCGATACTTGTTCCTCAGAGAGTAGTTGAACGCAAGATTCAAAATACGCCATAAAAATTAAAATGGCGCGTACCGTTTCGCGAGTTGATGTGGCTTTATTTGCTGTTGACGTCGTTTATTTCGAAGAAGACTGCACCGACACACGCAGTTTTTCATTTGATAGCAAGCTACTTGTACCCCGCAGGCATTTCATTATGCTTTGCAGAAAATTTGGTTTCCTTAACGTGCATTTGTAATGGTTTAAGTTACATTTAATGTTTCATAACAAGTAGAAGACTAGGGACTTGAAAATACATCGGCCATGTTTCCTCAAAAAAATTATTAATGTTAATTCTATACTTAAATAATAAGAATACATTAATATCAATAATATAATGACTACGACTTTAATCGTCACAATATATTTCATTTCACACTCTAACACTTCTCTTCGGTAAAATAATGTTATTTTAAATCGCTGACTTAGCCATTGACGTGTTATCGTGTCTGTTAATAGTAACGGTATTTACAACATTTGGTAAAACGCATAGTGAGGTAATTAACTGCCTAATTATATGGAAATATTGAATATTATCACTTATAATTTGATACAAGCGCCCTAGGACATTTTATGTAGTTATTGTAATGCTAACTATTCCTACACAAGAACTCGTGGAGGTAAAAGTCATCGCAAAACATGTATCCAGGAGTTTTTGAATAAATTATATTTATTTTTACGATAATGGCGATGATATTAATGACACTTTTTCAGAATTAATAGGAGTGAATTCATAATAATTTTTTAATAAATTTAGCAATGTTGTGTAATCGTGTACCTCATTTATAATTTTGGAGGATAACATTTTTCATATTGGCATTGATACCAGATATAAAGTGCGCACCAAGGGATCAAGAATTTGCTTTCGTAAACAAAGCAGCACAGGGAGCGAAATTCTGGGGAGTATTGAGTTTTTGTGTCGTCCACGCAGCGGGTGTTCACTGGGCAGAGAGGAACTGAAAAGGGTCAAGGCAGATGGCATGAGGACAGCAAGGAAGCTATTTGTAAAACGGACGGTTTCTGTTAAGCTCAACCAATACTAGAAGATTGTAGAGCTACAGATCAAGAATCTCTGAAGGCGATGAATGAATTGCAGCGAGCCTGCAGAGGAAGGTATTCCGTGGTTCTGTTTCATTACATATGTATAAAAACATTTGAATTGCCATTTTCATTCTAGTTTGTTTCGCATTCCAATCTGAGATATTTCTTATTTATACCTTATCACAGTGCGTATATTTAAAGTGCTTTAGACAAGGTACTTGTTGATTTACGGCATTAGAGGCGATGAATTTTTTTAGAAAGGAACTTTGAAATAGTACGCTATAAGAAACATTTCTTTACTGATCTCGCGTTTATATTTTTAAAAACACAAACGTTAAGTGCGTTAGAAAGTAATGATGTTTAAAATTAATATTTATCTGACATTAAGTACAAATAAAATAGGAAATAAAGTCATAAAAATGGTTATTTCTTTATTTCAATTTCACAACAAGCACTTTTGGAATTTCATTCTATTAAATAACCAACTTTTTTCTCATTTATTATTGGCTAATTGTGTTATTGATGGGACGTTTAAATAAAATTTTCAGAATGATAGATGTCAAATATTTTGCTTCATTCTTTATATTAACATACTATTGTATGCACGAATCCCAGAAAAAAAGTCATATTACTAAAATAATTTGGCAAAAGTTAATACCACTCTGAAAATGCATAAAGTTTTTTTTTCTTTAATAATGTATCAATAAACTTACAAAATACTTGGTAAGTCCTCTCCCTTTGAAGATGCTTATATAAAGCTTATCTGATTAAGATAAATCATTTACATGTATATATGATTAACTGTAGTAGCCATCAAAAATACTTACTCAAGAAGGGAAGGAAATCTGGAAACTCAATATTATACTACGCCTTGTTATCTGCATTAATAACAACGTACCTGAAACAATAAATTATAAGGAAATTAGGATATAGTTTTATAATTTACAATATTTAAACCTTAATAACATATCTACTTAAGCATGAATAACATATTAATGCAAATTAAGATGACATTATAACATTTCTAAAGTAAAAAAACGGTTTACTCTCTTCATATGTGGAGTACTATCTAATCATAATCAGCCATTTATTTACCCAATCAAATAATTTAATTAATGTTTTAATCGCAGGTAGAATCACATAGCTGTACTCATACTTTTTCCAATAATTATTTTGCCAGGTTGAAGCACATTTATGATTTCATGTTAAATACTCCATAATTGATAAAATTGATGTATTATTTTTTCTTCACTAAACGAGAGTTTACATTATGTCAGTTGACTGGAACGATTAGACTTTCTTGGATGAGGGCGCAGTACTTCATTCGTTCTCGCATCGTAGAACTCTCAAGAAAGTCAATCAGCTGAAGCGAGTCAACTTTTCACTGTTCGAGTTGCAAGCCACAGTGACAAAAAAAAGATTCAACATTAAAAGTTACAAAAGTTCATGTAATTGAGGAAACTTTTTCGAATTTTAAGCATAAACATTACAAGAACAAGGATTTCAACGATGATGCAATTAAACGAATTCATAGATAAAGCAGAAGTAAATGACTGAGACATTAAAATTTAAATGAAATGTTAGTCTAATATGCTCTAAAATGGACAGGGGTCAAGCCTATGCCAGAATACTGGAGAAAAACTGGAACAAATGTAGAAGAGGAAGGTATGAAAATATTTTTCATAAGGAAGTCGACAACTTCAAGGAAATATCCTACGCTATCAATCTGTCACGGAGACAGCAAGTGGCTGTATCTAGGATAATAACTCTTCACTCTAACCTCACGAATTCCTATCTGTTCTCTAGGTCACCGCAACCTAAATGTGACATATTCAAGGCTGCCCTGACGTTCCAACATATCCTCAACGACTGCCTAAAGCACAACAGGATAGAAGAGCCATAATTGAGAAATTCCCCAGCAGCGGCAAACCTGGTAAAGTTTATTATGGCTACCGGCATTCAAGATCTAATCTAAATAGACAATGAATCGTAGGCTAAGGTCAATATGTATAGGTAATATGAATCGAATGTAATAATTTCATGTAGTGTGTATGTAAAGTCAGCAATGACTATTATATTGTCGCAACTATAAAAAATAATTTTTTAAAAAAATGTTCCAAGCTATAGGAGTGTCCTTGTGACTAAAAATCGCATTGTCACTTCAAGTTTTCTTTGATGTTATTACTTGTTTAACAACGAAGTTTTCTTTTTTTATATTGTCAGAAGTTTTTGACAGCTGTTTCCCAAATTGGGATACTGGTGGCCGTAAATACTTACATGAAAACGCATTTAAAAGCACATAATAATTGAACTGTTCTTTTTCATTAACTTGCGTTTGAGTATTCTCTCCTGCCTACTGACGTTCTAGTCTGCACGCAACGTGTAAACCCACCTTTAAAACACTACTTTTCAACTCTATTCTTAAGGAAACTCAAGATTCTTCAGTGTGAGTAGAGTAAAAAACTTGAGAAGCACCAGGAAAACATGCTATATTATTAAATGGATAATATCTGCAGGAACAGATAATATTCTTAGTCACATTACCATTTTTAACAAAGTATTCTCAAACGATTCTTTATGTATTCAGAATGTTTTGTAATAATTTTAAATTTACATTGAAAAATATTCTTTGTCAATTAATGCACTCTCAATTTACTTATTGTTTATAGACCAAAATATTTTATATTTTTAGGTGGAAACTTATAACGAGTTGTTGACATGTTAATGAAATTGTATGTAAGACTAATGGGAGTTTAATTACGACTCAATTCGGAGAAAGGTTGCACTCGTTAATTTTCTGGAAATACATGTCATACGCGTTTCATGTGACAATGAAGACTGAATAATGAATTATTCACAGTCATTTTTATAACACTTATGTGTAAAATATTGTCAACACGCTTCATACTGTCTCTCATTTTACAAATTATTTATACGCGTAACAAGAAGACAATTTTATCGAGAATAGATAAATATATTTTTAACACGATGAATTGTAATTACATGCGCGATGTTTTATGCGATGTGTCACGAAACTTTACGCACGCGAGCAGATAAGTTTCGCAAAACATCTACAATAATAGATAACACTCGAAATGTGATGAAGTCAGGATAAAATAGTAATAAAAGAGAGTTGTTATGGAAACAGGACAAACATTTCAGTCGTTGACTGGTAATTAATTGGCCAGTTCATGAAGTGCTGGTGTCCGCGACGGATCTTTCCTGCCTGTATGTCGGTAAAAATCAATGCGCTGGTTCTATCGGTAATTAAAAAATACCGTACATGAAAATGGTTTAAACAGAAACGTATTTAATATCAGCGGTTCTGAATATATTTTCTGTACCTGATTGTTAATGGTGTTCTTTCCAGTAGACTGTTTACAACCGAGCATTTTTATACGAGTTGTTGTTCACTAAATATATCAAAAACACAAATTAACTTTTATATCTGCGCAGTAAATGAATTATGAAGATTCTTAACGCTGAGAACTTAAGATATTCTGTAACTGTGAGTGTCAAAGAAAATGCAGTAGCTTGAAAAAAGTGTTTATATTTAGCAAATATCTTGAGTTATTAGGATGTACAATTGATCACATTTGATTTTTCAAATATTGAAAGTGAACTCCACGCCTAAATGCCGTTATGCTAGAGGCCGAAAATATATCTGATTGTTTACTTCCGCTAATGTATGTGTCTATTCCGTTCGGAACTGCACCATACAGTCCAAGATTGGGCAGAACTTTGGGGTACGTAGCAAAAGCTTTCTCGGTCATCTTTGCAGCGTTAAGTCTTATTCTTGTGTCAATGTTAGCATACATGGCTGTAAAACTCAGTGAGTCTTGGAGAACGTACATGAAGGACTTCCCTGCTGAGTTATACAAATGGTCAACTTTGATGTCTGTGACAGCCTGCGTTCTCACACATCTAATCCCTCATAGGCCAAAATTTGCTGATATCGTGGAAGGGATCTCAAAGGTGGATCGTGTCTTGAGACTTGACACGAACCTCTACACTCGGACTAAAAGAGCTTTGACAGTCATCGTGATCGTCACACCGATCTGGTACTTCACATGTCTTACTATTGCACATGGGTAAGTTTTTGCGTTCTTTAAAGATCACCCGTTTCATCGGCCCAAGGTTTCACTGGATCGTGATTTCACTTGCATTATCTTAAAATTACATTAAATAATACTTCGACTTTATTTAAGTATAGATCAATATTAACCGTTCACTCATATCAATATATACAAATTAACGACCATTATAACACATTTAAAATATTTTATTTAACATCACGAAGTTTCTGAACATTTTTGAATTTTCAGCATGTTTATGTTATGTTTTTACGATAACAGAATATTTTGTCATAAGTAGTGAAAAAATATATTATTTCAAATCAGAGATATATCATTCTTTCTTCATATGAATTTTGGAAACAACAATATTATTCTATTTAAAATGTTGTAAGGAATAATAAACTTAAACAATATAATATTTAAAATCAATACATAAATTCTCAATATTATTGTAATTCAATAAAAAGTGTTACCAATCGTAAAGTAATTATGAATTTAATTATTTATTAAATTAAAATTACATATAAAAAATTTACAAAAGTTATAAAACATGGTATTATAAATATTACTTAATTCTAAGCTATAATTATATGAATTTAGTTGCTTTCAATAGCTTTAAAATTTAACATTTCTGATAAACTTCTTTTTAATTTATTTTGTTCAATACGTAATATTTCAACAATATTCCAATAAAATTAATGGATTTCTTTTCATTTATTTACAGTGATAACTTTATGATTTAAAATTTTGTTATTGCATTCTATTAATCTAATTTCAAGAGTATGATTAGTTTTCCCGATGTAAAATTTTTCACAATTATGTTGGCTATAATTAATTTTATATGTACCGTTATGTTATTTTTTAATTATTTATCTACATATTTTTATAATATTGACTTTATTATTGAATTTATTATCGATTTTGTAAATGACCTAAAATCAAAATTTGATAATTTATTTAAATTTTAGTTTATTTTCTATTTTACGGTGATATAAATTGTTTAAATACTTTTTAGCTTTATTATTTTGAAATCCCTAGTTTTTTCTTCTTAAATATATATATATATATATATATATATATATATATATATATATGTGTGTGTGTGTGTGTGTGTTTATTTAATGCGTAAGAATTATTCATTAAAATATTATTATCAATTTCAATATTTTTACTGTCGTACATAAAAGTACAAAAATGTGCTGAAAACATCGTTGTGTTAAATAAAATATTTTAACTGCCTGCTCTAATGGTTCTATTTAATATATCTTATTAAAAACAGTGATAAACTAAAATATCACTTCAATATCATTTTCTCTCTCCAATATCCTCAGTATTCAGATACTTTCTCAACAAATTAGAATATTATTCATTCAAAAATTATCTTTCAACTAAACCCACCCTTGGATTTTACTTTTAAATACAAAAACGAGAGAAACAAAATCGTAAAAATGTCAAAATGTTTCATGTAAACAAATTGTATTACAGTTTTGTGTAATCACTATATACCGTAATTTAATGACAAAGATAATAATTATTTATTTCACAGTTCACGTTATTTCGCAGAAACACGAAAAACACATTCTTGTTCGTTTGCAACCCTCACCAATAATTTCACATCTAATGTACATTTATTTATCCGCCAGTTTATATATATATATATATATATATATATATATAAATAATAGATATTAAAAATTTCGAGTTTGGTTACATTGAATACCTTTTTGGAAAATACTAAAAATCTTTTAGTTAATCCACTGAGTCAATCCAGAGATATTTGACCATCCCGAGATATTCCCGTAGCATATATATATATATATATATATATATATATATATATATATATATATACCGTATATCTAAATCGTCCATTAGTCACGAATTAAAATGATTTCGGCGCTAGTTTCTCCATCATTTTGAATATTTTATAAATACTTCTTCTAACCCAACCACAAACTGAATGATACAGAACAAATTACAAACAAAATTTGTAATGAACTCTTCCTGAGAGCGACCCCAAAATTATGGGTTTGACATTATTATTGTTCATTTGGGACAACTTATTTGACCTGTTCCATGATTCCATGAAGCGAAACGGCGCTTATAGAATTATCATATTGTTTCAATTTTGTTCATCGATAAAAAAAAATTCAATATTTTGAAATTAATTTCAGGAAAATAATTTTACATCTCTGATTTGTAGGTAAATAACTCACGTCAATATTAGCGGAAGATTTATAAACCTCTTAGCATTGTGTGTATATATAGACACCTTCACTGTTAATATTTACGATCATAGAGCAATATTAAACGTTTTAATATATAAACGCGCTCATTCGTGAATTACGGAGTACAAAAAACAAGGCAATTGTTTTTTTTAAAAAAAGGGTAGACAGTCTATGTATAGGGTAATCCACATAGTGTCAACTCTCCTCGTATAGCATAGGAAACGGAGTAAAAGGGGGGATGAGGAAAGGTAGAGAAAGGTAGCCAAGGATAAACTTGGGCCCCCGGGTAATGGTTTAAGGATCCTACCCGGCAATTCGCCTAAAAGTGATTCAGGGAAAACCCTAGGAAAACCTGCATCAGGTAGGTCGGGTATTTCGTACTTGTACCGCGCTCTTGCGGGAGAGGGATTTTCTGTGGAGTCACAGCTTTCCGCTCACTGTACCTTGACCAGTTTAGGAGGCAGATGGCCGACTATTCCAATAGGAATCTTCAAGGTGTGCGACCCCGGAACAAACACCTCACTTAACAGGCCGAGGTGACCCATTATTTACAGATAAACTCTGCCACTTACACTTACGGTTGCAAGTATACATATTCATTTTGACGTCTGGTAAATATTTTATATTTAAATATACCTTTATAAGTGACCTGTTCTAAATTAAAGTGGTTCAATACAACAATATAAACAGATATAATTATTAATATACATTCACAACTGCATCCACAAATGCAATTTTCAATTTTCTCAGACATGAAGTTTCTAATTAAACGTATGAAAATTTATCAATGAACATTAAAGTCATTTAATGTAATACACGTTCATAAAGAACAAAAATCTTGTTGGAATGTTTCCATTATTTTGTGCACTTATAAATCTTCATGTATTTAACTGCAAATATCCATTATTATCAGTAAATTATTGATCATTGTTAAAAGTAATAACGTTACATACCCCTATGTAAATTTAATTCTACGAGGAATAGGACGAAATGTCGCCTTACTTTACCATACATAATACAGAAAAATAACTTTCTTTGTTTTAAATCAGCAGATTCGGCTGTTTATCGATTATCGCTGAGCTCGGTTGACAGGATATTGTTAATGGTTGAGTGGCGAGCATTCGAATCTGCGCGATGGACCTAATTGGAGCCAAAGGAAATGTGCTTGCTTCGTCTCGTTTGATCATCTGCCACAACAACATATAAAGCAATCCCTTTGAGCAATGAAATGGTCGACTATAAACAACCAGGCGTGTTGGCCATCCTCATTGTGTCACAGAACGTCGTAGATATATATAAATTTCATGCATGCATTTTGTTGAATAACCGCACCTTGCAGAAAAACGTCAATAGGGCTTATATCGATCACCAACGAAATTTCCTCAGTTGCCAGTTTTTTCATTTCCATATTATGTTCCTAGTTTTTACCAACTATGAAGCAATTAGTGTGAAACTAATATAAACGAATGAAAAGAAACCATGTTACCAAAAACTATAGATTAATAAACTAGCCAAATTTTTCAGAATTATATTTTAAAAATAATAAAATATTAGAATATACTAATCGAATAAAAATTGGCATGAAGTATTTTTCCTTTATGGAACCTCTTCATCAGCAATTATAAAAATTTTAGAAGTCTTAATATAATTTATGTCTTAAAATTTAAACGCGGAATTCATGTATTGAGCAGAAAATTTCTAAACGTGTGCACTTTACACTTAAATTGCAGCCATAAAATAATTATTACTATGTTGTAATTATTTTTTGATTAAAATATAATTCTGGCTAGTTTATTCGTTTATAAATCAACGAAGTCATCTAAAAACAAATTAAAATCCTTCCAAGCAATGAAAATTATTTTTGCTAATATTATTTCTGTAATTAATTAATTGTTACTCTGTGCTGCTTTATTCACCATTTAGTATTAAATTAAAACATTTAGTATACAAATAACGAAAATAGGATTAAAAGATCAAGCTAAAAAAATTTATTTTGTTTTTTCATTATTTAGATATTACTCTTAAGATTTTGTGTGTTCACATTCGCATTTTTATCATAATGATGCAGATTTAAACAGTTATTAGAAAGAAGGAGTTTACATTTTAATAATTAAAAGTTATTTTGCCTGATACACATCAATATGTACTTAAATAAAGTTTAAGAACTTAGATTTCACATGTATTCACTCAATAACTGTGTAAAATATACACACGAAAAAGTAAAATTAGGAGGGTGGTAGTGTTTTTAAATATTCAATATTTAATTCACGCGCTTTATTATCAATTTTATTGATATAGTTATTATTTTATTCCCATTCTACTGCATATTTGTTCAATATTGCGGAGAAGTATGATTGTTTTAAAATTAATTAATTATTTTATCACACTGAATTATTTTATTAAATTCATTCTTGAAATAATATAATTTTTCAATTTTAACTTTTGGCATAATATCTATACTTCTTACAGCTTAACAAATATGAATTTGTACCAGTTCTTTAACTTCTTTCTAAATCCAAAAACATCCACCAAATTTTTTGTTTCAATAGTGAATAGGAAAACGTCTATTAATGTAATCAGTATTAAGTCATATTTCACGGACCCTATCGAGAAGCTTGGGTTTAAGGTTGTAGAATGAGTGATGTTTTGTAGAGACGTTATAATAATAACCTATAATGATTAATTATGAACTATAAATTAAATTACTAATGTTAATGTGCCATAATTTTATTCAGATAAAGTTTGTATTAATATAATTCTAATTCTGTAAGTTATTTCATTTTTTTTAATTCTTAAATACTAGTAGTTTAGTAAATCCATAATAATCGACTCCTGTTTGCTTAATTTACAGGTTTTTAAACCTGATTGTATAGGTTGTATTTTATTTGTTGCAATAAAATTGTGCACATCTGAATTGGTTTTGAAGAGATGAATATTATTTATCACAAATATCTTCAATTTTTGTTTGCTAACATGTACAAACTTATAGAACAGGTTTCGTGCAATAATAACTTCGTAAAATATTTTTGTTAGCAATGGATAATTGCAAAATAGTTTAAGTAGTATTCGAAACTATTCATTATTGACCACCTTTTACACACAACGTATTTTAAAGAACAAACAAAAAACTTTGTCATACTGTGTTAAGTATAAATCAATTATTTGACGATACCCAACGTAATGTTTCGATGGTTTGCACTAATATATTCGTAAATTCTTTTTTACTGAATATTTTTATCTATCGATGAGAAAAATTCTCGGGTTTCTAACCGGGATAAATATTTATTATTCTCAACATTACCATGACGTACTCTGCCATCTTCGTCAGGTGAATAGCGGTTACTTGTTGATAACAACTACTTGCGGTAACAGATTTCAGTAAATGTCTTAAATCGCGGAGGAGAAGAATAAATAGACGTTGATGAAAATGTCGCTACTGCCTTTCAGTTAAATGGTCAGCTCAGATCAGATACGGGGTCACAGACCTTGGGAATACGGTAAGAGTTGTCCGCTATTCCCATTGGAATAGACGGCCAGCTGCCTCCTAAACTGTTCGAGGCACGGATAAGGGAATGCTGCGTCCCCACAGCAAACTCCTCTTCCGCTATCGGCAGGGCGTGGAACAAGTGCCCAATGCCCGACCTACCTGATGCAGGTTTTTCTAGGGTTTCCCCTGCATTTTTTTAGGCGAATGCCGGGTAGGATCCTTAAAATATAGCCCGGGGGCCATAGTTAACCCTTGGCTATCTTCCTCTACCCTTCCGCATTCCCCATTTCAAATCCCTTCCTATGCTATTAAAGGGAAGTTGCCCAACGTGGATTACCCTGATGTAGCCTGTTGCCCTAAAAAAATAAAATAAAATAATCTAATGGCGGATTACATTATGGGTTCTACTGTGTGTTAAGTATCTGTGCTTCTCCTCCGAGTGCAGGGCTACGAGTTCAAAATATGGTTGTGTGACATGTTGTTTTAGAATTTGTTTTGAGATGGTGGCTCCATTTCCGGGAAGCTGTAATTCGGACGGCTGTACTCTCCGTGTACGAGACTCAACACTAGGTTTCCATTATTGGGATATTTAACACGATTGGAAACCCGAGAATGTTTCATTCATATTTTCCTTAACGGGAAAGTTGACGATCTCTTACATGATTATATAATTTTTCCAATCTTATTGTTATGCATAATATTTAATATTTGTAGTTTAGCAAATGACTTGTTTCAGATACACATTTTCACATATCACGTGGACTTTTATGGAAACGTGCTTGATTCTGACTGTGACCCAGTATGTAACTCTAGCTAAATTGCTACAACAAAGGTTCGAGCTGATAAACAGGCACCTGATGAAATCATATAATGTCAAGAATATCTCCGACAATGCCCTGTTGTCGTTCAAAAAAATTTTCCCTCAAGCTGAAAATTCTGGATATACTAGCCGATTCCCGGAAGAAGACCGTTTGCTTCTTCTAAATGACCTGCACGTTTCTCATTCGGCTCTGACCGAACTGGTCGAAGACTCGAATGCTTTGTATGGCCAAGCAAACGTCGTCATAGCAGTGCAGGTGATTGTAGGTTGCACTCGCTTCTTGTACACTATTTTGAACAGTGTATATGCTACGGAAGAAAATTCGGACCCTGCTTCCACTATACTATTACTAACCACTGAGATATCAATGTCTGCAGTCAGAGTAGCAGTTCCGGCAGTCATCTGCCAGTCGGCTTGCGCGAACGCAAAGCTTCCGATTGCCTTGGTGGAAAATATCCTCCTGCAGCTCACAGAAGAACAGCAACGAGTGGCCAAGAGGCTCAAAGTTTTCGCGCAGCATGTGAAGTATAAGCCTCTTAGTTTCACGGCCTGCTCTGTAATAGTCTATAACCACAGTCTCATGGGCCAAGTTGCTTCAACTGTTGTTATGTACATAATAATCTTACTTCAGTTTGCACTATCAGGGATGTCCAATGGACGACAAAATATAGATACATCGTATGAAAACTTTCACAACTATACGGAATCGTGAAACATATTGGATAGTTGATGAATGGTTTTTAAATAATGTAGTTTTGGAGAGAATGAATAAAATCAGGTTTCTAACCGATTAACAACTTGTATTCGCGACTGCCATCGTCTACTTTGCTAGAAGACGAAGACAATTGCTTACGAATTGTTTTATGCTTGATTTACTTAAAGGTAAAACTACATAGAATTAAACAGTAACAAGATATGAAATCAATCAGTTTATGATAATGGAGCACAGTCTCTTCTTCATTTTTATATACAAGATTATCATACTTCAACTGAGAAAACTGCTAACAAAATACCTAACTAGAACTAATTTTCTCAAATTTCTTGTATACGTATAAAATTTGTTACGATTTTGTTGAAAATCAATATACAATCCATATATTACGTTAATGAATAATATTTTCCAATACTAATATTTCATCTTTTAATGAAATTTATATTTCCAAGCTTTGAAACACAATTTCAAAAATTAATACCGTGACAGTTTTAACTGCACTCTAGTGAAAATTCAAAATGGTGAAGTTTTTACAGTTAAATTATTGATTGGCTCTGATTTGAAATTGTATTTGAGCTTCTGAATATCATTCATATTAATTTTGGCGAAAGGACACAGGCACACCGTGTCACGTAGGAAGGCTGCGTTGAAATTTACATAACTTTGCAAAAGTTTGTGATTAAGTAAGAGAAGGCACGAATCTAAATTAAATGAACAACTTGTCAGAACATAATTAAGCTCTTCTCAGAATGTGATTACAATTTCCGCTGAAGAGTTTTTGGGAAAACTTCAAGAAAAATATATTAATTGTTAAGTATTACTTCCCAACATATTTACCGTTAACTTCGGAGTTTCCATAATTTATGTATTGTTAAAATATTAAAACTCATCTATTTGTGTGCAAATATTTATGCTGAAGATAAAAAAATTCAATTATTTTTGTAAATTACCAAAAACAAATAACGCCTAAATGGGTATGTAATTATATAATTCTTGTAATTGATTACAGAAAAATAAAAAAACACAACAAATAAAATAATGATTCAAATCCTGGTGTAGTTGTACATTTCTTTAAAATCCATCCTTTATGAGAGGTAACGTGTTTTTTTTATTAAAAGTTTATAATGGTCGCGTTAACAATTTGGTCATTGGCGACCCATAAATAAATTACAAATAGTGCTTGTTTACGTAATTATGCTGCGATTCACATTGATTCCAATACTATACATACAATTGAACAGTTTGAAAAATTAATTATACATTTCAAAATGTAGGTTTCTTACATTTACATTTTACAATTCACATTTGTTAATTATTTATCATAATAATAGGATAATTAATTATATTAACTTATTTGAAGCTGCGACTCTTGCAAATTCCACTGTACAGTAGTTATAGTTAGTTTTTATTAGGAAGAGGCGTCTGCTTCTGAATATGTATCACTCTCTTGTTTCTTTTCTTCGTCATAAATATTTTTTGTTAGTATAGGTAAATAAATAAATGTAGCATCACCTTCAAAACACAGCTAATTAAGTAAAAAATCGCAACAATACCTTCTGTTCACTTTATCAATAATATTAACTAGCTGCTTAAAGTATGTTTTATAGCATCATAAATTAAAAGTAAAAAAGTGAAAATGTACACATAAAAATACCATAAATGGAACGTTATATATTTCCCAACAATAATTTTCAAGTATTTTATGCAATGGTTCAAATATATATATATAATATATATATATATATATATATATAATATATATATATATATAATATATATATATATATATATATAATATATATATATATATAATATATATATATATATAATGTAAAAAGCGTTAATCATCCATAAATATATTTCATTATGTAAAGCACCAATCTAATAAATTACCTAATGAATATGCGTTATGTCGCATGAGGATGAAATCAGAGGTATTATCTCCATAAAAATGTATAGAAAGCATAAGAAAAACATTGTGTACGTCACAGTGCAAGTTTCATCTTATGGATTTGAGCCCAATTAAGGTCTACGTTTTGAAATAATATATTTCTGACAGTACACTTTGTTTAAATCCACGGTTCTTCATATCCTATGGTTTATTTCATTTGAGTATCATAGATTTTTTCCAGGATGTGATCAATTTGAGTTTCATTCTTCTATTCACTTCTTGTCAATTATGTGTACGAAAAATATTAATGAATTATATAAATCATGCAGTAAATTGCGTATTACTTATTATATAAAATATTTTTATGGTTCATAATGATTATTATTCGTAAATAATTTTTGCTAACATCATCGATTTCATTCAGATTGATAGAAATACACCAACATGGGTTGATTTCGTTCACAACCATTTCGGGTATGTTTGATGTTATAATTAATAGGGTTATAATGAGAAAAGTTTTGTGTCTCCTATATTAATGCCAAGTGAAGTCGAGCGAAGCGCTTTATTGGTGCCGCCGACGTCGACGCTCCAAGTTCCGCTTACTGCAAATAGATGGCTCTGCGCTTATCAACGCGTCGGTAGCATCAGCGATAAGAAAATAGCTCGTTTCCCAAAACGTTTTAGAACACACATAAAACAGGATGAACACCGAAATTGCCTGAAGTTACACGTAATTGTTTACTTTCAGCGCAATTGTACGCCTCTTTAACGATTCCTAAATGTAATCACGATGTATAAGTACATAAATGATATGGTACAGATGATAAATTGTTATAGTTTTGAGAAACTGTGCGAATAGAAAATAATCATTTAACCATTAGAATTCAGTTAGGAAGATTAATGCTATGTAATGTAGTGTTGTTAATAAATAAAATTTTATTACTATTTTGCCTCACTTTCTTGAATTAATCTGTACTTCTGCAAATAATTTATTAGAAGACTAACTTTTTATCATTTTTATTTTTAGGGTAACAGGCTACATGTGGGGTAATCCACATAGTGGCAACTCCCCTTTAATAGCTTAGCAAGGGATTTGAAAGGGGGGATGCAAAAGGGTAGAGGAAGGTGGCCATGGGTTAACTAGGGTTTAAGGATCCTACCCGGCAATTCACCTAAAAGTGATGCAGGGAAAACCCTAGAAAACCTGCATCAGGTAGGTCGTGCATTTGGTACTTGTCCCACGCCCTTCCGATAGCGGGAGAGGAGTTTTCTGTGGGGACGCAGCATTCCCTTCTCCGTGCCTCGACCAGTTTAGAAGGCAGCTGGCCGACTGTTCAACTGGGAACAACAAACAACTCTTACCGTATTGCCAAAGTCTGTGACCCTGGAACATACATTTTTTTTTTAGGGTAACAGGCTACATGAGGGTGATCCACATTGGGCAACTCCTCTTTAATAGCATAGGAAAGGATTAGAAAGGGGGGATGCGGAAGGGTAGAGGAAGGTAGCCAAGGGTTACTAGGGCCCTCGGGCTATGGTTTAAGGATCCTACCCGGCATTCGCCTAATGAAATGCAGGGAAAACCCTAGAAAAACCTGCATCGGGTAGGTCGGGCATTTGGTACTTGTCCCACGCCCTTCCGATGACGGGAGAGGAGTTTGCTGTGAGGACGCAGCTTACCCCTCGCCATGCCTTGGGCTGTTTAGGAGGCAGCTGGCCGACTATTCCAACAGGAATAGCGGACAACTCTTGCCGTATGCCCAAGGTCTGCGACCCCGGAACATACACCTCTCAAAAACAGACCGAGGTGCCTCGGCACACAAACTTCGCATCTCGTTAAACACATGAAATTTAAAAGTGACTAAGAGAGAATATTGATCTTGTCGTTAGAATATATTACCCGAAAAATATTTTATAAGACCTAGTTGTGAAAAAATTAATTTTTTTTTTAATTGGGGGAATTTTTTCTTTTAATAATCGCGCTCATATGTAATTATAATGAGAAATGTTATTTGTGTTTCTATACAAGCATAATTGAAATCTAACTAAGCTTACGTAAATAATGAATCGTAAAACGTATCACTATTGGGGATCGAGTTCTAACATTCACACTATACAATATTTTGGATAACAGGAGACCTCCAAAAAGAATTACATACATAATAACATCGATATTAAGAGAAGCGACATAATCGATGGCGTGAACGATTATCACAAAAAGAAAGGTGAAAGTGAGGAGAAAGTATAATTTCGAAGTAAATAGCTCACAGATACTTCAATTTATTTAAAAACACCTTCAGATTATTGATATTATTGGTAATAATCAAGAAACCATAGGTCTAAATAACAGAGCTTTAATTATTTTTAGTTTGAAGAGCTTAATGGAAAATTAATCATTTACTTTATACGAGAAAAATAATGTCTCAAAAAATTATCTCTTTTACATATTTGGGGACCAAAATTAAAATATTTCAGGCATATTGTGACGCTATTGGTAATGATTTTACTAAACTCCTCGTAAGGGGACATTTGTTACAATGTAAGAAGCTGTTCGCTTATCTGTATTCCCATCGTCGCTCGTCCTCTGTTCGTGGAACAGTTGTTTCCTCTTTCATTAATTTTGTACATGTAACATTTCTCGACGGCACAAAAAAAACTGTCTTTATTTTAATTATTTACACTTTGCTCTGCTTCTTCCTATCTCTTAACTTTCCGCACAAACTTGTACCACCGCTATTTCTTTCGGCCGTAACCATTATTTTCACTCCACGCGTTCGATACACAATACTTACTAGTAAAACGATATCTCACTTTTGAAAACTAAAATCTCGCATCTCAATACTTTAATCTCACTTCACGGAAACCAAAGTCTAACTTCTCAATCTTAAATGTAACTTCTCAATACTAGAATCTAACTCTAACCGAAAATGTAACCCTCAATACTAGAATATAACTTCTAATAAATAAAATGGAAGTTCTCAATACTAGAATCTATTTAACCAAATCGGAAATCTAACTCAAAAACTCTCACTTCCTCTCCCAGCTCCCCTTACACCTCGGTTGTTCGAAATTTCCCGCTATAGAGCATTGGATTCTGAAGTTTTTACCCAATCGGAATTAGATTTATGCCCCCACAAATCTCAATTTATTAATTAGCTACACTCATTCCGGGAGTCAACCTGTCAAAATCAGGGACGCGGGACGTGTGAAGACATTGTCTGGATGGCACCAATCTGGTCAAAGGTATTGTGTGATCGTTCTAAAATCTTGAGAGCACAGATTAGCTTAGGCCAGATACTCCCAAATTTAATCACTACAAAAAAGGTAACCGCGCCTGGGTTTTTTTCGTTTCTCCGAATAACTGGGAATGTGAGCATTGACCTTCGCCAGACCCAAGACCTGAATATCAATTTCTGAAGATATTTTATATCGTAAAATAAATTAAAATGCGTAAATAACAAATAAACGAACGCTCAAATAATTTATAGCGCTTGTGTACAATACATTGAAAACAATTTTTTCTCTCATTTATCTGACACTGGATTTTCAGGGTTTTCCTGTTATTAATTGTGCGCTTTAATTTCCGAAACCATCTGCTTATACTCAGGTGCTAGACGTTCCTATGAATTCTCCAAATGTTCACTACTGAATAAATACATAATATACAATATGGTTAAGCAAATATATTTAATATTAACATGTTATACTGAACTATTTTAATTCCTCAAGCACTTTCAAGAGGCTCAGCGTATTCGGTGCAGCGAAGTTGAAAGCCGTTCTCGAAAGAATAAGATTGTAAGGGAAAATAATGCGCTTATTACGAGAAAATATTTATTACAACGCCTGGTAACGCCGGAATAACAATCTCGTTTAACCATAAAGTGGGCAGTAGCGTAAGAAAGGAAGGCAAAATTATAAGTGAAACAATGAATGAGAGACTAGAATGGGAAAATAATTAACTATGCCTATATCGACGGGTATAAATATATTATTTAAAATGTATTAATAACATGCCTCGACTCGGCAATGATTTCAGATTCTGCACGAATTCCAGTTCAAATTCTGAGGACACGTTCGATCGTTTGTGGCGCGTTGCTGAAAGCCTGACCAAGCGACATTTTACCCCGGCACAAGGAGTGAATGGAATGTTTGAATTTTAGGCCTACACTAGTATGGCTTGCCATAAATTTAACGAATAATTGTTATTGGAAATTGTTGCATATTCTTTCTCTACCAAATTCATATAATAAAAATAATTGCACAATTCTGTATTTTGGCAAGGTTAAATTTCATGTTTCTGATTTAATTTATGTGTTTTCTTTGGTACAGTAAAAATTATGGAAAATTGATATGCGAATATTTTTATTTCAAAGGATATTTGTTTTGAAAGACCTTATGAAAAGCTTTCAATCAAAACCCTGCCTGTGAAATTGAATTAAAGGATCACTACGGTTTTGTATTTGATTAATTCATAAAGTTTTATCACTGGAGAAACCAATTTTCAGTTATAATTTTTTTGAAAATGACGTTAAATTTTACAAACAAAACATTACAGGAACTTTTGTCCTAATCCAGGCTGTAAGAAACCATATAATGCAAACAATCCAACCAACATTCCCAATTTGTTCTACAATCAAGGACTTAATCAATAAAGTAAACTTACAAATCCGTAATATTGAGGCTGAACGGAATTGTCAATTCACACAGTTGACATACACGAATAATGCGGCTCTAAGTGTGATCAACGAACGTAAGATTTAGTATTTATTAATCATTCCAATAGTCCTCGGTCGAGTAAATAGGATACGTCATAATATAAGATTACATGATAATAATAATTACATAAGTATGGATTAAAATAATTATGGACATGTAAAAACAGTGGAATAGAAGATGGAGAAAATTGAAAGCAGGGAATATATTAATGACTTCTACTCTTTAAAAAGCAATAACAAACTAAATCGAAGCAAATAATCGTATCAAGAATTAGAACTGGACACAGTAAGTTAACTCATATCCGTATCTTAAACAAAATGGATCTCCGCAATTATGAGAATTATGTAATGTGCAACTAACAACAAGCCACATTATACAGCATAAGAGCAGAGAGAACATGTCCTGGCAAAAGGCGAGATTTACAAAATCACCAGATCAAAAACGTACGAAAAGATCATTGTAAAGTTAATTAAATTAATAAATTATTATATGGAAATTTAAATATTATGTATTTTTAAAATTCATCGAATTGAATTGTAATGTAAATGTAAGATTGTTAATGCGACTTGCTCCAGAGCAGTTTTTATAAAGAATTTTGTCTGTACGTTGTTAAATATCAGGGATCGAAGTCAAAAGTCATCGGAATTTCTGTCTCTGTCACGCTGATTTTTTTCGGTTAGAGACAAAATAGTAGATGTTTTAAAAACCGCCCGGACGTGGAGTTTGTTTGATTTACAGAAATACTTTTTAGCGGAAAAAAACGTTAATGTGAATAAAATTTTCTCGGGCTTCTAACCGATTTAAAAATTGTATCCGCGACGTTTCGATGACGTTTACTGTCTAACCTTTGCTAGTAGAGATGACAGAGAATGTCATCAAAACGTCGCGGATACAATTTTTCACTCGGTTAGTAGGCCAAGAAGATTTTATTAATTTTTTACACCGCGAAAGACAGCAATCTTTATTAACGTTGAGGATATCTTAAATTGCTATTCACAATTTGAAAATTGTTATAACGCAAAATTTCAATCGGTCATTTTTTTACTTCCTTTAACGGCTATGTATTGGCAGGTAAACAAATTATATACTGTCAAGAGTAGGCGAGAAGATAATATTGACGTAACCAAAAATAATTAAATAACTAAAGTTTATACGAGAGAAGTGTGTTTTAAAATCCCATTAAAGAAAAAAACATATCCTAGCTGTATAGTACGATAGAACCCGTAGAAAAATGCTTATTCCTATAAGGCTGGCACAGAGCTAGATTCAGTAAAGAAAGAAGTAAATTTGGAAGAAAAATCAGATAATACCATCGTCGAATGTTGTAGTCTAATATAACAAAACATAATTGAGGTTGTAAAGAATCCAAATTTGGTATTGTGATTCATGTAAGAAAAGGATTTATCGTGAATGTTTTGTGCATATAATGGACAACCATCTTCCTTGCCTTACCGCGATTTCGAATGGCAAATTCATACTTAGACACTAATATTATATAATGAATCACCAATATTAATTAATGCAAGCATCTAGAATTTTTTTAAGTTTGAGAACGAGAAGTCACCTACAAGGCTGGGTACTGAACTTCCAAGATTGTTACGTAATTAATAATGGCACATTGAGTAAGAATTTATGTAGTAAATTTGTGCTAAAAATGGATATTTTATTATATCTATATTTAACACACATTAATGGTTTAATAATCAATTGTAAAAGTGTGAAAATATACTTAATTTTTCTCAAATAAATATTTCATACGAGAATTAATTTTTTTTTGAATTTATGTTAATTCCCTAAAATAAAGTAATTTGACTTAAACTTACGTAAATAGTTTTTCTGTTTAACATACAACTAAACGAGACCCATTTTATTAATATTATCAGCCATATTATTAAAATTATAAGATTTAGTAAAATTTTGGTAAACAGATAAGTAACAAAAACACAGGAAAAAATTGACCAAAGAAACAAGTGTTGAAGAAACTTTGTGTGGTATTTATTTTATCATTTAATTTTGTCATTTATTTGGCTACTTCTTTATCAATTTAGTACAAATTATATATAACAAACATGGCTCGGTTTATCCCCCCCCCCCAAAAAAAATAAACCTGGTTAAATTTAATTTGAACAACATTAATTTGAATTTAAATAGCATATTTCTCGTGTGTGTAAGCGACTAAAAATATTCTTCATCCTAGCAGAAATTTTTCTATTCATTAAAAATATCATCTAAAAAATATTTCGCCAGTAAGCCCTTTGTTTAGTGTTTTAAAATTCCAATAAACCGGATTTGTACTGCGCTTTTCAATTATTCTTCGCCCGACTCAATAACGTTGTATTTCTCAAACATGTTACAGAAGCAGGTTTCAAAACAATTTGTATGCTTCCCCATCGTTAATCTCCTCTTCCTGGTTTTTGTTCCGACTTCAGTGTTCGTTGTACATCGCACCTCATTTGCGAGCAAGCCGTGCGTAAATAACTAACAAGTGTGCCAGTAACGAGTGGGTTGGCAGCCCTGGCTAACTAGAGGGCCAGCTCGTTAATAAAACATACAGCAGGCTCAGACCTTGAAGATAAGGTATTTGAGAAACATATATATCACTGAATCTATGTTTACAAAAACAAAACATACTTATGTACGTGCCTGCAACCTTATAGTGCTATTACAGAACTTCGAAATATTTGCAAGTTTCCTACAACAATAATTCCAAAAATATTATGAGAAAGTTATCCTTTGCTTACGTTCATGTATTATTCTGATAACAGTTGCTTAATCAAGTAAATAGGTCCGCTTTATGTCGTAATCCTTTTTTTACAGTAATTTTAGAGTTATGCACATTTTTAGGGTAGACGCATGGTCGCAACTCCCCTTTAATACCATAGGAAGGAATTTGAAAAGGGGGATGCAGAAGGGTGTAGAAAGGTAGCGAAGGGTTAACTAGGGCCCCCGGGCTATATTTTAAGGATCCTACCCGGCATTCGCCTAAAGAAATGCAGGGAAAATCCTAGAAAAACCTGCATCAGGTATGTTGGTCATTGGGTACTTGTCCCACGCCCTTCAGATGGCGCTAAAGGCGTTGGCTGTTGGGACGCAGCATTCTCTTCTCCGTTCATTGACCAGTTTAGGAGGCAGCTGGCCGACTGTTCCGATGGAAATAGCGAACAGCTCTTACCGTACGCTCAAGGTCGCCGACTTCGCAACATACACCTCTAAAAACAGGCCGAAGTGCCTCGGCTTGTGGTAACCTTAGTTTAAAAACGGAGAGACAAAAAGGCATCCCCAAAGTTAGTCATCTCCGTTTCTTTTAAGGCATAAGATATTGCGGGGAACAGTTCAAATAACAAATGGGTTGAATTAAATAATGGTGTGTAACAGCCACTCAACCTTATAAATGCTAGAATAATGTATTAATAAAGAAAGCACTACAATTCAACGAAAGAACCGTCTAAATGTGACAACTCATTTATTTTTACGTGATGTTCCAGAATACTGATGTAATATCTGGGACAAAAAAAGTTATCGTTTTTATCATGCAAATGATATAGTTTGAATGATTTGAACTCAATTTTTATTAAAATTGAAAGAATGAACTTCGATTTCAAGCACAATAATTCATCAGAGACTTTATTCACTGCTTGAAAAAAATTTCATATCTCTCCGTTTAATATGCAAGGAAGTAAATATACATTTTTAGGATTCAGTGAAGGGATATTTTTCACATTTTCTGCACAAAGATAAAAGATTCACGTTCAAGCAACAATTTTCTAACTAATGAGAGTTCGCATCTCTGCTCTACACACGCAAAAAAAATTTAGTAGAGAAAAGTTGAAAACCACGCAGTAACGATATAAACAAACAAAAACTTTCATGGAACAAAGTTGAAAACCAAGCAATAAAGCTATAATTTTCACCGCTAGTTCACATTTTAATATATCTTTTTCATATCAGCTGAATACGCTACAAAAACTCATCGAAGTTAAATACCAATATTCAGAGCAGACGTCAAAGTTATTTTTAGACGAGACTATATTGATTCAGCATAAAACAACGGTCAGTTTATTATAGACATACTGCCAAAAAAAATTTTTTTAGGGCAACAGGTTACATGACGGTAATCCACGTTGGGCAACTCCCCTTTAATAGCATAGGAAGGGATTTAAAAGGGGGGATGCGGAAGAGTAGAGGAAGGTAGCCGAGGGTTAACTAGGGCCCCCGGGCTATATTTTAAAGATCCTACCCGGTATTCGCCTAAAGAAATGCAGAGAAAACCCTAGAAAATCCTGCATCAGGTAGGTCGGGCATTGGGTTCTTGTCCCATTCCCGTCCGATAGCGGGAGAGGAGTTTGCTGTGGGGACGTAGCATTCCCTTCTCCGTGCCTCGACCAGTTTAGGACGCAGCTGGCCGATTATTCCAATGCGAATAGCGGACAACTCTTACCGTATGCCAAAGGTCTGTGACCCCGGAACATACACCTCTCAGAACAGGCCAAGGTGCCTCAGCTTGTGGGGACCTTAGTTCAAAAACGGAGAGGAAAAGGCATCCCCAAAGGTAGCCCCTTCGTAACTCTCCTACAAGTTTCTGCCTGCGAGAGAACATCCCTCGCAGGTTACCTGCGAGAGAATCCTCTCGCAGGCTTTGGGGGACAAAAAATTCTACAGTAAGAAAAAAATATATAATCTTATTTTAGTAAATAGCTGTAAGAATGTAACAATGCCTGACAGAAATATTTTGTAGGGAAACAATCCTGTTAAGTAACGTAAATCAACCAACTTATTGTACAGCTTTCAATACAATTAATTTAAAATATTCAACTTGGTATGCATAAAAATTGATTCATGTCTATGAAATTATTTTATATTTTATAAAAAGTGTTCTATTAAATTCAAATGTTTTTAATAATATATTTATAAATATATTATTTCATAATTTAGTATCCTATGGGTCAATTTGTAGACGCCCGTTATTGGCGTTGGTAGGAAACTCTCCGGCGTGAGGTCGTCTGATGATTGAAACACAACGTTCATGCCCTCGCTGGGATTCGATTGGGGCCTCTGTGAAGCGACGTCGTCACATCACAGCAGGACATAAAACTTAGGATTTCGAAAATAATATTTAATTCCCATCTTTCAACTGATTAAAATGCTTAGTATTGGCAGTATAGGATGTTTAGTCGCACTGAGAGCAACAAAATCCAAAATAGTAGTTACAGAAACCAGGTAAACTTTCTAAATAATTGCAAAATTTTATTGGAAAAATTCTACAACGTATTATTACAAATCGCCTCTAATACTTCTGTTTAAAAAACTCCATTTAATACCCACCCATCAATTTAGTTTCCCAGAAACTACTTTCCACCACTGACGCCATCTTCAAATTCAATTCTTCCAACCCACAGCAGCCTTGTTCGTGGACATTGAAAAAGCCTACGATACGATGTGGCTGGAAGAACTTGTATACAAACTCTTACACAACTTAAACAATCCAATTATTACGCCTTCCTAATAGACAGATCCTGCCTTACGTCCATTAATGATAAACACTCTTCTTTCTTCATCCCTTACGCTGGATTCTCCCAAAGGTCAATCTCCTATTCTTTTCAACATGACCAACGCTTCCGGCGGTACTTTCCCAGTACGCCGACGATACCATCTCCTGGACATCAGACAAAAATCCGAATAACCTCGTAACTCTCCACGAACTGCTCTACAAGTGGAGTGTCAAACTCAACCCTACCAAAACCTCCTTTGTACTATTCCGGCACCGAAACTATCCTGTTCAGTACATCGAGAAAAATATCTGTATTGTTTTCTAGAACCAACTAATCTCCCCTTGCACCTCGGCCACATACGTCGGGATTCAACTAAACCAAATCCTCACCCTGATCCCATATGTCCAACTACTCAGAAAACGCGTCAACCAAAGATTTAACCTGATGAAATGTCTACGTACCAGAACTGGCTCCTATCATCCTAAAACCCTCCTACATATATAGAAAACATTCACCGGAATAACAGCCACATATTTCTACTTTCATACCACCACATCACCTTCAATCTCTAAGAGCCCTGAAAATGTTTTCTCCGATTCTGTCTTTCGCTTCTATGACCATCCATCAACCTAGTCCAACACCATTGCTTCTAAATTTCTATACTTTGCACCAACGTCTTGACCATCTCCGTCCATCATACAGCCACAGATCCATAAAAAATATCTCATACGTTCTATCCATGAAAAACATCTCAAAAGTTCTATCCATTTCCAGCATCCCATAAGCTTTGGACTGAGACTTATATTCAAACATGAAGAATTTCCGAAAATTAAGTACCGTTCCGACAAAAAATCTCATAAAAGCTTTTTTTTTCAAAACAAAATTTATTTTTACAAGAAAGAGCATTTCTAAAACTAATTTTCTGCTTAGTGACCACCATTGTTCAGACATTTGTCATAGCGGGATATCGACTTTTGTATGCCATATTGATAGACAGATGTCTCCCTAGAACTCAGCCACCGTTTAAAACGATTTTTTGCTCCATCATCGCAGTTAAAGCGCCTTCCTTTAAAATCATGCTTCAGGAACAAGTGGTAGTCAGAAGGTGAGATATCGGGACTATACGACGGGTGATGGAACTGCTCCCAACCGAATTGTTGGATGAGGTTTCGAGTGACACCAGCAGAATGGAGACGTGGGTCGTCATGAAGAAACACAATGCCTTGACTGAACATTCCACGTCTTCTGTTTTCAATTGCGCGCTGAAGTTTTCTTAATATATCACAGTATCCTACCACCTCTGGGAAGGAACTCAACACGGATAATGCCCTGTCTGTCCCATAACACGGTGCAATGGTGGTCAACAGTGGCTGTCCTCATTGTCGGCATCTTCCTATGAAGAGGGCATACGAAAATTGGTTTCCTGTTGTCACAAATATCTGAACAATAGTGACAACTATGTATCGAAATAGTTTAAGAAATTATTTTACATGTAAGAATAAAATTGGTTTTGAAAACAATGTTTTTATAAGTTTTTTCCAAGACGCTTCTTTATTTCCGGACACGCCTCCTATAAACATCTACTGGAAATCATCCTCCAAAACCTGAAAACAAATACATCAAGACATATAAATTCCAAATTTCCCTCCATACTATAACCTGCCCAAATCAGATCGTTGAAAATCATAGCTTCAACTGGAAAGTGTCACTTGGTTTCTTTCCCCTGCTCCAAAACAATATAAACAAAATCTGCGCCAATCACCACCCTGAATACTATTAGTGTTTAAAAATAATTAGAATGTATGTGACCTTTATATCAAAATAATGAAAGAACCTTTATACCAAATGCAATGCAGAAGGGTTACTCGCCCTCTAACGGCAACGATACCATCATCAACGTGACTCACGACTGACTGTTAAAAGAAAAAATTATTTTAAAATACACTGAATTCATATTACAAACTTCGAACTTCATTCGCAAAATAAGTTGAAAAGACACAATTTGTGTTCTAGGACTTGTTGGATTAGTAGTATTAGATTTGCAATTGTTATTAAAGAAGCGCGCGCGCTCAGGTGTAGAAGTCACTTCATTTTGAAGGATACGTAACTTCGTTCTAAGTAAATTGGTTTTTCAACGTTCCTCAATCTTTCGCGATACGCTTTCTGCCAATGCAATATCGATAATTTCAATTTTTATAACATAATTTTCTGAATAATATTTATCTCCTGCAGTCTAGACTATCAGTGATGACATAATAGTTTCTTGTGAAACAATTGCCTGTTTTGGAAGGAACATTCCCAGGAAGGAAGCCTGCGAGAGGATTTCTCGCAGGTGAACCTTCCCAGAGAGCTCTGGCGGGGGCTACCTTTGGGGATGCTCTCACATCTCTCTGGTTTTTTTGAACTAAGGTTCCCACATGCCGAGGCACCTTGGTCTGTTTTGAGAGGTGTATGTTCCGGGGTCGCAGACCTTGGGCATACGGCAAGAGTTGTCCGCTATTCCTATTGGAATAGTCGGCCAGCTGCCTCCTAAACAGGCCAAGGCATGGCGAGGGGTAAGCTGCGTCCCCACAGCAAACTCCTCTCCCGCTATCGGAAGGGCGTGGGACAAGTACCCAATGCCCGACCTACCCGATGCAGGTTTTTCTAAGGTTTTCCCTGCATTCCTTTAGGCGAATGCCGGGTAGGATCCTTAAAATATAGCCCGGGGGCCCTAGTTAACCCTTGGCTACCTTCCTCTACCCTTCCGCATCCCCCCTTTCAAATCCCTTCCTATGCTATTAAAGGGGAGTTGCCCTAAGTGGATTACCCTCATGTAGCCTATTGCCCTAAAAAAAAAAAAAAAAGGAACATTCCCAGAGAGCTCTGGCGGAGGCTACCTTTGGGGATGCGTTCACATCTCTGGTTATATTGAACTAAGGTTCCCACATACCGAGGTACCTCGGCCTATTTTGAGAGGTACATGTTCCGAAGTCGCAGACCTTGGGCATACGGTAAGAGTTGTCCGCTATTCCTATTGGAATAGTCGGGCAGCTGTCTCCTAAACCGGTCAAGGCACGGCGAGGGGAAACCGACCCCACAGCTAACACCTCTCCCGCCATCGGAAGGGCGTGGGACAAGTACCCAATGCCCGACCTACCTAATGTCAGTTTTTCTAGGGTTTTCCCTGCATCACTTTTAGGCCAATTGCCGGGTAGGAATCCTTAAACCATAGCCTGAGGGTCCTAGTAAAAACCTTGGCTACCTTCCCCTACCCTTCCACATCCCCCCTTTCAAATCCCTTCCTATGCTATTAAAGGGGAGACGGCACCGTGTGGATTACCCTCATATACCCTGTTACGCTAAAAAAAATAATAATACAATTTTCAGCAAACCCCTCTCCCGCTATCGGAATGATGTGGGATAAGTACCAAATACCCGCTCCACCTGATGCCGGTTTTTCTAGGTTTTTCCCTGCATCACTTTTAGGCGAATGCCGGGTAGGATCCTTAAACTATAGCCCGGGGGCCCCAAATAACCCTTGGCAACCTTCCTCTACCCTTCCGCATCCCCAATTTCAAATTCCTTCCTATGCTATTAAAGGGGAGTTGTCACCATGTGGATTGTTACATCTAAAAAAAATAATAGGTATATTTTGGTCTCTGCATAATTTCTTCATCAGTAACTATAGTCATTTTTCCTATCTTATACTTTAATGCCTAAGTGGCCCTTGTTTTTCAACGCTGAATTTGTTATGATGTGTTTGTGTGCGTAGATGACTCAATGGCATCTTCTGATTGTTTTATCGATAATTACATGGAGTATTAAATGCCTAGTAATTAACGGTATGTAATATATAAATGGTTAATAAAATGTTATATTTCCAAAGTACTGTAGTTCATTTATGGGTTGCATTTACGTTTACTATATCACCGAAGAAAATTGTACCTAAATGGTTCAATTCTGTCAACGCGGCCTCTCAGAATGGCGTATCGAAGAGAACTCATTGCGTGTTCGTGGTGATGTTGGTGGTGATTTTAACACTGCACAAAACGTGTAGTGTAGTTTTATTAAAATATTGAATGTATCTAGAATTTTTTTTCTGAAAGGAATTTTTTTTCACACAGATTTGCGGAGTGCGACAATGTCTCGTCAAAGTACGATATCTAACTAGTAGCTACGGATAAAAATGTCACATTCGACTTTTACGGTAAGAGTTTCCTATTGGAATAGACGGCCAGCTGTCTCGTAAACTGGTCGAGGCACAGAAAACCCGTATCCCGCCATCTGAAGGGCGTGGGACAAGTACCCAATAACGGACCTACCCGATAAAGGTTTTCTAGGGTTCACCCTGCATCACTTTTAGGCGAATACCGGGTAGGATCCTTAAAGTATAGTCCGGGAGTCCTAGTTAACGCTTGGCTACGTTCCTCTACCCTTCCACATCCCCCCTTTCAAATCCCTTCCTATGCTATTACCGGGGAGTTTCTACCTCGTGGATTACCCTCAAGTAGCCTGTTACTCTAATAAAAAATGCATATTAACTTGAAAAACTTAACAATTTTTTAAAAATTAATTTGACTAATCGAATGTAAATGTTCCCAACGAATCTGCTGAACTAAAGTTTTGAGCCACATAGCGACGTTGAACAATGGGAGGACCTATCTATCGAAAATTTGTATTCCATAACCCAGGTTAAAACTCAAGTAATCTATATTCAATTCTATTAACGTCTGTAAGATTCAATTTTGTTACACAAATACTATACAATATACTTATAAAAAATACAAGAGGTTTATTTTTTTAAATTTTGATTGAAACACTGATCTTAAAAATAAAATACTTAAAATTGAATATTCTCATAGTCAAATAACTAGCGTAAATTGTAAGCATATTTTTCCGTTAATGAAATGGTTTGAAATATAACTTAATATCTATCTAAAACTCATGTTAACTCTGAATAGCTATTAAAGTTTAATTTATTTTAATGCACGGAGAGGCTCTCTTCTGTTTGAAATTTGACTGTTCGGTCGAGAAATCCTTTCTCCCAGATTAGGAGTTTGAGTGTCTGTGGCAAGCTTAAAGCGGGTTGCGTTTTCATTATACAGTAGGACACTTCATCAGCCAGATGCAGAGACTGAACTTCTTCCCAGAGATAATGCAAACTAAATTATACTACGTGTCATAAGATATTCTGTTTTCTGACGTAAACCTCGTAGAAGTTTGCATTTAGTTCGTCCTGAGGACAAATTACTTCTTACGGAATATTTTAAATGTTGATTATATATTTGACTCTTCGCGCTGGATGAACGTTTTTCAATTGCCCTTTTATGAACACCACACTTTCGATTTACTTCCTAAACCATAAAAAATTAAAATATTTGTAAAAAGTTTAATTTTTCTTCTCAATAAATTAAAATATCATCCGTACCTTGCCATTGATTTATATTAAACAAAGGTATAACATAATATCATAAGACTCATCGAACCTTCAGAAATTGTAGGATTACACTTTATATACTTTATATATTGCAAACGGAGCGTAAATATCAAACGCTTTATTATCGAGACCAATAAATTAGCAAATGGGCTTGAAAATGAATAAAATAAATTTTACATTTTCAAAATAAATATTTTTTTTTGCTTCAAGTAACACGCAAATAGAAGAATCGTAACTGTTTTTGAAGTATTATTCAAAAATATTAAAAACTACTTAAGTGTATTTATTATTATTTATACCAGGTGCTCTCTCTCTCTCTTACATAAAAAATATAAATAGACCAATAAATGATGAACTAAGGTTCCCACAAGCCGAGGCACCTAGGCCTGTTGTCCGCTATTCCCGTTGGAATAGTCGGCCAGCTGCCTCCTAAACTTGTCGAGGCACGGAGAAGGGAATTCTGCGTCCCCACAGAAAACTCTTCTCCCGCTATCGGAAGGGCGTGGGACAAGTACCCAATGCCCGACCTACCTGATGCAGGTTTTTCTAGGGTTTTCCCTGCATTACTTTTAGGCGAATGCCGGCAGGATCCTTAAAATATATCCTGGGGGGCCTAGTTAACCCTTGGCTACCTTCCTCTACCCTTCCGCATCCCCCCTTTCAAATACCTTCCTATGCTATTAAAGGGGAGTTGTCTAACATGGATTACTCTCATGTAGCCTGTTGCCCTAAAAAAAATGTTGGAAGGTTGCTACAAGCCGAGGCACCTCGGCCTCTTTTGAGAGGTGTTCCAGGGTCAAAGACCTTGGGCATACGGTAAGTGTTTTTCTGTGTTCCCATTGGAACAGTCGGCCAGCTGCCTCTTAAATTGGTCAAAGCACGGAGAAGTGAATGCTGCGTCCACAAAGTAAACCCATCTCCTGCCATTGGAAGAGTACCAAATGCCCGACCTATCTGATGCATGTTTTCATCGGATTGTTCTGCACCACTTTTAGGCCAATGCCCGGTAGGATCCTTAAACTATAGCCCCGGGGTCCTAGTTAAGCCTTGGTTACCTTCCTCTACCTTTCTGCATCCGATCTTTCGAATCCCTTCCTATGCTTTTAAAGGGGAGTTTCCACCACGTGGATTACCCTCGTGTAACCTATTACTCTAAATAGAAAAATATTCAACGATTAAAGACAAAATTAGTAACAAATAGGGTTTCTTTTTAATTATGTATAGTTGCAGTTTAATATATTATCGATGATTAATGAGGAAGATAGCCAATACAGACAAAAAAGGGTAATACAAATACCACACAACGTTTGTGGGATCCTTGTCCCTTTCGTCAGGTGCTAAGAAGAGACTATAGAAACACAACAGCACTGGTCAGTTGACAACACTCCACTTTTTCATATTATAGATGAATTATAATAACATTCACGTTTTATTTTGTAACTGGTAGCGCAGTACATGAAACTTTAATGAACTATTCACTTACAATAGTGTTCATTGCACACTTGTGATTACGTCCCAAATAAGAAAGGTATTTTCTTAACGTAAACGGATATTTTCAAAAATAACAGTAAATGACACACAAATACTAAATACAATTTCTACTGCATACATTGAGAATCGAATTCAGGCCGCGAAGACGTAGACCTATCTACACATGTAATTCCCAATATTTTTTAAACTGAAGATCGCAGCATTTGACCCCTTCTTAAAATTAACGATTTGTTTCCACTCTCTCTATTCTGGGATAAGATTGTGTGATTGGCTTAACGTAAGGCACGTGAGGTTCGTGTTCTCTTCTGCCCGTTTCTTTTTCTCCGTGGAGTAAACGACCAGTTGATCTCAATTATACTACGTGAAGGTAGAACGTGTAATTGGACCCCCGGTAGGTGAAACCTGAGGCTGCTGTACTCTTCTGTTGGTTTCCTTTTCTTCCTTGAGTGAAAGGTTAGTTTGTCTCCTTGAGGAGGAATGATCATGGCGCTATTCTCCAGTTTCCTCCTCCGTATCAGCGATTTGTATTTCTGGACCTTGATATGATTTCATTTGTAAATAGCAATCACATACACATTCATGATGTTTTTTTAACTTCTGAAGCAAAACAAAAATATATTTTGAACAATTTACTCTAAGATATCAAAATTAATTTCTGTTTTTTTGTCTGTTATACGGGTCGTCCAATTAATGTGCCAATTGCGTCCCGCAGGAAACATTATATGATGGTAAGTACTGGTCACTTAATGTAGTCTCAGGTGGCTTATAAATCTATATAAATTTCATACTTTATCTAATATTTATATAAAATTTTTCAGTTGTTCTACATTTAAAAAACACCTTCACGAATTCAAAACTCGTGGTGTTATCGTGCTCCATAATTCGGCCTTGAAACTATTTCCAATTATTTTATTCCTACTAATCGCCTCACTCGTTACTTCAAAGTACACTTCCATTTGGTGCCCTTAATTATATTAAATGTTTGTAAGAGAAGTTTTGACTATCTTATAAATGTATGAACACAGCCAATTTTTTCATTTGTTATTTAATAATAGGAAACATAAAATTCACAGACATTCTTCATGAATCGAGGACTTTGTCATGTATACAATGGTTTAATTAATTTCCATAAATTTCCACATCATTGCAGATATATTATTTATTTAACACCAATTTTGGCAAATATTTAAGGGAAAATTTAGTTATTTATGGAAAATTGTGTTTTTTGTATTAAAAATACATCTGAAAAATTTAGGTATGTTCATGATTTATAATCGTATTGAATCAGTTAAATATATCGATTAATATTGTATATCATCTTATTCCATTTAGAATGTAACGACTACAGTCAGCGGCGTGTACGATGACGGCCCAGTATAGTGCTCATCTTCGCAGTTCTCAAGCAGGAAGCTACAGAACGCGCCTAGATCTTGGCCATGTTAGATATTTGTTGTGTGTGTGTGTTTATTCCGCGCGTATCGTGACAACATCGGACTTCCCTCCCCTTCGTTCAATCTTCGCCACCAGCCTTCCTTCCTAACTCGTGTTATGATGATTTTTAAAAATGAAAAATTCATTTATCATTCACAAATTTAGAAGACTCAAGACAATCCTCGCAGGAACCTTGGTCCTCAAAACACTTTATCAGTATTAGGACAGTGGATCTTATGGAAGATAACTCTAAGACGTTGTAGATGAAATGATTGATTAATTTTCAAGAGAGAAATTCAATTTTATGAAGTTGACAGATTGACTTCTTACACACATGGGAGAATTAAGTAGATATTATTACAGGAAATTGTGTAAGGAATGTAATAAAATATTTTTTTCTATAATTGAAAAGTCAGCGAAAGCCACAGAAAGGTCGAGCGTAAATTATTCTACTCAGATTGCTGAGAATTGTCCATCAATCAATACTTGATTTGATTCCAATACTTCTCGTTTGGTCAAACGGAACAACTTAAATTCATTAATAAATATGGCGGGTAATGTTGAACACACACTTGACGTAGCCTGCGAGAGGATTTTCTCTCGCAGGCAGAACATTTTAGGAGTGATACGAAGGGGCTACCTTTGGGTATGCCTTTTCCTCTCCGTTTTTGAACTAAGGTTCCCACAAGCCGAGGCACCTCGGCCTGTTTTGAGGGGTGTATGTTCCGGTGTCGCAGACCTTGGGCATACGGTAAGAGTTGATCGCTATTCCCATTGGAATAGTCGGCCAGCTGCCTCCTAAACTGGTCGAGGCACGGAGAAGGGAATGCTGCGTCCCCACAGAAAACTGCTCTCCCGCTATCTGAAGGGCATGGGACAAGTACCCAATGCCTGACCTACCTGATGCAGGTTTTTCTAGGGTTTTCCCTGCATTTCTTTAGGCGAATGCCAGGTAGGATCCTTAAAATATAGCCCGGGGGCCCTAGTTAACCCTTGGCTACCTTCCTCTACCATACCGCATCCCCCCTTTCAAATCCCTTCCTATGCTATTATAGGGGAGTTGCCCAATGTGGATCACCCTCATGTAGCCTGGAAGCAAGGAAGCCTCTGAGAATTATTGCACAGGTGAACCTTCCCAGTGAGCTCCACTATTCGTATTGGAATAGTTGGGTAGCTGCCTCCTAAACTGGTCGAGGCTGGGAGAAGGGAATGCTCGGACCCTACAGCAAACCCTTCTGCCACTATCGGAAGGGAGTGAGACAAGTACCAAATGCCCGACATACGTGACGCTGGTTTTTCTAGTGTTTTCCCTGCATCACTTTTAGGCCAATTGCCGGGTGGGATCCATAACTATAGGCCTTAGTTAACCCTTGGCTACCTTGCTCTACCTTTCCGCATCCCTCCTTTCAATCCCTTTCCTACGTTATAAGAGGGGATTAGCCTACACCTTATTCTTCTTATTCTTTTTATTGAAAAAATAGTCTCATGTGTTTCAATGTTTTTTAATTTTAATCTATTCTCTTTGACTCGGCAGCCCATTGAGGGCCTTGGCCTTTGGAGATGATTGCCAGAATGTCATCTTACATGAGACATTTTGGATTTATAACACGTGGTCAGAATGTAGATTCTCCCTCAGCCTGAACCCCAGTTTTCGTGTCCAGGACGAGCACAAAAATCCTTGCCCATCACCTTGATTCGAACCCGGAACCTCTGTGATGCGAGGCAATGACGATAGCCACTACAACAAGCCATCCGGCCCAGGTTTGGGAACGGCGGAAGAAAAACACCGGTATATAAATCAACGAAATAATCTAATCAAGATGTCAAACTCGTAAATTGTTCACTAGGACAAAATATGCAAACTGTCATACTTTTATTAATTTTTTACAACAAATAATACGTTATTACATTCGTGTACCTAACTATATAAATTCTTTCAAATTATCTGACAACGTAATTAAAGCGCAAAATTATATTATAGTTTCCTATTATCAAAAAAACACTGTCAGTTTATTATCACTGATATTTATAATCTTAGTATCAAGTAATATATAATTGAAACGTTTTATTTTGTGGAACATATATAAAAATGTGGGGAATTCAATTAATTATAAAATTATATAATGTTTTGAATTTTAGTATAAATTACTGTTTGAAAATTCTTAAAGCCTTCAGTATTATTCATTATCAATTTTTTTAAAAAAATTCTGAATTGAACAACTAGTCTACAAATTTTTGAAGCAGTATCACAGGTCTGCGTTCTCAATACGCGTTCTTAGCGTGAATGAAATTATTTTCAAGGTGAAAATCTTAATTATATTGAATTGTTTAACTAATATTACAAAATTTAATCATACTGTAATAAGAATAGTGTGTTACATGCGATATAGAAAGTTATCGATGGAATAATGTGTGCTAGCTGCTATATGGACACCTGAGACATTACCATCTCACGATTACACTAATATTGGAAGTGAAAATGAATTTATGGAAAAATGTGATCATACCAGTTTTTAATTATGGAAATGACACTAACCAACATGCAGGTAAATACTATTGAAATCATATCTGAATCCAGTAATCTGCTGTTTGAGCGGATCTGCAATATGAAACCTTACTTCAATTAGTTAAATTGTATTGTAATATGATTTCTGTTGACAATACATGATCAAATAATATCACTTATCATAATCGATATTTGTATACGTATTTAAACTTATCGATTCATCGTTCTACAGTGCTACAGTACATCATCGCACTTTCATGGTCAAATAGATGCCAGTAAATGCCACAGAGATAAAAAAAATAGTTTAGCGAATAGACCATTTCGTGGATTAATGCGCGTTACGCAATCCAGAATGATGTCCGTGACACATTAGTCGAACTATTTCAATAAATAAACGAGATAAACCATCGTGTTGATATTATCAATTGAATAGAAAATAATACCTCCCTTTTCTGAACTTTTTCAGATGTAGTAAAACAAAATAATATTGAATAATATAATTTATTTTCTGTAATAATACGCTATTTGAATAAATAATCCAATTAGAAACAAAATTAACGTCTGTAAGAGAATTAAAGATCCGTATAACAGACAAAAATCAAAAATTAATTTTGAACAATATACTCTAAAATATCAAAATTAATTTATGTTTTTGTCAGTTGTACAGGTCGTTAATTTTTGTGAAATAATTCAAATTCTTCACCAAAATTGTTTCTGACGTATTGGCCGTATTTATTGATTGATGCCAGATAAATATAATTACGAAATTATTTAAAATATGAGATAATCGAAATTATTAACCGTTTTAAATTAATATTGCTTCGCAACCACACAAATTCTATCCTTCATATTATCACGTTGATACTGTTAAAAATAATTGAAGAATGATATATTATTTTAAGAGCTCAAATTTTTTTTGTATATTTTAGAAGTATAAAATATTTTACTTATTTTGTTTTATTTAATTTTCTAAAGATTTAAATTATTATAAATAATGAAATGTTTATTATTATAATAATATCAATAATCAAAACATTAAATCGTTTGGACACAAAATTATTTACATAATAAGAACTGGATGTGTCTCATAATGTCTGAGCTCCTTATAAAAGCTGGTAAAGTAATGAGAAAAGAAATTCTAAACTTCTGCGTCAGGATAAAATCAAACATAAAAGAATTTAAACAGTAAGTTATTTAAAGTTTTACGAGGAGCTAATGGCACCAACTCAAGCGAAACATAAACCTTAACAAGAGTTTAAAGAACTATCTAATATTCTGATCACTTTAGGCCCACAAGGACACAAGCATCATTAATCGCCATTCAGCCTTCTTAAAAAATGTGGATTTTATAAATTCACTTAATTAATTAAGACTTGTATATATCATGCAATAACATACAATGCTATATTCCTCAATTTGGTTAAGATGACAATGGAGTTCTGTAAACATACGAAACTTGTGATAGAAATAACTATTCAACCAATTCTTTAATCTAATGAGGAAAAACGTGATTCATTGCAATAATTCTGTTATTATGTTATAAACGTTAATTAAGGATATATATTACAATATAAATAATACTGAGAATGAAACATAAAAAATTTATTATACTAACAGCAACAAGAAATATGACGAATTTTATGTAGAGAATTATAATATTTTTTTCATATATTCATATATTCGTCTGTTAATCTTCAGAATGATATATTCTGACAATTTAAGACAGTCTATGGTCTATCATGAGGTTGCGTATTGCTTATCTTCAGCACCAATATACTGAATAAAACATTTGCTATTTTGTTTCAATTATGTTACAATTTATTTTTAACGTTTATGCTTTAAACGTACGATAACTGTTGAATTAATGTTTATTGTTTATAATTAATGATTATAATAAGCTATTCAGCCAATTCCTTAGATAAAATATGGCCAAGTACCCGTTTAAAATCTCCTTTAAAATATTTGTTTCGGTGTCAATTAAATCATCAAATAAACAAGAACACTCCGCCAGTATTTCAGCGATTAAAATAATCTTATAGACATCGACAAGTGCAGGAAAATAATACAAAAGAGACGAAGGAGTAATAAGGAAAATATTTCATGTCATAAACTTGAGCAGTGATATGGGAATACAATTTTAAAAATTAAACTATATATTACATTCTGACTAATAATTCGTTTTTAAATTTAAATCAGATGCATTTTGGTAAACAGTGATTGAACTTAAATAATTTATATCCCCATGATTGGTTTCAGACACTTGATTTCGTCTCGAATATCTTATATAATTATTATATAGTTTACCTTATGTTCAGTTATTATATGCAGTTGAAGAGAGTAGAAGTTTGTAGCTTTTCTGTTATTCATAATGATATTCTGTAAGTTCACCTAATACCACATTGAAATTTAAATGGTAATTTTTTTAAATATAATTTTGTTTTGAGTATTCTACATAAAAATTATAGAATATTGTAATGGGTAATTCAATATTAAACTGGTTATTTCAGAGACATTTTTTAATGACCCACAAAACCCTGAGAACTTAACTGAACTTGGAATTTTCTTAAATCTTTAAATAAACTTTTATAATTACATAATATGGTATTGTAAATTTTAATAACCAAAAATTTATATTTCAGTACCAATAATATCATTTGCAAATGGGGAATTACTATTGGGAAGACAGGAGAAAACAATAAGAAATGTTGATATGAGCATCAGCAGAGATAGGGTTAAAAGTTAATTACACTAAATCAACATTCATGGAAACCTCTATCATTAATAATATTTCAACGAATGATGTAATTATAGAAAAAATAAAAAAAATTCAAGACTCTTCTTAAAGCATGGTGGTTAGAGGGTCATAATATAAATAGACGGAAGGCTATCATTAAGATGGCTAAAGGCTCACATTAGTCTGTAACGCCGATTAAGAAGAATAAGATGATGACATAAATCATAAAGATAACATCTCATAGTTCGTCGAAATGATATAAGAGATGGTTCACTCGGAATACGGAAAAGATTTGTCTAACTTCACCAAACGGTGCAGACGTCTGGCAGGGAGATCTAGGGGAAATAGAGATTTAAGTATATGAAATAGGAAACTATTCGTCTTCGTGAATGCCTTGGCACTCAAGCTCAGAGACTGGAAACGAATGTTACAACACAACACTTGAAGTAAATGAACAGAAGTAATAAACAGAAAAGATGGAAAGACCAGAAGCCTCCGATTTGGTCAAGCATCAGAGAGCGACTCTCCAAATTTTTCAGAGCTTCCCGAGGATAGTCCTTTAATATATCACACCACAAGCGTAGATCCAATTGTAATTAAAAAATGGCCACCAAAAGTCATCAGATTTTAATCTAGGCTCTCTTTTCAACGCCAGAGGAAAATTGCAAGGTGGATTGGGATTTTAGATGAAGTAAGGTTAGTAATCACCACGGCCATCCGGTCGTTTCGACTTCCGTCCTGTCTCCTCTTACTCTGAATTAAATAACGGTCCTAAAATATCATTAAAAGCAATAAATATTGTGAACAAAATTACATTACTGAAACAGGAAACAAATATTGAAATTTTATTGTTAAAACTAATGGTCGACAGTTCAACAAGCATATCGTCGTCCTCACGTACTACGAAATTTTTCAATTTAGACTGTTAGATTTGTTTAATAAATTTGGTTAAATAGCAATATAATTACTATGACAGATATCAGAGTGTTGAATAAAACCTTAAATATATAGAAAAATTTAGGTCCAATTTGAAAATTAATAATAGGAAAAATAGTCAAATATAGAAGTAGTTTTGTCAACTGAATTGAGCAGTTGTGTCACTTGAGGCTCTTTTTAGTTTTCTTATCTCCTGAAGAAAGTAATAAGGTTTCCAAAAAAGGTTGTGTGGTATTTATTTCACTTTTTTTGTGTGTATTTGGCTATTTTTCTTAATCTTCTTTTTATTATTATTATTAAAACTTTAAATTTTCCGAAATAATTTCCCAGTGTGTTTTGGAAGATAAAAAAAATTGAATATGTTATCAATCTAAACATTCTATTGAATACAATAACTATCAAGAAATTACCATGATTTTATCTAGAATATGCTATCGTAAAAACATATTATCATTATCTGAATTAAACATATCATTTAAACAGCTTAATTAACAAACAAATGTGTAGTAACTGCGTTTCGAAAGACCCAAATGTAATTTACCTGAGAGAAACGAAGAGTGTCTGTAGAAAAATAAACCCAACGGTTGGTATCGGAAACTACAGGAATGTGATCAAGTTTCTTTGCTCCCAGAGGTTCAAGATAACCTGACATGTGATTCTAAGACGTAGGAACCAGTGTTTATACGGGAGCCACAAACCAATTGCGCAGACATATCTTTGAGGAAAGAATAATATCCCGAGGCTGCAACAAAAACCGCGTTTAGATATTTATATATCCTCAGAGACCTCCTCCTCAACGAAAATTTTATGTTAGAGAGTACGTCTTAACAAGCTGTCAAATAAAACGCTTATGAATAAGGAAAAAAATGGACTTAGTGCATTATAAAAGTTTTTATTATAAACATAAATTTAGTAAACATATATTGATATTTAATTAGAGGACTAAAAATAGTACAAATATTACAAGCCTATCTATTTTACGGTTGCTTCTATATTAATAAAATAAGTTTGCTTTTGTATATTATATTATTATATATTTTAGTTTCGAAGAAACCTACTTAAACCTTTTTGTTTCTATATATGGTTATAAAAAAGATATGGCTCCAAGTTATACAGAAATAATAATTCACTTATATGTAGAAAGTTTATGATAAGAAAATATGTTTTTACAATAATCTCTTTATTTGGAATAAATCTGTCACAAAATTGTTATGTTTAAAATAGAGGTAAACTATTATCTATTACTGGATTTAATTGACATGAATCAGGTTAATATTTAAAATTAAATGACAGACTTTTTTCTCGTTTCATTGCTGACTGCACGGTGTTTTTAAAATGATTGAATAACGTGACATAATCCAAAAATACTTTCTTTCAAATAATTATTTTTCATTTCTAGCAAACTTACTTCAAATTTATATTGTACTACAGTGATAAATATCTTTTAAGACCTTTAGAATGCACTTAATTTGTATAAACTCAATTAAAACGGCTGCGAAAATATTTTAGGTTTATGCTTAGTAATTGAGCTATAGAAATACGAGCTACGACTATTTAAAGCCGCACGAAAATCGGCTTCACTTCAGCCGCATCTGTAAAGATGTCTGTGAGTACAGATCCTGAAGAAAATTAAACCTGTAGAAATTTTAATTCCGTTTCCAAGAGCTTTCCGGACGTAGTAATCGATATTCTTGGTCTCGAGTGTCAGCTGCAAGCCGAATTTAATTAATACATATTTAAGATCCTAGATCGGGTATATTCTGATTCGTTTGATGATATATCGCTACTAAATATGTATTATTGAATAAGATGAATATAATTTAAAACATAACAATTGAAATAATTTTATATCCACTATTATGCATGTGCATTAAAAAATTTATGGGTGTAACTGAATGAATAATTGTTTTTTTTCTACTAAGCTCGCGTTCGAGTCCACCTCGAGCACAAATCTAAATATTCAATGTAGATTATATTTGTGCGTTTATGTTACAAAAGTTTCGCATGTAATAGATTTTTAAATGTTAGCTTTATTCTGCATCAGTCCTCGATAAATGAAATTAAATACATGAACACATATGATCTTGAATATGTGACGAAATATTATGATAAAAAACCTTATTATAAATATCTGAAAATTTAACGATTAAATACAATAGTAAGAAAATATGTATTTAGTTAATTCATTATTATTTAATACTTAAAAAACAAATCACAACGATACATACCTTATTTTAGGGCTTATTGGGAAGAAGCAGATTAGAAAATATTAAAATTTCCAAAATTGTTAATAATAGTAAATTTCTTCTTTGAAGTTAATTACATATTCTAAAAATTGTAAAGTAATATTATTTTGCATTTCCGAGGTAAATGTAATATTTTTATATTCAAATTTTTAAATAATATAAACTTCAAATGAGATTCAGTGGAGTGTCGAAATTATAAAGTAATTTTGTTTATAGTAAGGACTAATGCAATGACTGTAGGAGCCGATATGATCAGACATCAATGAATATAGTGGAATAACAAGAGAACAGTTACATTGGTAAATTTTAAAAATAATAACAACAAATTATTCATATTAAATGGACTTATTAAGTTACAAGTAAAATATATTATAACTATTGTTTACGTAAAAAAAATCCATTTTACTGGATACCGAATTTACTTTAGAATAATAATAAAAAAATATCATAGTACATTTTAAAGCGAATGTAGATTTGTGCATAATGACTTAACACAAACATATTCAAATTACACTCATTACGCATAAGTGCTACTTGGTCGAAATTTCTTGATACTGCTTTATTTATTTAATACTATCTGGGAGTCCGGCATTGCCTGTGTACTTATTTATATAAACCAGAAAAATAATTTAATTCTATATTAATCTTTAGTCAAGAAGTGATTTAACCTAAATATAACTGTTCCTAGTTCCGTACATACTTTCGAGCGATAGTGCATTAATTGAACAGCTGTAAAATACATTGAATTTTATTGCTTCAGTCCCAACAAAAATTATTCCGAATTTCTTCTTAAATATACTCCTTGACTATTGCAGGATATAATTGCCCCTCAGTCTTGTGGCATTACGAAAGATTAAATTGATGGAATTATTAGCTATATTCACAATGTAAACAAATGGTGGCCATGTTGGAGTAATTAATATGGCACAAAAATTATCTTACATTTCCCGCTAGGATCGTAAAGTATTTATTTTTTTATTATTATTATCATTAAATGGAGTATTGCTGGATAAAATTATACTTTTATTCAGTGAAAATATTTATTCTTTATTTCACTACGGAAAAAGGAACTATTTCCTTTGTTCGTCGCATAATAACGTCTCTCTTTCTTGGGTGACGTCACGGTCTCTTGGCGCGCAGTAACACAAAATGATCACGTTGTTTCAATTATAATTCTTTCCACCTTTATGCTAGTAATTACTTATACCCACAGTACTGTTTTGAAGAACATGTTTACCAATTTTTGTTGCAATCTGTCCACGCGTTAAAATTTGTATAGAAATTAACGTAAATACATACATACATGCTTTCTTATTATATAGATTTAATATCATACTGGAATTTCGTTGCCTGGAAAAGATGAAATTACAAAAATTTTCATGATTCCATGCCATAATATACGTTTTCACGCACCTATTATGCGGTAAGTACCATCCAGGAGCTTTATCGGTAGCTGATACACTAACCCTATAGTTTCCTGATCTTGAACTTTTGGACCTCCATCTATTTCCTTTCCAGTTCCAAAAATACTTGATGGAAATCCTCAGATAACAACTGTGCTTTGCGAACTTTGTTTGACGACTCTGTTTACCACAATCCAGCGGATATTTACAGTCGTGGTGTTAAAACCCAACTGGCGCTCCACGAGAGCATAAAAATTGCGAATTATTACTGCTTAATTGTTGTATGTTATTCATTGCTGATAATAAAAATTATTGCAGCAATAAGGATAGGAAAATAATTAACCAAAAGAACTAAAACTTTAATTTATAATTGTATTATACTTCTACTTTTTAATTATTGTTGTTCTGTGTTGTATGGTGTATCTAATAATTTCGTATATAGGCTTAAAAAGTTTCAAATCAGAGCGTTAAGAATTATTTTGAATAAAAAATTTGTTTCCGTCCCTATTTCAATAACAATTTAGCATAAAAGTATTTTAGAAGTAAGGTATAATTAGATGCAACTAAGACTAGATTAGATTTAAAACAAAAAAGTACCTTTATTAATCGAATACAAGATTTTAACCCGTTTATAATCCAAATTAAGTAATGTGATTCCATTAATAAATTTTAGAATAGTTTATTAAAACACCTACTTTGTGAAAAAGTGAAAACGTATAATTCAGGAGCACTTCTTTGCTAAATAAATTCCTAAATATCATTATTATTTTAAAACTCTACATCTTTCCATCGACCTAATATACTCTAATTGTTTTCGAAATAATTATCTGCAGGCAAAAATTACTTTTATTTGCCTCTTACCAAAAACGTGAAAGACGAAAATGTTTGGAAATACTTTATGAATAAATTGTATAATAATCTAGCTAGAAAATAAGATTATCTTGAATATCATGGATAACTGTAATCGCAGTAGATATAATTCCTTTCTTAGTTTCTACAGGGTTAATCTATGTTTTTAAGTGAATAAGACAATTTTCTTCATTTAGGGTACAAGTAATAGCCTTTAACTGAAAATAACGTAGGAAATTTACGAATTTGGTGAAAATAAAGAGAACTAAACTGCATTAAAGAAGATTTGTAGCATTCGCAGTGACGACAAAGAACTGGTTAGTGGGAGAAAATAAGATAAACTGCAACAAGAATTATTTCCGACAAATATCTTCTGCGCCAAGAACCAATACTTGTAAGGTTTCCGACTAATCACTTTAAGTAGAACGACAACACAAAGGAAACTTGCAGACAAAGAGCACCGAAAAGAGGTGCTGAATTTGTGGTTAATTAGGTTTTCTTTCCTTGAAGATTTTCGGTAATAATCATGTTAAAGTGGTTTAAAGAATTCCTATTAACGTTAACCATTCAAAATAATTTTGTTTTACTAAATATTACAAATGAGGTCCTCGTTTCCAAATTAAATAATTTCAGTAGGTACATTTAAAAATAATCGTTCCCATATAAAGCTTGTCAATGCTGGTTAATAATATATGGTTGGGTTTTGTGATCATAATTTATATTTTCTCTTCTACTTTGTCGACATAATCTCTTCCTTTCTCTTTGAGCTGTCCTTTAACCTTGGCATATATATATTTCTGTATATTCCCTGAACAGCTAATCGAATTATTTCCATTTCCTGATCACGTTCTACATCACTTAATCTTCGTTGTCGCCTTCTTTGACGTTGTTCATCAATTTGGAGATAAACAATTTCATATTAAAAATTTATTTTAAGTAAATTGAATAAACACTATTTTTCAGGCGTGCGTTAGTAATCACATTTAAACACACGAATTAATATATTCGATTCCGTTTCAATATACACAATAAATAAGACAGACAGTACTTAAAAAGTTCATTAAAAACTGAAAAACTAAAATTGTACACTACAATCCATTCCTGGGACATTACGATTTGGAACGCAAATGAATATCGCATCATAGAGTATACGTACAATAATTTTCAAGACTATAACATTAAGCTTTATAATGAATATATACAAGAAATTATATGGAAACTGGCAAGTGTCCCTCCATAATTTATACATGCAACGAGTATTACCGGCATATATTGTAAGTGATACATATTTTCCATTGCGAATTTAAACAGTTTTTAATTTTTAATTACGCATATTACATTTAAATGCAATTAAAGTCATTTTAATTCCCTAGTTCAATTGTGCGTTAATGGTATTATCAGTGTGCCGATTGTATTATTGGCTTGTCCGTGACAATTTGATTTGCTCTTAATCACATGTTCCCGGCTGTATCTTTAACTATGATCGACCTAGAGACTCTAAAATCGATCTTTCGACTGAAGGAACATCTCAACCCGGAAACATCCATACAAAATTATTTCTGAGCATCATCGCATCCTGAGACGACGATGACGAGCTACTGTGCTTTCTGCAGCGAGGGTCGCATGCAACTATATAATTTATTATTGTTTTATCAATTATACAAAATAATTACCACATTTAATTACGTTTAACTGTTTGGTTTTATTTAAATTAATGACCACGACCTGTAATCATATATATTGTAGTAATTAAAAGGGCAATTAATAATAAATGATTAAGAGAACACACAGATTAAACACAAGAATGGTCAATAATCGAGGCCTAAGGTATTGTAGACATGGCGCGCTGAGACGGAGGTAAAAGTTGTTAGTTGTTAGTTGAGGACGGAACTAAAGTTAAAACTCGAGTAGAGACTATACTCTCTTAATGCATTAATAAAAGTATTGGAGAACATATAGCAGCAGTAAAGTCAAATATTCATGAAAGTTTTGCATAAGTAAATATTGCAAAACAATAGTCGTTTTCGTCCGGATTGAACTTTACCATATTCAGCGTGGAGGAGTTGTACCGTGATCGCATTAACGAAATTATTGCGGTGCAGAGCAGCGTTCGAGTTACAGCTAATTTGCCAAATTATCAAGTTTGGCCAGGTACCTACAAAACAGTAAGTTTAATTGAAAATTCAGTAATTGTAAACGTTAACGTAAAGATAGTTGTCAGATTTCGTATTTTTTTTGTCTATTGAAAAAATTGATTTGTAATAACAAGTGCGCATTGGCACAGAAGTTGGATTGTTTTAAAAACGAGTAATAATATTCTTTATTTAAAAGGCCCAGATCAAGACTGAAATTAATAGTAAAAAGTTGTTTGTACATAATGATTGTCGTAAAAGGGCATTGAATATTTATCTATAAATTTAAAATTTGTGAGCATTGAATAAATTATTTGTTTCGTCAGTTTAATAGATTTCTGATTTGTTATCCTTCCATTTGAATTTGAATTGTGCATTATTGTGGGCATTTTTTTTATTTTAAACATAATTGCATTGTATATACCACAAAATTTGGTTTCAACAACGTGGGAGAATTTTTTTTTTAATTACATTAATAGTTGATTACTACAATATATATATATATATATATATATATATATGAGTGAGTGTGCGTATTCATTTATTTTCTACGTTAACTCTATAAAATATATGGAAATTTCAAACTTTGTATATTTATGAATTATGATCCTCGGTAAAAACATGAGGGTGACCAGGGTAACAGCGAACAACTCTCACCATATGCGCAAGATCTGCGATCCCGGAACGTACACCTCTCAGAACAGGCCGAGGTTCCTGTACAAGCTTCCAGAAAATGTAACGAGAGAAAATTGCCTTTGAGCAGGTATGATTTGTAAAAATTCAAAAAAACTGGCGCTATCAAATTTGTCTTTAATTTGGATGTTGTATTACATTTAAGAAGTTGCCAGCATCGGGTAGGTCGGACATGTGGTACTTGTCCGACACCTTTACCATGGAGGGAGACGGGTTTGCTGTGTGGACGCAGCATTCCCCTACCCGTGGCTCGACCCGCCTAGGAGGTAGCTGGACGACTATTCCAATGGGAATAGCGGACAACTCTTACCGAATTTCCAAGGTCGGTGAGCATGGAACCTCGGGTTACGGGAACCTTAGTTTGTAAACGGAGAGGGGAAAAGGCAAGCCATTACCAAAGGTAGCCCTCACCGTCTCTCCAGAAAGGTTAAACAATTGTGTGACACATCCTGACTCGTTCCAGATAGCGTACTCGAAGTAAATTGAGTGGCAGAAAAAGCTAGTGAATGCTACAAAGCAGATAGTTCTATTGTCTAATAACCTTATATCGTCTAGATAAATACTTACACAGTAAATACAGTTGTTGACTACTCATTAGTATTTTAAGACGGACGGAAATTAATAAATTATCACAAAAAATTGAATTTTATCTTACGTTTTAATTATAATTGAAGAAAATTGGCCATAAGCCATAATTTGTTTATAAAACATTAAAATATTCAATAAACTAAAATACATACTTTTCATCCTCTAGTTTAGGAATCTCTACAGATGAATATAAAAAATATATTAAAATATTTGGTTAATTTAGATAAAATAATTTAACAGAAAAACTTAGACACACTAAAAAAACGTCTATTTTTCTACTAAATAATTTATATGGTTAATAACATTCATCTGAAAACGTCTCTAACCCAAGGAACTGAACGTTATATACACATTTTAGTTTATTGAATATTTTAATGTTTTATAAACAAATTCCAGAGTTCGATAAAAATTTCAAAAAATCCTGCTCTCTTATAATTTCAACATAATGTAATATAAAAAGAAAGTAACTTGAATTCAGAGAAGAAAATAATTCCAAAAAGTTCTAAATTAGTTTCTTTAACTATACCGTGACCTCAATACACCATTCAGAATTCTCTTTCAATAAGTCTATATTTTAGCTTTATTACATGAAACTAGGCACGAAGAACAATGTAGTGTTCAATCGTCTTCGATTTTTAAACTCAACTTTCCATCTTAGTTATATTGAACTTCCTGCGGCTTGACGACCAAGATAACTTCGAGAGAGCACTTGATCGAGATTGCCCCGGCTGCAGTGCATTGTACCGGAGTTTACTTTTAGGACCACCCAATTGTATTAGCTACGTCACAGGCTCGTGTTTACCCCACATGCGCACGGAGCAACACATTTACATCTCAAAGGAATCGATGTGTCACTGACAGCAGAAAAACTACAATGAAAATTCTTCACAAAGCGGCTTGAAAATAATTTAAAAAGTTAATAATGCTACTTGCAGCCAGTTAATTTTACACTGGGTTTGCATTAAACTTAAATTTCACTTTAAAGTGAGCGTAATAAGAGAATTTAAAAAGTGAAGTGTACACAAATGAAATAGTAAATTACATAAAATAAAATGATACAATATCGTTTGCAGATCAACAACAACGAATTGAAAAATCTATATTTATCTATTAGTTATAATATAAATGTGAATCGTGTGCAATATATCAATTATGATAAATAGTTTCTTGAAAGAAATTGGTTATTAATATTGTCCATTCTGCTTACATTCCACAGATACTTATTACATGCTAGGATGACTGCCAGAGTGTCTACGTTCCTCTTCAATTCCCCAATTTCCCGCCACACTACAACCTTCCCATCCCTGATCAGTTGCAAGTCCAAGCTTAAAGACGATATTCTCTTTTACAATAAAAACAACCATGCGCAATCTACGAGGCAACCAATTATTCAAAATCCCAATTATTAACCATTCCCTGAAAAGTGCCGTTTGTCTCAGAAAAATTAAAAAATGTCTACGTTAATCACTTCTCAATTACAAATAATAGTAAAAATTAATAAATAAATAAACATCAACATCGTTCAAGCAACTATTTATCATAATTGATATATTTCACACGATTCGAATTTCTATTACAATTAATAGATGAATGTAGTTTTTTCAACACGTTAATGTCGATCTGAAAACGATATTATATAATTTTATTTCATATAATTTCCTATTTGGGTATACGTCACTTTTTAATGTCTCTTATTAAGTATACGTTGAAGTAAAAATGTATGTTTTAATGAAGAAATAATTTCGGCCGCGGTAGTCAAAATTTATTTAAACTTGAACGTAATGAGGTCGCCAAATAATCGACGAAACGTTGCATAATTTTACATTAATAACATTCTTTTTTATGACTTAAAATTGTCTGATGATTATAATTTTATTAGTTTCTTCGATAGTCAGAATATATATATATATATATTGTAATAATCAAAAAATAAAGTTAATTTAAAAAAATTATTATTAATTATTAAACACAAATTTTATTCTTCAAGGTTACAAATTTTATATTTTACAAACAAATCTAAATACTCTTTTTCTCATGGTCTTTACTGGGTTTGATAGTAAGAAACAAATCAAGATTACAATTATAGAATTTACAATTTAAACAATTTGAAACGCACTGAATATGAAATAAAAAGAAACGAAATATGACTTTACCTTTAATTACTGTTTACAAACATTTATTATTTTAGTTTATATTTACAACTGTCCTTTTTGATCCAGATTTAATGATTTCAAAGCTTGGGGACACACTAACACACTAAAAGGCCATTATGTGCATAAAATTGCACACTCAACGACTCAGTATGGGAACTTATTTTCCTTATCGGGGGACTGAAATGACGAACACAAACATCCACGCCCTCGCCGGGATTCGAATCCGGGACCTCTATGATGTGAGGCAGTCACGCTGACCCCTACACTACAGGAGGTCGAAACGTTCATATTTATTTAATTTGGAAATATTTTATAACTTTCTTCTGCAATGTGAAAGAGGAAGAAGCCAATTATTTATGTCCTACAACAATACAATACGGAGTACTTACTTTCGAAATAGTATTATATATGTATTACTTTTTCACTAGGTCTTATCTTTCAAACAGTGACACTTATATTGTACTCAATCATTCTGGCAGATAAATTTGTTATTTTTCAAACGCCTTTGTTACTGGTATTAATATTTCTAAAGTAACCCCAATGCCCTCATGTACTTTACTAATAAGTTTTACAAATCTGAATATTATCTCAAATATAATGAAGTAACCAATAAACAGACAAAATTGAGTGATAAAATAAATACCACCCAATTATTTTGCAAACATTTTTGCTTTCAACATATCAAAAAGCTATTAATTTTTTAAAAATTGACGAAAGCAACAATTTTTTCCGAACATTGGTATTCTTTTTTTCTCGAATTTTTATCTGTTTATTTTGCACTCCATTACCTATTTGTTAATTTTAATCCAGTCTAGACGATTACATATTTTATAAATATTCTACTCCACAACTAAATTGCCCCGCGATAAATTTCCATTCATATTGCGTATATTGAAATTCGAATCACCAGAAAAAACTATTATAAGTGTGAGGACAACTTACATCCCTCTACAAATAATGTTTCTTGTTAGATAATAGCATTTCTTGGGTTTATACAACACGAATAATAATGTAATTCTATTGAAGTATTTGAAACATTTTTATAAAGCTAGGATTTCGTCCTAGTATCGTAAAAACGAACGCCAGATGATTATTTATTGCCAATTCGTCGGCGTTATGATAATATTATATCAGTAATAAATTATAAATATTATATAATATATAAATATTCAAACAATTACGATAATAATGCTGTAAGATAGTTAATAGGCCCAGTATGCACGTCGATTTGGTTAAAATACAACAAACTAATACGTATTTACTACCTTCTAAATGTTTTAAACTTTACACTACTTCTTGATGTTATTTCCGCAGATCATTACACTATAATATTTAATCGAACTAGAGACTGAACTACTTGGCCTAGGATGCTCATAAACGACTTAAATTAATGGTATTGGTTTGCCGCAGTACCTTTACCCAGTTTGTTATTAATTCAGTATTTCTGCAGTTCGAATTTTTTATTTTCCAAAATACTTTATAATTTGTGAACTGTTAGAAAGTATAATTATTTCCGTGTAAAGGAATAATATAGTTCTGAATTTTTCTCTATAACTGTTGATAATTTTTAATTGATCCATAATTTGGACCATAACAGATGCATGGTTCCTGGAAACGCCAGAAAAATCGTTACCTACATCTTATTGGTTACTCGACTACTGAGAGATGTTAATTTTTTGGCAGGTAATAAAATATGAAATTGAAAATTACGTGGATTATCAAGCAAGTACTTTTTAAAAAATAATAATCATGGAAAACAAAAAAAATTGCGGATGGAAATAAAAAAAATACGCAATTTATGTGCAATGCGGTTATTATACAAATGGCGAAAGATATACAGATTAAAATATAGACATAGGAAATAAAATTTTAAATGCTCAAATTCGTAAAAAAAGAGTTATATTACAGATGCGATTTTCAATGTAGCATAGTTATCAGTTAGCTAGAAATGTTGTTATTTGTTTGCGAGTGCGGAAAATAGGAACATTATTATTAGTCGAAATAGGATTACCATTTTACCTTTTAACATCTACTCCTTAAAGTTTAATTGATTTAGTTACAAACGATTTTAAATTACGTTAATGGCAAGCATACAAACTTATAGTACGTACGTAATTATTATTAATAATATCCGTTAAAGAAGTTAATACAATTTCCTATGCAGACTATTTATAGTAACTAACTAATTACAACTAAATTTTACAGCATAAAAATCTTTAACTTCTTATGTATCTTATTCGAGCTATATTTTCCTCACAAACATTAACGCTGGCGGGGAAAATCCCGTTCATAGATATACAGGGTGACATTGTTTATTTCCATCGTCGCAGAGTAGTTCTCTCGAGTAATGTTTACAATAAATTCTCATAACTGCAACCACCAACAGCAATACAAACTAGAACCCAGTTGACTCAATTCAGTGCCTCATTGCTTGACTATCCATTCCTGCTGCAAGCGTGCGTGAAATACCTGACATCTTTGGAACTTTTCGTCAATCTCTCCTTCGACACATGTATTACTGTCGGTGGTCGAAAATTTTGACTATCTATTGTAATCATTGCTGGAAATAAACATTTTTCGATTATGTTGTAAACAAACAATGTTTTTCTTTTCATGTTTTTTGTCTTGACGCGCCACTTCCAACCATGCATTCCAATACAAAAATGTATGTATTTATAAGCTGTACCCCCCCCACCCCCTTTCTCTCTCGAAGTTTGTCCAGCGACCGTAGAATCAGTTTGTATATTGAGAAAAATGTCCAAATCCGTCAACATCGACTAAAATTTAAGGTCAATTGGTAATTTAAGTGGTCAGAAAATAAGATATACTTTAACTTTAAATATTATAACAACATTATCACAAATTTGAACATTCCCAATTTTAGACAATATGCTCACATTTTAATCCTTATATATTTTGGTTTATAATAATGTCATTGTCCGTAAACTTATCCATTTTTGTTATTGGTAAATAATTTTGTTGTAATTTTTTCAGCTAGTACCAACACATCTGCCGGGTGGTCTTTCTTACATTGCATCTTATTCCGGGTATTAATTAAAAAAGTTACGAAAACATCTATTAAGCAATTTTTATATTTAAATTATGTCAGTAAATAAAACAGTATTAGTAATTTATAATTTATCATTCTGGCTAACAATCAGAAATTTTGAACAGCAACAAGCTTTAGTTAATTTAAATCGATGAGTTTACCTGAAGGCTTTAACCAGTATGAAACAAAGTTGAAGGTATTGTGAACACGCTATACCGAAGCTAATCTCAACTTTGACGCCTCCGGCAACATCAGCACGCGAAATTAAACCGTCTGAAGTGTTTGTATCAAAGCATATGTCATGGATGAGTTCATTGGCTTGATAAGAGAAAATGGCATGTCTAGAACACTGTTAAGGTTTGGCATGTTTAGTTGTTAGTTCTACGCGTCTGCAGTAATGTGCATATATGTTTCAAATGCGTTTTGGTGACATGGGAGTACGCTATATAGGAACAAGATTCATCTGCAGGAAAACAAACTCATAGTTGGTACATATGGACAACTGAAGACGTACTTCTCATAATTATTTCTAAACTGAAGTAAAATATTCGTATAAATGATAACCCTAAATGATTATCAAGCTGGAACATATTTTCTAAACTATTCTGGAAAACTAGACTTATGAAAAAATTATCTTACATCATATAGTCATCATATTAATATGGTCTTAGATAACAATTTGATTCTCTACAAACTAATTCACCAAGGGCAACTTTATACCTTACGTTTGGTCTTAGTTGCTCTCGAGGTAAATTCGTACTTTTAATGCAATTATATTTTACTGTGCCGACGTCATAGCTACTCCCCTTCAAATCATATTCAACGCGTGTCTTTCTACCGGCATTTTTCCCGACTCCCTTAAAGCTGCTAAAGTTATTCCGATCTTCAAAAAGGGTTCGCCCACCGACGCATCAAATTACAGACCAATTTCTCTACTTCCGATATTTTCAAAAATACTAGAAAAAATTTTACACAAAAAGTTACTTGAATTCTTGACGAAGTAGAAAGTAATTACTCCGGATCAACACGGCTTCCTCAAACAAAAATCCACGAGCACTGCTATGTACGAGTTCATTCAGAGTATACAAAATTCCCTTGATGAAAAACTGAAAGTAGCCGGAATTTTTGCTGATCTCTCGAAGGCATTTGATCTTGTAGATCACAGCATACTCCTCCAAAAATTAGAATATTATGGGATCAGAGGCAACGCTTTGGCACTCTTTAAATCTTATCTCAACAATCGGAAACAGAAGGTAGCCTTAAAAAACAAAGCTGGTGAGGTGCACTTGTCAGAATGGGAGGGCATTTCTTGTGGCGTGCCTCAGGGCTCAATATTAGGTCCCCTGCTTTTTCTTTTGTATATTAACGATCTTCCAGAATATATGGACCCTATAAAATCTGTCTTATACGCAGATGACACTAATTTGTTAATTACGGACATTGATTTAAATAATCTCAATGCGAAGATTGAGACTGCATCTAGAGACCTAAATACTTGGTTCGCCGCCAATAAATTAACGCTCAATGTACAGAAAACTAAGTTAGTTCGTTTTACAACACAAACCAACAACATCGTAACGAATAAGTTCTCTGATCATGCGACTTTCCTCGACTTGCAAGTCGACATGAAATTAAAATGGAACTTGCACATTGATCGCCTCGTGCGCAAACTTAGTTCTGTTTGTTACTCATTGAGACTATTGACGCAACAATTTGATACCAAAACTGCTTCACTAGTCTACTTTGCCTACTTTCATTCACATATGTGTTACGGTATTGCCAACTGGGGCAATTGTTCTCGTAGTGTGGATGTTTTCAAACTGCAAAAACGAGCCATTAGAATTATATCAGGTTCACATGCTAGAGAAAGCTGCAGGCCGCTGTTCAAAAGACTCCATATTCTGACTCTACCTAGCGCTTACATTGTTAAACGCATCATGAACCTTTTTGCAAGTAACGGGGACAATCATGGCTATGACACAAGAAACCGTTCAGTTCTTAGGTCTGACAAGCACAGCCTCAGTCTCTATGAGTCTAGCGTTCATTATTCCGGTATCGCACTATTTAACAGCCTTCCTGATCATGTAAAGGACATCAACAACTACAACTTATTCGTAAAGGAGTGTAAAACTTACCTTGTCAATGGAACTTATTACTCCGTACACGAATTTTTGAATCGGTCTGACATTCGTTGAACTTCCTTGCCTACAAAATTGCCGAATATGCTATAAATATGTAAATAGTATGTCCAGTTTTCCCCTTTTGGTTCTGTTTTCCTGCCTCTGCTTTCTGTTTTAGTAAATATCTATGACGACATCACTCTGTACCTAGCGACAGGAGATTAATACCAGTAAGTGATTTGTGTCGTGTGCGTGTTTCCTAAAAATAGTGTGTATGATTGTAGTGACTAGACTAATGTAAACAGATATGAATTTTTGTGTGTGTTTTTGTGTATTATAAGTTTATATGCAATTTATCTACTGTACATTTGTGACGAATCCTATTTCCTATTTAGAGGGCTAATGGTGAATAAATCTATCTATCTATCTGTAGGTGACCAAAAGCAATATACTTAGAATTTACATGTATAATTTGTCTATCCTCCTCGATTACTGTAAACGACAATCTCTTAAGAGCTTCGCGTAAGATTTTCCTCTGGATTTATCACTGAATTTTTATGTGGTTTACTAGGTGTGCGGCTTTTGCCAATTTGAAGGGAACGGTACTGCAATTGTTAATCGATTGATGATTTTTAATTTCATCTCCTGTGGATTGTCCCCTTTGACTCCACTCAGAATTGTTTAATGCATCCAATGTAGGCTACAAAAGGCGTTTTAAAAATTAGACAAATTTGTAGCTTTGCATTATTTCCTAGCTGGAACTTGGAACGCACCGAGTAACGATCTCGTTTACAAAGTGATCACAGAATGGCTCAAACACTCTTAGATGAAAATTGGAACCACTTTTTGATCCCGACTTATTCCAAAACTGACAGTTAAATTTCGCCAAATCATTTTTTTCATATTGTAACAGCCTGCCGCAAATTACACAAATGTGAATAAAACATGCTCGGGTTAAATAATTATTAGTACATAACTTCTCCTTTGTGTTCTCTGCCATCGTAGTAAGGTTAATTGCAGTTAATTGCAGTTAATTGAGCTGTAGTAACAATAATTTGCGGTTATAGAGTTTTAACACAAATAATTCCATATAAGTGTTGTTTGCGTATTAATAAATATTTTCCAGATAAATATATTTTAACAGATAAAGATTTTCTGTTCTTAATCGTCATTGTCTTTAATGATAGCCTTTAGTCTTTTCTATATTGTGCATCTCATCACCACTTTTATTTTCAATGTTTTCAGGCCCTTATAAGCACAATTTGGATTTAATTTTGAGTAACAGGTTACATGAGAGTAATTCAAGTGGTCATCTTAGATAGGGTCTTCCTTTTCTTCCTCTACCTTCTGGTTGAGAAAAGGTTAATTTCTTACATAAGTTAATTTATTCTATTCTTCTTGCGTGTCCCATTTATTTATGCCTACATATTTTTATAGTATGGACTTTGTTACGTCTTTTATACAGTTTATATTCCCATCATTGTATTTTATCATCCTTATACTGTAAACATACTTGGGCCATAAATCTTCCTCAGGATCTTCCTCAATTTTTCTTCATAATTCTTTGTGAGTTTCCAGTTCTCACATCCATACAAGATTACAGGCCATATATATTGTGGTAATTAAAAGGAAATAATTAATGAACAAAATTTGAACTTGTATTGTTGGCGGCATAAAAACTCACAAATTAAATACAAGAATATGGGCATACTTATGCATACTTGCTTGGATTGTAGAAGTTCGTTCGCTAGACACTCAGTGCTCCAGAGTCCTCCAGAGTGCTCGAGAGTATATAGTCGAGAAAGGACAAAAATCAAGAAAGTTTCCGACTTTATGTAACTTAACAGCTCAAATATTTAAAAACAGTCTAGAGGTTTCAGTCCGTGAGCGAATAATTACGATTATCAAACACTAACTATTATAGTTCAGAGTCTAACTTACAATCACAAGTTAGACCATTTTCTTCAATTATTGGGATGCCAGGTTATTGAATCCAGCAGATAACAAACTTTGGAGCGTGTTTGTAAGATTTTTAAACAGGAACAGCGAAGCAAGGATTGAGTGTCATTTTCGCAAGGAAAAAGAGTTGATTATTAAATTCAGTGTATAAAAATGGCCTGTCTATAATGTGTTAATAAGTGTGTGTGTGTGTGCACGAACCAATTTCTTTGAATACCACAAACATTAAGGTAAAACTGCTCCAATTACTATCAGTAAACCCGTTAGTAAAAGATATTATCGTCAAATTTCCGATTTCCGAGTTCAAATTTTAAATTTTATATCTCATATTTTGTTTGTAATTTTCTATTGATTGTTTGAATTCTTTATAGTTTTGTGAATTTGATTGCTTAATAAGTATTATTTATTTATTTAGTGATCGGCCCTGAGAAATAGCCCTGGTATTATTGTAAAGTATTAATATGTGATGTTATTTAAATAATTTGCTTTAATAAATTAATTTGTTTGTATATTTTAAATCTTTATTTTTATCAAACATCCCATCATTTTAACAGTTTATTATTACAAATTGACGCCTCAAAGGTTTTAATTAAATTGTTTAAAGATGTAATTACTACAATATATATATATATATATATATATATATATATATTATTCTGTGATTAATTTCTATGGAGTTGTTACTAATAATAAGTGAGCACTACAATTTAAATACTTTTCTATGTTTACATCATTCGTTAAAATATTCCTATTGCTAGAGGTTTTCTTATATTGCAGTTTAATTTTAACCCTATTTGTGTTCCTGCAGACTCTATCCTTAAAAAATCATTTCTAATTTTTTTCTCCTGCCGTCCTAGTAATACTACATATTCTGCTACTGCTATTATTTGTACTGATTTACGTAGCGTGGTTCCTTTGATATCCAGTTCAACATCCCGTCCCACTTTTTCTAAGGCTATATTGAAAAGCAGACAAGATGGGGTACCTATTTGTCTCAAGCCTTTCTGTGTATTAAAAGTTTCAAACGTAAGATTATCTCAGCGAAATGTATAAGTTTTCTAGGAATATTTAGTTCACTCCCAGAGTCATGAAGAGATCTTTATATTTATGATACCATATTCAGCCTTGATGTTCACGAATATTTTCCAAAATTTACTTTATTATATAAAGGAAACCTGAAAAATTAAACGGCAGGAAATATTGGACCTGAATAAATAGAATGCGGTATTCGCATACGGAAGCAAGTCACTACTACGCTGGTGATGAGTCACCCAAGGGCAGAGGTGATCCAACCGACTCATAACATAAATTTCAGTTCACCTCGGACAATCTTACATTTCGTACACCAAATTAGGAAAGTGAATGCACACAATTCCAAATACACAATCAAACCTAAGCAAGATAAAAAAATAATTCTACCAAGACCTTCAACTAACCGTGGACAATTCCGGGACAGTACGTTCCAGGATCGGGCATTTTCAATGCTCAATTAAGCGCCTATCAATTATGCTACGAATCGACAGTAGTTTTGTCTTTTCCCGGTGTAAATGATGAATAAAACATTATTGGGCTTCCAAACGGGTAAAATATTTATTAATACTCAAACAACGCTTATATGGGCATTATTTGTGTTAAAACTCTGTAACCGCAAATTATTTCTACTGCAGCCCAAGTAACATTTCGCTTACCGAATTTAATTTCTAATTTATGTGTAATTTTGTTTATGTCGGCATCATTAAACGTCAAACAAGCGCCACTGGTATCCAAAGATGATTCGTTTCTTGGCTGATTTCAACAAATGGCCAGATTTTCGCCGCTAGAGGGAAATCATTTTCAAGGGTTGACAGTCGGGCCTGCCGACAGTATCATCATGATTAAACTCACCGCTTTCATACTGTTATCATATTTCCCCTAATGCTGATACATTGCACCTATCGATTTCTCTCTTCTTAATAACTAACTTCTAATATTCATTTTCAAGTTTATTTGATATCTGTAAAGCATATGCTATTTTGTTCTTTAAACTTTTAAGGATCATGTTCAGTATCTTCTGGAATAAAAGTGATCTTCATTTATTTCTGTATCGCAAAATTTTAATGCTTTTATTTGAGTATTTTTTTTTATTACTTTATCTTACCCTATTCTGGCAGGCAAGATATTGAAATAGAAGATTGCAGAACTTGCGTAAATTCTTTTTTTTTCTGCTGAAATAACAGTACATTTTTTTACAAATTTTCAATACACATAATTTTTTTTTACGGATATGATATAAAATGTTTCATCATATTTGGATTTAACAAGATTTTAACAAAGTTACCTCCATGATACACCTGAATTTAATATATTGTCGTATGAAATGGGGTTTCCAGTATCTTATTTACAAGGGTATATGGTACTCAAAATACAGGAAGCGTGAACAAACAGCCGATATTGGACAGGGAGCAATCCGTCAGCCTTATCGGGGTCCGTGTCACTATGATTATTTGTCCATATCTCCAGGCGTCGTCTGCAATTTGCCACCAGAAAACTGATGGACCGGAAATGTATACGGAAATCTGAAAATTGGAGCCCCTCGTGTTGTAACAAAGTTAACTAGGCATACTTTGCTCAGGCAAAAATGGCAAAAATATGACAACTACTGAAATTTTAAACTATTAAGATTACCAGTTTTATGTTACTGTTCATTCTTGTAAATACATAATTTTTAATAAAACTGGCCAAAATAAAATGCAATATTTCCAGCTTTAATATGCCTATTGTATTTTATTACCTGGTATTTATTAAATACGGTGTTTATAATATTTAAATACACTACACATTCAGGTTTACTACGATACTTTTTATACATAATTTGCTTAATCACCTTATTGAGAGTATATGAAGAAATAATTATTCATATATCAATTGATTACTCGCCATTTTACGAAAGATGAGAGACACTGTTACATCTGCAATCGAAGATGTTTAAAGAGTTTAGGAAATAACCATATATACTTCTTTGGTTGTGATTAATACTTATCATAATTTCACTCATTTCACACGTATGTAACATTATATAATATTTATTTGATAACCGTTTATTATAAGATTATCCAATCTGTGATTTCAGGACAGACAGTTACACCTACATATAACAAAGTGGACACAGGAAAATGTAAATATTGAATAAGTAAGCCGAAGGATTTAATTATATGTAATTTAATAAGAAATTAAAAGTTTTAATTTAACTTCTGTTTTGAATTAATAAAAGAATTATTGATGTTATACATAACGTTTTATCTATTATTTATATTATGACGACGTTTCGATACCTTTCTGTATTTTCCTGCAGAGGAGGTATTTACAATTTATTAGATTTATAGTATCATTGTACAAAGTAAACGAAGACACAGAGTTTTGAAAAAGGGGTCCTAGTCACACAATTCACTTAACTCGAACAAGATTGTAGCAAGACCGAATGAAAGGCTGGCATCTGGAGGTTTAGTAATACCAGTCCTGTCACCTAGGGGGGTTTACCCCGTGATCGTCAACCCTCAGTAACGTTGATAAATAACTTATAAATGGAAACCCAAATTTACAGAAAAACAACTTACAGGTACAATTTATATTAACAAAGCAGAATAATAAATTTAGAAAAATAAAGTATTTGTAAACATTGCTTAACTTAATTGTATCGTCGTGTGAATTGAGTGTGTTTTTGGTGCTTTTTATGTGTATCATTCCTGATAGGTTCCGTTTGTATAAATTTGGTTCAACATGTAACACCTCAACATATTATATCATGATTTTTCTCCAATCTATGGTTCGTTACTACATTGTGGTTATCTGTTTTGTAATTATTCTTATGCTCTTTAGTCTTGTTCCTAATGCCCGTTTTGTCTGACCAATATATGATTTTTCTCAATTAAGTTCGCTACAAATAATTTTATGAACTACATTTTGTTGAAAATATTTGTTTATTTTGTCTTTATCTTAGATAATGAATTTTTTAAGCTTATTGTTTATTCCAAATACAACAGAGAAGTGAAAATCAGTTAGGTGATTTTTTATTTCTTACTATTTTATTTATTAAACCACAATCTGTTTTTCCCTATCCAAAATCGTTTTATTGTCAATTATGTTCTTGTTGTTATTATTATGATTAAGTTTCTTAATTATTATGCAGATACCTTCTCTGTAGGAATATGCCTGAAGAGGATAGAAAAAGGTATTGAACCATCGTCATAATATAAATAAAAAATTAAAAGCGTCTCTGTAAAGTCATGAATTGTTTTATTAATAAGAGATTGTTAACATATTTACGTTCGCATGAAACATTTCAATTTTACGTAGATACGTCGTTTTAATCAATGTTGCTACAACTTTGATCAAAATAGATCCGTGATTGCTTACAAGGCACACGCAATATTTAGAAGATCCACAAGTAATTATGATGAAACATTTTTAAAGACAATGAATGAATTCAATGCCGTTTTTTCATTGTCTTGAACTGCCGCTTGCATATTATGTGATAGAACTTACAACTAGTTTTTGAAAATGACAGTCCTCTGGTTCAAATACACAAATAAAAGTTGATCCAACAAAATGTGTAAAGAAAATACACATCGTCAACGAAATTTCTGAGAAGAAAAGTTTATATTTTCTACTAAATTATCCGTACCCGGCCTAGCTTTAAATGAGAAGCTCCATATTTTAGCAGATTCGGACAGTACGTAACGTTTTCCAAATTTACATTCTTTAGTGTCGTGGCAGATGTAACTAATCGTCAAAATTCAATTTTTCCTATTTTTACATTTTAAAACAATCCATTAAATTCTGCAATATATTTGGGATACAAATTTAATCTTTTTGATTTGAACACTTAATATTTTGCTAACAATAAAATTTGAATTTACAGAAAAACATTTGCCTTCAGACATTTAAAAGTGAGGTAAATAAAAATACTTCTAGAGTAATCGAGAAACAACGTTGTGGACATAGTATTTTTCTGTTCCCTTCGGGAATCACTGTACATAACAAAAACTTCTAAAATGACCTTTCAAAATATTAACCTTTTCTCCTGGGACAATTTTTTTGCGTGCAAGGAATGCTTTTTCGAGTTATTTACTGGTCTCTAGTAAAAGAAAGAAACACCCTGTAAATTTCCTTAATGAGTTCACAGTTTTAAATTTTACTTTTCGTACTATAAGTGAAACATCAAAACGTGTCTGATACATAACAATTTCAGTTATTAAATTACAATTTTATTATTTAAAAATAGAGTTAATGTTGTAAGTGTAACAAATAATTTTTTTGATAATAATACGAGAAACGTTTTGAGGAAAGTTTTAATTATGTTTTGATTTATCGTTAGTCATATATAATGCTGCAAATAAAGATATTATGTCACCACAATTAAATTATCAATTAATAGTTATATTTAAATTACATCAATTTAATAGTAAATGAAAGGCAAGAGCTAAATTTGTCAGAAATAGTTTAATAACATAAAAATATAAAAATAACACGACGTTTCGTCTTCAATGTAGGATTTCATCAGGAGAGCAATGGTGTTAATTTTTATGTTTCTACGTTATTTAATTATTTCTTACAAATTTTGGTGCTTTCATTTATTTAATTATCAACAAAATTAAAGTCTTTATACTCAAAATAATTTATAACCAGATGTTTCGTGCTTCAGTTGTATATTTACTAATAAACTCCTGCTTGTATTTATGACAAAATGACAATTTGGCTGTGTAGTTTAATATGTAGACGTCTTTAAGAAGACTATTGACGAATGAAATTAAGCAGTGCAATGACAGAAATTTCTGTTAGCGTTATTCTATCAGTTGTCAAACGTTTAGTGCAGGATGAGTTAAAATGCCGGAAAACTCTTTTATTCTCTATAGTTGACCTCATGTTCCGATATTTAACTATGGCTAACATTATCATTGGTGGATTTTAAGGAAATCAATATTTTGTTCCTTCCAGTTTTTTGTCTTCAAATTGTTACATCACATAAAATTGTGAGTTATGGACCATTTAACTACGACTTGACACTACAAATATAAGAACTTTATAAATATATTTTGAATTTGTATAGTACTTATAAATTGTTTTATTGTTATCCACAAAACCGAAGTAGGGCGTACTAAAACAGTCATTACCGAAATGTGATGGTATTTCGTATCATATTCATTTTCTTCATTTTTTATTACATTATATATATTTAAGTGGTTACATACGTCTAATATCCATTTAAACTGGGAAGATTTCATAGTATGATTATGATTTCTTTGTGTTTTATCCTTGATTATCATAATAAAATTCCAGGGTACACACTTACTAAATTAAGAATTTATGAAATATAATAGTGAACACAAAAATATCCTATATTAAATATGCTGAATTCATTTATGAACAGTCTAACGATTATTAATACTGTTTATACATGCTTGAAGTTTAAAAATGAAACTTGTATTCATTCCAGCCCGGTTAATGTGACGGCAGGTTCCAGTTGTAAAACGGAAACGAACCGACTGGAATGCGATTCACTGAGACTAGATTCCCTCGCTTGCATTATATTTTCTCAGTTATTATGAACTTCTTGACGTTGCCTTCCCGGAGTGACAGAAGTGTCGCTTTAAATTATAACTACTGATATAATCTCGAGAAGGAAAACATGAAGCTAGAGAAAACAATTAAATTCAGAAAACTTTTATTAATTGAAAAATGTATTTACAAACTCAGAGTTCATTTATTTCAATTATCGGACTATGATATTTTTATATCTCCATTTTTAAACGATTTCTTTTATTAGTTATAAAATCTACAACTGAAATTATAATTGAGTTAAGAACAATTAAGTAGTGAAAGAAACACATCCGCGAAGTTATTGATCCCAATATAACTCCAGCTGAGTAATATTATTTTACGGAGTAAACTCATTATCCTTCCCTTTTTTCCGTTCTCGTTTAAACCAAAACAATCTTGTATGTTAAATCGTTGTGTGCGTCTCTGTGAAATTGTTTCGCATTCGAAAGGAATGAGTGAAAAACGTGCGTTGAACTGGATTTGTCTGAATAAATTCGATATTATTATAGTTTAAGTCAGAAAGGAAGACGTGTGGCGCAGATTGAGGGAAGGGAGACAAGTTGGACGCTTTCACGATGCGTACAGAGTAAACACACTCACAACAACGACCTAACGAGGTCAAGCTCTAGTCGCTTACAGAACTGTCTTTGCACGCGGAAAGGTAGCACATGCAAAGTTTAGTGTCACTAAACTGGGCCGTCATCGTAACTGCCGATAACTATAATCAGCTGCGAAATGCAGTGGCAATTTATTGTCAATGATGTTAAGGGAGTTGCCGAAAAAAACGTTAGATTATACATACTGTAGAATATTACAATACACATATATTACTAAAATAAAAAATTAAAATAAAATCTAATGTTAAATTTTTATTTTTGTTGCTAAACCGTCGTTTCGATTTTCCTTGTCCGGAATGTGAGACTTACGTGAGAGAATCTACTGTAATCTTAGATAATACAGAACCAATATACTATAAGTCTAACAATTTTCAGTTTTGATTGTTGAAAAATTAAGTATTAGTATTTCAGGGTTTTGCTAACTCAACCCAAACTCAAAAAAACCAAAGTGCAGTTGAACAAAAAGGTTCGTAGAAAATCCAGCTGGCTTTCGTTGTCCTTATTTTACATTTGATTCTTACGCAACTTTACAAGGTCTGTCTGTATCTGCGATCTCGATTTTCTTTCCAGGTGAAGAGAGAAACAGATTTTGAGAACTTGCGTAAAAATGAAATTCACAGTGAAGGAAACGAACGAAACAACATAATCACAATAAACAATTCAGAAGGAATACACACATGAAATTATACGTCTTACATGTATCGTATGTGACGTAAAATTAATTATACATTTTATTAATATACGTTAACAATTTACGTCTTTTAATGCAGAAAGGGCGCGAATGTATTTAAAGTAGGGAGTGAAAGTGGACTGGCACAGTATTCAGTTTCGTTATTTCATTTGAATTTAAATTAGGTTCTGCTAAGTTACTTTAAATGCATATCGCCAGATAAAAGAGTTTTAAGCCTCGTTTCTGTTTTCGTTGCTTCGTAATTTCTCAGTGGTCTAGCAGTTACAAAGACCACTCCGTTACATGTACTGTACTCGTTTAATAAATTCGTTACAATACATATAAATGTTTTTTAAGAATCTCATAAAGTCACTTTGGGATTAACATATTGGTAATGGCGAGAAACATGTTTGAAGGGAAATTTTGTTTACGGCCTAATTTAATTCATTCTGTGTTGCAACAATTATTTGTTATAAATAATTATGATACATTATGACTAAGAGGATATTTATATTTTGATGAAGCACTGAATTTATTACAGTGATTATCTACAAATTTATAAAGAGAATAGACGTTTAAAGTTACTTTAAATTTAAGTAATATATAATGACTAATTTAATCCCGTAATATAAAATTCGTTTCAAAAATAAAATTTCCAGCAAATTAAATCACCAAATTCAATATTTTAATTTAATGGACTACAACACACTGCATCGCTAAAATTTGCTAAATTACAGATTGGTTGTTGATCTTATAAATTTGTTTTTAGTATTTTTATAGTATTTTAAATAAGTATATTTTTACTTTACATTGTGCTCAAACCTGTTGTCTAAAGAGTGCAGACGTGTATAATAATAATAATAATTTTAGGTTTATGTTACAGAACTTTTCTTTAGCGTAAACTGGCTATAATTCTTTATAAAGTCGAACAAGTCAGAAAAATTAAAAAGTGAAGTGAAATCGGAGGTAATTTTAGAAACAATGTAGGAAAGGGAAATGATGTACACATTGTTACAATCATAAATTAGAAACCAAAACACAGAAGAATAGAATCTACGCTCATTCACTTGGCAGCTGTTTTATTTATTCTACCTTTTTCAGTAGATCAACCATTGCCTTCGTTAATAACTTACTGAAGTTGTGAACTATTTCTGTCATTACCTTAATAGTAACATCTGTAGATTTTGATTATTGGTAAAATAATTCAATATTCTACTGCGTAAATTCAAGTCCGTTTTATTGCGGGTCGTTTGCAAAGTTCTCTACAGCACGCGTCGGTAGCCAAAGCGAGTGGTACAGATTTATGAGGTGAGACAGCGAAATAAACACATGCACGACTATTATCTAACGTGGTCAAGCTCTAGGCAATTATTGAATCCATTTGGAAGCGCCTGTGGAAGACAACACGAAACTGTGCCGCTCGCTATAGTAGGATCAAACAACGATTCGTAGTTCAGGAATTATTTGGTAGATGAGATATAAACTTTAAATCATGATTTTTAGATTTTTCGATTTTTCTGTTCCTAAAATCATGATAGGTGATTTTTTTGCGTGAAAAGAAGATATAATCCATATTCGTGCAGAATACAGTAATTTGTTATGAAAGGTTTAACCTCAACAGATACAAAACAGGAGTTACTTTTGACCTAAATATTCATAATAGTTTTCAACGGTTAATAATGTAATGTGTAACATAATTTAGCCAATTCGTGTTTCAATAATATTCATGCCTCATTAATAATAATAACGTAATTATTAGACGGCCACATGCTTTTATGTTTAATTATCAACGTGAAATTATTTTGAACCCTATTTGTTTATGATAATATTAAAAAGACATAAGAGATGGTATTTATTATCTTCATAACAATAAACACATACGTAATTTGAATTATGAAATGACATGCACTGAAAATCATTATATGTCGTTATTTAAATAATACTAGAAATGTATAGGCCGAATACTGAGCTGTTAATATTTAATGTATTCATATAGCCGTATTTTTTAAAAACTCAGAATTCAATAGTTTCAAACCGGAAGCCACAGTATATTAAATATTTTACATAATTAAATATATATATATATATATCATTAACTTGTTTCTTTTGGCCAGGGCAACAAATTTTTATTCTGCAAGCAATTAAAGATAGACTCTTCAAAGTAACTCAATACGCGTATAATTTCTAAATAGTTATGTAAAATTTGTCTGGTTAGTAATCATGACTACTGTCTGTCTCCGTCTTCTAATTTTAAACTTTGACAATCTCAGACCACATAGCACCAGACGGGCTACTAAAATTAACGTAGAACCGAATAAAATGCTACGTTGATACATTTTATATTTAAAGAGTCAGTTTTCTTAGTTGAAATGAAACTAGTTGACTAAAACTGAAGATTGACAGATAGCCTGTTATTAAATTAGCAAGTGATAACCGCCACAGCAGATTTAGCTACAGCAGAAATCAATATTATGTGGACCCTCTCCTCCTCATATTACAAATTGGTAATAATTATTTCACTTACCCGTAGGTTTGAATATAACTGTAAGACAACTGTTCAATAAAAGCAGCAAGGTCGATTAAATATTGAATAATACGAGGTTAAAAGTTGTGTTTGCAAAAAATATTCTATTATAATCATTTTCAGATAACACAAATGTATTATATATAACAAAAGGAAGTAAAATTCTTATATTCAATATTAAGATAAAACATATTTTTTAGTAGATGGACGAATTCATAACGCATATCTGCTAAAGAAACAAAAACAGACAATTATGTTGCCAAAGACTGATTCAGCAACTATACTAGTCATAGTGGAGTAACATTTATGAAATCTTCATTATTTATTCCAGGTATTTCTTTTTAGTTCAGACTCACTATTTTTGGCAATGACTACAAGTAATGAAATAACATTATTTAAAGTAATTGTTTGACATATTCTCAATTTAAACCTTTATTTGCAAAGCAATTTATTAACTAACTACCGAAATAAATTATAATGTTATCACATGACTATATTATGCAGGTATATATTTAACAATCAACTCTCAGAAATTTTGTAATAATTAAAACATAACCAAGGCAACTCCCTCGAAGCTTTATCACTGCTGTATTAACAGCTGGACATATTTACTCGCAATGTACGAGCCATAACGGATTATTGTATCTCAACTTATTTAAACCTATTAAGAGGAGGTACGATAGTTTTAAATTTGAACATTAAGTGGAATTTATCGGTCACCGCAACTCGGAAGAATATGAAAAAGATGTATAAAGACACTGAAACATATTTCAATGAGAGTTTGTTGAAACGATAATTAAATTTATGAATATCATCTCACTATGTTAGCTAATATTCAAACCAGTTTAAATTCAAGACCTTTACTACAAACCCTAAACCATGGAAAGGACTCAATCCCGTAAACCGTCGACCATTTTTTATTATGTGAGTTTATTACTGCAGATATTTTATGTATTCCCAAAAGGAGACTATCGGTTCTCGTACAAAATTAAGGTCCAGGTAGTAACTAATAAGCGAATGGAACAAAGTGTAATTCGACGACAGCATGTTCTTAATAAATCGCAGAGAGCCTCTGAATTATGCTGCATATTATAACGTATTACAAAAACATTTCAAGGAAAATTATAATATCAGATGTCTATATTTCTCTTGAAAATTTCAAACGATCCATTATTCAGAAAAATAATTTTTATCTATAAGATGACTCCTTATTTTGCGTCGCTTGTATTACGTGGATTTCATAAATCTCTATTTATTCTCACCTCAAGAAAGCAACAATTCTTACAGGATCATTATTTGTCTGTTTTGTTGGATAATTCAATTATCTTTTTTATTTTGAAAATAATAAAGACGTTTTTATTGTATTCGGTGCTATACTCAATTCAAAACAAAACAGCGATTTGTATTTTAAAACTGAGCGAAATTGATTTTATTTTTTACTCTCTGTAGGCAATAACCATTTTCAATACATTTCACCTGAATGAGTTGTTAAAAAATAATTGCAAACATTGGACGATTAGCATTAGATAATATGTTAAATTATTATTGAACGTTTTACGTTAAAAACAGGATGCTGGTCAATTTTGTGAATACTTTGTTTCTGTATCCACAGTGAATTTTTTGGATACTTTTGAAACTGTATTAGGAACTAATTTTATGTTTTTACGGGGGAAGCCATAAATCTTTGAGGGCACAATTAAGACATGGAACAGAGGATATTGCAGTTAGTTTTAAAAAAAATAATACAATTGCCAGCAAATAAATTAGTTTCTTCTTTAACTCAAAAAATCTAAGTTTTCTAAACAATTGCGTGAATATTAAATCGGTTTGTTTGTAATTCAAAAATGAACAAATTTGTCGATTTATAAATGTTGAAGAAATATTTAACAGTTGACAAGTGTATATAAATTTATTAATCACCCTTCACTGTGTCAGTGTAATTACTTGCATGGTTACTTGTCGTATTGTCTTGAAGTACATTAAATAATGTTTTACTTAAAATGAGTATAGTGTGGTAATAGAACGCCTAATGCTTACAGCTTTACGGTTAATACGTGTTCAAATTAACGTATAAAAATTATTTTAAGAGGTTTTACTTTATTTGATACTTGCTAGGTGCACGAGTTGTCATAATTAAACACATCTACATCCATAACGCCGGATTAGGCTACAATCTCGGTTGTGTTTGCGTTATTTTTATGTATCGCTCCTCCACCCCATCCCTAAAGGTGTTCCCTCCAATGTCAAAAGGGGTTGAAATTTTACACTAAAACACTAGGAAAAAAACTATATTCTACCCCTATTCATAGGGATAGAAGTCCAACTAAACCAGCAAATTGAATTAAACTCAGCGACATCCATAAACCCCGTTTCGACTGAAATCTCGGCTTCAACTTCTGTAACGCTCACCTACCCCCAAATCTAAGTGTTCTTTCCTCCAATGCGGAAAGGGGTTGAAATTATACACAAGAAATATCGGTAGAAATACGATCAATCTCATTAACTACGAAAAATATTTATCCGACGAAAATATCTGCCGTTTGAACATGTTTTCAAAGTTTTCGCTACAGCCCACCACCGCCCCTGAGAGTGGTAGTCGTGTCTTACCCCCACAGTGTTTATTTCCTGTTTGCAAGAAACGCGTGTACGAAATTTGGTGAAATTTTCTCCACGGGTGAAGATTTTTATGCGGAACACACAAAAATGCAAGCACACAAGTCTCTCTTATTTATTCAAAGATTAGATTTGGTTTTAAGAATTGATTAGTTACAAATAATTTGTATAATTCATTTATTTGCATAATGAAACTGCAATAATAAAACTAATTTCAATAATCTGTAAAATTAAAGAAATCCTGAAAGGTGCTTAGCGTAAGTAATTAAGGTTTTCTCTTTTACTAGATTTATTTGGCGCTTAAATAATATAATATTTACAAATTTTAAAGATACATTGTTCATTTGACAGTAAATGTTTCCGCCTTTACTTGTTTTAAAGGTATTCTTTGGTTCGGTTAGTATTAACTTTGTTTTGTTGCGTATATAATTTTCCATTTTCTTTGATAACTAATTTTCATTTGTAGTAGGCTAAGATCAGTTCTTTTCAGTGTTTATTTATCAAGTATTCAAACAGTATTTATGTTCTGAAATAAGTCGAGAATCAATTGTATTGTTCACGGGTACCTCAGAGTAAGGAAAATATTTGTGCTTCTATGTTTGTTTGCATAATTGTAGCTAACGTTCCTGCAGTCATATATGAATACAAAAAAGAGAAATAATTTCAATTGTCGGGTAACTGGTAGAGGCACGGAGAAGGGAATGATGCGTCCCCACAGCAAACTCCTCTCCCGCTATCGGAAAGGCGTGAGACAAGTACCCAATGCCCGACCCACCTGATGCAGGTTTTTCTAGTGTTTGTCCTGCATTTCTTTTAGGCGAATGCCGGGTAGGATCCTTAAACCATAGCCCGGGGGCCTTAGTTACCCTTGGCTACATTCCTCCACCCTTCCGCATCCCCCCCTTTCAAATCCCTTTCCTATGCTATAAGAGGGGAGTTGCCACTATGTGGATTACCCTATACATAGCCTGTCTACACCCCCCCCCCCAAAAAAAAAAAATACGTTGTTTATTTCTGTTCTAATATAAAGCACTAATATTCATAGTTATATGAGGTTAAGAAAATTATTTATGTTTGCACGCTTGCATGGCTTATAATGTTTACATCCAGTGTTCCTGTTATTATACGAGTCCAAGTATTGAGAGTAAAAAAGTAAAAGAAATTTTTTAAACGATAAATTTAGATAATGTCAAAGATTATTGATAATATATGTAAAAATCATTACGGCTACGATATAAATGAGTGTAAATCATTGTAGAAATGAAAAAAAGACTTTTGAGTTTTTTCAACTGCCATGTGCAGTTGTGTGGCTTTATGCTCTTCTTAGCACCTGAAGAAAGGAACAAGGATCCCAGAAATGTTGTGTGGTATTTATATTATCACTTCTTTAGTCTATATTTGGCTATCTTAATTTTTATTATTAATTTTTCGTGTTTACAGATATCCTAGGTTAAGAAAATAATTGTTTTGTTTTTCTTGTTTGTTTGTTTCTTGTAAAATGTTTTGTTTATGATTCCTCCTCTAATATATTGTTTCAAATTATTGAATATCAATTATGGTAATTGTAATTTTGTATTGGAACGGCTTTGATGGATATTCGAGTTTATTTTTTGTTAAGACCCAGATTTCGCATTCCACAATTACTTCGTAATGCAAAATTCAAACTTCGATCTTAATTTGTAGTGTGCAAGAGAGAGATTGATTGATCGTAGTTAATTTAGGCCCTACTCTAAGAACACGTAAACAATCCTTTGTGGGGATAATAATATCGGTGAAGTCTGCCGACGCTATTCTTTGGAAATGATATTTAGACCCGTTGAAGCCAAATCTTTGATAATAAAACAAACTCCGTAGATGGTGTGGCTGTTTTGACAAATTTAACTAATTTTGTAAAATTATTCGTTGGAATTGAAAGATCAGGAAGTTAATGTTATCGTTAATAAAATATAAATTATTAATAATTGTTATTAATTTCTCCACTTTTAACATAAAATAAATCAAATACCTGATTAAAAAAACAGTCACAAATAAAACATTACCATATATTTAATGCATTACGTTTAACTGATTGAAAGACCAGGAATAGGCCTATATATTATAATATTTAAATTATTATTTTTTCTATAGATTAATAAATTCAATTATAGAACAGAAAACGAATTCATTAATACACAAAAATGTTTGGCGTCAGTAGATCTAGTTTGCAAAGAATTAAAATAGAGTAAACTGAATTTTCAATATAAAATGAATTTACTCCATACTAAAAATATATATATTTAATTTATGAGAGCCCTTTTCGCCAGCGTAATGTGGGAGGGGGTGTACGGGTTAAGGAGTTATCCAAAAAACACAGCATTCCCGTCTAATGCGTAACTACATGTTGGAATGAAAACACTTCACATTAGGAATTATGGTTATTCTTATCTTACAGTCCGTACAACCGACAGAACTCGGTAATCAAACAGTCCCGCAGAGGATCACAGGTCTGGAACACGGTATCTCCAGAAAGCGAAGCAACAAATTATCCCATATTGAGTCACCGGGTTGTCACCACGTGACTCTGTCGCGATCCTCTCGCTATACTGGACATATTCCAAAATCCTCGACTACTGTCGGGTGCGGAGTATATATATATATATATATATATATATATATATATATATATATATATATATTGTAGCAAAAGTTCATTAGGCCATTAATTGTTTGGTTATAATTTGAATTGTAGTGAATAATTTGAATTATAGCGGTATGAGCTACCAAAGGGACAACGAAGCTGAGCTCTGTTGCTTTGTTGAAGAGCCGAAATGGCGATTGCGCGCGCAAAAGTAAAGTTAGTCTTCAGTCTACATTCAGCCACGAGAGGAGAGACATTAAAACAAATCTTCACCGAGATACTTAGCAGTTCGATCCAAATCGATAAATAAAACAGTAAAAGTCTTAAATCTGCAAATCGTGAGTTCCTGTAAGCAAGCAGATAGTTGGACAGAGAGATTTTCTAACAACTAACCAACGGTGAAGCAAAGGTTGCTTCAGTATGAAAATTGAACAATTTTGCATTGAGGGGAACCAACATCCGATAGCTGAACAATTAGGAGAGGATCATCCGAGGTTCCTGAGAACGAAGTACGTGCCTTTCGACAGCGTATGTGTAAAATCTGTGAGAAAATTAGAATCAGTGCAAAATTTTGCATTTATAGTGTAGTGTTGAAACTACAAAAGAATGCAGGTACCAGTCGGACATTATGTGAGTAACTAAAACTTTGATAATAATATTTGTAAACGATAACTAAAACGGTAGAGTCAGATTTCGTTCATCTTTCATTTCGTTCAAGTTTAATTTCTTTACATTTAGCTTTCTTTCATTTATCGACATATTGTTTTAAGTAAATTTTAAACTCAATTGTTAATCAGTTTATTAAATCACTTTTCTGTTAATTATCAAACCCAGTGGAGACCCTGAGACAAGAGATCTTAATTTGATTGTAATTGTTTTAAAATTTTTGGAAGTAACAAATGAATAAATAATAAATTATTTGGATTGTTAATTTTTCATAATATTTTAATTTAATTAACCTTTTAATTTTGATTATTACATAAATGGCTACCACAACGTGGGGAAATTAATTAAACTTCTAATAGTTTTTCATTACAATATATATATATATATATATATATATATATATATTCTCTGGAAATGATATTTTGACACGTTGAAGCTAAGTCTTTAAAAAAATGACGATCCCCGTATATGGTGTGGCTGTTATGACAAATTTAACTAATTTTTCTAAAATATCCGTTGGAATTGAAAGAGAAGGAAGTTAATTTTATCGTTAATAAAATATAAATGATTAATAATTGTTATTAATTTCTCCCTTTTTAACAAAAATAAATCAAATACCTGATAAAAAACGTCACAAATAAAATGTTACCATATATTTAATGCATTACGTTTAACTGATTGAAAGACCAGGTATAGGCCTACATATTATAATATTTAAATGATTATTTGTTTCTATAGAGTAATAAATTCAATTATAGAACAAAACACGAATTCATTATTACAATTAAAAACTACAATTTATAAAAATTGTTTGGCGTCAGCAGATCTAGTCTGCAAAGAATTAGAATAGAGTAAAATGAATTTCCAATATATAATGAATTTCCGGCACTAAAAAATATATATTTAATTCATGAGAATAAAAAGGTTATACTGTGCATCTTAGGAATGTTCCCGGTGCATGTTTACAAATAGTGCGCAGGCGGTATTGCAAGCTATTGTTCACGTTAATTTGTTCCGAACTGACCCTCTGAATCCCGCAGACAAAGGGTGTCAACGCGCTGTGTTCACTTCTGAACGTTGTTCATGACAATATATAGGGTAATTCAGAACTCCACCAACAAACATTCAGAGGTTGTTCAGGGATACCTTCTGAGTATTCTGGTATTCACGGTCTCCGAAGGTTGGTTACAGTTACTACATGTCTTTCGGTTTATTGCCCGTACGTACTCTGTATCTGTATTGTTCTGAAAATTGTGCACAACAGTGCAAATGTCGAGGATTTCATCATGACGGGCGCCGGAACGCTTTGCACTCGATTTAGGAACCAAATTGAAGTACAGTTTGGACGACTATGGATTGATTGTGGTGGTTCTGCTCCGTGGCCAGCTCGACCACCACACATGTGGGACTTCTTCTTCTGGAGGCATATGAAGGACCTACCTCAAGAGACTCTGGTCGATACTCGCACGAACCTGGTTTCAGGATTACCGCAGCCACAAAAACAGTACGCCAAACTCCTGGAATTCTTGAAGGTGTACATCAGTCGATGGTACGTCGCTGTACACTCTGTGGTGTTCATTCTTGATCGGCATTTGTGTGGAAACAGTTCTGTATTTGTTACGTGCTGTACTGTACACTGACAGATTGAACAGAATGTGATAAAAGTGTACGTGTTTCGTCTGAGGGTTATTGCATTACTCCGCGTTGTATGGTGTATGTTGTATGTTTTGGTTCTTCACTATTGTGAACGTATTTTCACAGAAATAAGGCTGATTGTAACTAACCGAATAAATCATAATTACATTACTACTCTGTAGCAAGCCACCAGAGACCGTGGGTCCCTACTCAGAAGGTATCCCTTTGAAAGTTTGTTGATGGAGTTCTGGTTCAACTTGTATATTAAACAATTTACTCTACTATATTCAAATAAATTTAGCGATGAAATCTTCATACAGACTCATATTATTATACTCTGTACTTCTTTTAAAAAAGCAAATTCCCATCAAATAGGTTAAAGTTACTGAGATATGAGGAGGCACCATGACAGACACGAATAATTACCTCAATTGGCAGAATTACAATTTCTGTTTTAAAGTCTTCCCAACATAAAAATCCCATCTTCACATACCCTATTTACTTCCCGAAATTCGTCCACTATTAAAACTAGTGTGATATCCGTATAAAATCTCATGAAAACTACGATGAATGCCAATGATTTTTTAAAAATTTAGCCCTGAGTAGTAAAATAATTTTTCTGTGGAATTTCGTAGTAACCGCTAGCAATCATTTTTACAGTTCAAATACAATTCAGAGAAAACCGACAGGAGTTTGTACTTTTAAACTTTTGTAAGGCAGGAGGTATAGAGAAACTTTAAAACTTCGTAACTTCGGAGTTTTGCAGATAACGGGCAAAGTTATAATTTTTTGGTTCGGTGTTTCATCTAAAGCTTCAGAATGTACATTTTTGTGAAGGATCCAATGATTTGATTCTTACGATACTCGTACATGCAAACGCGATAAAATAAAATATTGTAAATATTATTTTTGTGTTAATAATTAATTTCATTAGGTTTGTAATCGATTTATTCAGCAAATGTATGTTGAATATAATTAATTTTAATAGAAAATACATTAACGGAGTATAAATCTCACATCCCAATTTTAAAATAAGTAAGAACGTTTTTAAATTATCATTGCAGTCATTTGCAGTTTAACTATGACCACTGTTTTGTAAGGACACGGATATTTTTATAATCAAAAAACATATTCTTTATAACAAAGATCGCAAACAGCGATTCATTTTAATACTATGCGAAAATTGAATATGTGAAATATTCTGTACTTATTTGCATAAAATCGAAGTTTTAGGGGTTCCAGTATCAATATTTTTCAATCCAAGATCTAAACAAACGTTTTGCTGAAATAATTTTGTCAATATTATTTATATAAATAAAGAATTTAGTCGTTAATTATATGAATGAATGGTCGAAGTGATATTGGATATTGTTTTCTGTATGAAAGGAGAATGAACCTGGAGGTAAACAATAAAAGAAAAAAATCATAATAAGATTGAGTTTTTTCAACTGACGTGTGCAGTTGTGTCACTCTAGGCTCTTCTAAGGTTCTGAAGAAAGGGATCCCAGAAACGTTGTGTGGTATTTATATTATAACTTATTTTGTCTGTTTTTGGCTATATTTCTTATCATAAATAATAAAAGTTAGGCTCAATACTAAACTTCAGGAACAATGGGGGGATCATAAAACCTGTGGGTATATTTTACGTACTTAATTACTTACTCAAAACATAGGGTGTAATTCAGGGAACTTTTACTTGTAGAGTAGAGGTAACTAAGTAGACTGACTTTTCCAGAAAAGTCACATAGTTCATGTCGTCCAAATAAATTTTATATAAAAATAATAAAGCATTCTTTTAATAAATTTAATGAATTCAAAGTGTAAGGTAATAAAACATTCAATATAAGCCACAGTAAGGCTAAATACATTCATCAAACACGTTCACTAACTGTAAATGCATTCCCCATTGTCTTTCTCATTGAAATGCGGGAAGGTGTTAGAACACTTTACGTGACGTTAACGTGACTGATTTTTGGCTAAGGATTTGGATAAAAACTTAAATACGAGCAAAATGTTATTTATTTTTATAATTAATTATTATAACAATATTCATGTGCAGTAATACGAAACTATAATAAATAATATTCATTATACAGACAAAAAACATTGTAATTAACATTAATGAACAATATAGTAATATGTCAGTTTATAACATAACCCTTTGACGTATATTTGCAGTACCACTGTTTTATAAACACACAACGGCCCCAGAAAAAGAGCGATAAACTACTACACAATAATTTAAAACACGCTGATGCATATCAATATGAGAAAAAATAATTGGTTGACCCTGATTAATGAATTATGTAAATTGTTGATGAAAAGTAATAAATTTGTATTAAAATTCTAATTATTTTGAGGTAGTTTCAAGAATAGTCATTTCTTCATTCGACTTATTAGTCGTAGAAATGTAAAATACCTAACCTGAAATGGTATTAATGAACTTGAATGTCAATGGCCTGACTATCAAAATTTCTAGGTCCACCTAAATTTATACTGTTTATTTTCTGTCAAATTTTTCTTAAATATTTTATTTAAATCATAGTAATTGTTTTCTTTTGTAGAGTTAATCTTCAACCGGAAGAGGTTTTCAAAGTTAGCGACAAATCGTAGTTAATTTTCCATTAATTTTTTTTTTCTGTATTCAAATTGGCTGTAGTTTATTTATAAGTTGTGTCAATAGTCATAATATATATTGTAATGATCACAATACTTGATTAATTATTTAATTTAAATAAGCCCACGTTGAGGCACAAATTGTAATAAACACAATTAAATGATTAATTTTTCAATGTTTTGCCCAACGTTGGAGAACCAAAATGTAATAAATACAATTAAATAGTTGATTTTAAATTAAAATAATTCTCACGTTGGAGCACAAAGTTGTTAATATGCCATGGATTAATTTAAGGGCCGACTATCGGGCCTCCAATAAATAGAGTTACAAAATTGCAATAAAAAACTTACAATCCGAAAAATTCTTAACTGAAATAATTATTGAAATACGAAATCTGACGATAATTTATATTTACACATTAGGTTTACAATTAATAAATTTCTTTTTTGTTTACTTTACCCATAGTTGTTCGTCTGGGCTCGATTTTTGTTAAACACATCACAGACAGGCCATATTTCACTGAATTTAATGGACGTTGTAGTTTTCAAACACAAAGCACTTCCTTCTCTTAACCGTTGATAACGTTGTTTTTAAAACTTAATTGCATAAATATGCCAATAGACAAAATACTTCAGACAGTCGACTCGTAATTCCAAAACCCGGTACTTTAATATAATGTCTCTGCTGCCTAATCAGACTTGCTCAAATATAGTAACAGGAACTTTGAATCAGGAATTCCACAAAAAGAACACCTTTCACCTTCCTGGTCAAAGCAACTCTGAATTACATTCTCCTCAAAACACAACTTTTCACCTTCATGGTCCAAGCAACTCTGAATATCTCAGGTTCTGTACGTCCCAGTACTGCCTGAGGCAACAATGCAACTTTAGCAAGCAATCATCATAGGCTCCATATTATTGTAGGCAATCCTTATATTTACGCCGCCGATATGAAAATCGTAAAATTTTGTTTACTAAATAAGTACATACTTTTCAATTATCACAATATATTATACTATAAATCTCCAAACTTCAGTAATTTATCCAAAAGCTGTATTTATATTCACTATATTTATATTTCACATATATTTGACCGTGTTTCCAAATAAAGCGATACTATCCAAATCGGCAAACGACTTTCACTCGTTACGGCTCATGAATGTCAACTGATATGGAGATTATGAGGCAGTTATCTGGCAGAAAGCTTGGGCGGATAATATAACTCTGCATAAAACGTATAATAGAGACATTTAGCAAAGGTATTGAGCTACATAATGATACCTCAATATTGAAAGACATCACTTTTCCTATAAAGAGACTGTAATAGAGAAAGTAATTTTCAAAATGCTAACTTTTCGTGCAAGCGGGTCGTTAAGTGACACAATGCTCCATAAAAATATGTTATATAAGTTTGGTGAGTTACATCTCAGTATTGTATCTGTCAACCGTTAGTACCAAGGTAAGGAAAGTAAATTCACAGAAATAATACTTAACTTATTCCAAGTTAGCTAGGTGGAATTTTTTTACGTTGGCCAACAAAAATCAAAAAAATTTCAAATCACCGCATCAAAATAAAGAATGTATAAATATTAATACACCATTTGATTATTCAATAGACCTGCTTCATTAATGCTTTTATTGTTAATCGTGAATATCTGTCTAATACTGAAACTTGTGATTTAAAACGTTGTAACGTATACAGAGACTCAATTTTAAAATCGATTTGTGTTACGTATACCTGGCGCGTGTCATTGAGAAACATGAATATTTCAGTGTATTAAACGACTTATGTTAACTAATTTTAGCAAATTGAAAGTTATTCGACAAACTTACGCATCATCTAAATATAAAAACACAAGAAAAATAATTCGTCTAATTATTATTACAGAACTTTATGTAAGAAAGCAATTTCGTTCATCATGATTAATTCATCGTAATGTCAAAGTATGTCCAGAAAATAGGCTGAATATACGTAAATTAATTAACAGCAACAAGTAATTTACGTAATTTACGTATATTCAGCCTATTTAAAGGAACGCAGTTTGATGAATTCGTTTTAAAATGTCCGCCAAGGAGCTGACTACGTTCATTTGGTTATCGATCTCCAGTATTATGAATTATATTTTCAACTTCACAGTGTTAATACTCACATTTGTTTATTTTCTTCCGTTGAATGATATCTGCAGTTATGGGACATATAAGTTTAATATCAAGTAAAGTTGGCTATTACTTCTACATAAAAAGCACTTACCAATCAAACATTTCCTCGCTTCCAATCGCTCAGGGATCCGCTGATCGCTGAAGAAATAATTGTTCATCATCAGACACAAGAACCACAAAGTTCATCAGATGATGAAAACCAACATGTTTCTTTTGTCTCTGGTAAAGGAGTCTGGTTTATAAAATTTACTGTAAAGATCACAGACTCGTATATATATATATATATATATATATATATATATATATATATATATATATATATATATATAAAAGAAGCGCATTAATGCTTTCCACTGTAGGTAAATAAACCAGTCGGCAAATTATCAAACATGACGAGAATACAATTATTGTAATACCAATTAAAAAGGCCATTAATCGTTTTAATTAAATTGGATTGTTAGCGGTACGAGTTGCCAAAGAACAGCAATGGACGGAAACTCTGGGTCAGCGGAGCCTTTGTTGAAAATCCACGCGCTCGTGGGAAGGCAGTCTGCGGCGAGACGCGAAACAGAAAAGTTTGAGGCTAGAAGCGAAACAGTTGATTCAGACAAAGGTTACAGTAAAGCGAGTTTTTTTTTTAGGGCAACAGGCTACATGGGGTGATCCACATTGGGCAACTCCCCTTTAATAGCATAGGAAGGGATTAGAAAGGGGGGATGCGGAAGGGTAGAGGAAGGTAGCCAAGGGTTAACTAGGGCCCCCGGGCTATGGTTTAAGGATCCTACCCGGCATTCGCCTAAAGAAATGCAGGGAAAACCCTAGAAAAACCTGCATCGGGTAGGTCGGGCATTGGGTACTTGTCCCACGCCCTTTCGATAGCGGGAGAGGAGTTTGCTGTGGGGACGCAGCATTCCCTTCTCCGTGCCTCGACCAGTTTAGGAGACAGCTGGCCGACTATTCCAATAGGAATAGCGGACAACTCTTGCCGTATGCCCAAGGTCTGCGACCCCGAAACATACACCTCTCAAAACAGACCGAGGTGCCTCGGCATGTGGGAACCTTAGTTCAAAAAAACCAGAGAGATATGAGAGCATCCCCAAAGGTAGCCCCCGCCAGAGCTCTCTGGGAAGGTTCATTTTTTTTTTTTTTAGGGCAACAGGCTACATGAGGGTGATCCACATTGGGCAACTCCCCTTTAATAGCATAGGAAGGGATTAGAAAGGGGGGATGCGGAAGGGTAGAGGAAGGTAGTCAAGGGTTCACCTGCGAGAACTCCTCTCGCAGGCTTACTTCGGGGTTCCAGTAAAGCGAGGATGCTGATTTAAAATATGTATAGGCAGTCCAGTAAGTCCAACTGCGAGATCTACTAGTTTGCATAAAACGCGAGTAAACAGTTTTAACGGAGAGACTCAAATAATAATCGCAAAGTTGGAAGCAAAAGGGTTTTCTTCGCACAGACTGAACTAAATTCCACATAGAGGCATGAAGGAGACCTAGGTCCGAGGGCTGACTGAGGTGCGGCAGATCCAATGTTACAGGTGGCAGAGAACGAGAACATCGACAGAGAGTATTAAAATTTAATTGTGTAGAATCAGTGAGTGTTGTCCTCAAGCTCCAAGAATCATATCTGGTACCAGAAAGACAATTCGTGAGTACAAATCAATTATTTTAAAATCTGTAAACGAGGATTAAAGGTAGAAGTCAGATTTCGTTCGGTTTTTCCTTTCATTTAGCTTCTTTCATTTCGTTTATTTTCATATTGTATTAAGTTAGCTTCAATGAGTTTGAATTGTATTGTATTAAGTTAGCTTCAATGAATTTGAATTGTTAATCTTAGTTTATTAAATTGGATTGTTCGGAATATCAAATCCAGTTTTGACCCTGAGATAAAGAGAATTTCGACGTATTTGATTGTAAAATATAAAGTTGTATTATTTTTCTAGAACGCCATGAATTGAAATAAATATTTGTTTGTTAACTTGATGAAATTCGGCGTATAAAGTAGGGATTACAATTTGTACTTTTAAAGAATAAATTTTTAAATCTGAATAAATTTTGTTAATTAATTCTTTTACTAAGACCATCTGTTAATTATTACATAAATTGGCTTCCAAAACCTGGGGCTAATTTAATTCATTCACTTTTTAATTATTACAATATATAAACAGCGCATTAATGCTTTCCACTGTAGGTGAATAAACCAGTCGGCAAATTATCAGTCATGACGAGAATATGAAAAATTTCTGAACAGTATTTTTGTACGACCAGATCGATTCGAAATCTGGCTGATCCATTGTTGACGCACGTGGCTGTGGGGGCGACGGAACGCGCGCTGCAATATTTACCAACTGGTATTCGCGGCTTACACAGTAATATAGCTTAATGACATGGCGGATGGATGACAGAGCGGTGCTTCACTGCATGTACAGCTCGATGAATAGCACAGTTAATTTAAGGGATTACAGTATGGTTTTCGTTCGTAACATTTACTACGCAGAACGGAAAAAATTGTGTAACTTTCGGTACAGATAATAAATCGGAGGAAAAAAATTATTGGCGGAAGGATCGCCAAACGGGACGCGATGACGTAACAATAATACAGAAAATACAGTATTTGGAAAGTTGTTTCCTTCTTTCAGCATTTAAGATCCTTGAAATATAATCTTGCACGAAATCTTCTTGCAGTTGAGAGAAACCATGTGCCAAGAGAGATTTCTCCCACATTGTCTCTTGCACTACCCTTTTGCAATCATCCTTATAGGGGTACTTGCAAAGTGGTAATCCGTGTTACTCTAAAAAGCTGGAACTCTAGGAGGAATCAGTTCTCAGTTTTCGCCGATGAACGTTTCCGGACTGATTCCTTAAGGAAGCCTGCGAGGGCTTTCTCTCGCATGTGAACCTTCCCGGAGAGCTCGACAGGAGGGGCCATTCTTCTCTCTGTCATTTTGAATGAATGTTCCCACAAACGCAGGCACCTCGGCCTGCTTGGAGAGGTGTATGTTCCGTGATCACAGACCGTGGGTATACGGTAAGAGCTGTTCGGTGTTCCCATTGAAACAGCCGGCCAGATGCCTCCTAAACTGGTTAAGAAACAGAGAAGGGAATGTTGCGACTCTAATGAAAACCCCTCTCCCGCCACCGGAAGGGCGTGGGACAAGTAACAAGAGCCCAAATTTCCTAATGCAAGTTTTCTAGGGTTTGTTCTTTCCTTTAAAATCCTACCTATGCTATTAAAGTGGAGTTGCAACCACGTGGATTACCCTCTTGTAGCCTGTGTCCTTCAAACCCTAGTTAACCCTTGTTTACCTTGCTCTACCTTTCCGCATTCCCCCCCCCCTCTCAGTCCCATCCCTATTCTATCAGAAGGTAGTGGCCACTACGTGGATTACCCTACATATAGCCTGTCTATACCTTTTTCTTTGTGTTGTTTTTGGAACTCCAGTCATCATATGTATTTTCTAAAATCACTATCTCACGATAGCTGCGATATTTAATACTTTTCCTCCATTTTGTGTTCTAAAGTCACAACCGAGTGAAAGAAATATTTCGTACCTTTTTGTTATCCCATTTCCGGGAGATATGTTCAAACCTAATTTCGCACCTCTTTGTTAGCCCATTTCCGGGAGATATGCCCTAACCTAATTATCCTCTAGCAGAATCTTCCATTCCGTGAATTAAGAACAAAAGTGGTATCGTTCCATGTCATTAAGTGGTGATATAAAACCCATACAACGTTTTTGGAAAATTTTCTTATGGTGCCAAGAAAACAAAAGAGCCTAAAATACGCACAATACAGTTGACAAACTCAAAAGCTTTTAAGTTTGTTAACTGTATTAGGCGATTGTATCTCTGTTGTTTTCTTGCCACCCAAAGAAAGAAACAAGGTTTCCATAAATGTTTTGTGTTATTTGTATAATCTTTTATTTTGTGTGTGTGTGTGTTTGTAGATAGGTTATGTATAGGGTACTTCACATAGTGGCAACTCCCCTCTTATAGCATAGGAAAGGGATTTGAAAGGGGGGATGCGGTAGGGTGGAGGAAGGTAGCCAAGGGTTACTAGGGCCCCCGGGCTATAGTTTAAGGATCCTACCCGGCATTCGCCTAAAAGTAATGCAGGACAAACCCTATAAAAACCTGCATCGGGTAGGTCGGGCATTTGGTACTTGTCCCACGCCCTTCCGATGACGGGAGAGGGGTTTGCTGTGGGGTCGCAGCTTACCCCTCGCCATGCCTTGGCCAGTTTAGGAAGCAGCTGGCCGAGTATTCCATTAGGAATAGCGGACAACTCTTGCCGTATGCACAAGGTCTGCGACCCCGGAACATACACCTCTCAAAACAGACCGAGGTGCCTCGACATGTGGGAACCTTAGTTCAAAAAAAAACAGAGAGATGTGAGGGCATCCCCAAAGGTAGCCCCCGCCAGAGCTCTCTGTTTCTTTTGTTTGTATTCGGCTATTTTATCTTATTTATTATTTAATGAAGCAACCCTGAGAGAGTCTAAAATTTTTGACGATTTTATTTAAATTCGTCAGTAATTTGTTTTAAAGTATTTAAAAGTTGTCCGTAATCAATTTTTATTAAAATTAAATATAAAAAAAAATTGAGACTATGTAAATGTTGCTTCTATAAATCTTGTAAAATACATTAACAGCCATATACCTTCCTATATAAGTGCTTATTGTTATTTTTGTAAGCAGACGTGTTATAATTTCATTTCGCGTATGAATAAGGTGAGTTACACAAGTGTAGACACCGACTAAGATAGTCATGATACGACTAATTGCCTTGAATGATATAATCTTATGGAAGAGATTTCATTCTTATAAAACTAGATAGGCTTGTGCACTTTTAATTACATATAAAGTATCTCAGCACTATGAACTATAATTCGTTTCAGAAGACTACATTTGTGTGATATGAATATAGCTGAACGGAAAGTCTGTGCTTCTTTATATATGTTGGTTCTTGAAAAATTATAATTATTTACCTTCAAGAAAATTGTCTGAATTCAATTTTTTAGACTGGAGTATAATAAGTTTATTATTATCCAAGTTTATTGCTCTGGTATTTAACTTGTTTTTACTAATAAAACTTGGGAGTTTTTAAATTGCAATCCAATGAACAGAATTTATACATTTATTAATGTTTCACTCAAAATTGAAACCATAGAAATTAAAATTTTATAAAATGAACTCAAAAAAATTATATTAATAACAACAATCTAAAGTTGACAAGATTAATCTCCTTTTCTCAGCATATTTCGTAAGAGGTCGCCGTTTATGGCCTCTAATCTTAGCACTTAGCGAGGAATTCCCTGCTAATCCTTTTCTCGCATCTGCTGCTGTGCTGTTTGTTGGAACATCAAATTTCCACGGCATCGTGTTTTACGATAATTTTATAAAAGTTATTCTGACTACGCAGCTTTTACGAAATTCAGTATTTTCGCAAAAGCAATTGTATGATTCTGTATTAATCACATGTTTCCTCTGTTTTGTGAATGTCTAAGAATTTTCAGGGTATTTTTACTTTCACCGTATATATGTCGTGTAGTGAATTACTGTTTCTGCAATGTCGGCAAAATGGTTAGCGAACGCGTTTACTGATCCACGTCCAATGTCCGTATCTCTTCAACATTTGTCAGTTAATCAACGATATCAGCATGATATACGACATATTTCCAATCTTTTGCTTATCCATTCATGTATAATCAAACATTATTTTCGTTAATATTGTTTGCATAACAATTGTTGTACATTCATTATATTCGTGAATTGTTCACCATAATCTGACGGATTTCACAACATACAAAGCATTAATAATTATGTGGTCTAGGGATTATTTATATAGTAATACAAACCACTATTTTTTCATATCGTAATCAATAGCGTACTACAAAATTTTCTTATAACGGCTGTGTTGTTGGAAGTTGAAATGTAATGTATACAGAAATCCAGATGTGTGATGCGGGCTGCAAACGAATTACGGCAGAGGGTGTTAGATTCTGCTTCGCTCTATTTATCGTTTTTGGATCCATTACGTGAGTGAAGCATCAATTCCACTACAGTTTAACGAGTATTAATTGTTGTCGACCTCAGACTTTCGTGTTTCAAGTCACGGTGACGTCTGCTCCATTCGCTCGTCTAAATCTCAGACGCTCTCCGCAAGACACGTCCTCCCACGGCGAGAAGAGACAAGTGAAGATGTTTAAGTGAGTTGCATCCTTGTAGCAAGGGAAATCGATACCGTCATGGCAACGAGATCAACATCCGGCGTCTACCTCTTTGACGTCATATCGCTATTACTATGTATAAGCAAATAAAATAAAGTACACAGCCAAAATGTATGCCCCAATTAGCATCCTTTTGAATTTCTCACACAGAACTGTTGATATATTAACTTCTTTTTCTTAAATAATTTAAAGTTTTTATTAAAAATTCTAATAAATAGTAATTTATTAAATTTAGTATTAACCCCAAAGTTTTCATCAGCCACCAATTTGAATGCGAAACTAACTCATAATTTTAAAATTATTTAACTCTGAATATTGAGTAGCGTTTCCAAATATTGTCCCAAAGAATTTTTTTTTACAGAAACATTTACACATATTTAACATTTTCCGTAATTCATTTTCTTTAAACAAGTCTTTATTTTTCAAATTATACTTCATCTTGCCCAATTGCTAAAGTTAAATTTCAATTTTTTGGTATTTTAATTTCCTTATTGTTTTATAATGAAAATAAATATATGTTATATAATAAGACTTAAATAATTATAATAATCCCAGAAATCTCTTATTCCGTGGTCCACAGATTCTGAATTACTCTAGAAATTATTTTAGACTACATTTCCCCCCCATATTTAGACATTTTTTTCTGAATCACAGCAACATGAAGAAACGTAAGTAATTGAATGAATATAATCTATTAAACCATACGATATTTGGTTTAGGCGTTCTTCAAGTATTGGATTTTAATATGTCAAAATGGCTTATATATACGCCTCTTTCACTTCACGATTGTGTATATTAGATATTGTAGTTGAGATTTACACATGAAAATATCAGCTGAATCGGCTTAGTCCAATAAAGTAAATACCTTAAATTTATGATTTCAACGGAATAGAAACTGTATAGAGCTGTGGTGTAGGGGTCAGTGTTACTGCCTCACATCACAGACGAATTCCGGCGAAGGCATGTATGCTGTGTGCGTGCTTCCATACTGAGAAACCCCCGTCAATTAGTCGCCCCGACAAGGCGTGGGCATGGATGCTGTGTGCGTGCTTGCACACTGAGAAACTCCCGTCAATCAATTCCCCGACTGGGATAAAAAATGCAACTGAGCACCTATTGATCACCAATGACCTTATCTGTTGATAGTACTGTAAATAAATGAAATGTTGTAAAGTCTTCGCTCAATCTGCCCGTCCTCCATCCCTCATGATATTTCTTTACCACTTCTTTAAAATGAAAGTCCTGTAGTATAGCCTGCTCTTCCACTTCCCGAAGAAAGCCAAGCGAAATGGTATGCATTGTTCGGCAGTCTTCCTGTACTGCCAAAAGCAGGAAAATAACTGGAATCTTTGTTACTCGTACAAGCTCAGCAGGATTTCTTTTAATGTGATAATTGTAATTACAAGCTCTAATAATTAAATTATTACAATATATTTTAAATCTCCTCGTATCATCACATAATTACAATAAGCGACTCGTAAAAATTATTTTCACGTCAATCAACCGATTTTTATTGTCCCTTATTTCCGAAATCAGTTATTATTTTTTAATACCTACTTTATATTAGAAAAAATACGAAAATATCGTTCACGATATCGCGTTGTTACATTTAACATAAACGAAATCTTTTAATTTTTACGTTCATTTCCATTCCACACAATTAAATTTTAGGAAATAAATCCGATATATGTACATTCATGGACACGAAAATTCAGTTCCCCTTTCTTAATACAACACGCAACACACTTTTGATTCTGTTTGTTCATACGACAATGTCTTCCTACTATTGAAAATAACCGTTAGAGGCACGTTAGTTTAGGCACAATTTCCATTTTAATTTATAAATATATAAATTTACGCCTTCAGATAAGTGACAAAATCTGTAAATTTACAGAACACGAAAACTTCTGGATTCACGAGATCTAACTAACTAGAATTATTAAACTAGCAAACTTTTTAATCTACTGCATTCTTAATCTATTAATATTTGGACCACTCTGGTTTATAGCAATATTTAAATATTATTAGTTTATAGACAGTAAGAAACATAGTCCGTAACTTGTTAGTGAATAACTATACTCGGAAACTCATTATTATTGGAATAATAAATATCTTATCAAAATATTACTCAGTAAAATAATTATTAGGATTTTCTGAAATAAAAATTTGCAGAAGTTTTTCTAAACATTGCTATAAGGACGAAATATGTTTTTAAACGTAAAAATAATGATCATTTTAAGTTAATAAGCTTTGTATTATTTCTGCTTCCAGGAAGAAAATGTAGCCATAACCGTTTGGGCTTGGGTACATATTTTTTGTTTTGTAACAGTGGTAACAACATAATAATACAACCATTTAATTGCGAATTTATAATTCCAATATTCATATTCCTCTGAATCCAACAGAGGCGAACGATTCTTGGCTAACTTTTATATATATTGTAGCAATAATTAATTAGTCAATTAAATTGATTAGCGAATAAATTTAATTGTAGCGGCATGAGCTATCAAAAACAACAATGGCGGCGAGTTCTTTTCCTTTGTTGAAAGCCGAAATGGAGAATGCGCGCGCGAGGAAAACTCATTCAGTCTTCGCCGAGATACGTAGCTGTTCGGTACACAAAGAGAAATAAAAACAGTAAGGTTCTGCACTGAGTTTGGGTCGAGCAAGGAAATACAAAAAGCCTAAAATCTGCGACGAGAAGAAAGTAGTTAAAGTCTGGACTCTGCATATGATAAGTAAAGTCTGCAAACATAAACTACAAATCATGAGTTCCTATATGGAAGCAGGAGTTTGCTTCACAAATTGAACAATCTTCGCATTGAGGGATCCAACCCGGCTAGCTGACCAGAAAGGGGAGACAACAACCGAGGTTCCTGATAGCTGAGGACGTGCACTTCGACCGTGTGTGTGTGTGTAAAATCTGCAATAAAGTTAGAATCAGTGTAAAAATTTGCATTTTAGTGTAGTGTTGAAGCTACAAAAGAAAGAGCTGGTACCAGACGGACAATACATGAGTAACAAAACCTATATAAACTCGTAAATGATAATTAGAAAGGTAATAGTCAGATTTCGTTCAGTTTCTTTACATTTAGCCTTCTTTTATTTCATTTATCGTCATATTATTTTAGGTTAATTTTTATGTTTGAATTGTTAATCAGTTTATAAATCTGTTAATTATCAAACCCAGTTGTGACCCTGAGAAAGGAGATCTTAATTTGATTTTATTTGTTTTAATTTTGGACGCCACAAGTGAATAAAATAACAAATTATTTTATTTGTTAATTTTTGATAATCTTTTCTTTTAATTAACCTTTCTTTTGATAATTTATTAATTCTTTTAATAAAGAGTGAGCCGATTGATCATTACATAAATGGCTACCACAACGTGGGGCAAATTAATTAACCCTAACTTGGTGAAAATTACAATATATATATATATATATATATATATATATATATATATATATATATATATTTCCTAACGAGAACATTTTTATTACTTCTTACCAAAATATTAGGTGTGAAAAGAGTATTATATAACTATGGTATATAAATTTATTTCAAGAATTTTATGACTACAGTTTATAATTGTGAAAAATGTTCAAAATTTTATTTTATTAGACCACCTAATTTCATGATCGGCTCAAGACAGCTTCTCTATAAAATAACACGAGTAGCTTCCCCGTCTTTTATAATAAACTAACACTTAACCAGATCACTCATAGATATAAAGCACGCATTTGAATATTGACACATATTGTTATGGTTTGTCTACAGCTTAATTAACCATTAGAATTATTTTTGTGTCATACTTATTATAAGGTTTGAAACTGAAGGGAAATTCTACCACAGCGAATTGTAGTCGAATACCCTAACGGGATAAACTTTGAGTTTTGTGTTGCATTCAGAAATTCGTGCTCAAATAGATATGTATATATCCACGTATTTGCATCACGGCATCAGAAACAGATGTGATATAATTTCTGTCTACCTGTCCTGCTATATTTTTACTTTTTTTTAAAAAAAAATATGGTTTATTGTCGTTATGTAGAAAGGTGAGAAATTTTGCGGCAGTGTTATGCCTCCATTGCCCATCAGGAGACGAAATGGATTACGTTCCAAAACCTGGATGTTGTTTAAGTTCCGCAAGGAAACGACAGAATGTATTTGGATGTTTTACTGCTGCGTTACAATGTTTTAAGAAATATCAACCTGCCATGCGTCACTGCGAGACGAAACTGCGGATGTTAAAAAAGGTTGATTCTCTTGTGCCGTTGTTATATATACGCGTAACAAGGTTTTAATAGCTAGGTAAACAAGTAAGCTATCGAATACATTTGTATGAAATTTTACATCGCTGTTACACAAAGACTTAAAAATATAATAAGCAACACAAAAGGGAAAACGTCCCAAACTCAATTTTTGCCTCTTTGGGCACGAATCTTTTGTCGTTTTACAGAAAAAGGTTGAATAAATTTTTTCTGAAGTGTAAATTAACTTTAACAAGTCTTAAATTATCACTCCTCTTTCATTAAAAAATTGTAATTTAATAGCGCTTTTAAGGTACTTATCAGTAGATAAACAAAAAACGCGTTACTTGAATAATGAGATTCATAATCGTTAAATAGCATAGCACTATCCTAACAATAGTATATCTCTCAGATAAATCATCGTTACAGAAGCTAATATTTTCATCCATGTATAACTTATCTTTTCTTTTTAAATACATGCATATACTGAATATAAGTGAATTTATGTAAGAATCCCGAATTTAACTATTCAAACAGAAGGTATTTAATTACACTTACGGATGTAAATACACGTGAAATGCTTACATGTTTAAGTTTTACTGCTTTCCAAATGACCCCGTAAGTGGTCCGTGAATACAGATGTGCTTGGGAAAATGGTAAAGTTCTCTGGGCGGAGTTTAGATCGTATATGGAGAAAGAAATTATATGTAATTGAAATGACTAAGTTGAAGGCTAATGGCTGAAGGTTGGATCAGCGCCAGTGCCGTTAACTTGATGGCGCAATACCATTTAAGTAATTGTACTGCCAATGGCAAGTGATGTGCTTCAGATAGTCTCCAGGACGGCATTCTAGGCAAACGACAGGGCTATAAGTAACACAGCAGACCAACGATCCTACCCTTAAAAATACTTTTGAGTGTTATTATTTTTTTGCAGTTTGCCCAAATTCAACATAAAAGAGAAAAGGCATGATAGTGAAAAATTCAATATTTTTATCGGGTTCTGCAACATCACTGATAGAGATGATGAAATTGGAGTAGAAATGGAATGTAAATTGGATAATAGAATACAAAAGAGACCAACTAGTCTTCATAGAAAATTTTTGAATATTTCGTAGACAGATGTTTCGAAAATTAAGAACTCTGGCCCAGAGAACATATTAACTTGAACTTCATCATTTGCCCAATCGTTAATATTTTTATAAATAAAAACCGCCTTATTGAAGTCAGAAAAAGATATTTCATAGAAATTCCACTACGTTTCGTCGTTAATTTGCGAACTCATCAGGTATGACCTTTTACAAAATTTTGATTGGGTCGTCCTCCGCTTACTGCTGTGGCCGAAAACGTAGTGGAATTTCTATTTTATATCTTTTTCTGACTTCAAAACGGCTGTTTTACATTTATAATCCATACTAAATAGCCAATACATACATACGTACATATATATATATATATATGTATATATATATATATATATATATATATATATATTGGTATGGAAAGGATAGAGAGATAGGTTGTGCCTTACCTGAAAGTGAAGTGCGGTGTCCATACCAATATTTTTGACAATGTAACATCCTTACTATTACATATATATATATATATATATATATATATATATATAGCACTCGGTTGTTTCTCCAGAAAATAGTTTTCCGTAATTTCGACTTTGTGAGATACGTTCTACAATACAATAAGATAGTTTCGCAGAAAAAAAAATAATAATCTCAAGTGTGCCAATTTTACAATTAAATAAATTGAACACAGATCAGACAGAACGCGCCTTTTTTGTTTTGTTTGTAGAGTAACAAGCTAAATGAGCGTAATCCATATGGCGGCAACTCCGTTTTAATAGCATAGAAAGAGGGGATGTGGAAGGGTAGAGGAAGGTAGCCAAGGATTAACTAGGGCCCCAGGGATGTACTAGTAACTACCCGGCATTCACCTAAAAGTGATGTAGGACAATCCCTACAAAACCTGCAACAGGTAGGTCGGAAGGTAGGTGCCACGCCCTTCCGATGGCGGGAGAATAGTTTGATGTGGGAATGCAGCATTCCATTCTCCGTGCCTCGGCCAGTTTAGGAGGCAGCTGGCCGGCTATTCCAATGGGAATAGAGGATAGTTCTTACCGTATGCCCAAGGTCTGCGACCCCGGAACATACACCTCTCAAAACAGGCCGAGGTGCCTCGGCTTGTGGGAACCTTAGTACAAAATCGGAGAGACCTAAGAGGTGCTGTCGGCGAGAGCTAACAACAACTCGGAAATTTTTTGTAACTCTAAACAAAATTTATTTATATAACATCAATTTTTTGCTCATATTAATGGAAGAATTTGATGGTGTATTAAATATTATTTATAATACTTGACGCAGTAATTATAAAATGTTGTGTAGTTCTCTTTCTGTTAGTTGTTTATTAACATTTAATTGACCTTTGCCTAATTTAGTTATTTATTGTGAAACAAATATTTACAGTTAATCTCCTAGAGTGCTTGTAATTAATTGTTAGTGCCCTCACTTTTCGGAGAATCCTAGCGCAACGTTATTATACAGCAAAACAAACAAACGCATCCACATACTTAACAAATTAAAATGCAGATTATCGGAAACGTAAGAAATTCATCAGGTTTTTTCTAATGACAGATTTTAGATTTTGTGTTTCACGTAGCTTATCAATAATTGTGTTTTTAATTAAAAAGTATTGTTTCATAAGATTTCCGCAATTATTAAGAAAAAATTTCTTTGGTTTCCAACCAATCTGCTATATCAGAGATATTGTGAGAAATTCACCTGGCGACGATGTCGGAGGAAACGTTGTCTATTATTAAATACTTAAAATAATGTTTTACTCAAAGTCATTTCAGCTAACTTTGTTCTAAAAATTAGCCTTTCCTCATAAATTATAGCTGTGTGCAGGCGGAACCTTTCTGGAGAAACGGATAGCGCTTTCTTCGTTTGGATGCCTTCTTCTCTCTTGGCTTTTAAAGTAAGGTTCCCACAAGTCGAGGTCCGTAGGTCTGTATTGAGAGGTGTCTGTTCAGGGGCCGCAGTCCTTGGGCATACGGTAAGTCTTGTCTGCTGTTTATATTGGAACATTCGGCCATCTGCCTCCTAATATGGTCGAGGCACGGAGAAGGGATGCTGCATCCACACATAACACCCTATCCTGCCAATGAAGTACGTGGGACAAGTACCAAGTTCCCGCTCTACCTGATACAGGTTTTCTATGGTTTTTCCTGCATTACTTTTAGGCATATGCCGGGTAGGATCCTTAAACTACAGCCCGGTGGCTGTACAATGATGCTTGAGGTACTCATTCAACAGAACATCGAAAATATTATTAACTCGCCCAACTTTATAAAAATCTATTTTTAATTCACGAGCCATTTCACCAATTGAGCTATATTATATATTATAAAATGGCTAGTCGCACAACTTATAATTGGGAGAATGTTGGACTTATTAAATGCGAGTATACACATAGAGATCCAGAACCGCCTTGAATAAGGATTTCGTGTCTGCGAAGTTCAACATAGCGACTTGGCATTCAGGAAGAATCTGAATACTATTCGCCTTCTTCTTGAACTGGTTGACAGCTCTCCGCTTCTGAAGCTTCTCTGCTATATTTATTGGCCTAACAGTAAAAACCACAATTCATATATTCCGTTACTTGTTTTTTATATTCAAAACGTGGTCTTCCATTGCAACATTTCCCTACACCTTGCACTCTTGAGGAAGTATGTTGATTTTATTAACGAATCTAATCTACTCGATTGATCTTCTAAATATTTATTTGATTGTAGCTTTCTCTGTCCATATTGTCTTTAACATAACAATTAAAATACAATGTTTCAAAAGATAAAAGTTTTTTATTTTCCTTGCCTCCAATTATCCACGATTCGCTACCGTTCGATGCAATACTCCAAATTCAGGTATTCAACCATTTATTTTTCACGTAGTACTTTAAATATGTTTATTATGACGGATTCATCAACTTGTTAAACGAATTCTTGCTTTGGCCTATTCGTTTCTGCTTCTACCATCAGCTGTAAGTTTACTGCTGTGACATGGTAGTTTTGTGTCAGTAACATCATCAGTCATCGTATTTATTTTCGCTCGGTAAATAGATATGTCCGTGATAATAACCTACCAGAAGTAATGTTATGGCGAGCCGCGATCGGAGATTCCATGCCGCTAAGATTAATGTACTATAGAAATACACGACGTCAATAATTAATAATAATATGCAATTATAAGTATGGAGATTAAATGTTAAATTTCTGCTAAGACATTGGATTTGGTTGAAGTAGGTTAAAAAATCTAACTTAACCAAAGAAAAAAAAACAGGAGTCGAGGTACAATGTTGCTGCTTGGTATGGAAGAGATTAACAGGATTGCTGGTACAAGACAAGGCAATATACAACTAAAACGTAAGGTACGGTTTCTCGTTTTCATAATGAAACAACGGATATTTGCTTAAAATTAAGGTAGATTTGATTAGATTAGATTATTTTATGTATTCTTTTCAACGAATCTAATCATAATTCAATATAAAAACGTTATCCTGCTATAAAGCGCTCATTATCAAAGTATTTTTCTAATTAAACAATTTTCATACTTCGGTAATATAACTCTGTAATTGATTAAGCTCTGTGGTTCTTATTCTGAAATTACTATTTTTTCCCCAATAAACAGGGCCTTTCATCAAAAGTAGAGACGTTGATCAGTAATGGTTATATTACTCGTAAAATATTGTCAACATTTGTGTGAGGTTTGTTAACAGAAAAATAAATTATATTTATAAATATGTTGCTTGCATTATTAAATGAAATGACTCTATAGTACGATGCATGCTGATGAGGCAGAGTTTTAGTACATTGTTAAATTGTTTCGTAAATAACATTATACAGACACAAATATTCACTCTGCACAAGGAAGCCTGTGAAAGCATTCTATCGCACGTAAACTTTCTCAAAGATCTATGGAGGGGGCTACCGTTGGGGATGCCTTTTCCTCTCTCCGTTTTTGAACTAAGGTTCCCGCAAGCCGAGGCAGCTTGGACTATTTTGAGAGGTGTATGTTCCGGGATGGCAGACCTTGGGCATACTCTAAGAGTTGTCCCAACTATTCCCATTGGTATAGTCGGCCAAGTGCCTCCTAAGCTGGTCGAGGCACGGAGAAGGGAATGCTGCGTCCCCACAGCAAACCCCTCTCCCGCAGTTGCAGTTTTTCTAGAGGGTTTATCCTGCATAACTGTTAGGCGAAAGGATCCGGGGACCCTAGTCATCCCTTGGCTACATTCCTCTACCGCTCCGCATCCCCCCTTTCAAAGCCTTATTCTATTAAAGCGGAGCTTGCACAGCGTGGATTACCTTCATGTAGTCTGTTATTTTTTAATAAAATGTAAATTAAAAATGAAATAAAACATTAAAAGGTAGACCAAAAGTTCGTATCATTAAAAAAGTTTAAAATTCTGAATATTAAAATTGCTTCACATTATACTTGTAAACGAACAGTTCCTTTGGAAATGTATTCATCAGAATTTATATATCTAAGTCATTTAATTTCTTTCATAAGTAATATATATTATTATCGAGTTAAGCTAATTTTCTAGCAAATCTATTAGCTTTGTACTTTAAGAATTATTTATATGGTAATATAATAATATTCGTTATTGATTTTTTTAGTCATGTAATGTTAGGCTGTACAGTTTTAAAATTTCATTCGAATTAGAACCTTCTAAAATTATCTGTATATTAAATCTGAATTTTTTAATTACTCAAGCTTTACTACCAATAAAAAATACTTATTACAATGTAATTGCAGTATATTGTAAATTATCTATATATAATGACTTTCATATATATATATATATATATATATATATATATATATATATATAGATTAAGTTAGTTTTTCAATCACTTAGCTCAGCATGTATATAACAAAATAATCACACATTTAACTAGTTAACCATAGCTATTTAAATTGGTGTTGGATGTTTTATTATTGAACTTCGATGCACTAGCGTACAAAAAATCGTAATGGAAAATGAAAGATAAAGTTTCAAGTGTAAGCAAGATTTATTTGCCATGTTGGAGCACCTGGGTACAGATCTCATATTTCCGAGAAAATTACGACTACGGGGTCTCCACGCAGCCTACAATTGAATAATTAAGTTCTTTCTGGAGGGCGGAATGGCCTTATCAGTGCGCGAAAATGATTTTCTCCCCCAGGCCTCGCCACGGCTCGTTCGGGCAGCCTACGAGTATACTGAAAAATTCATGTCACCAAAGATATTCCGCTAAGAGACTTGATTATTCACATTTTTAATATTGATTTTAATTTAGTAATAAAGTAAATATTTAAATGTAACTATTAATTAACGACTTTCATTTGAAATAATAGAACACTATTATTTTAAGTGTTGGATTTTTGTCAGGTATAAAACTTTAAAACCATAAACCAATGAAGATGTTATTCAAAGAGTTCTTAAAATATATTACATATACGGCGCATAAATTATAACGAAGTGAATCGTCAAGATTTATTAAAGAATAAATATTGAATGTGAGTTATTAAACAAGTCAATCTACAGATCCTTAACAAGATCCACATTCCCTGAGGACCAACTGAAAGCACTAATGATCAAATTAATTAAAAAAGATAATTCGCTTACTGAATATTTACAAAATAAATAAACGCGATGATGTGGTACGCAACTTATCGATCTTCTGATATTACCAAACAAAAATTAATTGGGACGGAAGAGATGCAGAGTCATGTAATGTAATAATCCAGGATCTCATGACACTCGCATTCTACTAGAAGTTATTTACCAAACTATTGTAATTTATTCACATATTAATTACTACATTGGTTTTGTACATATGTGGAAAACTCATATTCTATCTGAATATATTGTAATATTACAAATTAATGGTCGTTTAATAATGAAAATAATTAATAAAATTTACAAACAAAAGATTTTTATTGTGTCAATAACTCAAACAATTACAAAATTTATAATATTGAATTTCTCAGGGACTCCACTGGGTTTGATAATGGACGAATCAATAATATTTATAATCTTATCATCAACAAATTACTATTAAAAGAAAATAAGTTTACTCGTCAATTAAACTAGAACATTTAAAATGTGACCAAATTTAAAAGTGAAAAGATTGACTCTGATTAACAATTTTAATCAAAATGAAGAGAACGAAATCTGACGGCTATCTTTCAATTACGTTTACAATATAATTGTTACTCACGTCTGCCCAGCATTCCAGCGTACCTTTATTTTCGAGAACACTATTGTGGGTTTTACACTGCTTCTAAACTCACAGATTCTAAATCAAAATTTTTTTATATGTCGTCAGGAACTCGGATGATCCTCCTTCCGACATCTATCGTTTGACCACTCGTGATTTCTGCGACTTGTCGATTGGGTAGTCTTTATTGTTCCGAACTTATACCGAAAAGTTTGCTATATCTGGCCGGCTACGGACACAAAAACTGTTTTTTGTGTGCAGGTTTTGACGTTATACTTTTATGAATGTTCTACTTTGTCCTGCTAATTGCCAACCCGGTCGAATTTTCCTTCCAAAACTGTTATACCTCGACGAGGTCTTTCCGTGAACCGTCTCTCAACAAATCTTCATGCGAACTGTCCTCCTTTTTATCTGAATGCAAACTGTACTCCCCGTCTCGCAATTTGAACGCGCATACGCCATTTTGACGGACCTGCCGACAAAGAAACTGAGCCGGCTTTTCTATTGTTGTTTCAAAGGCTCCTGCCGCTACAAAGAATTTCTCAAACAATTTAGATTTTCAATTTCACAATTAATGTCTTAATTAATTGGCATTACAATATATTGTAATAAACAAAAAAATCTTTAATTAAAAGAAATTAATGAACAAAAAATTAATTAAAATTTGAATGATAGTTAGCCACTTGTTGAAGACGTCAAATATAATGATTAAAAAAGGTGGTCTTAAATCATTGAAATAATTAACAAAATTAATTTAAGATTTAAATTATAAATTTTTTATTGTTGATAAAAATTTGCATTGTATAAGATCTATTTTGCACGCCGAATTTCATCCAGTTAACAACAAATACTTTAATTTTTCATTTATTAATTCGTGGCATTTTATGAAAATACAGTTCTTATATCATTACAATCAAATACGTCGAATCTCTATATCTCAGGGTCATAACTGGGTTTGATAATAAAAACACTCCAATTAAAACATTAACAATTCAATTCATTGAAGTTAAAGGAATACAAAATTAAAATACTAGAAACAAAAGAAAACGAATGAAAAGGAAAACGCGAACGAAATCTGACTATACCCTTTAATTATCGTTTACAATTATTAATAATTGTCTTGTACTCACGACAGTATTTCTGGTACCATTTTGGATTCTTCTTGCTTGAATTTAACACTCACTGAAAAAAGCCATTCATTTCTCACTGATTCTACAATTTAGAATTTGAATACACGTGGTCGTTGTCTTCTCGTCTCTGCTATCCGGAATCTGGATTAGTCCACCCTCAGCCGGTTTCTGGATGTTGATTTCCTCAAAGTCTCTCGATGCGACAATTAGTTTAATTTGGGCAGCAAAAAGTTCCAAATTGCGATTTTGTGTGTCTCTCCGCCGAACTGCTTAGTCGCGTTTTATATAAACTAATATATCTCGCCGTTGGACCTCCTGGATAACACTATTCATGCTTTTAGGTTAGCAAATTTTTACTGTGTTATTACTTTATGAGGGCCGTTCTGTCTCGTATCTTTGTGCAGACTGACTGTTCAAGCGCGCGGTTTTTCAGTTTCCATTGTTAAACAAAGAAAAAACCCGCCTTGATTGTCGCCTTTACGCATTCGTACCGCTAACAATTTAATTATTAAAAACAATTAATAGCCTGTTTAATTGGTATTTTAATATATATATATATATATATAGGGTGAACCAGAAATACACCATCAAACTTTCAGACGTTGTTGAGGGATACCGTCTGAGAATTTTGGTATAAGGACCCACGATGTCCGGCGGCTCGGTACAGAGTAATAATGTAATAATGAAATATTCATTTTGTTACCGCAGTCACCCGTGTTTTTTGTGAAACTTTCGTGAAATATTTTCGTATTGAACACTGTTTTACTTATTATTTTCCAGTGACATTTGGCTCGCACTTTGTATTTATATGAATGAATTGTAATAAAAATATTTTTCGCAACATTAAATTAAATAAATTTTATATTTATTAATAAATTCACGTAATTCTATATAAAATTACCGTTTCATTAAACAACCATACCACAAAATGGCGCCCAACGTTTGGCCGTTTTTCACAACAGAATTTTACAATAAAAAAATTTAGATGTGTCGTAATACCAAGCCAAGAACATTTAGGCTGAAGAATGTTAACTTTATTCCACTTTCCGAATGTTTTTTTATCACGGGTGACTTCTGTTTGCCAAAAATGTATGGAAACTGGTACGTAAAGTAACTTTGAATTCTCCTGACGCTTTCAAGGATAAGATAATCAGGCCTGTGAGTAAACGAAAATGCATTCCTTTGATAGCAAATTTAGTTCTTAATTGAGGTAAAAAGAGAATTATTAACCCTTTGCATACAATAAAAAAAGTAGTGTTCGAAAGAAAGTTTAATTATTCAACAATTTTATTTATTTGTAAATTATTAAATCATCGTTGAAGTTAATGTACACGCTAGGATGTTATCATATATCTGAAATTACCAAATGCTAATTTTTTATTGTAAAAAGCAACCAAACGATACTTCTGTAAGTCCTGCACACAATTAAGTTCGTTCGAAAAAAGCAAGTAATTTATACCGCTGTTTATTGTTTTAAATCATAATAATAGAAATTGATCCCCCAATCATTTGATAAAAACAGTTATCAACATTTTTAACTCCTCAACAGTAGATTGAAACGGCTGTCGTAAAAGTATACTAATTAAATAAATAAATAGCCAAATAACAGATAAAAAGTAACTGCTTGATTAAATGCCACAAAACGTTTCCACAATCATTGTTGCTTTCGTCACGTGATCCCGAAGACACAAGAGTCGTAAGAACGACACCCCGCACTAACCAGGCTACGTTTTTATAATCACCTGACGAAAGCAACAAGGATTTCAGAAACGTGGAGTGGAATTTAATTAACAACTTATTCTTATATTTTTATTTATTTTCAGAGCACAGTGCGTGTGTGAAGTGTAAATAGAACCAAAAAATCTAGAACACCGCATTCCATAGACTCTTTTTGTTAAGTTTAAGATTTTTAAAAGTAAATTAATGGTTACTCTAAAGACTAGTTTTAATGGCAGGCAGACAGTAGCTGATATTTTTTAAAAATTGGCAATTTATTTGATTAGAAAATTTAGTTAAACAGTATATATATATTTATAATTTTATAATTACTGTTCACTTATTAAATTTAATTTGAAATTATTATATTGTTCATTAATTTATTACCTAATAATATAACATTTTTTGCGTTTATTATTAACCCTTAAACTTAGTATGCTAAATATTCATTACAAAACCGACATTCCAACTTTTTATTTCGTAATAATCTTTAAATATTAGGTTATAATTATATTTAGGTAAATCTTAAAAACAATAACCGAACAAAAGTTATATACTATATACTCAGTCTTATACTGAAACATGACATTTCATAACGGTAATTTGATCATATCATTTCTCACAGTGTGAAATATAACTCGTTGAGTTAACGGTTTAAAAACTATTATTCGTTTACTGTATAAAAAAAAGTTATCTTTATTCAGTACAGGACTGCAAATTAAAACGGTTGAGTATAAAAACTGTTTGAAAAAACACGATGTGATATTCATTTGTTTTGTTGAATTCTTCAATCAAACGAATACACAGATTCACGAAACTTTGATGATTGAAATTGTTCTGTAACAAACATGTAGCGATTTGTCTTCAAAAGCAATAAACCGAAGTCAATAAACTATCTTCCGTGAAATCTCCGTTTGCCACGTTTCCGTGTTCAATACAGACGTTTCCTTCCCCTTTACGTTGTGCGGTCATTCATTAGGCTACTTCTATTATCCGCACGGCAGGGATTACGGTTAATGTTGGGTTCAGATAATGGCGCTATTTGCACATAGCGGCTATGAGGTCACGGGTAGTTGCTACGACAACGCAGCTGTCGCCATGCCCCGGGATTCCAGTCACCGTACTTAATAAAATATGCGAACCCATTGCAGATATATTTTTCAAATTTACAAATCACACAGACAAATAGAAGAAAGAACATAAATTACGCTAAATTTTATTCACGTAATTAATATGTGATTGAATTGTTCGACGGAAATATGATACGCCACGTAATTAAAATTTCAAATAAATAAATATATAAATGCTTTGAAACTCTCATAATTATACTTGCAGTCGTTCCACAACCCACTGATCAGTTGTAATAGTCTTAGTGTCAAACCCCACATTCCCGTAAACCTGTGAGAGCTGCTCCCTCGCAGACTGAACCTGTTAGGAGAGACAGAAATGGCTAATTGCCAGCTGCCTCCTAACAACAGGTCAAAGCACGGTGAGGGGAAAGCTGCGACCCCGCAGCAAACCCCTCTCCCGCCATCGGAAGGGCGTGGGACAAGTACCAAATGCCCGACCTAACTGATGCAGGTTTTTATAGAGTTTTCCCTGCATCACTTTTAGGCGAAAAGCCGGGTAGGATCCTTAAAATATATTTCGGGTGCCCTCGTTAATCCTTGGCTACCTTCCTCTACCTTTCCGCATCCCCCTTTTTAGTCCCTTTCCTATGTTATAAGAGGGGAGTTGCAAGTACCAAATGCCCGACCTAACTGAAGCAGGTTTTTATAGGGTTTTCCCTGCATCACTTTTAGGCGAAAAGCCGGGTAGGTTCCTTAAAATATATTTCGGGGGCCCTCGTTAACCCTTGGCTACCTTCCTCTACCTTTCCGCATCCCCCCTTTTAGTCCCTTTCCTATGTTATAAGAGGGGAGTTGCCACTATGTGGATTACCCTATACATAGCCTGTCTATACCGTCAATTTTTTTTAAGGCTACATGAGGGGAATCTACATGGTGCGCAGGTGAACCTTCCCAGAGACCTCTGGAGGAGGCTACCTTTGGTGATGCCTTCACATCTTTCTGGTTTTTGAACCAGACACCTCGGGCTGTTTTGAGAGGTGTATGTTCCGGGGTCACAGACCTTGTGCATACGGTAAGAGTTGTCCGTATTCCTATTCGAATAGTCAGCCAACTGCCTCCTAAAGTGGTCAAGGCACGGAGAGGGGAAAGCTGCGACCCCACAGCTAACCCCTCTCCCGCCATCGGAAGGGCGTGGGAGAATGCCCGATCTACCTCATGCAGGTTTTCTACGCTTTCCACTGAATCACTTTTAGGCGAATGCTGGGTAGTATCCTTAAACCATAGCCCGCGGACCCTAGATAACCTATGTCTACCTTCCGCATCCCCCCTTTTAAATCCCTTCCTATGCTATTTTATTCCGGAATAATATTATACAGGGGACACTACTTATAATTCTGAAAAAAGTATATAAACATATACATGTTTTACGGGATATTAGTGTTTATTATGTTTTAGAATTAAAGGTCAGGTCCTTTGATAACAAATCAAAATTAAGAGGTCTTTCACAAAATTATGTAAAAATATAAAACCGAATTTTCTTCGCATTCCTTAAAGAGCCCAATGTTATTCTGTATTTCAAACTAATAATATTTCCAATTAAATTTGTGCTGCAGGCCGAACTGAAGCCAGGAGGCGCAATTAACATCCAGCATTCCGATATATTTGTCTTAAGACCGTTCTAGCTCAACTTCACGAAATTGGTATTCAGATTATGATCTAATCGAACCATTTATGTAAAGTTATTCCTATATTGATGTAGTATAAGCAACTGTCTGTATGCTCACTGAGTGGTGAATACACAATGAACCTTAAGTCGGTTTTATACTTCGTCCGATCCTATTATTTTGCTTTCTAGGCTTAAGTTGAAATGAAATGAAATGATTTCTCTCTCTCTCTCTCTGTCTCTCTCTCTCTCTCTCTCTCTCTCTCTCTCTCTATATATATATATATATATATATATATATATACATTTATATATCTCTGTGTGTGTATGATGTGTGTGAAGTATGCGTCCCCACAACGACGTCCTCTCCCGTCATAGAAGGGCGTGGGACAAGTATCAAATTCCCAACATACCCGATGTAGGTTTTCTATGGTTTGTTCTGCACCACTTTTAGGCGAATGCCGTGTAGGATCCTTATACTACAGCTCTGGAGCCCTAGTTAACAATTCGCTACCTTCTTCTACCCTTCCACATCTCCCCTTTCTAATCCCTTCGTATGCTATTAAAGGACAGTTGCCTCATGTAGCCTTTCACTTTAGAAAGAAAATATTAGTGTTATATTTTATGTGCTCGTGAAATAATTCAAAACTAAAAGTTTATAACCAATATATTATTGATTTTAAATGGTATTATTTTAGTATTACGTTACAATAAATGATCAATATAGCGAATTATTTGATTTCTAAGCGAGGACTGGGGTTTTCTTATACTAACATTTTATTCAATTATTTAGGCGCGAGAGAAATGATGGTTAAAGCACGTACGCGTTTTCTCACGCAATTCCACATCTGACGAAAGTAAAAATTTATGGCTTTCAGCACCGATCTGACACAGAGTCTCGTCAAAATTCTGTTTTCTCATCGAATCTTTGAATTTCCGACTCATTTGCGCTTGAGTTACGAGAACGGCTACACACGGTGGAAGACTCATCAATTTACAATACGAATTCCGACGTCATATCGTCAGGAATACTTTATTAGTTATCAAAAAAAAGCCAATGGAAATAACGAGTTGACTATTCACGATAGTTGTGCGTGAACGGATATCATTCGCTGTTGAGTTACCAAATCATTCGACCGAGAATAGTTTATTACGACTCGTGACCCAAGTTCATTAGAACTTCAGAAATAACTCGCGCCCTACCGGGACTGTTGATGGGAAGTTGAAGCATGGCCATAGAGTCAGTAACGCCGCTTCCCATCTTCACGAGGTCAACAATCTTAGTAAAACATTCTCCTAACGTATTAGGATTGTGCAAACAAATATTTACCTCTTTCTCCAGGGCCTTGTTTTATTTCCATTGTAAGTTAAGTTACTTATGTCTGGCTAACCGGCTATAAATGTACATTTATAATTGAGCAGGGAATACTGTTTCAGGTTCCATTTAAATGATTAAATAACGTAAAATCTAATTATTATGTGTTATTCAATTGTAAAGTAGAATTAGTCCTTATGTTTATATTTCGTTATTGTAACTGTAACAAGCGACGAACCTTGGTTCCTATGATAATTTCCATGATTTCAGCCCAAGACAGACTGCAGAACGACAAAACTGCTCTAGCTTCCAACTTACTACGTCTAGCATAATCATAGTTTTAATAAGTCCCTATATGCAATCAATAGGGTGAAGGCTGTTCCATATTAACCACACAGCAGTTTACACAAAGTTCAAGAACATTAACTATACGTCACATAAGCTAGAGGCCGTTATAGTTATCAATAGATATTCAGGTTTTGCAGTAGAATATATATATACTGGTCTTGAGACCGGAACCGTGCACGTGCGTGTGGCCTAAATCTGGGGCACAATGTAATACTTGTTAAGTGAGGCATTGTTTCTGATTAATGGTTTGGACTGTTGAAAGGGCTAGTTTTGTAACGTGTTTATTTAGGACTGAGTATTTCTTCGTTTTGAAAAGCTGGGTGTGTGAGGGTGCAAAAAGATAAATAGTCCTGTCTCGATTGTCGGCTTTTGGACATGACAGAGTAGTTAGCCATTTGCTGACTAAGGAACTGCAGCTGCATTATATAAATCTCGGGATAATGGAAGAAACTGTCAACGGGCATTTGCGACGAAGTTTTGGAACAATGGAAAAAGGAAAAGACTGGGGGTATATAAGCGGGAGATAAGCTTTTGAGAGGAGTTGCAGAAGTTAGTCGTGAGGCGATCGCTGAAGATGGTGAATGTGTTTAAGAAGAGTTAGTTATTCTGCGACCACTGAAGATGGGGAATGTGTTTAAGAAGTCAATCGTGCTGTGATCAGCGAAGCTGGAGACTATGACTAAGACAGACATCGTTTAAGGGAGGAGAATGTGTTATAAGTTGCAGTCTGCGAAAGAAACAGCCAAATATTCATCGATAAACATTTTGTATGCTGAAGTCTAATCTATTCTATCCTCAAAATTAGACCACTGTCTTCGATTGTAGGAGACCAGGACACTGCATCCAGCGTCTACTAATCTTCAGAACGAGCAAATGATATGTCCTTCACGAACGGAGAACCAACTTTTGTCAAACCAACAGTGTCTGTAAGAATCAGTGTTTAAAATGGCCGTATATAAGGTGTGTGTGTACGAACGAGCCAAATTTTCCTGAGTAATCGTAAGTGGAAATTTCATGGTATTCATAGATGTAAACCGAATTAAAAGATAAAGTCAGATATCGTTCTTTTCTTTTGTGTTGATAAAATAAACTCTTTAAATTTAAAATCAATCTTGTAGAATAAGTTCGTAAATAATTAATTTCGTCTATGTCTAGACGAATAAATATTTCCTTTTAAATTAAATGTAAATTTTTGTTTCTTTGTTTATGGTTAAATGTTCTGCCGTTATCAAACCCAGTAAAGACCTTTGAGAAAATGAGATATGTTTTTTAAAATTGTATAAGTGTTTCAAGTATTTATAAATAAATTTTGTTTGTTTTAAAGTTGATAATTGTTCATTTAAAAGCCTATGATATTTGATTATTACATTTTGGTTACCACAACGTGGGGCAAATTAAAAAGGTAATCGTTTGTTTATTACAATATATATATATATATATATATATATATATATATATATATATTGTAGTAATACAATTTAATTACAATTTTAAATTGAATAAGCTTCACGTTGGAGCCAAAAATGTAATAAACACAATTAAATGAATAATTATTTAATTTAAATAAGCCCACATTGGAGCACATTTGTAATGATACAAAGTAATTAGATTTTAAATAAGCAAAATTAAAAGTTGAAATAATAAGATTTTAAATGAAAAATCAGAATTCAAAATATAAAACATTGATAATTTAACAAAAATAAATTCTGATCACAATTAACAATTTTGATACAAGTTGGTAAAGTGCCATGCTTAATTTCAGGGCCGACTATCGGGCCTCCAATAAATAATGTTGCGACAAGACAATTAAAAACTTACAATGTGAAAAATTCCTAACTCAAGCAATTATGGAATATGAAATCTGACGATAATTATTATTTACATTAGGTTAACAATTAATAAATTTTCTTTTTAGTTTACGTTACCATTAGCTGTTCATCTGGGGCTAGAACTCACTCGATTATTGTTAAACACTTCACAGACAGGCCATATTTAACTGAATTTAATGTGGTTGTAATTTTCAGACACTAAGCACTTCCTGCTCTTTATATTCGGTAATGTTGTTCTTAAATCTCGGATACTTGCATAAATATGCCAATGAACAAATACATCAGATTGTCGATTCGTAATTCATAAACCCGGGGCTTCAATATATTATGTCTCTGGTGCCTCTATACAATTGCTTAAATATAGTAACAGGAACTTTGAATCAGGTTTGCTTTCCTGGTCCAAGCAATTCTCAATTACATCCTCCTCAAAACACAACCTTTCGCTTTCATGGTCCAAACAACTCTCTCAAGTTCTGACAAGCACACTCATCAGCCTCCCAAAACACACCGACTTTCCACGCGTCTAGCCATGCCTTCTCGACAATGCAGTCAAGCATTATAGACTCCATATTTTTGTACACATTTCTTATATTTACGCTGACGACAATGAAAATCGTAAAATTTTGTTTGTTGAATAGTTACATGTCTTTAATTACCACTATATATATATGAATCTCAAAAATAAGGTTTCCATAAGCCGTGACACCTTGTCTGACTTTGAAGGGTGTATGTTTCGGGGTCGCAGACGTTGAGCATACGGTAAGAGTTGTTCGCTGATCATATTGGACCAGTCAACCAGCTGCCATTCAAAATCTGCCGAGTCATGGAGTTTGCTATGCTGCGATCCTCCAACAGATAAAATTCTTGTAATCGGAAGGGTGTGGGACAAGGACCAAAAGCCCGATGCGGGTTTTCCCTGCATCATCTTTAGGCGAATGCCCGGTAGGATCCTTAAATAATAACTCGGGGGCCCTAGTTAACCCTTGGCTACCTTTCTCTACCCTCTTCATACCCCCTGTAGATCCCTTCCTATGCTATTAAAGTAGCCATCAAAGCGGATAACCCTCATGTAGCCTGTGACTAAAAAAAATTGATAGTCAGAGAGTGTGTTTGGAGTTCTCGATGAAACGATACAGTACAGTCAGAGAGCAGTGTGTGGTATGAGACACAGTAAGTCATGTGTGTTCTGGGAGCATGGCCAAAGGTGGCTGAATTCAGCAAAGTGTAACCTGAAAATATCAGTTTCGCTGTTAAAGGGATGTTCCACGGCAAACTGAGTGTAATGATGCGTTCGACACTGAAATAGAAAGGCGCCGAAAGTGTTGCAAACTGTTACGACGAAAAATGAGACGATAATAATATCAGTGATATGGCCGGTCAATAAACAGATTATTCTATAAAATTCAAAATAACCACGTGTGCACAAACCAGAGTAGCTCTGAACAACAGGGTATGTAAAAGCGTAAATTTTGTAAACCTATACGTAAATATCGTTTACTGCCAGATGTATATAACTTTATCAGATATTTCTATAACTTTGCCAGATTTCTATAGTTGATATAAAATTTTGTTATTGTAAATTTAAATTATTTTTTTTATTTGGTAACTTAGTGAAAATTTAAAATCACTGTCATTATTAGAGGCCCTATAAGCGGCCCTGAAATGTAGATTCTCATTAAATCCGAGGGAATTTCCTTAAAAATATAAAATGTAAAGTCAAAGTAAATCAAAATTGTCAATTAAATAATCTTTGTTATCAATTTAGAAATCCCGTAAACTTCCTTCCTTTATTTCATTTCATAATTTGATTGTCTCTAACGTGGTGGATTATTGTTTTTAGAGTCATTTGTGAATACCACAATATATATATGGAAAAAATTGGAATAGTGTTTTATCATGATTTATGAATTAACGATAGTAACAAAGTAAATTTAGTAGTGCCCCTTCATTTAGCCACTTTAATATTTCTGACAAATGTGATCCATAAAACCATTTATTTTGTTGTAATAAACCTCTACGATTGATTATACGACTATAATGAGTTTACTTGAAATACAATATTCTTCATAGCTAGAAACTAATAAACATATTTCAAAGAATTAGAGCTAATGAATATGTTATAAACAAATGTGCGAGTTTTATAATAGAACTATTATTAATTATTGCGCATATTTACTCGACTTTTAACAAATATTCAGTGTTTTGGATCGAGTTTCCCTTTATTCGATAAATCGAAGTGAAATACAAATATTAAAGCTGCGGTACTAGGAAACTAATAAATATTTTACAGATAAAATAACACATCAATGAAGTCTAATTAGTACTGGGTTTAAGGAAATAGTTCCACACTAAGTTTAGAAAACTAATTCGCGGGAGGAAATTTTTTTTAGATTAAATTTTTTCCAAATGGTAAGTGACGTCAAAGAGTTTTTTAGAGTTCAGAAACTAAACTGCCACCATTCTTACGGTACCGTCGTAAATTGCAAAGTACTTTCCTCTTCTCTAGATTTCATTCCTATCCAAATTTCGACGGATCAACGAACGTTAGTTACTAAATAAATTACAGGATATACTTGGAAAACAATAAAAAACTTGATTACGTCAATAATGGCAGTTTCGGCTACAGATGGTGTTTAAGGTATTTCTTTTATAATACTCCGCCGACCCGATTCCAGATTCCCGAGCTAAAACGATAGTAATTGTCATTATTAAACTACAAAAATTATTCACGCTCAATAGTTCGTTGTAATACAACACTTATTAAACTGTAATTGCTGTATTGTCTGCAATAATAATATACTAATTAGTGACAGGAAATTATCAGAATCCTGTACTATATATGATCCATGTTCGCAGGCAATTATTTTAACTAGTGTAAACAAACGAAAGTGTTTTTTCTCGTAACAGTGCCATTTCCGTCATTTATGTAAATTATGACCACGCTGTCTACGTTACCAGTATAAACCCTTAATAATAAAATGAAACTCACAACTATATCTACAACATTATTGTCACTGCTTTATTGTGATATATATACTGTAAAATATGGAGTCTTACGCACCACGCTGGGGCGACATAATGTAGAAGATTGCCCTCAGCTCAGATTTTGCTCACGATTTTGGGCGATAATATTGTAGCTTTACTGCTTTTAATTCGCCGACTCGTCCCGATCTCTCGAAGTTCCTCAAGAATAGGGCACCAGATACTTTTTTATTAAGAAATTACCAAAACTTAAAATATTCTCTAATAATTTTATTTTTTGAGACATGAGTTTACATATATCTCCGAGAGTGATTTAAATTAACGACGATTTTCCCTATACTGCAATTACAAAATCCGTAATTGGTCTTTCCAATTACTAGCACCACATATTTAGAGCTTTCCTTGGAGACATACCTCCGTACAGCTTCAGTTCTACTTGTCGACTAGGGCCACATGGCAACTGACTTGAAAATTCGACAACAAACGTGACGTAAGACAACAATCGTTGCCGCGAGACAAAGGGTGCCGACAAATGCAATTGCAACCTGATCAAATTGTTATGTTACAATATATTGTAATGATTAAAAAGGTAGATTAAAATAAATTAATTTTCCCATGTTGTGGAAGCCATTTATGTAATGATTAAAAAGGTGGTCTTAATTAATAGGAATAATAATTAAACAAAATTATTATGTATTTAAAATTTATTGTTGATAATTACACATTATAAGTCCTGCTTTTCACGCCTAATTCCATCAATTTAACAATCATATATTTCACATTTTAATTTATAAATTCGTTGCGTTTTATTAAAATACAGCTTAATATTTTTACAACTAACTACGTCGAATTTCTCTTTATTTCAGGGTCACCACTGAGTTTGGAAGGAAGAACAAATACAATGAACTAAAATATTAACAATCCAAACTCATTGAAGTTAACGGAATACAATATTAAATACAAAAGTAAAAGAAGCGAATGAAAAGAAAAACGCGAACGAAATCTGACTATATCCTTTAATTATCGTTTACAGTCATTAATAATTGTTGTGTACTCACGACAGTGCTACTGGTACCAGTTCGGACTCTTGTATCTTGAACCCACTAAACAGGCCATTATACACTGCTTCTACACTTTAGATTTTGAACACACGGTAGTTGCTCTGGATCTCTGCTATACTGGAACCTGGATTAGCTCACCCTCAACCAGTTGCCGGACGTAGATCTCCTCAAAGTCTCTCTATGCGAAAACTAGTTCAGTTTGTGAAGCAAAACTTTTGCTTCCAAACTGCGATTTTATGAGTCTCTCCGTCAAACTGTTTACTTGCGTTTTATGTAAACTATTATATCTCGCTGTTGGACTTCCTAGATAGCCCTATTCATAATTCTGGATCCGCAGACTTTTACTGTTTTTATTTATCTACGGGGAACGAACTGCCATGTCCCAGTTCTCGACGCTGACTTCGCGTCTCGCCGCACAGTGAGTTCTCTAAGCGCGCGGTTTCCAGTCTCGATTGTTAACAAAGAAAAACCCGCCTTGATTGTCGTCTTAAAGCACCCGTACTGCCAACAATTAAATTACATTAAAACAATTAATAGCCTGTTTAATTGGTATTACAATATATTATTAAATATATTAACTAAATAGAATTTCAAATAACACCCTTTTATAGTCTGTTGGTCTTATAGACCAAACATATTTTTCCTATTACACTTATATAATCGTAATGATTTTGTAATGGTTTAAGATAATAATTTTAATTCCTACACCTAACCTGTATTGTCTTTTAAATATCGTTGTTCCGGAACCGTTGAATGAATTAAAATATGCCTTACCTCTAACTATTTCAGGAATTACATCAGATCCATTCATTTTATCATGGCTGTGCCATTTTTTACGCTATTAGTGTATGTATGCATTCAATGCATATGAGGACACATTATGAATAATATTAATTGAGCGTCGATTACCTTGAGTGATGGAAGACCGCGGACAAGGGACTGTGATTGGGAAGTGCTTGTGGCCCCATAGTTCAGCAACATTTGGTAGTTACTGGAGTTCAAGATCTTTTGATGAGCGCTGGAGTGCGCGCGATAAGCTGACACGCTCAACTTCATGGTGAAGCTGAAAAATTCCAAACATAATTAAATAAACTATATCAATAATACTGAGAATTTATATTTTGAGAGTACCAAATTTTAAGAAATATCAAACTAAATTGACTAAAGTTATGTTTCTAGCTTTTATATGAATGCGTATGTCATACTCCATTCAGTTGTAAAGCAGAGATTATGGTAAAAGGATTTTTAAAAATTAATAACTGTTACCAAATTGTAATATTTTTTGTTGGTAACTCTGGAGTGGGGAGTTGCAAAATAGACCCGATTAGGGCACAAGTTACCTACTGTAAAAAGAAGACAGTCTGACAGAAGCTTTGGTTGGAGACTGGTGTATCCTTCCAACCGGCTACAAAACGTGTTTTTTTTTAAAAAAAATCATATGCATCCAACATCCTAATTCTATTGTAATATAAACAAAATCAGTTAATTTAATTAAAATCCCTTCATAGTAAAAGTGGAGAAAAAATAGCATCACAAAAAATCTCGGTCGGCATCACAAAGATCGAAATTTACTACTTTATGGAAAATATATCATGGAGCACATATTAATTATGCTGATATTTATCACATGCAGTGAAAAGATATTTCAGTGGCTATGATATTAATGAAAACAGTGCAGTAATTAATTAGGCTTTCAGATTTTAATGAATGAAAATAATCCAAGTAAATGCTACAGAAAACGTAATCGTTTAATGACGGATAAAGGATATTAAATAACAACAGAAAAGGTCAAAGTTATTAGTGACTTCAAAATTTAAACCAAGTAAGGATTTATTTCATGCTATTTTGTTTGTAATGTACAGGCATCGCAGATATAAATAATTATACATTTTATTTAAATTTATTTAATATTAAATCATGTTATTGTAATAGTTAATAACATTGTAGGTATTAATAGTTTCGTGGGTGACAGTTAAACCAGCAGTTAAATATGACAGTATAACATAGTTGACTTGACGCCACGTCTACTTCTTATATTGCAAGAAAGGTATTTTTTTTGACAATTTTTCAATACGTAAACGTAATAAAAACTACGTTATTGTTATAAATCTCAGAATCTTGGAACGTGCATGTGAGGCAATCAGCGATGGAAGTCTGAGCAAGCGATGTCACGCTCGTTGGTAGTCGACACCTTTACCGTTAAAACACAAGATTTTGCAGGGACTCCAGTTTTAATAGTTTCATTAAATGTTGTAATTCTGGAAAATTCCATACAAAGTCTTAAAAGACATTTCAAAGTCATGAGCTATAAGAATAAAACAACAAAATGAATAAGAAAGGTAGCCAATACAGACAAAAAAGGGAAATATAAATACCACCCAACGTTTCTGGGATCCTTGTACTGCACTGGTCAGTTGACAACACTCCTGTTGGGAGCTGTGTTTCTCTAGGCTCTTCTTAGCACCTGACGAAAGGTACAAGGATCCCAGAAACGTTGTGTTGTATTTATATTATCCCTTTTTTTGTCTGTATTGGCTATCTTTCTTATTCATTATTTTCAATCAGACTTAAATTTATTCATTTTAAAACAACAAAATGTTGCTGTTTTTATGGCAGTAAATTTAACGTTCAGTCGTAGACGGACCGTTTCAGATTGATCTTCCAAATTTGCTGAACTGACGATTAGGTTGGATTTTTAACCGTTCTGAGGTCAATACAACGAACTGTAAGATTTAAAATAAGCAAACTTTTTATTTTTGTCAAGTACTTTCAATCAGTTCAATTATATACGGTAACATTTAAAGCTCTGTTTGAGGATTAGCGAATGTTAACTCACAACACTTTGTTGAGAAAGTGATCTCATAAATTTAATAATAAATTTGAAGCCTATGTAAATTCTTGTTGTTTGGAGAAGTAATATAAAATTTTCAGGCAATGTCCTGACGCACTGTGATTTAAACCTAATTTTATTATACATAATCAAATGCAACATGTAAATCAATTATTTGTGTTTTAATTTTTGAGTGATAGAACCTTTATTTTGTCGCTGTATTATTCGCATTAATAAATCAGCTGATACAGACTGGCGTAGGTAGACGAATCTACGAGCAGCTGAGTAGTGTGACGTCAGAAAAACAACTGAAGACCAACATTAATTGTAATTAAATTATTACATGTTCAAACCGTAAAATTTAACAGAAGCTTTAAGAAATTTTCCATGACTACGGCCATCTGAAATTACACAATATTAAAACATTATTTTACAGAAAATGGTGCACAGATTTGTGGAAAAATAGAGACAGCGAGTTAAATGTGAGCAGAAGGCTAGTTAAAACGTTTAGTTTTGAACGAAGGAACCGTAAAAAGAAGTCGGTTTTAGGAAATTTGTGGCTATTAGTGATATATCTGAAAAAATAGTTAAAGAAACTATTTAAATCTATTATTAAAAAGTAGAAAAACGCATGAGACTTGCGGCATTATGCGGCGTGTCGACAAACGATATCTAACTGGCTGTTAACCGAGCAGATTTGTGGACTAGAGTCAATTCCAAGACTTTCCAGTAAAAAAGAAAGTATCACGTAATCAAAGGAACTCCACTAATTTTAATGAAAATTCTGATGATTACGATAAATTAAAAGCACGGATTTGTAATCTTCGAATATATAATAATTATAACCACACTTCAGTAGCAAAATTGATTAAATTATATTTTTAATTGCTATTTATTCATGAAAATTCTAAAAATTAAATATTGTTTATGTGAAATGTTTAAAATCCCATTTTTAATAATAATAAATTAAATTCTTAGTTCATTAACAAATTGTTAAAAATAAGTTTTCTGTTTAAACCAAAATTTGTATAATACGTCTGTTAAGATTTGGAGATTATGATAAAGGGGAAGCAAAGTGGTAACGTAATTAAGAATTGAATATACAATACACGATGTTTGACTTATCGGCATCAACAATACATTTTATTTCCTGAGGTTGACTTCTCAAATTCTTGTTTCCTAAAAAATGATAATTAGTTGTACAATACTATAATTATACTGACATTTGCCTGATCAAACAATAGTTTCGAGTTGAATCTATAATGAACGTAAAATAATTAAATAATTGTTAATTGAACAATTTTGTATTCGCTAAAGTCTTCTTTCTCGGAGCAAGCAGATGGCATAAATACTACAAGCTATTTCAATTCTGGAAATGGTCCGAAAATATATTACGCTGATCGAGCAGAAATGACAATGATTGTTGTAAAGTGATATTGAACTAAACAGATGGTAACAAGAGGTATTGCCATGGGCTATGAAACAAGTTTATTCAATCCCAATTAAATGTCTTTAAGAATATTGCCTATATTCGCAGGTAGTATCCCCTTCACGTACTCTGCAAATGAGTTTCAGTAAGCGTCTACAGCATCACCGCGTAAGATAACTGTCAGGTGTATACTTATTCCGCCTATGCTGCTGACGTGTGCTATTTTTTTTTAGGAAACAGGCTACATTAGGGTAATCCACATGGTGGCAACTCCCCTTAAATAGGGATCCGAAAGAGCGGATGCGGAAGGGTAGAAGAAGGAAGCCAAGGGTTAACTAGGGCCCCCGGGCTATAGTTTAAGGATTCTACCCGGCATTCGCCTAAAAGTAATGCATGACAAACCCTAGAAACACCTGCATCAGGTAGGTCGGGTATTTGGTACTTGTCCCACGCCCTTCCGATAGCGGGAGAGGAGTTTTCTGAGGGGTCGCAGCATTCCCTTCTCCGTGCCTCGACCAGTTTAGGAGGCAGCTGGCCGATTGTTCCAATGGGAACACAGAACAGCTCTTGTCGTATGCCCAAGGTCTGTGACCCCGGAACATACACCTCTCAAAACAGGCCGAGGTGCCTCGGCATGTGGGAACCTTAGTTCAAAAAACCAGAGAGATGTGAAGGCATCCCCAAAGGTAGCCTCCGCCAGAGGTGTGCTATAGCATCGCGTCAAGTTAAATGGAAACATTATTAAGAAAATACTACAGAAGTTAAGCCTAGAATCTTCTAGTCGAAGAAAGTTTCTTAAATGTTTATTACCCGGCAGTACCATTATACTTTAAGCTTCAAATGTGAGAATAATTTTTCTTAATATTGTAATGAAAATTATAAAAAACTGCAATTGATTTCAAATATTTTAAAAATTCAATCTTAATTAAAGAGAACCATTAATTTTTAAACGAAGTAAATAACTAGAAATATACTTAAAAGATACTGTGATATTGTACATATATAAGGAGAGGGGAGGGTGAAAGAGAGAGAGAGAGAGTATTCGAACGTTCCAAAATCTAATCAGTACATTCATTAATGCATTTCTGCCAATAAGTTATATATCCGAAGAGTACATACTTAGTGTTATTTGGCAAATGTTTGTTTCCAATCTGAGTAGTGTAAATGTTTCCCCCTATTCCTGTCAACTGTTACATTTCTGATTATTTCATGAGCTGCGTTGCCAGTGGCAGTAATCCAATACCTTGTGTCCGTTCACCCGTGGAAATGACAGCAAACATGTAAATCAACTTAAAGCCAACCAGCAGTTTCAGAGCTGTAATACTATGTTTCTAAATTAATTTCTAATTAATGGCGTACCAAAAATTTTGTGCAAGTAAGAGATCCAGGCGCAAATTTTTCAAGTGTCACTACACATCTCATACCACCAAAAACAAATTAATGCTTTTTAAATGTGGAATATTATCTTACAAAAACAAAATAACTTTAACAAGTTTTAATTTAACGTCTGTTTTGACAAAACTTTACCTTGCCTTTGTTTACCTTGTACAATAATACTAGAAATCTAATAAATTTTAAATACTTCCTCTGTAGTAAATTACCTGAAGAATATACAAAAAGGTATCGAAACGTCATAATAAAAATTAAAAATAAAAATTGTTGGTATAAGGTCATAAATTGTTTTATTAAAATAAATTTAATCTAATATTTCAGTCGGTCAACATAATTTTGAATGAGTACGTGCTACAGCACATAGTAAATAAAACAATTTCCAGATATTCCAGAAGCAAGATTGAAAGACCACTGGATGATTATATATTTTTTTAAATTGTTAATATGCTTGGTATCTGGTTACATTTAGTTATACTCAAAGTAGTGAGAATACAATCTTCAACTAATATTTCAGTAAAATTCCTACTCCAATATGTAAAATTAAATATTAATTCCTTAAGCTAATATGTAGCGTTGGCTTAAAAATTAACTTATTAAAATAAATTATTAAATCAATTACAGAATGACCGCACTTAAAACTATTCATATTCTTTTTCCAATTGAAGGTTTAAAAATTATACAATTTATGGTACAGCTTATGTTCAAGGTATTAAAACACAATTAATTCATACATAAATAAAACCTAACTATGAAAAATTTTAAATTTTCCTCCTCTCAAACATAATTCATAAAAGATATTATACAAGAGCAACACAATTGTCATTTAAGATAAAATTTAAGTTTTAAGGTACGATACTTTTTTTTAAGGTGTGAAACAAATATAATAAAAAAATGCAGAATTATTTATGTAAAGATTTTATTTATTTAAAGATCTTTCAATAAGAACTAGGAACCTGATTATTAAATAATTAACGAAATTCAAGGAACATTTGGATATTAAAGGTGTTATTTTGGAACGTATATGTGGTGAGAGTAAAGGGATACTTTAAGCTTTAAAAACGTAAAGAATTTTTACCACTGTTGCAGTTTTTAACTTTATTTTAATTTGGATAAACGAATATACAAAAAAAACATTCTTGCAACAGCCAAAAAATCTTGATAATTGGAGGTATGAACCAAGTTGTGGAATTAAAAGTTTCGTCAAAATTAATATACAAGATTACAGGAAAAAGTAATATAAATACAAGTGAAGTAATTCTCCTTGATGAGGATAAAATTTTGTTCAATAGAGAAGCGGCTTGTACGTTCAATTCCTATTAAGTATAAAAACAATAGACAGACGTGGTATACGTTTTATAAATATGTAATTTATATAGAAAAATAGAGAATTAAAATTTTCTAACATCGGTTAAAATACCAAAAGTTATTATATCATAAACTATACGAATACTACATTTATTTCCGGTGTCCTCAAAAACTTATATTACAATTCTCAAATCCGACAGAGTTTCACTTTATCTTATTACGATATTAATCGTGTTTTTCTGCTGGAGTATTTTGGGAAGTTTCAAAGTAACAGAGGTTATTCCACATTTCATCTTGGGGCATATCAAGATAACGGCCAATTTCTCTTTCTCTAATTTCCCAAACCTTCATAACGGTTATTCGTAGGAGTATATGGTGTTTCATGAATAAATTTGGCGTTCTCGTGCTATTTCTCTAAGGTATTTTATTTATTTTCTCACAATATTATTTTACGATATAATTGTTTGAAAAGTAATGTTTTATCGTAGTTAAAGAAAATTTATAAATTGCTAATAATAATAATCACTATAATTGGAAATATGTTTTGCCTGGAAACAAATGTATTGCAAATTGGGGTCATTCTCCCAGAAGCTTTGAAAATGTCACGACACTAACACGAGTGATTAATTACCAGCTAGAAATGATTCTAGAGAAAATTGACAGCATTATATACAGCTTGGAATACTAAGTTTACTTATTGCATGCATCGTAGAAACCTTAATAATTGAAACATAACGAAAATATGTGTTTTAATAATGAGGAGTTCCACGAATATAATACCAGAATCTATGATTGAATTTGGCAAACATCAGTTTTAACTTTATCAATGCATTATATATTTTTCCAGGTTAAAGCTTTTAACAAAATACTGATCTTCCCACCGGATATAGATAAATATAAGATAAATTCAATATATTTATTAAAAATTTGACATCGTGTGATGCGTACTTCTCAATTATAGAATTTCTTAATTGGATCGTAAACAGCTGATTTGGACCAACAAAAGGGGAATTAGTAAAGTGTAGTACTTATTTAATATAAGGTGTTCTTAAACTAAAATATTACAGTGTGTGTGGTCTTCCTCTCATCTAACAAAATATTGAGAAGCATTTATTTTTACAATTTATGCAACTATTAATTTCTTCTCGCTTAGTATTTCTCTGTTTTTCATTTGTATTTTACGCCTTTAATTTTTTATTACTTACACTTTCTCAGTTGTATATTTATTATTTTTGTATTTTCTTATGCATGTATTTTTTTTGTACTTGAATGTTGTTTTTCTTTTTGTATACCTTTTACTGATTGATGTATTTCCAAGTTGTTAATATTTAATTTCCGTATTTTAATACAAATGTATGAAGTTGAGCCATAATTTGCTTAAAATCAACAGGTACGTGGATAACTGTTCAAGGAAATTCCTAAGAATTTGACGCTAGACAGACGCGTCCCTGTAGTCAGAGAAGTCTCTTATTAGTTAGGAAGATTTCTAGAAATAAAAGGATAGTTTTGTAAAAAGAGAGATGATGTAACGAAGTTGGAGAAGAGAACAGAGAGAGAGAGAGAGAGAGAGACTATGTTCGACTGTGGAGGCGAAGAGCCTCTGTTTGGCTGTGGAGGCCGGTGGTCACATTTTAGCTGAGGAAGGTCGCCAGCCTGAGAACGGCTCAACACGCGACGGGTGAATCTTTCTAAAAATGTTAGGGTATTTCAAATTCTACTTAAACACGGGGAACATGAGGTTGACTTCATGTTCTAGAAATCCGGTAGTATTTATTATTCATTCTGTATTTCTATGTATGTAGTTTCATTTCTTATGTAAATACTTCACATAATAAATTTCTTTTGATTCCTTTTTTTTCTGTAATTTTGCCACATGGCGCCCAACTTTAAAACTCCTGATAAATTTTTATTCTTTCGTTATTGTGATTAGTGTTTTTATTTTAAAATCAATAGGAGCCGCTTCAATATTAAATTGTACTCTTAGTAATGTAAAGTACGTTTTCATTGTTTCATTTTTATTTAATTGTAGTTAAGACTATTAGTACAATTTGCAATTATTATACTACAGTATTACTTATACTGTATAAAGAGTTTGTATTGTGAATTAACACAGTCTCTAGTAACAATTTTTCATTTAATTTATGACGTACTTTATTTCCTCAACCGAGGAAAATAAAAATTATATCTAATATATTAACAAACACTGGCAAGTTTTCTGTTTCCTTGTTCAGATGTTTCCCTTACGATCAATTACGGTGATTCTTACGATAATTGATTCTATAATTGTGGTACATAAAGTACTCGTGTATTTATTTTAACTAAAAATGTTATAAGTTCATATTCCGTAAGTCTAAAATATGCGTTAGAATAACTGCACAAATAATAATATCCTGCATCTGAGAAATAAACTATTTAAATATTTGCTTATACAGCATATTATTTCTACAGACTAGAAATAAATATCTTCAAGCGTGAAACGAATGATTGAAATGTCTGTAACGTCAGAAGAAATAAATAATTAAGAATGTGAAGAACTTGACATTTTTTGAAACTCTAATGATTCATTAGAATTCCTCTACAATTCATCATGGTACGTTTGCATAACGGTCGAGTATTATGTAAAGAATCGGCAATTTACGACCGCAATTTCAATCCACCATGCAGAAAATCATTTAGTAGAGCGAATATAACGAGCTTCTCGCAAACATCTAACAGTTCTACATTGTTTCCAATTTTTGTATCCTATTGAAACCACAAAGCGGACGGCCCAGTTAATTACATACAGCGTTAAACTCAACAACGTAATGAGCCTATTTGCACAAGAAAACTTTTCATATTAGCGGCTCCGTTGGATTAAGTAACAAAATTAAAAGTCTAATTTTCATAACAAAGGCGAGAAGTGTAATTTTCTGCCTGTGTTTGTACTGTTTCAAGCAGCAGCGTGCGGAAACTCGCTAGTAGTTAAATGATCTTTGGAAACTCTTAGAAACATAATTGTCCTTTCCTTTGGCCGAGGTGCTCATGTGAGGTCATTACCTCACCATATGAGACATAACACTTTGCACACAAACGAGAATAAGGATTAGAGAGATAGCAGAGTGAATTCAAATAAAGGTTAAATAACCGAATGTAATTAATATTTTTGTGTGTACTTTCCACACAGCATGCAGAATGATTAGTTCGCACTGTATCATCAATACAAAACAATAAAATAAATAAACTCTAAAATAATTAATCATTAAAAAGAGAGCCCAATGTTTCTTGGGTAAAGTGAAGTAGATTCCTATTTCCAATATATAATATATAATATCTCTCTAATCTTCATTCTCTTTTGTGTGCAAAGTGTTATGTCTCATGTGGTGAGGTAATGACCTCACATGAACATAGGTTGGCCAAAGGAAAGGACAATTATGTTTCTAATATATTATATATAAAATTATGTTTCCAAATATATAATAATCATAAATAAGGTGCTATGTTCCTTTTTGTTTCTTTTCTAATGAAGTGAACTTTAGGGAATTTTATGGAATATAAAAGAATTCTCATTTTAAAAATGTATTATTTATTTGTATATCTTATAAAACGCGTAAATCAATAAAATTTACAATTAAAAAACTCAGGAAGGAATCACACAAGGTTTTGTGAGAAAACTAAATAGGACTCTAAATTTCTGTAAACTCTGCAGCGCTTTTCACGTGTATAGGTAAATTAATACAAACGTATGAAAATTACGGAGCACAATTATTTTTCTCTCATAAACTTTCCTGTGTTTTTGCTATAATATATTTGTTTCTTCTTTCAGAAATACCAGAAGAAGTTTCAGTCAAACCTCAGCCATAGAGGCCATGCAATTTAATTAAAGGACCAGGTTGGAAAAACCGGATCAGGAATAGAATGTTTTTTATTTGTATAAACGAAGATGGCGGTGTCAGCCATGGAAAAATTGTGTTTAACTAATTACGTTACCCGACTGAAAACCCGAGAACTCTTTATACACAATATACGTCGGGAAAACTTACGCTCTCTGTTTTTATATACATATATATTGTAGTAATTGGTAATTAAGGCATTGTTCTAATTGAAAAGTTGAATTGTAGAGGACTCATTATTGTTGGACGCCGCAACAAACCGGCAATGCAAAGAAAGTATTGTTGATTGGTCGAGAAGGTTTTACGCGCTCAAAATTTACGAGACGAACGAACAGTCGGGCAGCAGACAGAAAATAGAACAGACGAAAAGACCGAACAGTCAGGCAATGAAAGGCGAGGCATAAAGACCAGCAAAGTCTATTTTACAAAAGTAGGACAGTCAGGCAATGAACGGCGAGGTGTAAAGACCACAAAATTCTAATACACGAAAAGTTGAACAATTTAGTCAGTCAGCAGCGAGAATGAAAAAGGTCTAATTTAAAGAACGAGAAAGTGTTCCAGTAACCAGTACGCTGTTATATCAAAAATGCAGAAACTGAACTAGTCTTCAGTCAACAGACAAAACCAATCAGGTGCATTTTCAACAAAAATCCACGAGACCTACAAATCCAGGTTGCAGTAAATCATCGAGAATCGACAAAGTTATTTTAAACCAACTAACAAACTACGCTAATTAGAGTCTGTGAACATTTAGAGTCTGTGAGTACTTAGAATCAGTGATGTCCCCAAAATTGTGCACGAATAGTTAAAATGAGACATGGGCTGCCGTAAGTAGAAAGAAAACGTTAAAATCATTGTAAACCACGTTTAAAAGATAAACGTCAGATCGTTCTTTAATTATCGATAAAATGAGATCTTTAATTATTCAGATCATCTTTATTTCTTGATAAAAATTGAAATTGTTTAAATTCAATCTTTGGTATTATTTCTTCAGTAAAAAATTTCGTCTATGTTCAGACGTATTGATTCCCATATAAAGCAAATGTAATTTTTGTGATTTTGTTTATATAAATTCTGCCATTTATCAAACCCAGTTCAAGACCCTGAGATCCCAAATATTTTGTAATTTGAATACTTGTTTTAAAATTGTTAATAAATCTTGTTTAATAGTTTTCACGTAATAGTTCTTTTCATTTAAAAACGCCACATAATTCATATCCAGAATTATTGTCAAAAGATAACAAAAGCTATCTTTATAAATTATTACATATATATATACATATATATATATATATATGTTTGTCAAACTGCCTCTTTTATAATATTGAGACTTTTATAATATTGAGACTTAATCTCCCAATGCCGGCGGAACACGGAACAGACTTCTTGCGCCGACTCAAAATGGAGGATTTATGCCCATTACTCCAAAGTCGAGTACACTGCTCTTGTGAGCAGAGTGGAGTTCAGCCAAGGCCTCCCTCAACTGACACACCCTGACTCCTAGTCTTCCCCGAGAGTTGACAACAGTTAACTGTGGATTGTGTTTCATTTTACTCTCGACGACTAGCATCTACAAGGTTTTTGAAGCTTGCACAATCTATCCATTCCATTGGCCTCAGTGTCATAGCTCGTGGCTGTCTACTTAAGCCCCAGCAGAGAATTTTGATCAGACGGTTTCATCATTGGTTACTAGAGAAAAATCTCCGACTCCTTAACTAGCTGTGCGTTTGTTCGACGACAAAATAGATCGGATGACCACATTTGTGTTTGTGTTAGCCTCCGTTTCTAGTGGTTACAACAATCCCGACCCGTCAACGGTAACATTCCCCGTCGGAACTTTATGAATAATAGGCTAGACATCCGTAATAAGTAGTCATAAGCAACTCCTTCCTGCACGCGGTCTAGCTTTCTCAGCAGTCCCTTGCTTGTGTGCCTCACAAGGATTCTATCCAGGCTTTCACGAGAGCTTTCCGACCACCCAGCTCAACCCAGAACTTAAAGTCCTATGCCAATTGTGCCACGTGCCTTCTCGACAGCCGGTTTTTTTTCTCTTTGAGGTTGAAGTGGGCGCTTCGAGAAACTCGAAATAATGAACAGTAGAAACTAACGCTAAAAAGTAGTTTTCTAAAATGTTCAATTTGTTGAAGGGATGAAGACCCAATGTAGTGGAAAATAAGTATTGCTGCATTTGTAGGTGACGGATCGTTTGTGGATGCTTCTCGTAAATCTACGGTTTCACACAACTCCTCAGTGAGAAGTCAATTGGGGTGGAATCGTACTTCTAGGGCGATAAAATAACATCACCATTCCATGATATAATATTTCAACGAATGTTATCGTGGAACAATGCGTTGATCACTCAAGCTGTGTAACATGTGGCACCGTTCTGTTGAGGGATGGGGGAATTCACATCAGGACTTACCAGATGAGGGCAAAAAGACCCCTTTAAATAATTCTCGCTATTCCAAATAACAGGATTCACATAATGATGCATGAAGATTTGCCACATATTTTTCTGAACGATTGATGGCCTACAGAACAACGCCAAAATTTCAAATAATGTTGCAAACGTGACAATTTAAATAAAGTTCTGACTCTCTTATAATTTGTAGTCTGTTTTAAGTCTAATAAAATATATTAAAATTACAATGATGGTCAGTTAGACAAAAGATCTAATTTCTCAATGGCTTCTCGAGTTTGTGTAGCGATTTCTTTGTTTTATTATACATATTCTGAAACATAATATTCATATTTCACATTTTAAAATAAATGTTACATACTGATGCGATACAGTATTGTTTTAAATAGACTTCTGTATTGTTTCAATGAAAGAAGAAGCTTAATTAATTATCTCTAATAGAATAAGTGCTTTTTATGATTACATTTTGATTAATCTTTATTTAAAATATATTCTAAAGCTTACAACAAACCTAAGAAGAAATTTCTTGATCTTTACAGTTTCCTATGTATGTTCAGGTGCATTCAAATAATATTGTTTGATAAAGAATTTTTATCCAATATTTCATTGCTAACAAATAGTCAGAAAAAGTAAAACCTATTAACAATGCCTATTCGTTTATATCTGTACATTATAATATAAATTATTTAAAATCACATAATGAAACAAATATAATTTAACTCCAATAAATAAATCATAAAATTCCAGAACAAAAAATATTGACGAGCAGTAGAAAAGCTGGTGACGTATCATCAGTGCCTATCCATTATTAAAATTTAAGGAAACTACTTTTTCATCAAAGTAATAGAATGATAGAGTACAACACTTTACATTATAAAATTTTAAGATTTCTTGGAAGTGTAGAAATAACTGATTGCTAGAATATGAGTTTGACTTTCTTCCATAAAATATCCAATGTGTAAATTTGAGATTAAATAAGAAAATGCAGACTAGATAATATATCGCGTATAGGTATAACGTATAGAAACGCGGATTAAAATAGAACGTATAAATATAGGCAGAAAACATTACAAGACAATAAATTATGTATACTTATATAATGTTGTATCATCATCTTAATTGTAGCGTTTGTGTGTATATATTATAAATTCTATAATTTATACTTAAATTATAATTTCCGAAAAATCATATCTGAGAATAATTTCATATGATGTTTCTTACACCGAGTAGGTGGTGCTCCGTAGACGCTGTTCTTCACCTTGTCTGAGCTGCTGCGACCGTCACAGCTGCAGATGTTGACTCAAGTAAGAGCTCTGGAGACCAATCCGAGCGAACAAACATTGCAACCACGACTCTCGGACAATCCCTTAATCTTGCCAGAAGGCTACCGATTCCGAGAGCAGACAAAGTCGTCGATTCCGATTGCGTGGCCACGTCGCGTCGCCGACGCACAAGCTTCCTGTAAGTGTGCTCCATTAGCAAATCGGAAAATGCCGAGGGGCATAATAATCTTGAGGGCTAGTCGCCGTCTAATTGACTTCCGGCTCCATCTGTTCGTGCATGAGAACTTCACTTCGCACTGAGAAGGCGTCAAGAAAAAAGATTTCACACACAGCCACTATTCCGTAGATTTTTTCATCACGTTATAAAATTTAAATAAATTAATTCTTCTGACAAACAAAAACTTCTAATAAACATTTGAGATTCTCATCGAACCCAACTAAAGCCAACATTTAATTTCAAAATCGTGAATATTTTTTGTAGACATAAAAATCCGTTTGGAAAGACGTTATCTCGAAATTTAAATTCGGTAACATGAAATTTATACTAATTAACACACTAAATTCAAAATAGAAATTCACTGCAGAAATATAAAATCTATAACCAACTAAAGATCCTCTACGTGGTCATGGACAAATATGTTGTGGTTAGTGTATATATATATACATATATATATATACATATATATGTGTTACGCTAAATTATATATATACATGAATTTATTTACAAATTATTTTTAATTTCTTAAAAAATTAATTAATACATTTTTCTCAATGCAAATGGTTTGAAATTATTTAACAAATTAACTATTACATTTTTATTTAAAGTAAATCTACAGTTTAGTACTAGAAAATAATATAACTATCTCATTACTTTTAAGAAAATTTATGGTTTAGAAAAACTAAAAAGAATCAATTGAATTCAATTTCATAGGAAATGTAACGCAACAGTTATTGCGGGATTTGCTTACATAGTCAATCCCTTAATACGGAAAGGCGTTGAAATTATTCTCAAACAAAATCAGACGAAACACTATCTCACTGATACGGAAAAATAATTATTCGACGCAAATAGCCGTAGTCTTTGCAAGTTTTAAAATTTCCACCCCTGCCCAATTGTGCCCCTAGTGGTGCTAGCCAGGTGTGTCACTCACAGTGTTTGTTTCCAGTTCAGAAAGAATGTGGGTTGGTCGAAATATCTCCACGAGTTTAAATTTGTATGCGGAGCATACACACACACATACATACATACATACAAATACATATAAACATCTAATTTAATTGTTTAGTAGAACATAAAATATAACTAACAGACAGAACGCAGACCTGTGACTGATGCAGAAAAAATTGTGTCACTGTTCACCTCAACTACACCAAAAACGATGGATTGGAGGATAATTTTCCTTTAAGCAATCCTCCAAAACCGCTTATGTAAACTGAATTTCAACTTATCCGACATGATAAATGTAATTTTACAAGTAAGAATATCCTAAAATTTCTAACATGACAGCAAATTCAGACCGTTTAGAGATTATTACAATTAATTCCTTCCTGGCTTGAAGGGATTAAACACTAAGTTTAATCGTCATTGTGAATGTCAGTGTTCAACTAAGAAAGAAATATATATTGAATCGAAACCAATATTATTTTGTACTACTTCCTACCGTCCCTAACCCTTAGGGACAGAACTTCAACTTCACTGGTGTAGTGAGTAGCAGAATTAAACTCGGTTAGTTATATAAACCCCGAATAGGACACTACTCTCGCTTCTTAACGCATTATTTTCTGCAAATGCAACTCCCACCTGAGTCCCCAATAAATCCTAAAGCTCAACAACAATATTTTTCCACAACCCTAGGTGTTCTAGTGTTGTCTTTCTCGCCGACTACTGTCTTACTCCCCACTGTGTTTGTTCCCGAATCATATGTCGCATGTGTAAAAGTTTAGTAGAAATTAATTTGTATATAAAACATACAGACACACAAGCATACTTACATGCATTTTTATATATTAGATTCCACAAATGTGTAATAAATATCGTTCTATCATTTAATTTAGAAACTAAATTCATTAAACTACTGATAAATTAACGAACGCAGTTCACACACCCAGTCAGTGCATTAATTTCCCGAATTACAAATTTTAATTGTAGTATTTTGTAAACATTGGTGAATTCATTCAATATCTGTACCGAATTAAATTATATTCCCATACTCAATTGACTGATAAACGCATTTATATTTATGTATTTTAAAGTCAATAGTAGCTTTTGTATATATTATAGAACCAGGTTCTATATAATTTGTCAAAGCATAATTAATAGTATAAAGTTGTTATTTCGCATTTTCTCAGAACGTAATATCACAATAATATAATTTCGTACAAAACGTGGCATTTTTTTAGTTAATTGTTTATCTAGGGATTATTGAAGTTTTTTATTAGTATGTTAAATTGTGATAATTATTTGACATGAATAAATTGTCGATAAAGTATACTCAAACTAGACTGTATAACATCGTCGTACGCTAACGTCAAAGAAGACAACCAGAAACATTGGGTCATGTAGAGCGATGCGAGGAAAGGGAGATGATTCGGTTAATTGTTCAGAGAATGATATTTGAAGATTTGTGTAAAAATAAATGTCTCAAAAGAAAACCTAAAGGTTGAACAACAAAGTATAAGATTCAATATATTGTTCTCGGAGTTCAACCGGGTGTTGCATAATTATATTAGAACGCAACGTTTCGACGTCTAGAAGATGACGACAGAGCTTTTAGTCGTCGAAACGTTGCGTTCTAATATAATTATGCAAAACCCGGTTGAACTCCGAGAACAATATATTGAACAACTACACCGGGAAAGGCTTCAATCTTTGATCAAAGTATAAGATGTTAATATCTGAAGGAGGTCTCACAAACAAACGAATATCGAACTGTTAAAAATTCAACAAGAATCGTTCAGCTTTATTTTGAACCGATTAACTTTAAATGTCCCTGTTGTATTGCTTTATTTCATTAACACAGAGTAAATCTGAATAACTAACTCTATACATGAACTTACTTGATATAAATTAGTTTCCTTCCTCTGTTAGAGAAGTAATAAACTACGAGTACAAATAAAATTTTGAAACAGACAGAACTCGGTGGGAATTACAGCACAAATTTAAAATTCAAGATTTTCCCATTATATGCTTCAAGCCCCGATATTTTCAAATGAAAATTCAATGAAACTGCCGATATGAAGTAAAGTACATTTTATTCACCTGCAAAAGCTGAGTCAGCAGAATCCTTTCTTGTATGAAATTAGTTTAGAATGTATATGCCTAACGCAGTGATGGGGCCCGCAGCAGTAGCTTTGATTTCTCCCTTTTATCGATGAAACCGCACAGAATTGCGTACCGTTCGATCTATGCTGATTTTCTTCTTTTATAGGTTATATAATGTGTGATAGTAATCTCTATCCAATTATAGGTGCTTGTTATTTCTGTGGTTAACTGTCAATCAAAGTTTAATTTCATGGATATTTTTCTTTTAAGTACGTAACTATGTTTCACTAATGGCACAATCGAGTTTCTGTCCTCACGTTTCTCAAATATATTAAACTACAGAAGAAAGTCTTGAGTATAATAAGCAATGCGAATTGCAAAGAAAGCGATAGCTTTGTCAACTAACGCTTATTCGAGAAATATTAAAATTCATCTTGCGTTAAATCGATCGAACTCTGAATGAGAGTAAAAAGGCTCTATTCGTCTACAAATATTTTGAGTAGATTCCGATTTTAATGTTTCTTGTATACCTTATTCAGAACTAGCGAATGCTTGTTTCGAAGATGCTGAAGTCAGGTTGTAGTTGGAATTTATTTTTGTCGCTTTTGTCGTTCTAGAATATAAGTACTAGTGACTTATTTTCTCTGTTAAAAAATGCACAGCCGTGTTTAAACGTAGCTGATGATCCACGAAAAGATCTTACGGAGAGCTCGACCACATCTGAAATCATCTAAAAGATGCACTAATAGAGAGTGGAAGGGCAGTGAAATGTCTTTTACTGTCGGTACACAAAACTACGTTTCTGCACTACGAATTGAACATGAAACAGCTTTGTGCAAAATGGACGTCACGCTTGCTAACTGTGGTTTAAAAAATCATTTTGACGACACATTTCCAATAGTGGTTTAGGTTTAAATCCCGATAAGTAACTAGTCCGACGGTCGTCTTCCCAACGTTATTATCTCGATTGACTTTTTCCCGACAGGTCAAAATACCGATGGGTCGTTTTCCCGAAACAAGACTGCCGGAAAGTCGGTTTCCCGAACGGATTACTTTGTCGAAACGCGATTTTTTAGAGTGACAGGTTACTTTAGGGTAATCCACGTGGAGGATACTCCCATTTAACAGCGGAAGGAAAAGGTAAAGGTTCCCAAGGGTTATAGTTTAAGGATTCACCTAATCGTGATACAGGACAAACCCTGAAAAACCTGCTTCAGGTAGGCCAGACACTTGGTACTTGTCCCACGCTATTTCGATGGCGGGAGATGGGTTTGCTGCGGTGACGATGCATTTCATCCTCAGTGTCTCGATCATTTTAGGAGGCAGCTGGCCGACAGTGAACAACTCTTGCTCCCGTTTTGCGGACCGGATATGCACCTCTGAAAACATTCATCCCCTAAGGTAGTCTCCTCCGTCTCTCTAGAAAGGTTCCACCTGTGATCGCTGAGAACAGCATAATCGCGTTTGCCCTTAGAGTGCTGTTTACGATATCATGCATAATATTAACAAATATTATATATGTATGTATGTATGTATGTATTTATTTAATCTACAAATGGGCAGTTTTCTCGGTAGTAGATGCATTAAATAACAGTTTAATTACAAATTAAATAAGGGAAGTTACATTAAGGGAAAATATAGTAAATTAATATAATTATTATAAAATATAAGCTAGGTATACATGTGTATAACATTATATTTAATAAAGGTTATTTTTGAAAAAGTTAAAGAAGGAATTAATAGTGTACTGAAAAGAAGAAAAGTGGAAATATATCTGAAAATAGAGATTAACTAACTCTTTAACTACCTGAAGAGACAAGGAATGCTTCAATTTTTCTTTAGTTTATACCGGAGCATTATCATTTCCCTACACTACCCCACATTCACTAGAGAGTTCAGATTAATGAATAAGATAGATAGCCAATTCAGACAAAAAGGTAATATAAATACCATACATAGTTTCTGGAAATCCTTGTGCCTTTCGTCAGGTGTTAAGAGCGTAGAGAAAGACAACTGCACTTGTCAGCTGACAACACTCAAAAACACAGAAACGTTGTGTGGTATTTATATTACCTTTTTGCATTAATTTGCTACATATTCATTATCTTCAGACGTAAGTTTTTCATTTTTAGTTCAGATTAAGTTTATATTTTCTTTCCGTTAGAGGCATTTCTCCGAAAACTCTAGCAGTTAAATTGCTCCATTTATTTATTGTCCTAATATATCCCGGGAGCCGTAGTAACCCTTGGCTACCTTCCTCTACCCTTCCGCATCCCCCCTTTCAAATCCCTTCCTATGCTATTAAAGGGGAGTTGCCCAATGTGGATCACCCTCATGTAGCCTGTTGCCCTAAAAAAAACAAATAAAAAAACAGCAAACTCCTCTCCCGCCATCGGAAGGGCGTGGGACAAGTACCCAATGCCCGACCTCCCTGATGCAGGTTTTTCTAGGGTTTACCCTGCATTGCTTTTAGGCAAATGCCGGGTAGGATCCTTAAACTATAGCCCGGGGGCCCTAGTTAACCCTTGGCTACCTTCCTCTACCCTTCCGCATCCACCCTTTCAAATCCCTTCCTATGCTATTAAATGGGAGTTGCCACCATGTGGATTACAAACGGTCTCGCATCTGCGCTGGCTACTGACGCCCAACGTGGATTACCCTCATGTAGCCTGTTGCCCTAAAAAAAAAGGATGCCGTTTCCTCTCCGTTTTTGAAATAAGGTTCCCACAAGCCGAGGCACCTCGACCTGTTCTGAGAGGTGTATAATCCGGGGTCACACACATTGGGCATACGGTAAGAGTTGTCCGCTATTCTCATTGGAATAGTCAGCCAGCTGCCTCCTGAACCGGTCGAGGCACGTAGAAGGGAATGCTGCGAGTCCACAACAAACTCCTCTCCCGCTATCGGAAGGGCGTGGGACAAGCACCCAATGCCCGACCTACCTGATGCAGGTTTTCCCTGCATTTCTTTAGGCAAATGTCGGGTAGGATCTTTAAAATATAGCCCGGGGGCTCTAGTTAACCCTTGGCTACCTTCCTCTACCCTTCCGCATCCCCCCTTTCAAATCCCTTCCTATTCAATTAAAGGGGAGTTTCCCAACGTTGCCTCATGTAGCCTGTTGCCCTAAAAAAATATTTTCCAACATCTGTATTTTGCTGTCTGGTATTTAACTTAAACATGTGGTCAGTCCTCCCGTACCGAGTCGGTTCTCTCAATCTAGCTCTAATGCGTTGCCCAGGTTTTTGACCTGCAAAAGTTCTTTCCCTACTGTTTCGCATCCATGTCCTGGTCCTATTTGTACGAATTTCGTATACGGATCCCAACATGCTGCTTCATATTCCATTAGTGGGCGTACTGATGATAGATAAGCCATTTCCTTGGATTTTGCATTTCCATTTTTGAGAGACCTCATTACAAAGTGCAAAGTATTCCTTTATTTCCTTGTAGCATAGAATACCTGCTCCTCCTACTCCAACTTACTGTTAAAATAAATACCTAGGTATTTACAGTTTGTCTCCTGGGTCACTGTTTGCCCTTGTATTTTGTGTTACAAGGCATATTGGAGGCGCATTTTGGTGAAACTTATCGCCCTACTTTTGCCATTTAATTTTTCAATTTATTTCGCTTAGCACATGTTAGCCGACGTATTGAACACACGATTGTTATGTAAATAAAATTAGTAATTATTACGTGGGGCAATTACCACAAAACTTGGTACAGAAACGAGAATATATCTTGTGAGTCTTTTCAAGACCTGTCAGATTCACGGCAAAAGAAGGGAGAAGGTAGAGGGGAGCATCGTAGTCCAGAAGAAGCCTCCTCTTGAAGCAACAGCACCATCGTTAAAAACATTCATTATATTCTTACTAACGGGATATACAAACAGCTGTAAAATAGTTTTATCGCACCCTGTACTCATCATCTCTTAACTTTTATATGTCCTGAACTGAACACAATATATTTCCTTACGCCAATGTTTTCAGAATAGTATTTTACACTATCAAGTTGCAGAAACAAAGGTTCGTGTGAAACTGAGCTCCGGACTACCCCCACTATGCATTAATCACTGCACACCTTACGTTGACAGGTATTGCTACACGTCATGTTAATTACGATATATAAAAAAATACCGTGGAGGTAAGACACCCCTAATACCCAAATTTATGGGTGTAGAATGGAGTGGCATTTTTAATGTAACGGTATATATTAAAACGGTCGATATTGGCGTCGTATAAATATTTTTCGGGGTCGATCAGATTAATTGAGTCTCTCTCGATGTTGTTAATGTCGCATTTCAACCCCAAATGTATGTTATAGGTTGAGGTGGAAGCGGTTGGTCAATCCATAATTTTCTATGTTTATGGTAACTTTAATTAAAAACGAGAGAAAAGGAATCCTTAGATTTTCCTGGAAGGACTGCGAAAGCTAGTCTCTGAGACGATTTCCCACCTGCCCCATTACAGGCTGATTATGAAGACATTCCATGTCAAAAAAACCCTTTATTTATGGTATATGAATCAACTGTAAGAGTAGCGAAGACTTAACTTTTAATTTCTGCTCTTAAAATTTAGGAAATTACCTTTTGGTGATATACATATAAAACATAAAAAAACAAAGTTTCAAATACTTTTATAGATATATAAAATAAAATATAAATTAAATTAAAATTAATAAGAATCCAATAATATTATTTTAATAATAGCATTTTACCATCGACAGCTATTATGAATTAATTTGGCCTAATAAATACTGTAAGAGAATTTATCTGTCAAAAATGTGTCAATAAATCATGCAATTTCTGATCTTCGTTTCAAATCATGATTACGGGTCAATAAAAGAACAATTCCGTGTATGTGAAAGGTACATAGAACTAAGTGATCTCTACATATGGTGCACTGTAGAATGTGGGATCATCGGGACTCCGTACGGACTTAACCCCCCAATTCGCATTAGATGCTTTGCGGCTACACCCAGATTGAGAAATTCTAGACCATACGCATTCACCGCTATATTCACAGGAGTGGACATCAAGGTAGTTACGAGATCCAGTATCAGCGTAACTTTCCGCAACATGAATTAATGCGGGCTCGTGGAGTCTGATGGTGACGGTGATAAATTCAAGCCATACATCTCTCTCGGTGTTCCTGCGGTGATCCTAGCTTCATTCCTCATATGAGGCTAGTAAATTCATTCAGTCGGTTTTGAAGGACAATAATCTGAATTAAAGCATTTTATTTTTCATTTTATATCTTCAATTTGGTATCCTCAAAACAACAATAGATTTGAACGTAGCTGTATCAAAACAAAATAATGAAAACACAAAGTTGTTACCCTATCATAATTAAATATGAATTTTCATATTAATTATATGGATAAACCACTATTCAATATGACATGTGCCGCTGGCTTTCATATTAAAATAAACAATGTTGCATAATTAAATTACATCCATTTATAATTTAACGCCCTGTTTTCGATAGAATGTAAATGAACGTTCATCTATGTTACTTGCGCTTATATTACGCAGATATAAAAACGATGTATTAAATTGTTAGTGATTGCCGTGCAAGTATTATTTGACACTGCCCGATACCCTGTTTTGATATTTTCTCTTTCATTTTGTTTATTTATATTATGCATTTCTGTTCTGTTTTCTTTTAATCGCCTTTACACATTTTTGCTTCTCTCTTTTTTGGAACAGATATTCGAATTACTCCTCTTTCCCGATCTCTTGATTCACAAAATTATCTTCCTTGTTGGATTCATGGTCATACTTTTCTCGCATCACAGAATGTTTCCCAGTAAAATCTCTTTCAACAAAACTTTAACGGTACCTTCACAAATTGCAATGATTATCACAGTAACATTACATCAGATCATTTAACTTCACTTCATTTAACTTCAATTTTTAAAGGGCGGCGTGCAATTATTTTAAGTACTTTTTGATAGGGTGTGAATATTTCATAAAAATAATTCATTTATTGATTTTAATTATTAGTGAGTTATTGAATACTACCTTAAATTCCCATTCGAAAATCATTAGATCAAATGGAGAATTAGTAAAATAAATCCTACTCTGGATAAATCAAAAAACGAAGTTTTAAAATTCTAATTGTTACGCAATATTAAGTTTTACAATTTAATTCTATAATTTTTTAAGAAATTAAAATAGTACGAACCACGGGAACATGAAACAAAAACAGCGGCGTACCTTTGATAACGAATATAAAACTTTATTGGACATATTAAAAGTTTATATGACTCTATACCCTACCATGTGATTAGGGTTAATTACATATTACATGCATAAAAACTGTATAAACTATGAACCTTGAAATCCTAAAAAGTCCCTTACCATTGTTACATAAATTTCAAATTAGATTTTTCATTTTTATATTAGAAATCAAAGTTTTCAGGACAAATGATAATTTATGGAAATTTTGGGACCACAAATGTAGTTTTTTTTAGGATCAATTGATATTTCAATTACATAAATAAAACACTTTTGCCAATTTCATCATATTTGGTTGAAGAACGTTGTCAAAACAATAAAATGTAGGATATTTGTCACTGTTTTTCTTTAAATCATCGTTAACATCTCAATTTAAAGCGAATAAATATTGTGAAAGTTATGTCACTTGAATTTTCTTGACACTCGCATTCTTTCCGAAACATCCAGAAAATAACTTTAAAAATCCCATCATTTTTCAATAAATACAATGATAAACCGAAAAACGTGTCATTCGGACTATTAAGCGTGAAATGGTAGCAAAATCTTTTTTCACCTTCATGACAACGCTGTATATTCCGTTTTTCGCTAGTTTATAATGTGTAGTAATTCAAAAATATCAAAGTATCAGAATGAAAATATAAACCGGACTCAGAAACGACACTTGATACATCCATCTGAGGTACCGGGGTCGACTACTCGTCAGGTGCGAGCCTTCTCCATCCACCAAGCTCACGGCCTAATTTTAGGTCTTCAGTGAAGTATGATGCGCTTCAATTCGTAACATCTATTCCAATTATTAATTAAAGATACATTTTTCACTTAGTTAAATATAGTGACGAAATAATAAATTACAATGCTCTCCGTGAATTAGCTTATGCAACCTAAGAACACTTTAAGGTGACTCCAGAAGAATTTCACTGACCTTGCTTTTCAATTAGCTTGTTTACTTTTTATGTACGTTTTAATCATGCAATGTCTCGGCAGACTTTCTGAAAACAAAATAATTGAAATGTTATTATAGATGAGTTACAGATTTGCGTTTTTTATGGAACAAGACGAATTCTCTTATTGTTTCTCTAACAATCCATTTCGAAAAAATTCCTCGGAAGAACTCAATTCCATTACGCGGTTACAGAAAGTATAATTAAACAATAATTATACACGTGTCCAAAAACGCGAAAAAAATGATAATGAGATGCAGATTACTAATATAAGAATACTAAGGCAGTGAGGAGTATCATAACAGATTTAATTATTTTCGTCGGGCATTTATTTTTCGGGTAGGGGTGAACGTTTTCAGAACGAGTTTTGTCTTAGAATAACTGTAACATAAATCGCAAACAAATTTAATATTTGTTAGGACCATCTTTGTATGATATTGCGGTTTGAAAGCTAATTATTAAATTTTTATATTATTCATAAGTCACTAATTTGTATTTTAATTGTAAAATTAATTAACAAACGTATGAACTGATGCTGAGCATAATTCACGGATAAAACGAAAGTAATTTCCGATTGATTTTGATTATAATTTATAAGTTAAAGGTGCAATGGCATCTACTCCAAGTGAAGAGACGATTTTATCAAACTGAAGATATCTCTTGTTCGTAAAAAACTAAGGACACCATCCACGAAATTGAGGGTTTTCCTATAAATAACTTAGCGAATTCACAGATGGGTTCCTCTCGAATTCTTTGTCGCGAATTGTCCTCACCCTTCGTTCTACTTTCAATTTGTTCCAATACAACCAAAAACTTAGTACTTTTTATTTTCAATAGCTCAAATAAGAACAAATCTAAAAATAATATTTGCATTACAAAATATAATTTATGCTACAAATCTGTATAGTAAATAGTATTTCGCAACCGAACACACATGAAAAATAAGTTATTTATTTACGCTCCGTTTCATTTTCTTTTTCTGGAATTCCGTAAAACACACTATAACCTACCGAAAAGCACGATGTTTGACTGACAATACAAACGAACAGATATTTTAAACAATTTGGAAGTATTTAGAAGTATTACATTGCTTATTATTGATAATAGAAAATTGTGAGTGAAATACTTCTAGATATGATTGTATAAATTAAAATTGTTTTAATATAACTATTTTTATGTATAGGGTAGCTATAGAAAATTTTTGAAATCTCCATTTTAAAAAATTCAAAATTAATTAACTTTGAAAATATTAAAAACCTTTTTTCTTTTTCAATACTCTTGCGACTATTTAATAACTTTTTCTGGAAAGATAAAATAAAAATATAACAAAATATCCACGTAAAATAATTTAAAATATTTGAAGATAAAGTAAACATTACTTTTGGATTAATTGAGTTTTATAAATAACTATTATGTAGAATCCGGCATGATCCTCCACAGTTTTACTTATGAAATGTCATTTTAATTATGAATTTTGACAAATAATTTTTTTTCATTGGAACTTCATTACTCACTACGAGTGCAACTGTAAAAGTGCTTTGTAACATTCAATGGAAATGTGCCAACAATACAAATGAGTGGAGGTGAAAATATTCCGCATTAGTCATCTGCAACCAACAAATACGTAGAAATTTGCGTTAGTAAAAATATCCTCATTTTTCCGCGAACGGTTGCACAGCTGACTATGGTCATATTTTGCAACATCACGGGAGGGATCGTTTAAAAACGCAGATTATTTAATAATACTGTGAAGGCTTGAAATTTAATTTCGACATATACTTCACATTACAGTCGCAGAAATAATTTGAATCTCCGCAATATGTACTGTATATTAAATAAATTTCATGATGCGACTTTATAATTAACCATGTTGATATTTCATGTTTTCCATTAATCATCATATTATATTTCAACTATACACAAATTCAAACTGATTTATTTCCATTCCAGTGTTTTTAATTACAAATCGAAGTGCTAGGAGATTAAGATCTTAAAAACTGCACGATTGTCTTTCCAAAATATTTGAACGTGAAGATATTCATCAAAGACTATTACTCTGGAGCCGTATATGTCGGAAAAAACATCTTAAATAGAAAGTAATTTGTGTAACTTAATTGTTTGATCGGATACCAGAGAAACAATTATACCTATAATTCATTGGAAGATTAAGAACATCAATAATAAATTACTTGTAATCCAAATCTGAATGAATGTCTATGGGAAAACATTAATTTTATATACACAATCAATCGTATAACTATTTTGAAGTGGAAATGACTAAGTTGCCTATTGCTACTTTCTTTTTTTTATATAGAACAAGAAAACATCATCATCTCATTGGCATTAACTAAAAGTTTTATTTAATTGAGCTACGACGTTTGCGTGAGGTTTTCTGCAACTAAGAACATAACAGAGAATAAGTAGAATCTATAAATTAAAGTAACTTATTTTTTATTCTCCGCAAACGTTTAATTACAATCATAACAAATCTTTCACATTTTGGAAAAAATAAAATTTAATTTCCTTTTACAATCAATATAAATATACCGGTTTATTAATTTTTATAAGTATCATAGTAAATTCAAGAAATATTATTCATTAATGTTGATAATAAACTAAAAAATTAACTTCGTCAAAGAAATAAAAAATGTCTGTTTAAAATTTAACAACTTGTTTCTATACATCAGTAATCAAAGAAATTAGATATATAAGGAAATGTTAGATTACGAAGCATTTAATGAAATATTGTGAAACTAAGGTCTAATATGGTTTTATATCAATCGTTAATTATATAACACATAACACACATTTTACGATTGTTTCCTCACGCTTCATTAACTACGTTCAATTTTGTTAAGAATTTCAATTGAAACATCAAGAAAAGAATATTGATTCTCTCACCTTTATAAATTCATGTTCCATATCTGAGTCCGTAACGCGATATGATATTCCCTTGAACTTATGAAATATTGAATCCTATTACGTCAAATCCCGGGATTCCATCCAATTTCATACTTCTATGATTTTCGGTAATGATATTCGTCCTGACACGTTACGGACACTTCTCGATGGCGGCTTTTGAATTGAAGACTATTTACAAAATAGTGTGAGCATATCAAGAAATATCAAGCATTGTTGTGAATTGTCTTATTACAGATACAGTTCCCCTTATTTTATAGAAATATGAATAATTAACTGACATCATAGGAGTAAACGGAAAAAAATAAACAATTACCGAGTTGCCCTGAAAACAGTCTCATTATACTAAGATACAATTTTTGAAGTGAGAAATTTGTACTCTTTGTATTAGTAAGAGGATATCATTTATTCTTTTATCAGTCTGCCACCAGGGTTAGTATGATTCTTTCCATCATTCGTGTCAATGATTTTCAACATGTCATACATGTAACAATAATATATAAATCTAGCTTTTACGTCCCTTACATAATTTTCCGCAAGGTTTATTCCGACATATTTGCAGATAAAATAAGTGACGCATGCGTCTAATGCATTTTTGTGCGTTGTAATTACATCGGAAGTTTCATTTCCCACGAGTGCAACCTGTCTTCAATAAAGTCCTGCGCTCCAGGAATTTAACTTAAATAAATACTTACTTTGTAATTTCGTACACTCCAGTTTCATTTTCCTTCTATATGTCCAGCGTTAATTACCTTTCTTGATCCCACTGTTCTATTGGATTTCATACGTGGTGGGATAACCTCAAAGTAAACTTAATAGAAATTTCTTTAAATAATTCTAAATTTATTGCTGTTTTTAATTTCTTTTTCACATACAAACATCACTGCGTAACTGGGCCCATAACCTGAGTGGAGCAATATAAAAGAAACGATCTACGAATACTCAAAGTTTAATAATGGGAAATTAGCACATGTACATGCAGAATTTCAACAATAATTGAACTTCCTTAAAGTAATTAGAAAGAGACCATTCTAATGCTACCAACTTAGTTATTAAATAATAGTAATGAAACCTAATTTTCGTCAAAAATTTTCAAAATTTCATACATGAAGCCATCATATAAAAATCTGGCTTTGTACGGCCGTTACAGTCAAGCAACTAGCAAATTATTATTAAAAATATGTCGTAAGAATTGTGATATAGCTGATTCGCTACTTGTGAGTACTGTGTATTACTATGTGTACTTATGTCCAAGGCTATGGTAACGTTTATTAAGTTAATTAATTGGTTATTAATCTCATTTAATAATAATCGAGTATGTCGCGACACACAGGATAAATTTCATAAAGCGCCCCATACTCGATCAAACCCTCTGCGCAACAATTGTTTTTGTGCAACATTATGTTTGAGTAAACAATGATACTTAACCCCTTCCACATTTCATTTTGTGGTGTTCTCGAGAGATTTCCGAATCAGACAAATGTTGAGCCGCATTGTTATTGTTTTCTTGACGGAGAAGAATGAACTTAGGAAACGCAGAAGGAAGCAGAGTATGTGGCAAGCGATCAACAAAAATAAGTTGGTGGGAGAGGGAGGGGGGGTGGGGTTGAAAAATTGATACCATTACATAACTCTGTTTATAAATATTTCGCTCTATCAAGCGTTATTGAATACCACACATTGACTCGCTGAGCCCAAATGGTCTCATGATATAGTCCTATACAAATTACAGCGATATCGTTAGACGCAATTCTAGTAACACTAACGCAAGTAAATCACTCACAGCCGACCTCCTGTAGTGTAGGGTTCAGCGTGGCTGCCTCGCATCACAGGGGTCCCAGGTTCGTATCACGGCGAGGGCATGGATGTTTGTGTGCGTGAGAAAAACTCCCGACAAAGTAGGCCCCCAAAAAAGGCAAAAATAAGTTCCTTTAATGAGACTCTAATAATTTATTGATGCGACTGTAAATAAATCAATACAAAAAACTCACTCACAATTTAATGTAAACCAATGCAAGAGACAAGGAATAATTCAATAATTGAATTAACATATCAGTTAATACACGGTGCAGACGATCTCAAGCTATTCAGGGACGCATAATCACAAAAGCATCTTAGTAATACTAATATATCGTGTAATAATTAAGCTTCAAATTGCCACGCTGTATTTAAAAGAAAGAGTAAGGTAATAATTTGGTTTGAAATTATTACAGTGTCGCCTTACGAGCAACCGACAATAGGTGGTTATTTTTTAATTTTTTTGGGAGAATATGGACATAACATCCACTATCGATCGTTTCAGCACCACTACCATACACGTTCAAACCGCTCTTGTTGCACAATATATTTCGAGTCCGACCGATTTGTTTCAAATCGTTTGTATAACTCAAATCATCCCATACTCCATCAAATTTCTTGCGTAAACACGGCAATTGTTTGGTCTTGTATGGGGTCCATAATAATTTTCCAACAGCCTATAGGCGAGAAGAAGATAATATATAAATTTTGCATGCTAAAAGTTCCAGACATTTGTAATCTTGGAGGCGCTGCGGATGGTTCAGTTTTGACGAATGGGGGGCGTAGTTACAAATGGTCGGAAAATTGGTTTCTGTTTGAAGCGAAGCACATACAACCAAGTTAATAGGTTATGTCTGCCTACTATCATAATTTGGAAACATATTTCTGTACAAAGAAAACTGAACAAAATTGAAATATAAAATCATAATTAAATTATGCGAAGTAAAATATATTTAAATATGTTCTAAAATGGAAAAAAAAATTAATGATGTTTTGAAATGTCCGCATTGTGTACATCGACAGTTCAGCATAGTAACGAGCCAAAAGTAGTAAACATATTTTAATGGAGAGGAGTTTTACACTATAACCATAAACAGGATAAAGAAGAAGCATTCACTCCTGAAAAAGTTGAGCACAGCCTCATAAGCAGGAAAGTTATTTTTATTGTATTTTGTAATTACAATGTTTGACGTTTAGATAAAAATAGAAAAGATAACTGCTTAGTAGCGAACGCAACTCGCACGTCATAGGTATTTCTCGTATATCCTCACAGCTATATAAATTTCTTGCGTTCAAGGATGGTACTGGAATGTAATAACTGTGTTAAACAATACAATGAATCATGTGTATTTCCTTTCCGTCACTTAATCTCAAATTATTTGGTGTCTACTATGAGATGTGAGTTCCAAGTACTCGAATTTAAATGTCATTTTGTATTCAAATGGCTTGACAAACGAGTTCCTGTCAGGAAGGTGTTTAGGAACTTTCCTTGTGTGTGCCCCGTCGACTTCCAAACCCCTTTTGTCACAAACTCCGTGATTCGCACTTGGCGGAAGCGCAAACTGGAGCGGTTTTATTGTCTTTGTACTGTGCATTTAAAGGGGACCGTTCGCAAGGTAAAAGGCAAGACGCCGGGCGCTAATGAGGAACTGCTTGTTCTGGGTCAAAACAAGAATAGAGAGCGTCACGCGGTATCACGGAGAAACGGTTCCAAGAAATATCGACGGTGATGTCTTAATTATAATCGATAATTATTAAATTTATTACTTCGCTAGGAATGTCATAAATATTCAAAGACAATTGTATAATGAGTTTCGAATTTAACTAAATTTATATTATGTTTCAAAATAAGTATGTACTTGGAACTGGTCTAGCACAAAACCCGGACACACATTTACCTAATGCACGTTTTCCCGACAACAATACCCCGATTGACGTTTTTCCGACAGGTCATTTTCCCAAAAGGTACGATTTTACGAAATAAAACAGAATACTAATATTGTAGAACACTTAATATGTTAGTTATCTTATCATCCTTGATTATTATCGTAAATTAAGATACTTATTAAAGCAAGGAACAATTTCAACCACACTTCGTGCGCGTATCGCTTAAGATCCTGGAACAGCCTCCATGGAATTAAGATATCTCTAGCAACTATAGGCGGGCGTGGAAATGGACGGTATTTTTAAAATATGCAGTAACGGCTTATATTAGCAATGAATAAATAGTTTACAGTCTTTCAAATTCATATCACTCTCGTTGTTTTCGTACCCTAACGCTATAAGGACAGCTCTAGGGGTGGGATGATAGAAGATGATCAAATATTGCGATAACACTCAATATTTTTGTCGAGTCCGTTGTTATGTTTTCCGCTGAGTTTAGTTTTGTCATTCCAGGAGGCTTAATTTACAATGGATTAGACACCAATCTCGGTCGTTAGTGTAGTATTTTTATCACCAACCCCCCTTCCCTCACGACTCCACCACTAGGTGTAAAACTTTAACTTAATCCTGCCGGAGTGTCATAACTAAACTCAGCAACTAACACAACACTGAACTAGACACCATCTTGGTCGTTATCGCAATTTTATCACCCCCTTTCACTCCACCCCTAAATCTGTCCTTATGGCGCAGAGATGAAAACATGGAGAGTGTCATTATGACTCCGAACGACTCCGTGAACTATTTATTCGTCGCCTGTATGAGTCGGTGTCGCATATTTTGAAAATGCCATTCCTTTCCACCTCCACCCATATGTTCTATCTTAAATCCGTGTTTTTTGTTTCCTGATTTTTACTGATACGTGTGTCGAGTTTGAGTTAAATTGTTCCACACATTAATGAGCAACTTAATTTACAATAATAAGCATGTATAAAATGAAAACTAATATACTAAGTGTTAAATAATATTAATATTATGCTTTATTTTGTAAAAACGCACCAATCGGGAAAGTGACCTGGTGGAAAAACGTTAATTGTTGAATATATTTATGAAATAGTACAGAATGTAATTTTAAATCTTTTTAAAACCTTATAAGTAAACAGCCAAATTTAACAGTGATAATCTATCTGTGTGTGCATAAAATTTTCATCGTTATTCGATTCCGTTATTCGCCGCCAGGTTTGGACCGCGTAGGAAAATAGAATAATTAATTTTCTTGGAAGTTTAACTGTTGACATATTGATTTAATACATTGAGAACAGTCAAATTTTTAAGTCTAAAATTATTTCCCGGTTAATTGACTAAATGAACCTGCGTTTTTCTACAGTGTTTCAAAAACCCTGAAGTCATTCACCATCAATGAGGCACTCTCATTCTGATGAATTGTCGCAATCTCCATAACATCGGTACCCTTAACAGTATAATATTACATTATATATTGATGTATAGTGTATGCCATTTGTAAAACATTTCTGGAGTGGACTTCAATTTCCGAATGCAGAAATTCTGAGATTGTAAACGTTGGACGTATTATTTAATTTTTATTTAGAATGAAGTTTTAATTTAGATAAATATGTTAAAGATTGTATTTTTACGTCTGTTTATATTAAAAATAATGGCGTTTTTCGACCAATATCAGACAATAATTTTTTTATTTAGACAACGTTTTGGTACGTGTTTGTACCTTCATCAGGTATTTCCTGCTAAATATGTTAAATGTTAAAAGCTAATTTCACATCCTATTGAAAAATCACAAACTTTAGAAGTTTTTCCGAGGCACTTTTTCAAACTACACACGAGTGCGGTCGCAGAAGAACATAATTTATATATAGGTTTTAACATTTAGCATATTTAGCAGGAAAAACCTGGTGGAGGTACAAACACGTACCGAAACGTTGTCATAAATAAATAAAATATTGTCTGATATTAGTCTATATTATCTCTATTATTTTTATATAAATATGCCATCATTATAAGATACTGAGGTTGGTTCAAACCTTCACTTAATCTTTTGGAGACAGACAACGGAAAGAAAAATATTAAAAGATTATTAGTATGGTATAATTTTACTCTTAAAAGTTATAAGTTGAAAATATGGTGGAATATAGACATTTTCCAGTAATACTTGATAACATTTTTTTCCACGTATCGTGGACCTCATCAAGTGAACACTATAACAACATCAACTAAAATAAGCCAAAGATGTTACGAAGGGAGTAATATATCATATACGCTGCTACGGCCTCTTCTCTCACTTTGAATTTTTTTTTGAATAACTTCAGAAATTAATCTGGCATGATTTTAACTTTCAGTATCTACATTCACAGTTTTTTCTAAATTAAAAGTGTGGTTGCTTAGGGTACAATGTTGGGAATATAAACAACTGTTAATTCACCGGAAGTTTGTAGTTCGCCTTACGTTCCTTAATCCTAGTTCTAAAATCGCTCTTGGTTTGACTAACATACACAGGTGGAATCATTACAGGAAACTTTATTAACAAAATTATGATTATCATGTAAATTAATCGGTCTTAGTAATTTTTGATGATGAAAACTAGTGATTTATATATAATTTTCATGTCAAAAGTCTTGGTTCCTGAATATAGAGTGTAAAAATTTATTAAAAGGAAAAACTGGGGAAAATTTAGGTTTTCTTATGGGTTTAGTAATACTTATATAATAGAACCAATGTTCCTTCAGTCCTTTACTGTTGTTGGAATCAATAAAACCTCTGAGGTATCCGTTAGTGACCAAGATAACAAGTACAGAGTCTACTGGTCGAATGAAGAGAGCTTTAAGAACTAGAATTAAATTAACATAAAGCGAACTACCAAATTCGAGAGGAAGAAAATTCGGATGTATCTAAACATTGTGTTCTAAAAAATTACACTATTGATTTCGAAAATATTATGGTTGTTAATACCGAAGGTAAATACATTATTCTGATCAAAGTTTTGTTTGGCCTATGTCTATCTTACTTCAAACACAAATTTATTATATATGGAGTATAGAAGAAGAGAACAGGCAAGACATCAATACTGAGAAATTATCTATCCACAGATAATACATATGCAGAGCATTTTTGAATTAGCAGGCTACATGAAGGTAACCCCTGTGGTGGCAACTCCCCTTTAAAAGAATAGGGAGGGAATTGAAAGAGGGGATGCGGAATAGATGGAAGGAAGCCACGGCTTAACTAGGTTCCCCGGGCAGTAGTTTAATGACCCTACCCGGCATTTTTAATTAAAGTGTTGCAAGGAAAACCCTAGAAAAACGTGTATCAGGTAGATTAGGAATTTGGTACTTGTCCCACGCTCTTGCGATGGTGGGAGAGGGGTTTAATGTGGGGGAGCAGCATTCCGTCTTCGCGTCTCGACAAGTTTAGGAGGCAGTTGGCCGACTATTCCAATAGGAATAGCGGACAACATGTTTTTTTGATCTACTACTAAGGAAACAAACCTCGTTTCGACCTTAACAAAATAATGTATATGAGTTTTCACCGTGAAAGTAACTAAAAATCACTTACTGTAGATATAATCCAATTATATCTATACTATTTTACTGTATTCATATTTATTAATGATCAATATTTATCTGTGCAGAAATTGATATAAACATTTCCTTAGTCTTTAAACTGTTACATATATTATAATGAACATGTCCTTATAGGAAGGACATATTTTGACATATTAAATAATATATTAATTACACATAAAAATTAATTTTAGTTAAAATATGGATGCGTTAATTAACAATCATACGTTAAAAACTGCAATATTATTAACTCAAAGCAAAATCCATGTATCATAAACGATATAAACATTAATTCGCAGCCTAGTTCTGTCTGGAAATAATTGATATTAGGTTCTAAAATTGGTGTCATAAAGAAATATATGTCCTTGGAAGTTGTCTATATAGTCGATGAAAGGTTATTTTTCAAGCCACTGGAGGCGACCAATTCATCTCCCGCATAGACGGTGTTGAGACAAGCTAAAATACCGGGGAAATTATTGCTCGAATTTTTGCAGTCAATTTTACGATATATGCGCTATTTATATAAAAGTTTTTAAGAAAATAGTATTTACGTTACTATGTTACATGCTAGACCTATGTTTCTGTAGGCATAAATTATTAACAATGTTTTACAAGTAATAATCAACTAATATGGAAGTTCTTGATTTACTAAACTGCGACAGTGAAATTTATTTAGTAAATTGTTATTCACTTGTCAAATACACATAAGAAATTATATAATATGAATTAAGTTACCACACTTCAACAATTTCTTCAGTATTTACGTATCGTCTAAAGCTTGACTATCATTATCAATCACTATTTGATTACTTTTATTCTCCATAACACTGTCGTCAATTATTTGAATATGCGCGTATGTCAAACAGATATAACTCAATAATATATTTTCAATAATTTTTCACTATTTGAAAATAAATTTATTACTTTTAAATTTAACTGTTGGGAATGTTTTTTTTATTAGTAAGTATAAAACTTTGAACAAAGTAAAATTAATTCATTAAGATACCACAAAATGTGAAAGGCTGAGAGCATGAAGGAGATACAAGAGAAAAAATTGGAAACATGAAACTAAATGTGCCATAATGCAGAGTAACAATAGCGTGGCGTAATAATAGGAAGACAGAGTAAGGCTAGATAATAAAGGTTCTTAAGACGTCAGCAGCACACCCTACAATTTATCAGCAAATTTTGTCGTCTTAATGAGAAAAAGTTGTTACTTTGAATGTGGTGCAACAGTTGAAACTACTGAAGTTAAATTTTACTTTCTTGATTAAACTGCTGGAACGTGATACTCTGTATCACACCGTACCATGATGTTATTATCCATTGGAAAAATTCACCGGCTCAGGCACAATGTCCCACTCCGAATATTTGTATCTCCTTTTCGCTCTCTATTTAAGAACACATCGCGGCGTCAGAAAATATTTCTAATAGTATTCACCAACGCACAGTTGAAGATTCCAGCCTGTCTAACTGAATTTCCTGTAAAAATATCGTCAAAAATCTTAATTGAGATTAATTGAATCCTACAGGAATTCAGTGAGTAACTTGGCAAAATATATGCTAGACTTTCACACAAAAACCTCCTACTGAGACTCCTTGCTTCTCAAAAACTTTATTGTCTTGGCAGATTTTTATTGCATATAAACGAAGTATAAGTCTGGTGAAACAAGTCTCAAAACTGTATGGCGAGATAGGTAACTCTTCCGAACTAATTCGCAACCCCTTTTGGTAACAATATTCGTTATGTAGGCTGACGGTAGTCAAGAAAATTAATTAATCCCAGAGGAAAATGATGGAATCTACCGACAGCAGATTCAACATTAACGTTCCGATAAACAGAGACACTTAAAACCTTCGCTCATCTTGGAACAGGGTCTGCTGCCTTCAAACTGGTCGATGTATGCAGTCGGCATTGCTGTTGCCCTACAGTAACCCTACCTCCAGATGTCCAAAGGGCGAGGGATACGTTCCAATAGACCGATCTACATTATGCAGTATGCGAATGCAACTTAACAACAACTAGGTGGCCCTTGTTATCATCTGGGTATCTTTTCCTCCCTTCCGTATCCCAATTTCTATACATTTCTATGTTATTAAAGGGTTAGAGGCCACAAAGTGTATCACAGTCAAGAAGCCTGTTTTTCTAAAACAAGACCAGAACATAAAATATTCGATTTGATCAATTTTTCTATCCATATTTTTTTTGAGTCACTGTAGTACACTGTTGGAACATTTGTTACTCTATCGTATACGACAACATCTAAAATCGAATTATGGAATCCAATTTTATCAAACTGCAAGCAAATCTTTAATTAACGAAATAGCTGCAATTGAAAATATAGCATTCAGAACAATTTCTGGCTACTTGAGTACAAAAAATAGGGAAAAACTCCCATTTGAAGCGGGACAACCCAACATCTGGTGTAGGATGGACCTCACAACGATACGTTATGCTATCAGTGCTCAGGTGTCCAGCTGCCGTATAATCAGAAAAAATACATCCCCTAAACAGCAGAACCAGGCAACAGGAGCAACCAAATACAAACCCTATAGGGAATCCCTGCATACCCTTATCAACAAACTACAGCTCGAGACCCCGCCAATGGAGAAAACTAGTTCTCAAGAAAATATCAAGAAAAACTAATCGACAATATGTAAAATAGAACCATAATCTGTAAATAATAATTTAAGTAAACTGTTTTTAAGTCGCTAATGACTACCATTGTTAATGCAACAATAAATTTTATATAAAAAAACTCTTTCGCCCTCACGAATAAAGATCAATATTTACTTAATCTTTTATTCGACTCGTCGCTTTATTATTTATTTTATTTTGTTTTTTCTTTGTTGGAAGGGAAACACTCGTTGTAATGTAGTTTTAACTGTGACTCAGTGTTTTCAACCCCTCGATAAACTTATGTCGATAATACGACATAATAATTCTTTTTCTTTATTGTCGAATCTTTCCGGCAGAAAAGTTTGAATGTCTAACCAGGCGTTCCTACTTCTGTTCAGTAATTAAACGGCAACGGAAAGCTTTCCCTTATTTAATTCATTTCTCGAAATATGTAACATTGACGTTGATGGAATTTCCATGCCTTCGAAAATTTCTTATTACAATTGTCTTCACAAGTTTTACATTACTTTCATCAGTTTAATTTTTCTCACTTTACTGTTCATGTATCACCGTCCATATTGGAAAGACCACAATAAAAACGGTTGGGCCACCGAAAAATTGTAAACTTACCACAAACTTTCATCGAAGCATTGAGGAGTTATGAGGATTTATTTTTAGTCAAAGTATCGACCTTTAACGTATATCCTTTGATCTTTTCAATATACTGGAAACACGTTCAGGTTATATTTCTAGGTCTAGTTATTAAAAAACCGACATATACTATACATGGGCGTATTCGACATACATTTGACTGTAACAGAATTTTAATTTTAAATATGGTTAAATACTAATCTTATTAAAAAATAACATTCGTTAAACATCCTTGTTTTCTAATATCGAATTTAATATCTCGGTATTTACTAATCATAAAAATTCATAAACAGCGTTAGAAATTGTACACTTTAAATTTTAGCGAAACATTGTGATGTTTTATATGATTACGTATGAATCAGTACTCTTATTATTGGCCTCCTAGTTGAAAATATATTCGTATGATCTGGGTAATTCACTGCATATATTACAGGATCGTCTTAAAAATAAAACCTTTCAGAATAACCACTTGTTTTTTGTTTAATTATTGTTATTCTGAAATGAAACTTTGGTCTACTGGTATTATGAAATATTTGATTCAATAATACGATCGTTATTGAAGTGTAACTACAAAATTCCGGCAATTGGTTCCCAGCACAGATGTTGTAATTTGCATTTAAGTGATTTCACAGAACGTTCAAGTTCGACTTTCCGGTTTCGCTTACGCTTGTAACACAAGAACTAATAACATGTAAATTTTTGGAGAGAAACAAACCGCATAGTTCAATTAAGTATTTTACCAGTTGTAAGCTCTTTATCGAAAATACTGCAATGAAGTTTTCATAAGACCGTAAAATAAAATAAAGTTTTATAACTATTTGATCTCTTTTTAAATCTAATTGCTTACTCGAACACATAATTTGAATACTAGGTTTTTTTATTTCCAGTGTGTTATGTATCCAGCTTACTACGTAAAAGTAGATTTAATAACTTGTTTTTTCTGAATTACTCACAACATATTCCCTTCCACATATTTATTTAAAATTAACAGGCCATTTCTACGTATCTTACTCTAAAGACATTTTCTGACTACTTAAAACAGTACAGTTAAAACTGAAATTGTATTTGTTTAAGTTCATCACCAATGTTATATGTTCTCCACTCAGCTCTCTCATGCTCATCTCATTATATCGCATTAATTATTATAAAAATCTGTTCAATGAATTTACAGGAGTTTTTCTATACCATACGCATCCTGCGCTGTACCATTCATCCAGTTTAGAATTCATCAGTAAATGTCACACTAAATTGTTCAGTTTTCCTGTGTTCTAAGTTCCAAACAATTTTTTAAAGGAATTATTTTGTAAACCCTTTTCTATCCATTATTTGATTTTCCTTTAAATATTTTTGTTTCGTTATTTTTTTACTAACAATACAGGCTTCCAACCAATTCCTCTCCAATGTACTTAATAAACATTTTTTGAGTAATAGGAAAAACTATTTTCAATATCCTGTTAAACTTGTCTTAACTTTGAATAAACGTCTGACAACCAAGATGCATTAGACACAAATAAGACCAACTGAGAAACTGAGGCCGTCCCGAGGGATATGCAACCCGCTCTACAGAAAAGCCCATTGTTATTTAGCAATTTTAGGAATTGTATTTCTATTAAAGGAATTACTTTTAAGTTTGCACAATAAACTAAAATACTCTGCATTTGAGACTAAATGTTGTCTATCTACCCATTAAAAAATATTTTAGCCACTTTAAATACCCGCTTGTTTATTTGCTTCTCCTTCTTAGAACATTATATACAACCAATTATGAAACTGGTGTACAGAAAATTATTTATTATTAAGTAGCACTAGGAGCCGAATTTTTATTAATACAATTATCTGTAACATCCACAACAAACTAAAATACTCTGCATTTTTTCCATCACCACATTAAAAATTATTTTAGCCGCCTTGAATACGTGCCTATTTTATTCTCGTTATAAGAATGTTATATATATACAATTTGTAGTACATTCAAAAGCATAACAATTAAAACATTTTTTTACAATTTTTATCTTTCAGAAAGGACAGAGACATAAATGTATTTGTGTATGTATGCATATTATTAACTGCGATTGTAATCGATCCCTGTGGCAGTTTAGAACAATATATAAACAAAAGTATAACAAATAAATGAATAAAACAATTTTGAAACAATAAAATAAAATTTAAATAAAATAATAATAACAATAAAATGGTTTTCTAAATTAGTTATGAAAATTTGCACTCACTTTCAACACTTCACCTCACTTAAGGAACAAATAGACAAAAGGATTCTTTTAGAAGGAAAATAATAATAAAAATACTTTTCATTTCATTAATCTATTTAAATTAGTCTTAAGCCTTCGTGTGTGGTAGATTCTCCTCAAATACAGGTAAATTGTTACAATCCCATTCCGATCTGTTTTTTGAGTCTCGTTTCGATTTTAAATTTGTGATCACCTCTGCGCAATGTAAGTTGGTTTTTCGATATTATCCCATATGTCTTTCCACGCTTTGTTACCCCATGTATGATTTAAATAGAACGCAAAGTCCATATTTAATCCGTCTGGTTGCCAAAGATTGCCATCCTAATATTTATACCTTTTCGTGACCAAATACCCGAATTAAAAATTAGCTGCCCCACTCTGAAGTTTTTCTAGGCCTCCTATGAAGAGTTTTCTAAAAGGATCCCAACAATTTGTTCCATACACGAGAATGGGACGAACCAGAGGTTTGAAAGTAAGTTCTTTTGATTTGGCACTCCCAATTTTAATATTCTCGTTACAAAATGTAAGGATTTCCAATCTCTTCGAAACGCAGAGTTTACTTGTTGTTCACACCCTAGATTTGAGTTAAAAATGATTCCTAAATATTTTCAGCTGTTTACTTGAGATATTTTCTCCAAATTTATATTATAACCCAATCGTATATTAGCACTTTTATTGAATATGATTGATTTGATTTTTTCACTATTTATTTTATTTTATTTCCTACAAATCAATACAACATATATAAAAGTTTTAATTTAGTAAAATACCTGAAAAATATAGAAATAAACGTCGTTACAAAATAAAAATAAATAAAAGTGTGTGTGTATAATGTCATCAATTGTTTTATTAATACAACATATATGTAATTGATAGTTTACCTCAATGCTTATCGTAATCTCCTCGGGCTAAATGAAATTTTTATTCGTTTTATATTTCTGATTCGTATGGATTATGTATGATTATTTGTAGTCATCATATTTTTTTACTATTTACAGTCATATAATAATAGTACTGTATTATGCAACAAAATATGAACAGGATTCCGATTTATAGTTCATGCTGACTATTTACATTATAACTTAATTGTACATCTCTTATTGCTCCATAAATTCGTTTACTGAATAGAAGGAGTGGCTAAGCAGAAATGTAGATAACTCAGCTTTAAATAGACTTCGGTTATTGGACAACTGTTTGATTCTTTGAGGCAGTCTGCAATATACTGCTTCTTCACCTCAATACGAAACAACAGCTTGCACTATCTTTCTCTTGCTTGTTATCTTCTAGCTAACTCACTCCACCTCTTCCAATGGTTTCAATAATAACATATCATCTTGAGACAACAATTTTTAGTAGCATCCCATACTGGTACAACGTTTCTCAGCACAGCAATTTATTTAACTAGTGGAAAGGCAGTTGCCTACCTCCAGTCATTGTATGTATAACAATACAAAAATACTAATAATTTTATAAGTTGAACAATCAATAACAGAGACAAGAAATGTTGGGCAAAATTATGCAGTGCTATTTCTTTTATCGCCAAATATCCTTGCTGGATAATCTGCTATACTGTGTCCTTTCCAACCGTATTTAATAATTACTCTATAGAAATTTTTGGTATTTCAAATAATGCCTCGTTAAACACAGTTAATTATCACAGAAATACATTTGGCCGTCATTCAGTACCACAATAAAAATTGTAAAGTCAGTGACCACACTGGCATGCGATAAATTATGTTTATTAATTCTCTTAAGGCTTGACGAGTTTTATCTCATTTTTAAGCGTACAACAGAATTAACCCCAATAAAAGTGATGAAAGATAATTTTTCATTGTTGCTTTCTCTCTATTTTCACTAAGAATAAAAAAGTTTCTATTATCAGTAATAAATTAGTAGACTGCAGAAGAAAACTTCGGTCTCCTTCGGTAAACATCGCTGTTTTCTGTGGATATTCATGTTACATTCAGCCAAAAGTAAGGAATTACTTTAATCGAAAATACAATCTCACAGACTTACGTAACTGACATTGACTGCAACCTTGAGAAAATAATTGTAGATGTTAGCCGTCGAAGAGGCAAGTGCAACTCAATCCACAGATGAACCTTGTAAAACTGAGCTCTGCACGCAGTTAACCAACGCCGTCCGTTGGGAAAAACTGGGAGTCGGGGTGAATCTAAATCCCATGAGATCTCGGTCCCTGGAGTCCAAGCTCAGTTGGAGGAGGCCTTAGCCGAACCCACATCGGCTCACACGTGGAGTTGGACTCGACGTGGCAGTGGTGGGCATAAATCCTCCATTTTGAGACGGTCCCCCGGGCCATTACCGACACAGGGTAATCAAGTCTCATTAACACACGCGAGGGCGGATGACGTTCATCCGGGGTGCTATTGTCTGGTCCTTGAAGCGTAAATCTTAACCTTTCCTCACACGCCCCTACCCATAAGAGTGGTTAAAACTCAAAGTCAAAGGACTCAAAACTCACAATCTAATTCACATTAACCATAATAGTTCCACGTGGCCAAAAGAAAAATTTATTCCATAAGCTACAAGAAAGGAAATAAAATTATCAAATTTTACATGAATAAATAAATTGCACGCATAATTTAAAACAAGAAATTAAGTACGAAATTATTGTACCACCTCGACAGTATAATTTATTAATAACGCTTTCAATACAGGTGAGGAAGAGTTGTGATGCTCTTCCAAAACTCGTTATCAAACCTCAGAAACTTAAGACAATGTAAAACCTCATGGGATTAATACACTTCTAAATTAATTCCATAGTTAAAATGTGAAGCCGCAGAGAGGTGATGATCCAAATGTTTATCTATCGATATTAAATTAATTCTAATACAATTATGTAAGTGGAAAACATTTAAGGTAATTTATCAGATCATCATTCACAACATAATATAGTACTATTAAGGGTACTGAGAAGGCTGAGTGCGGTCTCGAATCAAGGACGTTGGGTGACGTCTTGGATTTATGAACTTTGTTGAGATACTGGTGTTCCACTAGTAAGTCAATTATAATAACTCTAAAGTTGCAATAGATTCTTCAAAATCAAATGACACCTAATTATTCTACATTAAAACGTCCAATAGGCTGTACAAATTTTACCGGTAGAGAAAATAGAAGCATACGGTATTGTAAATGAATTTGAGGGGTGTTGATTCATCTTCAATTTTTTCCCAGCAACGTAATCCTTTTCATGCAATGAAGCTACATATTTAGTTAGTCAAAATATTCGTGTTTTATCCGAGGATGGTTAGCACAATTCATTTTAATAAATATATAATAATGAAGTACAATCGACCATGCCAATAGTCATTCACCATTTTGACACAAACGGGTGCAAAAAAATATTTTACTTCGTTTACTTATGCACATCGTTGGAAGCGTTTTACGTTTATTTCATTACGAAATTTCAGTGCATATATCATTTTCAAAAAAATTCTGGAAAATTTAATTTATTCAACCGGCGACGGAATATTTCAAATAATCAAATAAACGCATTACAATTATATAGATAGCAACCATCGTAATCCTGTATTTACACTACAGTATCAGATTACTGATTCAGCTCTAATTTAAATAGATTAATGATACTAAAATTTATTCACATTTAATAAAATCAATTGTTAATAAACAAATATACCTGACAAAATCACAAACGAAGTTTTGTCATTTCATTTCTAAATTTGTATATTTTAATTATTATGGCGGTTAATGACGTCACAGCCACAAATCTGTGGGAACAACCGGGGTCCAACGATTCCGATAATGAACGCTAAACGCAACGTTACATTTATTTGATTTAATAATATCAATCTAATAAATATGCGATGATACAAAGTGGCAGACCTGTTGCGGTGTAGCGGTCATCGTCGCCGCTTTGCATCACATAAGTCGTGGCTTCGAATCCCGGTAGTACTTTTCCTGGTCAGATAAACTGAGGTAGACCTAATGAATGAATGAAATTGACAATAGTATTGACAAAATCATATAAAGGGATTGTACCATTAACTGAGATTGCGTAAATGTTTTTTGGAAAATGTTTGCAGCATTAAAAAATAGAGAACCAAATTATATTGGATGAAAACGTGATGGAATGAGAGAGAAACTTCTTCGCGTTTCACACTTTGATAAAAGAATTTATTATATTTCTTGTTAAATTTTTTTAGTTATCTTGTATTATTTTTTGCTGAGATAGTGTATTAGTTTTATTAATCACATAATAAACAAATTTTAATAAAAGACTAATTATTTATAGTGTAACAAATTGCGACACTACAGAGCCTATATTTGATCAATATTATTGTTTTTCTTAATTATCTTTAACTCTGCCAGAATGGAAACTTTCTACCTATAAAAATGTGTTTAGTCATAATGGGAAATTATTTTACACAAAGTGCCAGTGTTTGGTGTCAGTCGGGTGTTCATTCTCTGATTTTAATTTAAAAAATAGGAAGGAAATAAAACGGAAGAATGAAAAAATACACTTTCGGAAAGCCGTCGACGCAGCATCCCTGGGCTGGGCTTAACCAACTACATCTGTCTTATAGGGTTGTGGACACACGTGAATTTGATCTAAGTGATGATCCTTATTCCCTGAACACAAACAGAGATTTTTACTGTTCCAAACGTCGGTTTATTTCACTCCTTTATCCTCGGTAACTACTTCTTCCTTCACTCATATTTTATTTCATTTTCTTGTCTTCCTATATTTTCTCTTAAAATTAGAAATTCTCTTGTGCTTTTTTTATCATTTAATAATCATTTCAATACACGTGGTCAGTATTATTAATGCACAGATTAACGTTTCTACATGCTCAACATGGTTCTGTAACAGTTTTATATTTATCATGTGGTGGTGTCGATCGATAATTTTCAGAGTTAGCATCCTTCGTGACCCAATTCATTTTCATAGAGTACAACTTTTAGCTTGAAAGAAATGATTAGAAAACTGGATAGATAATTACTCGATCGGAAATGTAAATATGCCAGTATTTATTACAGTCAATCCGATGTATGTTTTGTGTTATGATTCATTCAGACGCATCTAAGATCTGAGACAAATACGCAAGTCCTTGGTTTTTACGTGAGAGAATTAAACCAAAATATGACCAGTATTGATATATTCTTATCTGACAGTCGTCCCGATAAACCAAAGACCTCAAATAGCTCGAGAAATAAATATACAGATATGACTTCTCAATATAACTGCAGTATTTGCTTCAAATTTAATTGCTTCCGTTTCCCCACTTCAGAATTTTTTCTTGTATTCTGATTGAATTGAATTTTCCAATCCTGGATCAATATATATATTATATTTGCTGAGTTAAATCCCTTTTATGATAAGTTTGAATGAATAATTCCTTCAGTGAACTTCAGACAAACAACTATCCTTTGTGGAAGTCCCAAAGCATGCCCTTACTGTGGTTTCCTTTAATACGCACCACAACATCAGCCTTTGTTAGCAGCAACTTCGCACAACTCACGTGCACAACAACACTAATTAATATTTAACTTGGAATAATATATTAGAATAATTTAATGTCCAGTTCCATAAGAATGAGAAAATACAAATAATTACCCTTGTTTGAAATAACTTATTTTTGCCTCAATATTTACATACAACGGTTGTTTTATAAGATGGGTAAAAATGTAACAAACACAATTTTTTTATATAAAACTTACGTTATTTCTCAACATAGTCTAATTTCTTGCCTATACACTTGGCGCAACGATTTTCCGATTTTTCAACCCATCACAAAGATCGGTTTTGTAAAACTCTGCAAAATACACCGTCCCGGCCTCGATCACTTCTTCATTTGATGAAAATTGCTCCCCATGAAGCTAAAGTTTCAAGTTCCCGGACAAGAAGAAGTCACTTGGCGCTATGTCTGGTGAATAGGATGGATGGAAACCAATTTGAATCCAAACTCGTACTATTTTGCTATTGAGACTGCTACTGTGGCGCTGGCGCATTGTTCTGTGAAACAGGACTTTCTTGCGCGCCAATCTTGGTCGTCTCTCAATCAGCATCCGTTTCAAATAATCCAACAGAGCAGGATAATAGAGCCCAGTTATGGATGTGTTTTTTTCCAAGAAATCTATGAATATTATACCCTGATAATTCAAAAAGACAGTGGCTATCACCTTTCAAGCTGATAAAACGGTCTTCGCCGTTTGCGGTGCACTTTCACAAGCTATTGTCTATAGTTTTGATCGTTTTTCGGTCTCTGGAGTGTAGTGATGGATCGAAGTTTCATCACCGGTTACGAATCAGCGCAAAAAGTCTTGAGCGTTACGCCTAAACATCGCTAGATTCTGCGTTGAAATGTTTTTCAACAGTCGTGGCACCCAGCGCGCTCAAACTTTTTTCATGTCCAGATTTTCATGTAGGATGATATTGTAAACTTTTTCGATGTTTTCCCGTAGTGTTGAACTCAATTGGACGGCCGGAGCGCGTTTCATCTTCTGTCCATCTGCGACCTCGTTTAAACTCATTAATCCAGAAGTAAATGGTTTTCAATGAATCCATGATCTTCATCCAATTCGGTTTTGATTTTTTCAGTTGTCAAACACTTCGAATGAAACAGTTTAATGGTACCGTGAAATTAGTTTATTTCTATTTCCTCCGTCTGACTACACATTTAACACTATAGAAGGCTGCCAACAATAAACTGCGACCGGCATATGTTTAAAACTGTTAGGAATATCGTTGAAAGGATCATGTTTACCAAAAAAGGCGCGAAACTGAAAAATTTTCATAAAAATTTACCAGTCTTATCGAACAACCCTAGTATTGTAATGTATTTATAACTGTCATTATAATTTCTGCTATGTGTTTGTTACGACGGCTTAAACTGACCGAAACTCAACAATATAATTGCCATCACAAAGGATGTAGGTCTAAATTTATGGAGCATCTGCACTAGCTTCTTTCTCGACCAGTTTTTCGCCAAGGTTAACAAAAAAAGATAACTGTACCTTTTGCCTTGGTGGAAGACAGATCTGGGAACGTGGGTGTCGAATACACGCAGCAAAGCACAGTAGCTATAAATGAGTTGGAAGAATACGTGGAGTTTCCAATTTTTTAGTTCAGTGTCGAAGATGGCTGTAGGGTCTCTGTTCGGGCTCCCTTGGTCAGCCATTGAGAGACGAGTCAGTCACTCAAAGAAGCCACCCAGAGAAAATCATCAATGTTACTGTGAGCAGCCAATCACCCAGTCGGAAGATTTGCAGCCTCAGTCAGATGGATCAGGCACCAGAATTGAACTCAGTAGTGCGACATGAAGATGCCTTTTTCGTCCCGAGAGGCATCTCGCACAGATGAAGTGAACTCGCTCGGTTACTCCCAAGGATTTTAGTTGTGGCCCCAGGTTTGACCCCAGTTTTATGTCATCGGTGAGTTACAAAATAATTACCTTTCATTGCATAAAGGGTTGACATTAAAGGGTTCTATTCCTGGTCAGGTCGGCATTTTTCTGCCCTGATACTTTAATTCAATATAACCAAGACCCTTAAGGATTGTAGCTTGTGAAAAACTTTCTGCCTATATTCTTGAACTGTAAATTTATATATTAATTAAATTAAGTTTATTTAATTCACATAAATCCTTGAATAAAATTCCCCACCAAAACCTTTTTATTAATTTTATTAATAATAGCATATGCTAACATTTTGGTTGGTTACAATACCTTCTTTGATATCTTTGATTTCCTACTTCTCATCCTTTGTACATAGCATTAATTTATTTTTATGCATTCTATTTCTCCCTTCTCAATGATAATATATGGTTATCAATTTAGTAATTTCTGAAGGAATAATTAACGATTGATGAGTTTTCCAAAATGGCAATGGAGTACAAAATAATCAATGAAAAGCATATAATGCGTACAACAGGCGCAAGGAACTTAATTACTGTAATTTTTTTTCAGAATGCAGTGACGGACGAGCATTAGAAGTGTTTGCTCTAGATGGCGCCTACTTTCCGCTTGACGTCGGAACAGCTGTGCTGCCCAATTACTGGATGGAGAGGTCGGCGGGCAATCTGAGCAATCTCGTATCGACCTCATCCTAATTGGCCACGGCTGAGGCAGCAGCTCTTGAGGAGTCTGTGGCGAGGATACAGTCACGCCTGCTACTGCACATCGTCATTATCATTAATACAAACAGAAAGCCCAAAACACTACAGCACTACCATAAATACCAAGCAAGGAGAATTATTAAGGCTTCTTACAGCAAATACTCCTTATCCTCGAAATTTTAATATCATTATCTAATTAGAATTAAAAGATAATTTATTAAGAGTCATAAATTTGGTTAGAGATTAATCACCCAGACCCTAAAAGTAGGCCTTTAAGATTGCAACAAGAAATACTAAGCAGCAGTGATACTAAAATCCGGCTGAGATCTATCTATCCTAATCTGTTTATACCAAAACGTTTCTCTGAAATTAAAATATTTAAGAATACCAGAAAAAATAGGCTTTTAATTTTCACTGTAGTGTCTTATTAAATTAATAGCATACGTAAAATTTAAAAAAATCATTCTGAGAAAAAGACTCAATTGGTCAGAATGAAGATAAAATTACAAGTCTGTTAAAATTCTCTAACTGGCTTATATACATAACTTTTCAGAAGAGTGAAAGGCTACAAGACGGTAACCCACGTGGTGACAGCTCTCCTTTAATAGCCTAGGAAATGATTTGAAAGGGGAGAGCAGGTATCCAATGATTCACTAGGATCCTGACCGGCATTCGCCTAAAAGTGATGCAGGGCATCTGTATCAGATAGGTTGGGCTCTTGGTCCTTGTCCCACTCGATTCCGATGACTGGAGTGGGGTTTTCTCCATGCCTTAACCACTTTTAGGAAGTAGTTTGCCGACCGTTGCGATACGAAAAGACGACAACTCTTATATTATATTCAAGTTTTGTGACCGCGAAACATGTACCTATCAAAACTGGCATAGGTGTCTCTTATGGGAACCTTAATTCAAAAGCAGAAAGAGAAGAAGATATTCTCTGAGGATCCACCTGAGGTCTTTATCTCTTAGAGACCAGCTCTCTCAGGCTTTTTGTTGAAAAACACATGAAAGGTGAATCAAATAGATAATGTTTATAAACACGGGCAAGTAATACAGAAAAGCAACAAAAGCACTTCATCTATATGCGAGAATACTATTCATTATAAATAAAAACTTCTTAGTCTTCCTGTGAATATAATTAATATCGCATTTGTTATTTTGTCAATGGAGATCAATTGTTCAATGTGTGAATTTGTTAATAATTCTTTTAAGTATTTTAATTTTAAATAGGTAAACCAATTATTTTTGTGTAAAAATTTATTATTCCGAAAAAATAATTAAAATGTATTTTCTGGTTTGATAAAGATAAACATTTATGATAATTATGTCCATTGAATTGTATTAATAAGTAAAAATATATTGACCAAATAAAACAAAAATACAAAAATTATGTTACGTAATTAAATACATTTCCTTTACAATTGTTGAACTCTTCAGCTGCAATTAAACAAAAAAAAACCTTAGTTAAAATTTTAAGTCAATATAATTTTATTAACAAGAAGGAAATGTCACCGTAAATATATAATTATGTAGTTACAATGGTTGCATTATAATAAACAATTAATTAACTTTGTTTGGAAAAAAATATTTCAAGTGCAAATGTCCTATTATATAGATATGCAAATAGTTTCGGCCAGTCTACGGCTCGACAGCTGAGGAAATTAAAATACAATGGTCTTATTGAGATGACAAAACGGAACTTTTCAATGCCTCAAATAATTTATAATTAAGTAATTATTTAAATATTACACGGTATCCAATAATATTTACTGACTGCCATCTGTACATCGAAAAACATATATAATAGTATAATAACAATTTATAATATCATAATAAAATTTTTAACAACACTCATACCTATTTTATTTTATTACGAACATTTCTCATACAATAGGAAAACAATATTTCAGTTCGTTACTTAGTCTAGCAATTTGCCAGTGTTCCATAATACAACAATGAAATCATTGTGCACGGTTATTAACGTTAGGCACGTTGGCACAGTTTTTCTACTTGATACATTATTGAGGATGGTTATTTTGCAATCCATCAGAAATGTTGTGTGGCGAATACGATGGCCCCTGCCTTATTGTTCCTTTTGTCCTGTTTCCAGCCTCAAGTCAGTTATCGCGTACTCTCCGACACGAACAATTCAATCCTCAGTCAACCTACTACCCGAGGGGACAAATAGTGACGTTATACCTACTTATATAATAAAAGTGTTGGGAATATTAAAATTGGCAGTCCCTGGCCAAACACCTTAATCCGCACGAACCATATCCAGACCTTCTTTAGCGTTTGACGCTTGCGCCAATAACACGACGATTCACAAAGACGCATTCACAAAGGCGTTCAAGAACAAGCGCTGGGGACGTGTCAGAAACTGAGCCCGTGAATATTCTCGGCGCCATTCTACATCTTCCGCAATTACGGGCAGACTATTCGAGTAATTTGTCCACTTTTTGCAATGACGCTACCACATTTTAATACGCGATAGTGCACCTGAGAAATAGCTGTGTCTATTCCGTCCAGTATATTATCATTAACTCACTGCATCAACAGCCACGACAAGCGAGAACGAGACGTCATGAGGCATTCCTTTGTTTCTGAAAAAATCCTCCATGTATTCCACCCGAGCCTTCACATCTAAGCAGCGACTTCAGCTTCCCACGAAAATCAGCAGTCCCCAGGTCTCAGTCAGGATCAGATCGTTGACCGGTTAACCGTCGCAAGGAGCGCTGAGGTCCTTAAATCGATGCACACTCGACCAATGACATCTTCGCCGATTGCACTACTCGAAGTTCAAACCAAATTTGAGTAGCCTTGCATCGAAGCAACCAATCTGCGTGACGAAGCCATCGGAACGAATGGAAGCACGGTTCTTGTTCCCCTAGACGACGCTGACAAATGTTGCTCTCGACCTGCTACCAAGTGATGCATCTCCAAGTCAACAGTCCCGCAGCCGAAAGCGACTTCACCAGTGACCTATCTGGAGGCTCGTACTAGGTCAAAGAACGACAACCAATGTATTGTGGCGAATGTTGGTCTCCGACACACTGACGTTCGATCTCTCAAGCTCATCTGGGACCAAGGGATCCAGCCATGAATAAGCCGCAAGCAACTTCACCAGTGACTTATCAATCGTACTAGGTCCACGAACGACAACCAATGTTGGTCACCGACAATTAAAGGATGCCTGCGAGAGAATTCTCTCGCAAGTGAACCTTCCCAGAGAGCTCTGGCGGAGGCTACCTTTGGGGATGCCTTCACATCTCTCTGTTTTTTTGACCTAAGGTTCCCACATGCCGAGGCACCTTGGCCTGTTTTGAGAGGCGTATGTTCCGGGGTCGCAGACCTTGGTCATACGGTAAGAGTTGTCTGATATTCCTATTGGAATAGTCAGCCAGCTGCTTCCTAAACTGGTCAAAGCAACGGGAGGGGAAAGCTGCGACCCCACAGCTAACCCCTCTCCCGCCATCGGAAGGGCATGGTACAAGTACCAAATGCCCGACCTACCTGATGCAGGTTTTTTAGGGTTTGTCCTGCATTACTTTTAGGCGAATGCTGGGTAGGATCCTTAAAATATAGCCCGGGGGCCCTAGTTCCTCTACCCTTCCACATCCCCCCTTTCAAATCCCTTCCTATGATATTAAAGGGGAGTTTCCACCATGTGGATTACTCTCATGTAGCATGTTACCTTTAAAAAAAAAGTCACAGACAATTTCACGTACGGTCTCTCAAGCTCATCTGGGACCAAGGGATTCAGCCATGAATAATCACAGTTGCTCTGTAGACTGGTGGAAGTTTCTTTATTATTATAAATTGTCACGTATTAAATGTGACGTTTTAATTATAACTTCAATCGGCCGATATTAGAAAAGAAGAAATACTATTTTTCAGCCGTTTAATTTGCAGACGTTTTTATTGCAAGAAGTTGATCAGAAAAATAAGTAAAAACCACCAGTGCAATAGAATAGAATAAATTCATTTTCTGTAGATCCTCATGAGAACCAAAGCCTCAAAGACGTGAAAAGAGTGATAAATTTTGCATTGTTTTGGACCTATATCTAATTAATTATTATCTTTATTTAACTAAGAATAATTTATAACAACTTAGCATACTGTTATATTTTGTATCAAATTATTAAAATTATGTATATAAAATCAATATAATTTCTAATTTCACTGTAATATATTTCAGTAATGAAAGACTGCTAACTATGTACACAATAATACCAAGATTTAAAGTTTATTAATACAACAATTACTTTTGATGATAAAAACACATTTACGAAATCGGAGTGGCCTAGAAGAAATTTTAAGCTCATATTTTAATGCAACTGGAGTGCTTCTGAGTTCCGTAATGTTTTCAGGAAGATTGTTAAAATTGATATTCCTGTATATTCCTCCCCTATTCCTGCAAACGACAGAGACTTATAACTGTCTTATGTAAATAAGTTTTTATTTCTTGTATTAAATGAAAGCATATCCGAGTTGGTACTAAAATTATTTATTAAAAATAATATCAATGAGTAAATGCATTGACCAGAGAGAGTAAGTTTACCTAATTTCTTGAATTTCATGAAGTGCTAGAATTTCCCTAAGACATTATCCTAATTACTCGTTTTTGCAGTAAAAATACTTTATCTTTTTCTGAGGAGTTACCTCAAAATATAACTTAATATGTCATTAATGAATGGAAGTACGCCATATATACTAGTTTTGCAGTTTTCGTATCACTGTAATTTGACGTCGTATGACTCTGACAGCCGTCTCTGTACAAAGGTAGTGGGTGGACAAAATTATTTTTCTACACAAGAAGAAATTAATTCAGCATATACCGTTCAGGGTATATCACAAATTAACCAACGAGCTTTCGGTCAGGCGTCTGTCTTCAGAGAGAGGTCGGGAGGTCAACCCAACGCTAACGCTTTGATGTTAGCGCCAGAAGTCGGAACCTCAACCAGGTCAAATACTTCGTTGAATCCGAGTACACACGAAACAAAACTCGGCGAACGAAGCGGTTGGTTGTCGGTCGTTGACCTAGTATGTACGTGCGAACTTAGGATGTCACCCTCCGGCCACCGCCCTTTTAACAATAAACTTTTTTGGAGTGGGGGAGGTTAATTTATAATTATTAATATTTGAAATTACTTACCCTACAGCTTCAGCACTATTTATGTTAAGACTTATTTTTTGGGATACTTAATTTTAAATTAATAACTTATCAAATATTTTAATTAACAATTATAATTTGTAATTACAAAAAATACATACTTTACTTAAGCAATATGAAACATAGTCTGTTTCTTTCAGGGTAAATTTACTTTGCAAGTTAATTTGGCAAAACCTTTGTGACAAAATAAACGAATTTACGTTACAATGTTTATTTATTTAAATTTTATTTGTTTTATCTTTTCAGGATGTGATGGGTGAATCTGCGCGTTCTCTCCTCTATTTACCGTCCCCGTTTCTCCAAAGTCGTTTGATTATCTTGAATATTTCTGACTAAATATACACACTTATTTCCACTTTCAACTTCTCTCATTAAAATGCTCTTTCACGCTTTTTTATATAACAGAACTTAACTTTTCCGTATAATTATTGCAATATCACTCTCGTTCCGTCGGATTACTTCCTTCCACATAAAATTCTATAATTTTCTACTTTCAAATTTTAACTGCAACTGATTTTCCTCGGCCGACGCAGACTGACTAGATACTTTTGCTCTTCAAGGAGTTCCTCTGAAAACTTTACATTAGCACTTAAATTTCGTTCGTTCACGCGGAGACAGATGTGTGTGACAGTCTCCAAATTCTTAAATTTCCACAGCCTCTCAACAATAGTCCTTACTAAACCATTTGAATCTACTCCGTCCACAACCACAGTCGCCAAACCCAAACCAACCACCACGCACCGTCTAAAATCAGAGTAATACTAACCAAAAACATTTAATATTGCGGGGTACTTGGAATTAAAATGAATTTTGAAATTTAAAAATTTTGAACCCTAAAACGATAACTCCATGAGTCTCAGTCACGTACATCGGAAGTAGTAACGAATTCTCAGTTTCACCTGATGTCGGTTACGTCACAAATGCCGTCCCTAACGAAAAGAGGCAACGTTGCGTTACAACCAGCGCTGTGATTGTGTCGTCCAAATCACTCTGTGAGAGGATCACTACCGACGTCGTCTCATCCATCGGAGATCCAACAGGTCACAGCCACGCCCACACTATCCTAGGGCGCCGCGAGCATTGATTCATCACCACCAGATCTGGACGCTGCGCCAGAATTTAAAGAATTACGATCAATGTGAATTAGTGTGATTTTGTGACTTCCCTACCGTTCTTGCGTGATATTAAAATAAAAAAATGTCAATCTAACTTGCTCCAACTAAATGTCAATAATTTTTTATATGACACATTTATATATTTATACCAATTTTAATTATATCTGTACTAATATATATATTGTAATGCTAATTAATTAAGCCATTAATTGTTTTTAAATAATTTAAATTGTTAGCGAATAAATTAATGTTAGCCGCATGAACGAGCAAAGCAACAATAAGCGGTGAGCTCTGTTTCTTTGATGAACTGCCGAAATGGAAATGCGCGCTAAAACTCGGGAGGCTCTGCGATAGGCAGTTGACGGAGAAACATTGCGAGAAGCAGAACAAATAATAAAACTTGAGCAGAGACTAAACGTCGTTAAAGTATTACCAGTTAAAGATGCGAATTAATACAAATTAAAACATTCACGGAAGCATTGCAAGGTAAATATTGGAAAGTAATAGCAGTTTTGTCAGAATAGAACTTTCCAAAATCTTCGTGGAGAAATTGTTCCAGGAGAACATTGGTAAATTATTGTGGAGAGGAGCAGTAAACGAAATACAGACAAACTTGCCAAATTTTAAAGTGAAGTGTAGAATCAGTGAAAACCAAGTCCTGATATTAAAAGTGTCCGAACGAGGTAAAATTGATTGTCCGTAAGTAACATAACTATAATAAATTAGTAAGCTATAATTAAAAGGGTAGTCAGATTTCGTTCATCTTTCATTTCGTTCATATTTCATTTCGTTCATCTCTCATTTAGCTTTCTTTCATTTATCGACTTATTGTTCTTTTAGGTAAATTTTAAACTGAATTGTAATCAGATTATTAAATCATTTTCTCTGTTAATTATCAAACCCAGTGAAGGCCCTGAGATAAGAGATATTAAATTTTGATTGTAATTGTTATTAATTTTTGGAAGCTACAAATTGATAATAAATTCTTTTGTTTGTTAATTTTTTATAATCTTTTAATTTAATTAACCTTTTCATTTTGATCATTACATAATGTCTACCATAAAAGGGACAAGTAAATTAAACGCATAAATAGTTGATTATTACATTTAATGGCGCCCAACGTGAGGAAAATTAAACGATAACTTGTTGTTTATTACAATATATATATTGTAACATGATTATGTTGAATTTTCGATTTATTGCCTTTGTCAGGGTCCGTTTGCCGCGCCGCATATTGTGAAGTATTAGGTTGTAAGACGCGCGCAGAGACGTGGCAAGGCATTTCCGCATAGGACTCGTTAGAGGATGAAGGTCTCAATGATGTAATAGAAACATGTTATAAATAACCACGCCCTGCAGATGTTGAATGTTTCATGGCTCGAGAAATAACATTAATTACAAATAAAACTGTTTTGGTATTATAAATTGAGTCGAGAAACGGAAGGAAGAGGACGAACGCTACAATATATATATATATCGTAATACTAATTAGAGGCCAGTAATGATAATAATAATTGGACTGTTAGCGGTACCAATCTTCAAAATACAACAATGTAGGCGGTCTTTGTTTGCGGGCTGCAAACGCTTTCTGGAGGCAGGCTGTCTGATATCGTAGGCGGGAGAGGAAGGAAAATTGTTTCAGAACGAACAGCGTGACCTAGAGTATACAAAATTCAACCGAGAAAGTTACAAGTTTTTAAACCCAAGTATAACGTTTGGACAGCGAGATACTTTGTAAAAAAACTGCAAAGATTAATCAAGCATTTGCGCCACATGAAGATTCCTACGCATATTGAGATAAACATTTTCCACGTAAAGACAATGTGTAACGATATGTCTGGCTGATTATCCGGAGGTGCAGCAGATCCAGTTCCCGGAGGAAAATTCAATAACTACGACCGTGTGTTTGATAATCAAGTGTAGAGTCAGTGATTCCTGCCCTTTTTGGTGTAAATTGTGTGCCCAAGCCGAGGAAACTAAGTCTGGTACCAACCGAACATTTTTGTAAGTAGAAACCTAGTTAATTAAGTTTGTAAACGATAGTAAAAGGTATTCGTCAGATTTCGTTCGTCTCATTTTGGTTCTGATTGTTAATTTCTTAATTTATAAATTCTATGATTGTTCTTTACTTATCAAGCCCAGGTAATTTACAATTATTCATTACAATATACATATAGTAATTCAGAATGCCTCACTTTGTCCACAATTCATCACTCCTGTCACTCGGATGGAATTAATTTAGGTAGAAATTTCGTCTGCGCTTACAGATGTTCCGTGGCGAAATATGCGCCCCTGACCTACCGTTCACTTCTTCCTGTAGCGGCAACAACTCCAGCCAGACTTTGTACATCCTCGTCAACCAGCCTCTCACGCGAGTTGAAAAATAATGACGTCATTGCTTGTAAATAAATACGCAGTGCCAGTGGTGGCTCGTGACTTTTTGAAGTTAAGTGCTACATCACCCCAAGCAACCATTTCTACAATGATAACTATGTAAAATATTAATACTACAACAGCGACAGTGTTGCCAACACACTGACGGGCCCTTAATATGCTACATTTCTAATTCTGTCTACTTAATTTCCAATAGTATCTAATATTTAAAAGCGGCAAAATTTAGCACCAAATTGACACTTGTTTATAACCCGAAAGTATGTTTACTTTGTACATATTTTTAATTAAGTTAATTTTTAAAACAAGCCACTGAGCAGTGTTGCATGCAGGGTCGTGAGATAGATATGCCCCTTAATTGTTATTTTCTTTAATAACTTTTTATTTTTATTTTTTGAAATATTACCTAAAAAGGAGGAATATTAGTTTTGTTGTTAAAACAAAGTACTTTAAAATAAGATTTATAATTACTCAATAGTTCAGTTTAAGTTAGATTTCGTAGCTTACGTCTGGGGCCGCGCGTCTGTTTCATTGTTATGTTTGGGGGACAAATGCTGTAAGAATTCTAGCACGAGAATCAGTCAGTTAGAGCTGTACGGTTGACGCGGTGCTGTGAAAATGTCTCATGAGCATGCGCATTTGTCATTCAAGTTAAAAATCCTGTGCTATCGCAATGAATGGCCCGCTGGCTGCTTTAGCAGGAGCTAGGAATAAAAGTTAAGAAATTATTTCTTGCAAGATTAATGTATGTGCTGTAGCACATGAGCAGATATGCACAAGCCACCACTATGCAGTATAATACCAGTGTTGGGATTATTAATATTACCAGGCTCTATTACGTCAACTTAAATCCACTGGAATCATATCCCACATTATTAATAAGATCCATTATAATTTTTGTAACTCATTGTTTTTTCTTTAATGCTGCTTGCCACTTAGACAACAATTATTTTTATAATCGCTACAGTCATTATCGACGCTGAATACTCTTACATTAAACTTGTCGACCAACTAATTCGGTGGAGTTTCTCAGTATGGAAACTTACGCAACATTCAAGCCCTCGCCGGGATTCGAAATTTGTAATGACACTACACCACAGGACGTCTGCATAAAATTGTTTTTGTCCATATTCTGGATTAATCTTTACAAAATTTGCTTTTCATTATATTATGTCTCAAATTAAAATAAAACGGGTCCGACTGAATATTCTCAAATGGTAAAAGATAGTTTAAGGTCGACTCAAAGTTACTTTCTTTTTCAGAAAAAAAAACATTTAGCTATTTTTCTGTAAAACGAAGGAAATCTGGGTTTTTGAACGTTTGCCACTTCGTCTCAATACGGCGCATCGCAGTTGAGTATTTCTAAAATCCTTATTATTTGTATATATATATATATATATATATATATATATTAATGCCAATTAATTAGGCCATTAATTGTTTCGTCATAAAATTTGAATGGTTTGAGAAATCCATTATAGCGGTCTGATCGAACAAAGCAACAATGAGAGAAGCGAGCTTACTTAGCTTTGTCGAAAAGTCAAAAATGGCGTATGCGCGCTAAAACTCGGGAGAACTAGGAGTCAGTTTGCGGAAAAACATCGTGAGGAGCAGAACAAGTAATATCACTGTTAGCTGAGAAAGATTGTTAGGAGCTCACGGCGGAAAGACATTATGAGGAGCAGAACAAGAAATATAATTTGAGCAGAGACTAGACATCGTCAATGTATAACTAGTTAAAGTTGTAAATTAATACGAAGAAAACATTCACGCCACAAGTATTGCATAGTAAATAATTGAAAAGTAAGAGCAGTTTAAGTCTACAGCCAGGAGCTAAAGAAAAGTTAGTTCGCTCCGAAAGAATAAACAGTTAAAATAAATCGTCAAGGAGATACGTTGCAGTTTACGTCCAATTCAGTAAAAGACTAATAAATCTACGAATCATAGAGTTCCGGTAAGGCGAGCAGACATCAGATAGCTGACATTCAGGAGGATCATCCGAGTTCCTGTGAGCCTATCAATTTTGACATCAATAGTGTAAAATCTGTGAGTTGATGTTTAGAATCAGTGTATAATTTTGCAATAGTGTACTTCCGAAACCAAAAATAATGCTTGTACCAGCTGGACAGATGTAAGTAACAAAACCAAAACTAATGATTAATTGTAAACGCTAATTACAGGATAAGGTCAGATTTCGTTCTCTTTTAATTGTCAATCAAAGTTAATTTCTTTACTTTTAAATTTCTTTCTATCGACATATTGTTTAGATTAATTTTAAACTGCTTGTTAATGAGATTTTTAAATCAATTTGTTGTGTCCATTATCAAACCCAGTGAAGGCCCTGAGAAATTAATATTTTAAATTCTAATTGTTTTTGAGTTAGAAGCCACAAAGTGAAAATAAATAATTTTATGTATTAAATTTATTATTTCTTTTATTTAATTAAACCCAACCTGTTGATTATCACAATATATATAATAACGGTATAAAGATTTATTTAATCGGTTCGACCATTTTATTTTAAAAAAGAGAAAGTAGATTCTGAAACTGTGTCATATTGTCTTCAGATGACAGTTTGTTATTTATTGAAACGCTTCTACGCTTTTATATAACAACGATATGAATTAGGTAAAGAAGTAACAGGCAAAAATGAGTGTTAAAATAAATACAACACAACGTTTCTGCAATCATTGCTTTCGGCAGGTGATTCAAAAAGTAAAAATGCCAACGATGTAGGGATACGAAGAGGTAGAAATAAAGAAATGTAAAAATATACTTAAATCACTCGATTTCAAGCAATGTACATAGAAAAGTACTATTTTTATAATATAGATTCACGTCATACTGATTTAGTGAGATTGAAGCTGATGATTGGTGTTGACGCCTGCATGCATGACATTGCTTAAAATAGGTTTAAGGATTTCTAAATAATATCACTTTTAGGTCCTAGAGAACTCTGGCGGAGGCTACCTTTGGGGATGCCTTCACATCTCTCTAGTTTTTTGAACTAAGGTTCCCAAATACGTAGGCACCTCGGCCTGTTTTGAGGTGTGTATGTTCCGGGTTCACAGACTTTGGGCATACGGTAAGAGTTGTTATCTGTTCCCATTGGAACAGTCGGCCAGCTTCCTCCTAAACTGGTCGAGGCACGGAGAAGGGAATGCTGCTTCGCACAGCAAACTCCTCTCCCGCTATCGGAATGGCGTGGGACAAGTATCAAATGCCCGACCTACCTGATGCAGGTTTTTCTAGGATTTTCCGGGTAGGATCCTTAATCCATAGACCGGAGACCCTAGTTAACCCTTGGCTACCTTCCTCTACCCTTCCGCATCCCCCCTATTAAATCCCTTCCTATGCTATGAAAGGGGAGTTGCCACTATGTGGATTACCCTCACGTAGCCTGTTACCTAAAAAAAATCTTGTGTGTTTCCTCATACTGCCCATTTTAAAATATAAATCATGCTACCTCGAATTATTCAAACAATTATCTTATATAAAAGATAATTCTTAATTATTACCGTGGTATTCGTAGACTGAGTAATAATTATTTTTAAGTCAACTGCAGTAAACTAAGAAGAGAAAAGACACTGATATATTAGAAGAATATTCTCGTTATAAAAAATCCCTTATATTCAAAGGCGTGTAGTTGGTATAACATATTTTTTGAAGAAAGAATTGGTGTGGGGCTCATAGGAAATCCATGATGCGAACGTTACTTTTGCCTGACACACAAGAAAATATGCATATTTTACGAGAACCTAAGGTCTTCTCTCAAACCCGATAGCGATTCTTTGTCAACATGATGAATGTTTGCGAGGTCAATGATGTGTAAACATAATTTCACCCACATATAGAACGATGATACGCAGTTTTCGTTTTACGGAGGGTGTGCCTGTGTATTACAATTCTGCAAGATTCACATACTTAGAAATTATATATGATAAAAACATGTGTTAACATATGTGGATATAAAGGAAATAAAATTGCTTTAGTGGATGCTGAGTCATATAAATATGCGTCAACATAGTGATTACCTATATGCTTCAGTGTATTTAGATTTGATGTATTGTACAATGTGCAAAATGTAATGAGTGCTTTATTTATGTGTTATTTAAATGTTAATTAGTGGAATGTTGTTTTGAAATTATGCAAAATGAGACACAAAGTTGGACACGGCGAAATATCGAGTAATTTGAGAAGTCCATAGCAGGTAATTTTATGACCATAAGGATCAATGCCCTTTCTGTGAGCCCAAGGGCAGGAGTCATAATAAGCGAACAGGTGTGACAGACCCAGTTTTGTATATACTTGTAAGTATTTTCAAAACCAAAGTTTTTGATGCGGAAAATTGCCCGCGATCTCAGTCGCTAGTGGAGATGAAGAAGAAGGTGTAGAACGGCTATGTATAGGGTAATCCGCATAGTGGCCAATCCCCTCTTATAGCATAGGAAAGGGACTGAAAGGGAGGATGCGGACAGCACACCGAGACCTGCAAATCGTAATCCATCACCTTCCCTAAATATCTGACATATGACAAGGCGTGACGAACTCCTGAAACATACGACAGTGAAATTCCAATGACCAACAGTCCTTCTCAAGGACGTGTTCAACTTAGTAAATTTTTTCAAAGGGGTAGGTTAAATTTCTGGAGCTTTTGTTAGTCTAGTTTCTTATACTTACAGTTATATTTAAGTAGTATGGATTACTGTGAATAAAACAACGATAATCAACGATTGAGGAGTTGTGCATCTGAGTTGTAGATTGTATTTTGTAAATTAAATTTTATTTTAAACATCAACCATTTGTATTCACTAATTAATTGTCCCCACAATTGATCAAAGCCAGGCCTCCTGAGATACGCAACTTTCAGAGTCTCATGCTCAACTCAAGTACTCACGCGTCCTGGCAAGTTTCTTATCAGCTCCCTGCTTTGATCGCGAGGATCGCGTAATTAAATTTAATAAGACAAACTAAAAGGAAGATTAAAAAATCTCATAACGTTGTTATTTTGGCTTCATTTTGACAAGAATATTTTGGACATCTGACGGTTCATTGTATTAGTCAGTTACATCAGTGGTTGACAAACTGTGGAACGCGTGGTACTTCAAGTGATGCCAAGTGGTACTCGTGTGGTCCTTTATTTTCCACGAATGGATGTTGCTATAATGCCATTATGGTACATATTATATACCACTCTAAATTCGTAGAAGACTCCAAGCCGAATTAAAAAAGCGCTGGCACCCATTGAAATTTGCAAGTTTCATCCTATCCGTGAATTTGATCCCAGGCTACGTGCAATGTGATTCACTTGTTTTGCCGTGTTTAATAGTACGCAGTTCCTTCAAGATGGATAAATTCGTTATCTTAAAAGTGCCAACACCTGAGTAAGAATCACAAAATGGTGATTGTAACAGAAAAGTTTCGCGTTCTCCTGAAAAAGCATCAGTGCCAACATTTCCTCGGAATGCTGAGTGAAGGGGTTCCCCGAAAGATTACCAAGATGATGCTGATGGCTTTGTTATGCAAGGTCCTGAGTCCTTTGCCGATATAGGATCAACAACCCACTATTCAGAAAATGTAACTGACAAGTGTTCGTATCTTCTGTCATTACTACTGTAACGACTAAATTACGTATTGAGCGATTAGTCTCAGAGAGGCAAATCTGTGGTGTTTGGTGAATCCTGCTCGTGCTGTTTCCCCGCCCACACATTATGTCTGGTAATCCTGTGAGCATCCTAGTTACTGGTACTGGACATTGTAGTAGCCAAGAAGCCTATGTGTTTGGTAATTATTCTTAATTTTCTAAATTATTAAATATATGCACCATTTGCAATATTACTTCTTGATGAATAGGAAAAATAGCCAATTCAGACCAAAAAGAGATAATATAAATACCACTCATTCAGGTGTGGTATTTATATTATAACTTTTTTTGTCTGAATTGGCTTTCTTTCTTATTCATTATTTTCAACCAGACAATTTTTTTTTAATTACTGCTTGTTCTCGTGATATTTTAGTTAATTCAAAATTTATGTTTTCGTACATGAATCTTTAAGTTATTTTTGTTGGCGGCCCACAATATTTAGAAAGTCTCATGTTCTATGCTAAGCCGAAAAAAAAATATTTTTCATCAAACAAGCTGAGTGACAGAATTCTGGTGTCACAACAGATCAGATCTTCACAGTAATGTAAATCATGGAAAAATGTTATTAATATAAAAATGATATTTACAATGTATTTATGGATTTTCAGCTAGCATAAGACATTATTTCCCGAGGTAAGCTGTTCAAAACAATGAGAGAATTCGGAAAACCCATCAAAGATTATAAGGTTGGAAAACATGTCTAAAATACACAAAATACAAGGTAAAGATTGAAGACGAACTTACAAGGGATTTTGCATGTCATCAAAGACTAAGTCAGGGATATACAATCTCCACACTCCTCTCCAATTCAGCTCTACATAAAGACATGAAGAAAGTAAAAGTGAATAATCCTGGATGCACACTACGTTACCATTTAAGTCAGAATTTGGCATATGTTGATGATATTAATTTGTTATTCTGAATGATTTAGAATCAAATCTGACGAGATTCGAAAACGAAGGCTTAGAATAAACAAATTTTGAACTACGTAAATATTCTCTTAACAGACCAAGAAAATGGGGGAAGACAATTTAGTTAAATGAGAAAAATTATGGAATAAGTAACAGATTTAAATATTTAGTATCCATAGTAACGGCAAAGAACAATATAAAGAAATAAATAAAAGCCAAAGTTACTTCTCAATTTCTGAGTGCAATCAGATTATGCAATCTTAACAGGAACCTGAAAAGCAAGGTATATCGTTCAGTGGTAAAGCCAGTGGTGATGTATGGTTCCGAGACCTACCCTAACTAAGATTAATGAAGAACTATTGAAAAGGAGGGAAAGAAAGATACTGAGAATAATATATGGTCCTGTAAATGATAATGGGCAATAGAGGATAAGAAATAATGCAGAATTTATAATACTATAGAACAATCCAGTTATAGTGGCTGACATAAAAAACAATAGATTCAGGTGGCTGGGACATGTTTACACAGTTTACACAGGTAGACCAAGAGGACGACTGAAAGGACGACCATTGTAGAGTTGGTTGGATGATGTCGAGGGGGATATAAGGAAAACGGGAATAATGAAGAGGAGAACTAAGTCAGAGAACAGAGACGAATGGGCAAATATTGTGCGAGGGGCTAAAGCCCTTCAAGAGCTGTAGTGCCAAAGAGTACGGAAGGGAAGGAACATGATGGAGTCGGTGATAAGGCATTTCTTCGATTAGACGTATGTGTTTTAAAGGCCTTTTATTCCACGAATATCATAAAGACGAAACCAATCAACTGTTTGTATGCGCTCTAGTTGTCTCGCTGATCGCACTTTCTCCACGCATCCAGGACCTGATGCGAAAAAATTAAGGACACCTTTCGCAATAATTCTGGCAGTAAGAATGAATAAACCTAACAAGCGATGATGAATTTTTAATATGAACAAAGAGAAAATTTATTCTCGTGAACGAGAATCTGCCTTCAAAGAATCTCACAAGAAAATTTTTAGTCGCTTTCCGCCACTCGCTTATTTACAGATATTTTTATATGTCTTAATTATTGAAATATCGTGATGATATATACTTTTTCTTCAAAAGAACAAGGTCGTAAATTAACGATTCATTGACAGTAGTACTTCAGTTTACTGGTCCTCGTGGAAGTGGTACTTGTTACAAAAGGTTTGAAACCTGTGTATGAGAGTTGACCAAAGCGACGTTGAAATACATTGACGAATGAAGCAGACGACGAAAGACATGGTGAAACGTGGAGGTGAACACAGGTTCTGAAACCGGAACTGAGTTTAATTGTCTGGACTCTTTCGTGAAGGTTGAGGACGAGTTTAATTTTATACCATAAATATTTTGGTCTCATTATACTTGTATTCTGCAAAAATAATAATTGAAACTTATTTGGTATTTTCGTAGGTTGCACACGTGAGTACCAGTTATATATAAACACTTACTGGCCATCCTATCATGACCAGCTATTATTTCGCTCTGTAGTCGCTAGTTGGTTGGATGACATGTAGTAAATTGCTACAAAGAAGTCATTTGTTTCTAAAGATACGAGTAATTGCCTTCGAACGTTGGATGCTTGAGGCGCTCGGAGTATTGGGGTTAATTGGCAACAAACATTTTATTTACCTACGAATCCATGCCCCTTACGTGAATTAGTAAATTTTGAAGGCTCAATTATGGCTTTAATTTATTGCTTCAGAATAAAATTGCTCAGACGGTTTTCTTTGAAGCCACAGATACCCTGCCCAAATAGTGGAAAGCAGATTATGGACCATTAACCATTTAGAAGTTGGCGAACGGAAGGATGTTTTGTATTGCTTAAAATGTTGTTAAAACTGTATATGACAAGTTTACTGAGTTTAATCAAAATCTGTTGGCCCCTTTTGTGCTACAAATAAAAAACTTTGGCCATTTGCTCTAAAGATTTTAGGTTATCAGTTTTGCATGCTTCAGAACTTTCTAATGATTTATTACAAATATTTCATTATTCATCGAAATCTCTCCGACATTTTTCTTAAATAAAATGAAATCATCATAAAACTCCGCTGTTTTGACTAGTGGATGGTGGATGGCAGATTAATATCACTAAGAACATTTTCCGGATAACGTAAAACTAACGTTTCAAGTTTCAATTAAATCTGACCGACGGCATTCTGGTTAAATACGAACAAAGTCAACGTTACACTAATTCCGATGACTTTGGTTTCTAATCTTCTGATACCATATATGAAACAACGTAAAAATATTCTTAATTCGACAAAAAATTTTTATTAAATATATATATAAGTACGTTTGATGAATCTATTGAGTGTTTGGCAATTAGTTTAATGAATATAATGTATAAGCATTATTTTCCAAGCAGGGGCCAAATACAGACAAAATAAGTGGTAATATAAATAACACTTAACGTTTTAGGGATCTTTGTGCCTTTCTACAGGTGCATTTTGAGGTTTGTCATCTGACGAGTGCAGTTGTGTCGCTATAGGTTCTTCTTAGCACAAGAAGAAAGGGACATGGATCCCTGAAACGTTGTGTGGTATTTATATTATTATTTATATTGTCTTTATTTGGCTATCTTCCTTATTATTAATTTTCATTCAGACGTAATTTTTTTCATTCAGACGTAATTTTTTTCATTTCAATAATCAATTACATTACTTATCAAGCTACGCAAACATTTTCGATTGTCATTTCTAAATTAGCTAGTGATTTTTGTTAACAATTCTACATTTTAATTATATATAAATATAAATTTTTGTATATAAATTACATAATATTTAATAACTTCAGCAAAAATTGTATTACAATCGTTAATTTGATAAAGAAAATATCCTACTTGCTCATTAACTTGATAGAATTAAGTCGTTATCCCACTATGTGTTAATTGTATTTCATCATAGTGGAGCCGCTGAGTAGTGACTATCAGTCGTGACACGAAGTGGTCGGCAGTGGCGCTCTGCTTTAAGAAGCCGCTTCGCCTCCCGGATTGAGGTCAGCTAATTCGTTTATGGTCGTCGCGGAAGCGCCCCTCCAACAGCTGACGGCCATTGTCCTCGATAATATTTGTTCAAATCGGGTCTTTGAAAATTATTAAATAAAGTACTTTGATGTGGCCTTCCCGAGAATCGATGGAATTTAATTACGGAGCACCAATGCGGAAAGCGTAATATGTACTGAAGCCTTCCGATCGAGACTTTGCCCATATTCGCAGAGGTTCCAAGTTTTATCATAATAAAAGACCTGAACCTTTTAACAAAGAAAAAGAGCAGAAAAGTTCATGAAAGTTAGTGACCTATACCGAATTCCAACACTGCCAGAGATTTTAATATCGATTGCAGTTCCCAAACGCAAACCAAGAGTTTTTTTTTAACATTTGATTTTTTAAATTTAGTGTCGCACCAACTGCTACGGTGATTAGCGACTATTTGCATATATTTTCTGGGAAACTGTCGAGTGGGAGGTTCTCAGAATGGAGAATGCACAACACCCATGGTCTCGCCGGATTCGAACACGTAACCTCTGCGATACGACGCTGACCGCTACATCACAGGAGTTTTGTTTGTCAATATCGAACAGAACTGAATTTTACTAGAGGTTATGTGGTCAGCCAGTTGCCTTGCAATCTAATTCTTAGTGCCTTTTCCATTTTTGTTAAGGCATAGAAAATTATGATGAGCCTTATTTTTCGGAAGTTAACAAAAAACTGTAGTATCTGTGGAATTGACGACGCCTAGTAGCAGGACACATGTTTTAATTCCAATTCAATTAAACTTAAAGTGCATATGAATATGGCATTGCGCGGAAAGCGACTGAAAATGTTGACGAATTGCATAAAGGATTGTGTAATTGATGAATGTAGTGTTGTTTTGTAATTTTAGCAATAAAGAAGTGTGGTGATTCATTTCCTCCATTATATTTTAATGTCGTGTATTTTCATTTATCTTGGAAGCAAAAAGAATTTTCCTTCTGAATTTTGTCGAAGCGCGTAGGCAAGTCGCGTATTCGAGGGTGGTGAATTAGTTACGGTCTGGCCTATTACATTTCGAAGGGAGCTGCTAGATGTTTGAAAAGGGACGACAAAGACCCTCCGCAGTCCGCGGGAGAAGAGTATGACAGAACAAGTTATGAAGGAAGGTGTCTCCTCGCATTTATATTCCAAATTTTCAATAACTATATTTAGTAACAAAAGGAGTTGCTAGGTAAAGTCTAGCCACCTCAGAGGGAACAGGATCAGCCCGTCAACCAGCGAAAGAGCTGACTACGGCAACTTCATTTTTCGTCTCTACAATCATCCAGCATCGGTCCCGGACAAGTTCCGGAGGGATCCACGAAAAAGTGACTACAGCAGGCAACAGGAGAGAGCCCTTGTTCTACAAGCACTTCCAACATTTCCAAGTAACTGAACACTATCCTCGTTTAAGCGCGATAGTTCCTTTTTATATTTTAATTACTTTCAATTTTTTACGCCCGCGTTCTCTGAGAGTAGCCTATTGATGCTACGTAAGAAAATTCTATCTCCTCGCCAGAGCTAAGCCAGTTTAAATTTCGTGTAATTTTATTCAATACTAAAATTTAATTTGAGTTATTTTGTAAATAAATTATTTAAAATTCACATTTTCGATTAAATATCTTGATTACAGATAATAATATAAAGTGGCCAGTAAGACACCACAGAAGATTGCCTTAATCTAATATTTTTCTTACACGAAATATTTTCTTTTTTCTCTATTTTAGGCATCCGAAAACAAGATCAACCTAAATATATTATCACAAAGATCTCCTTAATCTGAAATTGAGTTAATATTGTTAGGGGAAAAAATTCTGTCACAATACTAATTAGGCTTTTAGTGTTATCTTACTTCCCTATTTTATATTGCCTTTTGAATATTAAGTTTGTAAGCTTAAATCCTCTATTTGATCATGATTTCGTTATTTATGATATTAAGCTATATGCTGCTATTTTATTATGAGTTTATCATCTGTCAACAATAGTCACTGCACATCATCATCCATTTCATACAGCATACATTTTTCCTTTCCTAATCATGTCTAGTTTTTTGCCAAAAAAAGAGAATATGGGGGGGGGGGAGCTCTGCTTTTCTGCTTCAATTTGAAGAAATCGGCAGCCGAATCGTCGAACGTCTACGCGCTCGCTGAGCAGCACTTTGATTTTTACGGAGACGTCTGAAAATGGCTTGATAAGTGGTTTGCCTCGAAAGTGAAGAAATTTTTTGGCGTGGTATTCACAAATTGCCTGAGAGATGGGAAAAATGTGAAGCAATCGAGGTCCTGTAGTTTGAATTTTTTTTTTTGCTTTCTATTAAAAACACAGCGGATTTAAGCGTATTCACCTTATACACATATATATATATATATATATATATATATATATATATATGTGTGTGTGTGTGTGTGTGTGTGTGTGTGTGTGTGTATGTATACAAGAGAAACTGCAAATGTTATAACAAAATATTTTCTTTAAGCTTCTAGTAATAAAGTGAATAATTGAAATAAATAACAATGATTTGCGTAGATGTTTTAATCATATCGGAAAAAGGAAATACTAAATTATCTGTGTGTGATTTACAACTTCTGCGAATGTTTCATTCCAAATAAGTTACGATATTAATAAATTGTCGGTAATTAATCCATTACTGATTTTTTTTGGTATTTTTAATCCAAGTTTTTAATAAGTATTTTTGTATTTACAACACGGAAAAATAATCATAAAATATCAAACGTGCCCAAAGTCAATTTGACCCATGATTTTTCACATATTCAACAAATAAAATTAGGTCTGATTTATCAATGATTCTCATTAAATGGATAATTATTTCATTTCAATTAAAATACCCTGAGAATGTCGTTTAAATTTTCTTTCTTGAAATAAACAAAAAAACATAGAAAATAAATATTCTGAAGTTGAGCGACGGGTAGAAAATCTGGCTTTAAGGGGTCGACTCATAAAAAGCTAGGACAGGCAGTTTTAACACGTCCACGGATGCCTAAAATTTCACGTTTCCTGTGCATGTTGTTTCATATCTGAATCATAAATTAGCTCTCTTATAAACCAACAGACGCATCGAATGTGATACTAAAAGCTATGTTGCATATATGTTACACTATTTACTAAAGGGTTAAATATTCCAAGCGAGTAAACGGTAGCAAAGTTAGCCCTATTTGTTGGTATTTTTAAAATTTGTACTAGGCCTATTATTCAGTAAAAAATTTTAATTGTTGACATATGTTTCTACATATATTATATTGGTACAGATACGGCTTAATGGGAAAATGACTAGTTACAATGAGAAAGACTAGACTGGTCGTAATTGAAGCTAATTCCAAGAAAACGTTTAACATTTAAATTGGTAACGCAATTAATTTCACCTCATATTTATAGTAATAGCCGTAAGATTATTTCAAAATATTTATTTTCACAACAGAATAAATCTTTCTGTGCTACGAAAAGTTATGACAAATATGAGAAAATAAGAGATGGAAATAATTAAAAGAAGTGCATTTGAAATACAATGTAGTTAAGGAAACTAAAGTTTCATATTAATTATCACAATTTTGGTACCAGTCCTACATACGGGAATTATAACTTTAGGGTAAGCTTCACAAAGATATATAGAATGTATTACTATTATTAGTTTCCCCCACGGAACAATTAATTTCCATAACTCGTTTCTTATAACAAATTATTCTAGTGTAAAGATACTTACATAATACCTTTGGGTATTATTCGCGTATTATTGTACCATCATTGCCTCGAATACTCTTAATAATTAATTATGGAAATGAGCATCTGTCAGAATGGGGCACAATTACCAGTGGTGTCCCTCAGGGCTCAATTTTAGGATCCTTACTTTTCATCATATACATTAACGATCTACCGAATTATTTAGATCCCTTAACATCAGTCCTTTACGCTGACGACACATATTTAATAATCACGGACAGCGACTCAGAAAGTTGCATGAGAAAGTAGAGGTTGCGATGAGCCGGTTGAATCTGTGGTTCACTGCAAACAAAATTCCTCTTAATCTAGATAAAACTAAAATCGTTACCTTCACGTCTTATAAAAACAGTTTAATTTCTAATTCGGAGAACATTTCGGAGCACGCACCTTTTCTTGATCTGTTGATTGACAATAAAATGAAATGGAATCATCATATAAATAAACTCTCGGCAAAACTTAGAAAAATTTGCTTCACATTAAGTGTTAGCTCGGGAAAGTGATATATCTACATATAAAATAGTATACCATGCATATTTTCATTCTGTCATGTCTTAGGGTATAGCAAACTGGGGTCGTTCACATCACGCGTTGCAAATTTTTAAACTTCAAAAGAGGGCCGTACGAATCATATCGGCTGCGGATTGGAATGCCAGTAGCAAGCCTTTGTTTCGGAATCTTGGGATTTTAACATTACCTTGTACGTATATTCTAGAAATTTTAAAGTTTGTCTGGAGAAACATCCATTTATATGCCGTAAACGGAGTAAATCAATTATACAACACTAGAAATATCTTTCATCTTCGCATAGAAAAGCATCGCTTAAACCTTTTCGAATCAAGCATTCGTTATTCCGAGATAAATCTATTCAATAGTCTTCCGGAAGGAATAAAACTTTAAGTATACAAAATTTATTTATAAAGGGTTGTAAATCTCTGTTAATTAATGGAGCATATTATTCGGTGAAAGAGTTCGTAGAAAGGAAGCACATATTAGATTCTCTTTAATAAAATAGTTTGCTGGTATCCTATCAAGTTACGCTATTATTTTACGATGATAATATTATAGAATTTTAACTGCTGACTAATTTTATTTTTCATGTTCAACGGGATTCGAAGGAAGGTTTGCTGTTCGAATCTCCGTCGAATGGAAATTGAAGATGAATTAATTATTTCTTTAAATACTAATTACTGTCATAGTAATATCTTTAACGTATTTTTAAATAATATTTTTTTGAAAAATACAATGCTTAAAGTAGTTTTAAATCATATATTTTTTTTTGGTCAAGTACAATGTTTGTTTTTTAAACTGTGTATTTGTAATAATTATTCTTTTCATTTAATCTTATATTGTGACGTGTCCTGGTTCCTCGACCGAGGACTAATTGAATGCATAATAAATCTAAATCTAAATAAAAGTTTTTCACGTGCCATTATGTTCCACTTAAAAATAAATTTATATTTGACAGACTTAATTTTAAGTTCTAAGCTTGTCAAATACTGGATGACAATTTCAGATATCTTCAAAGTTATTTATCACTTCAGAGAAAACCGTCGGGACCGTATTTTTTTCAAAGCAAACAAAATTCCTGACCAAACAGTTAAAAACGTTCGCTATTTAGTCTCACGGAAGCGTTATGGTACTTCGGAATTTCGTAAAACTTTCTGACGATTCTGTAAAACAACGATGTAAAGTTTAATCTAGATCAGAACGAGACCGTGTACTGACGAAACGCGAATAAATTTATTGTGACAAACCGGAAATAGATTATATCGATTCCGGATTTGTAAATACAAACATTTATTAAAATCCTTCGATTTAAATAACGTTCAAGTTCACTTATTTACTTCAAATCGTTCCTTGGTTTCAATATAGAGACATACGTCACTATAGATGAATCTAATGGGACACGGACGATATTTGATACTTTATCACGATATTTATATTTTACCCCAGCACATTACGAGAACACTGTTTAATATTTATTATCTTTGTGATTCTGATGTGGTTGTTCCTTTTGGCTAGACTTAATTACCTATGTGAACTCCAAATACATACAAAATTTGGCGCCAACATTGCAGTCTATAAATGATATGAATCGTCGGTTTCCATTCTTATGTCATATTTGAGGTGTATCTTTTTTTAACTATTTCCATATCCTTGATTTTGGTTTGTCTTAGTTATTTCTCAGATTTGTTTTAAGCACGTCCGACATAACTTATCGCCGGACATAAATCAAAATTTTATCTCTACGGAAAATGCATTAACACAAAAAAATATTCTGTACAACGATATTGGCTTATTGGTCTACATGCAGCATGTATGTTGTGTTGCAAAAGATTTGATGAATTCAAATAGTTTAACAAAAAATATATTAGTCACAAACCCCTAATAGTAATGTATATTTTTACCAATAAGCGTTAGGAAATTTTAACAAATCCCAGTAATCTCGTTAAAATTTGTAGTCAATGTAACGTTGAATAAAAAAATAATCCATAATTTGAAAATCATTTATATGTATTATTTACCTGCTTATCTCAGTTAATATCAGAATGTATAATGGAATCGTCTCGGGATAACGGGTAGTAGCAGATATTTCATCCGTGCAGCAATCTCCTTCAATTATTACAGGAATTTCAATTTTAACAGCTGGTATCTTATTAGAGTCTAACTTAGTTTGGGTCATAAATCGTCCTCGGTATCTGCGGCCTTGTCGCTCAGGCAGATTTACTACAGCTTTAACGTCCGCGTGGAACTCAAGCACTTGCGTTACCCACAGAAAATTCTCCGCGTTGACATTAATTAATTATCTATTTAATCAGTTAAAGATGAATTTCACCTTCTTGATAACATGTCAAATTGTTTCGTATATATTAAGTTGATTCATGATTAAGTAGTTATCGTATAAAATACAACAATGACAAATGTTGCTTCGGTTTGTTTACAGTAGTATTTCTTTGCTTACACTATTTTCAAGTATCCGCTACAGACAATTTTGTTATTGAAATCAGTACTGTCACTTTTTATTATCTTCTGAAACACACCTGTTTTAAGAGTACGTAGTATCAATCCAAATTTAAAGTTGTGTCTTTCTGAATTATAAAAACAGTCATTCTTGTTGTTAGTTGTAGTGAACCACGTGTTCCATATGCTTATATTTAACTCATGTACATTCTTTTTAAAGAACGGCGTTACATCTAAGTTTTATTTTAGTACCTTGCTAATGGCGTGGAACTATTCCACATTTGTTATTCGTTTATGCTCAGGGAAGGGAAGTTTCTGCTTGAGGATAATTGTGTTAAGACACGTCTCATGAAAACGTCCCACGGCTTTGAGTAAACACGCTCTTAGCATCACAAGTGCTAAATATTTTTTGACCTTGCTGTGCGTGCTTCCGAATAAATTAAGCCACCCTCCCAAGTGACCTTAAAAGTACAAAATTGTGGTAGATCGCAAAAATTCATAGCCATATTTGGGGTGTAATTTGATAAAATCGATTTTATTGTCACCCCAGACAATTACCCATGCTTCCATACAGGGGCGTTGGAGCATTTTAAGTGCAAAAAACGAGGCAGTAGATCGATCCGTCTCAGTATATGAGATACAACTATTTCTCTTGGCTCATTACAGTAATCATTTTCGACACGGAGGTGCGAGAGATGAACATAAACGAAACATCTGTTTCTTCTACGGGGTTTACCTATGGGCCAATAAAGTCCAAAGAACCTGACATGTAGGAGAGCTGAGCCAGTATGGAGGAGATTTGCCATAATCGGGCATTGCAATATTAAGACACGCGAGATCAGTAGCGGTCTTCACCACAATGGTCCTGGCATCGTCACCTGTAAAGCGCCGGAGAAAAGGAGAAGCAGCGACCACCTATAAGCATCCAGTGCCTGCGTCACACAGTAAGACGCATAAATCATAAGGCAATTGTTCTCACGTTACCTGGTATTTCTTTATTTGCAGTAGATGAAAACTTCTGGACATAATCGTTCCACTTGATGGTATTTAAAGGATTAAAATTTAATTGTCCGACATAGTCTGTTATTTCGGATTTTTGTGTGTAATTATTCCCCGTTTCCCGTCATCCTAAAATCGGTCCATGCCACTAGTCGGAGAAATATTCGTATAACGTATATATTTGTAAATATTTTAATATGACTTTAAATAATTAAAATCCCTGCACGATAAGTTAAGAGCCAAACCCTGAAGAATGTGGTGACCGAATTAAAATTTAAGAATAAATGCTGAAGAAAAAGGAAAAGGTAGAAATATATATCGTGACAACTGTCTGGCATTGCCTTACTGTGGTAGATGTTCGGCTTTAATCCCTTGTTCTTAACAAAACTATATCTCTAATACATATTTAAATTATATTTATCGTCAACATAACTTCAAAATGTCTAATTAATCCATCATAGTCAACGATCCAATCTTTGAACATTTACCCTGGAAATTTTGTTTTCTCTGGAAAAAATTAAATGACCACAATTACATAGCTTACCCGTTGCTTTCTACATTATTTATGATCGAGGGACCAAATATAATGAATTGAAAATAATTCAACTAATATTCACTCATTCTGCTAGTTTTAGAATCAGTCTTCTGCCAATGATGAGACAGAAATCTGTTTAAAGTATCAATCTACATATTAGTCGACGTATCTGTAAATGTTCTGCAAACTCTTTTACAGTTATTTTAAGGTAAGCTTGGCGCACGTATTACTTACAATCTACGTACAAACGCTATGACAGTAATTCAACACTAACACTCGTACGGGTTGGATTCGAGTAGAATGAAATGTAATTATTATATGAAAACTGCATGTATTGATGTCAAAAAAAAATTATTTTAAAATGTTTGGATCAGTACTGACACTACCTTTACAATTTAGTCTTATCACCATGGGAGGGGTTGAAAGATGATTAATATAAAATATACAAAATGATAGAGAGTAGTGTCAAATTTAAACTTTTAGGGGTCTATGATTATATTGATGATATCATGGTGATTCAAGGATTTGAGTCCTTTGCCGTTGTAAGGCCAGAAGCACTCTTGAGGGGTGTATGAGATGAGCAGTAACAATTCCCAAAATGATTAAGCCGAATTTCAGTCCCTAACGGGATTGGAATGGAGAGGAACGAGGAAGGGTGCAAAATAAAATGTTCGAAAATACTGTGATTATTACCGGTTTTACGGATATTACGTGGTACGATGCCTGTGGGGTTAAGAATGTCATTTAATATGACCGAAAATTGTGTAGATTCCATAACTTTTGGGGGCAGTATGATGATGGGTATCAGTCCAAGACGTTATGGATATTCAATATCAATCCTCGTCCGTGTCACGTTAGGGAGAGAAAAAATGGAAAAATAATATGTCCAAAACGAGCGGAATTTATGTATATTTCGTAGTATTGTGTATCGCTGAGTTGAATAGTGATATCCACTATGACAAATAGCTTGTAATGAAGCCTACACCGGGCGGAGAGCTTGATAAGGAGTTGAATATTGCTCCATATGTCTTATAATCTATAGTTTTTTCTATTTACAGTAGCACCATCTTCTGACGTCATTAGCAACTCATTACCGGTAGTCATATTTGCCTTATCGGAGAACTAATTGACGAGAATTTCTCTCTCTCACACATACATTCCTTCCCTCGCCGGAATTCGGAACTCGGGACCTCTGACATGCGAGGCAGACACGCTGACCACCACACGAGTTCAACACCCGGTGACGGAAAGAGAATGGGTTAGCTCTAAAGTATCCAAAAGGACCTAGAGATTACGGATTAGAAATTAATTAATTAATTGCCCAGTATAATAAAACCGGGATTTATAAAAACACTTGAAACTCCGGGTAATCAACTTGATATTTTCAAAAGAGAATTGAACAGTTGATTAAATAGTTTTAATTACTATATATATATATATATATATATATATGTATATATATTTATGTGTGTGTGTGTGTGTGTGTCAGAGAGAGAGAGAGAGAGAGAGAGAGAGTGAAATCAATATAAACTAGTCCCATGCCATTTTTCGTAGTTAGCCCGATAAAAAACCTTTTTTGACAATATGACATGTTTTTGCCGTAATTATATAAAAGAAAGAATTTAATAAGTATTTCCATTCTGTATTAATGAAAAATAGAAATTTTAATCTTTTCACCTACATTTTATTTTACTATAATCTGGTACATTAATATAGTCAAATAACTTGAGCATACAATTCAGTAATTTCTGTCAATGTCTATTGAACATAAATAAATACAAATGTTGGTACTAGTTAAACAAAAAGTTCAATTGACTCAAGAAATTAAATTATTTTTAATTAAAGTAACGTGAAGGAACTGAATTATTTTGACGGTCCTAAAAATGAAGGATTAAGTCTGTAGGCTTACGTCATGGCAATGTAAGAACTTTCTCGACCTACCTGAAAAGATTTCATTTTTATTGTGCAGCTTCGGTACGCCTGGAAAATAATTCTGATTTCCCTCAGGGGTATATAATGTTCCTTTTTAAAATAAAGAATCTAACGGCTTGACCTGAGATTACTTTAGGAGTTACGTAAGAACAGGTTACATTCTTATCATTCTTTTTTTTGTAAATGAAAAAATTTTCAAAATTAAAATAAATTCATAACTCTTTTTATTCAATACTGTTTTACAGCTTTTAAGTAGTCTCGTTATGAAAGCAACAGTATATAGGAATTGAAATGGTAAAATTCGCTACTGAATCTTGAGACCGTGTAACTGATAAAATGAGTTTGTATAGGTTTATATATATATATATATATACTGTATTAAGTCATTTCATTTAACCATCATGGATACTGCGTAGACATAAATATTTATTTGTTAAACTATATACGTTTACACGCACGAGTTTATTTACACTCGACGCTTAATTAATGAGAAGCTCATTCAATACATCGCTTTCGTCTGAGTTCCATGCAGAACGTTTCGTGTTCTCTTAGCGTGTTCTAATCTATTGTTGATGTCTCCTTTGCTGCGCCCTTTCGCGACAATCCTGTTCCACAAATAGCAGCCAAGTTCACGTCTTCCATCGTATCGATACGCATTTATATATTACGAGGATCGTTCTAATACAGAAGTATTTCCAATTGCTTCTTCAGCAGTAACATGACAAGACAATATATAAATCAATTTCATTTTTTCCGATTACTCTGATTTTAGTTGGATTTTCTTCCACAGTTTTCTCAACATGTAGTTTATCTGAAAGCAGTGACCCCGCTTAGACACAAATTTAAACACTACTGCCATTTTGTGCTCGTTTGGGTTGTCTGTCTCAATATTAAAAACATTTTTTCCATTTCTTATTCGTATATTTGAATATTTTTACTAAATTTTCTAACTATGCCAATTCTTCGTGATTCATCTATCTTTCTTAGATACAAGGTAAGTATTGTCGAATTGTCTCGTAGGACAAAACATGTTGTTCTTGACTTTTTATCTTTTATTTTATTTAAATTCATGTTTTTATCTTTCTTTTGTCAAGTGCCATAATTTTCACATTTATTTGTACTAGATATCATCGGAAGAAAGATGATATGAATTTTTATTCAAATCTTCAGGTAGTTCGATGCATTTTTGACACCAGGAGTTGCAATCGCTTGTGTTCATACTCTATAACTTTTAATATAGAAACTTTTATATGCGCCTAAATCCTTAATACTATAATAAATTCGTATAACAAAAGTGAACCTCTTTATCATGGGGCTTTCAAGTCACATTTGATCGTCCCTTCCCGAACACCCCTTCGGTTAGGAATGTTTATTTGATTCTGATATGCGATGAAAGAAAATGTCCTCCAACTACAAACTATTCACCAACTCATTCTTACATAAGTTACATGCTACTGTTATCGTATATGCTTAAAGTTAACTAGACGCCTACCACGTGTTCATATGTTCAGTTCCTACTGCGAAAATAATTTATGAAAATTAAATTATATTTAAGGAAAATCATTGTTTTCTTTAAACTTTAATGATTTTGTAACATTAATGGTTTATATTATGTGTAAAAACATAGAAAACCATATGTTTATGTAAAAATATAACAGTTTTCTATCGTAACTAAGCCTGCATAATATTTTATTCATAATATTTATGAAAATTTAAACCAAATCATTTTAATAATAAAGAAAAATAACTATCACTGGATCTACGTAATAACTACCTGAAATTTAACGTAAGCATCCATGAGTCCTGTGTGAATATATTATATTAGTGTTCCAGTGGAAGTGTTTGATTACAAAACACAAGAAAGCTGCCGATTTCTTCAATTTGTTTCACCAGTCGCCAAAGACTTCTATCACAACTTGGTTTGTCTGTCGTATTAAATTAAGTTTATTAGGATTTGACATTTATATGTAGACCCTATAACTACATTTGGAAAATAGAACCTTATCTAAAGATATGAACAAATTTCATGGAACGAAGCCCATTATCATATCCAATTTGTATTTTATTACGGAAAAAACACGGAAAATCACCACAAATGTTGTCTATTATTCAAATTATCTAGGTTCAAAGTGAATTCTTTGCATGGTACAAATTTTGAACTTATACAATAACATGGTTATATTATAATGTTACTGCCGTTATAATGAAACAAGTAAGAGTTAAACCAAATTACTGGAATTTTGCGTTCCGTATTCTTATAAATAATTTCAGCTCGCGAGGGAATGTGGCGATTGCGTGTACGCCTATGCTCGAGACTGTACCAAACGTTAGTATAAATATTGGTCGGGTATTCAATTGTCTTTATAAGAAAGAATAAAAACCTACCTATGAAAGAAAGACCAAAGTTAAACAACGTAAACAGTAGTGGAACAGCAAAGAGAAAATCAACAGTGGCAAGCTAAATGTACGAAGAAAAAAAAAGTAAACTAGACAGATTTGGGGATTTTCTGTGAAAAAGTGACAGAGACAAAGTAATAAATCCTCAAGACGAAACGCAGTCAAAAGAATGTTATAAAATATAAGTAGAGCATAGAAACTCTTTTCGACACCAGGGAACATCAGAAATAGAATACGACCGTCCGAACAAACTTTTACTATATACATTCTTGCCCTGGAGAGACAGTTATGTCGACATATTTCTCTGAAGAAAAAAGAGAGAGACTATAGCTATTTGTTCAAATTAGGAACGAAACATTTGTGATATTTACGCTGGGTTGCGGAACGACTATGTTGAGCTTAATATAAATTGAGTTTTTGTTTAAATCTATGCGACTTATGACAGATTATTGAAAATTCATCAAATCTAAATCTATTGTTATTGTCCCATTAGTATTCAGCAATTTTGTACTTGGTTATCTGACTATGTGGTATGGTATTTTGCTGCTCATTTATTCTAGTGAATTTTTATAAAATCTGCTGGTAATTATGTAGTTTGGTACATTTTTTGACATCAGGAGATTCATAATCTCTATCTTCAAATATTGGAACTTATATTTTCGCCTAAATCCTATTATAAATTCGTATTGTTGGTTGAGTAATCCACAGAAGTATTACTGATTTTTTCAAAAAGAAGTTTAGCAAAATATGGTGGCCGTGGGCTTTATGCGGGGAGATTAAGTGATCTGCAGGGCCATTCTACGCAAGATCGGAGAAATTTTTGTTCTGCTTCGTCGAATCTCACTCAGAAATTACTGCGTAACAGCTAGATGTGTTCTTCTAGCAGTCGGTCAGAGCGCTTGAAGATAGCAGTAAAAAGTAAGAGTGTGACAATTTTTATAAACCGGGTGCAGCTGTACCACGAGGTTTTATTGCGGAAGCATCCAATTTCAATTTCTAGAAATATTTGTGTCCCCAACTAAAATCCCTGATGAGAAAGTGTCATTTTGCCTACCTACTGAAAATGAGCTTAACCATTATTATTTTGCTGTTTGTAAATCAATTCATAATTTTAATTAACCTGATAAGGAACTTTATATGCAAGAAAAAAATTTAAGACATTATTTGCGAGATACAAGTGTAATGATAGTGTTTTACTTTTAAAATGTGAAAATAAAAGTGTTTGAATCATTTTATTTTAATCATTTTTTATTTTACGTTTACGTTTAGGTTGAAATTCCGGTAATCTGAGTTTATTTTCTAACGACAAAAGGTGTGACAATAGATTAAATTAAATAATTTATTTTTATATAATTTTGTTACTTTAAACTCTTTACCTTTTTATGGTTCCTAACAATGAAACAATTTTCTTAGTTAACCACTCGAATTCTAGAGTCGGAAACACTAGAATAAAATGAGAACACTATATTTTGTGTGGCATGTCATGAACCTGCAAGATTATTGTCGAGTGGTAAAGTTGGAAACAGATATTAGTGATAAGTCAGAGAGTCCTCTTGAGCGCCGTTAAAACTTAAGTTGTTCTTACTTTGTTGAGAAAGCAGCGCTGTTTCAGTAAACGAGCAACCAGGGTAACACCTGGTATTTAGGAATATGTAAACTGATGTTTCTGGGGACACACAAAACTCCCACGTAATGCAATGGAGCATGTTTTGGCACGCCTAATGAATAGTTTGTAAAACAAACAACAGAAATGATTACGCAGGCATGATGACTGCCTGTAGATGATTCTACCACAAAATGAATTTGATTTTTTTCTATGTTGTAAAGTGAACTATGAAAACTTGCATGTGAATGTCATGTGGTAGGGCATTAAAAATTCGATTGATATGTGATAAAAAAAAATTGTGTTTTAGCATGAGTTCATCTAAATACACCTAAATTTATTTTATTTCTAGTAAAATTTTCACGGGAATCTCCAAAACGATCATAATTTCTTGATTATCCTTAATATAATGTGTAAGTATGGGGGGCTTCAACCAATTTTGAATAGAAAAACCGTAGAAAAACGTGCATTAGGTAGGGCGGGCAATTGGTATTTATCCCACGCCCCTCCGTTGACTGGAGAGGGGTCGCGGCATTCCCCTCTCGGTGCCTTTACCAGTTTAGGAGGCAGCTGGCCGACTATTCCAATAGGAACAACTCTTACCTTATGTACAAGATCTGCGACCCCGGAACATACACGTCTTAAAACTGACTAAACTGACTTGTGGGATTCTTAGTTCAAAAAACCAGAGAGAGGAATGGAATGCCTACGTGTGAGGTAACATCTATAACAGCCTTCCTTTAAGAGTATAGTTCTCACAGGATTCCATTTGATGTTGTACACATTTGGTAACTCAAATTTATACAACTTGCTTGTTTATGCAATAGTGAGAGTTATTTGATTATTGCTATTTGATTTAAATATGGCGACAGTAATAACTGGCGCAATAGCCGTAATACAACCTTTCCATCCTGTCAGTAAGTAAACATTCCTCAGTCGAGGAAGGTGTTGGTATACGCTACAGGAGAAGAGAGAAAGCTCATTATATCAGGAAATTGGGGCCTATGAAGCACTTAGAGAGAGCGGTAATGTAAATAACTCAATGTAAACACAGTACTCTGAAACAGTAATTAATACCACCCTAGTCAAAACCATCCGCGTTTATTAGCAATAATTACGTGAGGCTTTCAATTAAACTGACACTATATTTTTTAACTTCCGTACATTCAGAAGCTAATTATGTGTCAATTAAATAACTAATTGATAAAATAAACGTATAAAAGTTAAAAATTAAGTTATTGGTCTGTGTTTAAGTGGAATAAACGTACTTAATTATCCCGTCAGTTAAATATATATTTATTTATGAATGAATTATTAATTTTTGTAACGTGTAGAGTATACATACATTGGATATGTTCACTACATATTAAAGCAGTTATTAGGAATAGAATAAGCACTATAAATAAAATAATTTACCGGTAAAGATAAAAATTTACATTTCTGTTAAATTTAGGACATTAACTACGCCTGATTTATTTGACGCTACTGCAAAGTTTTACATTTAATAGGTAAAATTCAGCCCAATCGTTTGGTGAAATGGCAGAAACCAAATGGTTAACATCGTTTTCTAGATTGGATTAGTTGTGATCAAACTTCAACATATTTTCATCGAAAAGTGTCTTTTTTTTAGTTGTAGAAGAACTGTAATGATCATTTTTTCCAATCATACATACATCCACAGGGGCACTAACAGCTTCAAATAAAATTCAATCTTTCTGGGTACACCTACGTCTATCCTTGTTTAATAATTTAATAATTAAAATTACAACCTTAGCGAAAATATAAAACACATATTCCGCTTTTCATTTAATGCAACAAGAAATAAATAGGAATATAATTCATTATTTAATTAAATGATTATTTGCCACAAAATTTGAAATATATTCGATAATAATAACTTATGTTGTATTATTTCTTCTTGGATGCAATTGAATTCTACGAGGGTCACTCCAAAATCCTTGATCAAAATTTGAGATTGCTTCAGAACGAAGTTCCTCCATATAGACCATGAAATTTGCATTCGACCTTGTCGCACGCTTAGTAAACGGACGCCCTAAACACTGAACCAGTCGATTCCTCGCCAGGTATATTTCTCCATCCATTGTACATGCCAGTTGGAGCGATGTCTTACCCGGCCTGGATAGCTCAGTGGTTACAACGCCACCTTACAATTGATAGACCCTGGTTCGATTCCCGGTCCGGTCGAGATTTTTACATCCTAACCTCACCACGTTGCTGCAATATTCTTTTCATGGCTGCAACTTCTGAGAACTTTTAAGGATTCGTCCTCCAGTAAAAAGCCTGATTTTCCGTTTCATGATCATTTAAAATACATCAGACAGACACCCCACATCCTCCTCACAACTTGTGTTATTTTGGCTTTCAGTCAGGACACAACCGGTCTAATTAATCACCAACGATAACCTACGGAACTTACGACTGAATATTTAGAATCCCCCCCACCCCCAAAAAAAAGTCACAAAATGTTTCGTGCACATTTGGCATCTTTGTCAAAGCATTAATGTTTTCCTGAGTCACCAAGAAGGTTCATCTTAAAGTGATTCCAAATCCCACTCACAAAAAAACTTAACTAAGAAGAATGACATTCTTGTTACAAATAATCAAAGACAATTCGATGACACATTTTAAGAAAAAAATGTTCTACATATAAATAATACTAAAAACTCAACTCTGTTGTGCAATGCCGATGATACGACTTTACACAGGATCACACGAAACAGTGTGGACCAAATATATAAATACTTGACAACACACAAACTGAAAATCAATGGATCTCAAAAAAACGTCAAATTATTTAATCATTCGAGAATTTCTCAAATGGAAAATGAAAACGTAATTAGTATGGTTGTCCAGATTGTTAATTCAAAAAATTCCGGAGAATACAAGTTGAGCATATGTTTATATGGGAAGAACATGTAGGAAAGGAAATATCAATGTCTATGCTTTACAGTACTATTGTGCTGCAGCAAAGCATACTGACAGGCTCCAAAAAAGTCAATATAGCACTTCTTTGGATATAAACTACGACAATCTTGTAAATCTGTGTCATATAACTATTCAAACTTTATATATATATATATATATACACACACATATACGACAATAAAACTGGTAATATAAAAATGGAAAGAACTATTTTACAGCTAAAACTAAAAAATATGATACTCCATGTAAATAATAGTTTTGTATACATGGTAAATTATATATTATTATTATTATACTGAGTAATTGTCATTTTACAATACAGTATTGTACATTTTTTGGAAATAAATAAATTCTAAAATTGGTTGTAGCACGTACCTGATTTGAGTGCAGCCAAAAAGTCAACTTTAAGGGTCAGAAACACGAAACTAAACCGACATCTCGAATTGAGGTTATAGTATCCATCTTTTTTCCTCAAACCGGCTGGTAAACAAAATCTGAAAAGAGAATTTATTCGTTTATAAAAATATAAAACATGTAAAAGTCATTCAATACACTGTACAGGTCAAATTTGTCTACCATTTGCTCAAGACTGTTGTTTGATTATCTCATGATACTAAGGTACTCAACCGAAACAAATATTTTGACTTAAAGATGTAAACTCATTCATAAACAGATCGTGTTACTGTGGTGATGTTAAACGAACGCCTTGCATACTAGTGTTCAAAGAAAATGTTTTCATCTTATGTTGCAATCCACAAATATATAAGGAATTGTGTGTTGTCCGAAAGAAACGACTTGCAATTACCATTAATGATGTGTAAAAAGAGTTATTTCTAAAGACAGAATTACATAAACCTTAACACAGAAATTCCATTGTGGTGTAAAATATTATTAAATACGAGTTCAACTTTTTATAACACATTCAAAGCAATTAGCTATTTAAAATAGTTTTGGATCGGTAACTGAAATATTAAAACAATATATTAATTAGCGGGTACTCGGGACGGTTAAATTAACTGCATAAATTTTATGAATAAATGATAATGGTATTAATATCAAAATTAAAAACGTTAAATAATATTATTATTTCTGGTATATATTTGTTGCCGACAATTACACTTATTACAGGTAAAGTTAACCGTGTACTTGGAATCTCTCCTATATTCCTCAATAATTTAGAAATATGTAAATTCGTAAATATAACCCTATCAACTCCCTTCCTATGTTATTAAAGGAGAGTTCCCTCCATGTGGATTACCCTCATATACCCTGTTACTCTAAAAAAAAATCATATGCATCGAAGAACCAGCCTGCGAGGGCCTTTCTGGAGAGACGGAGATGACTCCCTTTGGGGATGTCTTCTCCTCTATCCGTTTTGAACTAAGGTTCCCACAAGCCGAGGCACCTCGGCCTGTTTTGAGATGTGTATGTTCCAGGTCCGCAAACCTTTGGCATACGGTAATAGTTGCCCGTTTCTCCCATTCGAACAGCCGGCTAGCTGCCTCCTAAACTGACGCAGGTTTTCTAGGGTTTGTTCTACATCACTTTTAGGCGAAGACCGGGAAGGTTCCTTAAACTATAGCCCAGTGCCCTAGTTAATCCTAGGCTATCTTCCTCTACCCTTCCGCATCCCCCTATCCTATGCTATTAAAGGGAAGTTGCCACCACGTTGTTACCGTCAGAAAGCCTGTTACTCTAAAAAAAATTAGGCTCGTCGCTTCTGCTTTAGTGTGTTAATTCTTACTCGTTGACTACATTGTAACTCATCTACTTACCAACAACTTGCAAATTCCTTTTCATACAGACAAATTTGCAAAGAATAATCTAATGAATAAGAAAGATAGCCAATAAAAATAAAAAAGGTAATATAAATACCACACAACGTTTCTGCGATCCTTGTCACTTTCGTATGGTGCTAAGAAGAGCCTAGAGAAACACAACTGCACTGGTCAGTTGACAACACTCAAAAGCGACGAAAACGCAAAGACAATGGAAGAGCCGTAGGGTTAGCTAACAATAAGGGAGCAACGACAATGGGAAGGTTTAGCGTAATAATAAGGCATCATAGCAATTATTGAGTTTAATAGGGTCTGTTTTTACATTAATAGCTTTGATGTTTGATTTAATGTGAAGCATCTCTGAAATGAGTCTGGAATTGTACCTGGTGGCATTTTCCCTATGAAATGTATGTATAGAATTGACAAAAAGGTTTGGATACTACCGATTGTTTAGTAATAGGAAGTTTGATATTAGATATATGTTCTTTGATACGTGTATTAAGGGAACGTTTTGTTTGTCCTATGTAACAGTAATTACAATTAGAGCAAGAGATTTTGTAATCTAAGATCTTTGCTGTGCAATTACATTTATAGTGGCAAACTACACGAGGATAATCTACGTGTTGACAACTCCCCTTTAATAGCATAGGGTGGGATTCGAAAGGGGGGACGCGGAAGGGGAGAGGAAGGTGTCCGCGGGCTATAGTTGATGGATTCTACCGGGCATTCGCCTAAAAGTCATGTAGGACAAACCGTCACACGCCTGCTACTTTCACTCACATCTCTCTTCGCCAGTCCCTTGGCTGCGAATTCTTTCATTGGTCCATGAAATCACATGATGGCTATTATTCGATTATATGTTAGTTCATCTGCACCCTATTCAGACATTCCGGCCAATCACAATTACATCGCCTATCAGTACTCGGCCGCATTTTTGTAGTTTGTAGTTTTTGTAGTCGTGCCTTTCTTGGTGAAATTCTATATTTACCACGCTACAATATTGTATGTTGTGAGAGAAGCTATATAAACTGAATACAACTTTGACACTTTCCAGAAGACTGAAACGTGCTTACGGACGCATCGTCAATGTCATCAGATCGAGATGTGATTTAATTAATCGGTAAAACATACGAAATTAATATTGAGGTCCGACTGCACAGGGAAGATCTGCAAATTCTTTGTCCCAGATGGTGACTACCGATATACCTGAATGACGCAATAGTCACGCAAACGAGACAATAAAAGGGGTTGTTGCGGGAGAATATTCCGTACGACTATGACGACACGAACCGACGGTGCCTGTCATAGAAATGCTGCGACCAGCAATATTCAGGTCTAAGTGGTATTTCGGGGAAGCAGAAAATTTGAATTGTATAATTTCGCACAATCTTCAGTTGCTAAATTCTTGTTCAAAAATTAAAATTTCATATATATCTTATCCTATTGTGAGATTCACAATCAGGGCCGTGAGAAACTCAGGAGATTGTTTTGTATTGAGTACTTTTTGTACTTACACTATATTTTATTGCTCCTATTGTATTTGTTAATAATAACTTTAGAAAAATGGAAAATGTAATAGTTTGTTCAGAGAATTTGAATTAAATAATTATGCTGATTTAAGCTTCACCTGGATAAATAATATATTTAATGTGAGTTATATAAAATTTAAAACTGTAAAAGGAGTATGTATATTTGAGTTCTAAAAATATTCAACATCTATATTTAATACACCGAAATTAATATTAAATCGTAATTAGTATATAATAAATAAAATTGAGTGTTCGCTTGTGTGTGTGTGTGTTTGTGTGTGTGTGTGGGGGGGGGGGTGGATGTGTGCATGTATGTAGGTTCCGCATACAAATTTGAGCAAATTTGATCAAACAATGTGGGGGTAAGACATGTTTACCACCCCTACTGGTGGAAGTGGACGCGGGTGAAAATTTTCAAGAATGCTTATACGGCCGTTATTTGCGTCGCACTATTCTTTTTCGGGGTCAAAGGCATTGATAGTAATTCTGAAGATGTTATTTGTGTATAATTTATCCCTTTCGGCATGGGAGGGTACCACCTTTAGGGATGAGGTGGAGGGGCGTTACATAAAACTAACGCAAAACAACTGAGATTGGGGTCAAATCCGGAGTCATGGATGTCGCTGGGTTTAATTGTGACAATCCGGAAACGCCGGGGACCAAACTAGCAGCTAATAAAACAGCGATAATCATACCGTGCTTTATTAATATTATGAGACAAGAATCGATTACAGATCTTGGAGGATCTAAATCGTCTAATTTGATTCACATTTTGTGTAGAGTGAGGAAACGTGTCTTCAGTATTATAAAAATTTGACTTAAATCTGACTTTATGAAATATATTTGAACATCTTATTGGAGCGTCTCGGTTGTCCCTACACTCAGAACAGGAAAATCTGCTCTAGAGTTGTATCACAGGTTATATACGTTAGAAACGTTTGTACTTATGAGGAGATAATACGTCTTTGTAATATCGACTTATCTTCTTAGGTTTTGAGACACGCGTAACTGAATCTGAATACAAAATTAGACACGGTTTTTCTTGTTAGAAAATCCAGAAGAGGAAAACAATGCATCAAGATCACCATCAGTATTTAATTAAGCATCCTTATTTAATATATTTTAACAATTATTTATTTTAAAATTTAATAAATAATATCAAAATGTTGACAAAAGTATAATTAAATTTTCAAATATAGATTCTTAATTTTTTCTAAAATTATTTTTTAATTAATCTATTTTTCTTTAATGCCAGTTATTTCACCAAAACTTCACTTAAAATATGAGTTCTAAAGTATTATAACAGCTCATGAATCTGTAATAACAAATTTCTGTAAAGTGGTTACATTATTTTTAGTACGTTGAAAGTTTTGTTGCGAATCTACTTCTTGATCTACCACGGAAAATCCTGTTCAGATCTCTGTATTTCCTACATCTGACAATCTAATTACATGAATTATATATTACAATCGCCGCCTTCCCCTAAAAATATATAATTTCCTTCCACTGAGTCGACCAACTTGGCTAAGCTCGTCTTCCTGTTAACGTGTTCCAATGACACCCTCCTTAGCCCGTGCGTTCTAAAATATTCTCATTCCTAACTGTATTAACCCATTTGATCTTCAATATACTTCTGTAGCACCTCATTTGAAAAGGTTCGCGTTCTGCTCCTTTCAGGTCTTCCAATATTCTAAGAATTATGAATACAGTTATATCCATGTTAAAAGGAGAATGTTATTCAGAGCATCCAATTAGCAAGAAACAACGTCTCTTAGCCTCGAGGGTGTGCTGCTTTCAATGAACAGGATTGTTTGCTATTATTCCTCGTTGTGGTTTTAACGCATGGTGAGTTTCATAGCTTGTTTAAATAAACCGTACTTGTTTGCTTCCTCTATAAATAAAGACCTTCACTCACTCATTTTGAAGTTAATTAGATACATAAAAGGAGAATATTTTCTCGTTTCTTGGCTAATCGATGTAAATACCACTAAGAGGAGTTTACATTAACAAAGTACTTTGTATATTTTATCATTATTATACTGGTAAATTCGGCATTGTCAAATATTTATATACTGGATGTACGGTGTCTTCCACTGCTATTGGTATACATTTTAAGGGGAGTTAGGGCACATCAAAAAGATTGAGAATTGCATGGAATATCCTTGGTCATGGGGAAATTTTATCAGAGGCACAAGAAACGCATTGACAAAAGACAAAAAACACGATGTAGGCCTACATTATACTCGACCCTCTTACGATATCAGCAAAGGTCTGTCCTCACTCTGTCTACTGCCTCTTAAAAATCTAAATTCACACAAATTGTTAAACATTTTCGAAACAAATCGTGATTCGGTACATCTCTCGATATAAACCATTCTCGTCACAGTCGAGTTTCTAGTGAATTGTCATCAGCCATTCACAAAGCGCAATTCTGCCAGCTCCCTGTTAGTATAACGTTGAACTTCTCAGGGAAACTACTGCACTAACGCTAAACAATAGTATATTTCCCCGCCGGTGTTCTCGTGACCTCAACTACCTAGCACCGTACGATGGCGTTTGCGGTCATAGGTTTGCATCAATATTTATTGAACATAAAATATAAAACAATTTCAAACGTAAGTTATTGGATAATATTCACGTAAATGTGATACATTTTAGACGGATCGGTATCGTAAATCATCTTTTATTTGATGGTTTAAAAATATTCGTTTCATAATACTTACGATACTATAACAACAAAAGTAATGCAAAAGTTGAAAAAATTATTTCTGACATTATCTGACTATAACTCAATAAATACATAAACTGGTTAAACTGACATAACGGGTTTATTAAATAACCAATTAATGCATACGATTAGAAAATATAACAATACGTTTCGTCCGTAATTTTGGACTTCGACGCGTGAGCAATAAAAATATAAGACCTAAATGATTAATAAATATTATCTTCGAAAATTTTCATTGATTAATTATTATATAAAAGGACTTTGAATCAATTTCGGAAATTGTCTGGCATCCAATTTTTTGGTTCCCTGATTTAATTTCAAAAAGAGGTACGAAAAGTTCTGATATATTGTTTTCTATTATATTAATTATATCGTTAATTAATAGACCTTTTCTACTGGTTCTCAATTATGAATTTCTTTATTAAAACTCATTTTCTTGTGCGTAAAATTACGGGTAAAAAGTTAGTTATTCGGTTAAAAAAAATAAAATAATATATGTGGTAAATGCGGGAAAATATATATTATTCACTATCAGTGTCTTTTTTATCAGATTGATATAAATTTTAATAGTAATTGACGGTTTATTCAATAAGTCTTTTTGATACATATATATATATATATATATATATATATATATATTGTAATATGCATTTATTACTCATTAATTAACCCACGTTGTGGTAGCCAAAATGTAATAATTAATAATGATTACTTATTAATTTGCCCCACGTTGTGGTAGCCAAAATGTAAAAAGTAAATATGATGGGCTTTTAAATTAACAATTATACAATTTTAAAACAAACAAAATTTTATTTAGCAATACTTGAAACAATTATACAATTTTAAAAACATATCTCTCATTCTCTCAAAGGTCTTAACTGGGTTTGATAACGGCAGAACATTTAAACATAATCAAAGAACACAAAATTTAGATTTAATTTAAAAAGAAATCTTTAATCGTCTAGACATAGACGAAATTAATTATCGACGAACTTATACTACAAGATGGATTTTAAATTTAAACAGTTTATTTTATCAACACTAAAGAACGATATCTGACATTATCTTTTAAATCGGTTTACAAAAAAATTATTTTACTGTTCTCTTGCTACTTACGGCTGCCCAGGATACTTTTAACTTTCGAAGCACAGTGGTGGGGTTTTCACAGCTTCTATTAAATTCACAGATTCTACTAAATACTGTTGGTTTGAAAAAGAAAGTTTGTTGTATCTCGACGACTTTACTCTGCTCTGCTTCGACGACGACTGGTTTACTGTAAATTTAACAAGTCCTCTCTCCTATGCTTTGGCTGCGACTTTAAACTGCAATCTTTCGACGACGACTCTTCTTAAATAATGTCTCTCTTAATCCCATCCTCCAGCTACTGTGATCGCAGAACAACTCCTCCTTCCATTATCACACGATTTATATCATGCAGCTGCAGTTCCGTAGTCAACAAATGTCTAACTACTCCGTCATGTCAAGCCGACAATCGAGATAGGACCCGCAATTAATTTGGTTGTCTTTTCCACCCCCACACACACGTGCACGGTTTCTCAAGACCACATACCCAGCAGTCCCAAGAACGAAGAAAAACTTAAACCAAAATAAACACGTTACAAAATGCCCCTCCAACAGTCCAGACTATCAATCAGAAACAACATCTCACTTAACAGGCATTACAATATATATATATATATATATATATATATATATATATATGTGTGTGTGTGTGTGTGTGTGTGTGTGTGTGTGTGTGTGTGAGTGTGTGTGTGTGTGAGTGTGTGTGTGAGTGTGTGTGTGTGTGTGTCTGTGTGTGTGTGTGTAGCGAAATTACGTGTGTGATTTTATTTTTACGCGATAAATCGTTTTTGAAATGGTGTTTTCTGATTGGTGTTCGGGTATGACGTATAAGCTGTGACTGGTCAGCCTTCCTTGTTTTCCCCTCTGTCTCCTACTTCCGTCACACAAAAAGTAGTTTACCACGCTTTATTCATTGATAGACGTATCCTGTACACTTAGATTTGAGTCAGTATTTATATCGCGTGAGCAACCATGAGAAACAGATGTGCGGGTATTTGCTGGTAATTCCACCACCAGCGAAAAATAGTTTCATTGCTCTCGGCGCCAGACTGACGCGGGGTTCTAACCAAATTGCTATTGTTCAGGCGTCTCTATGGTTTTCTAATAACCAACGGCTCACCTGCAAGGTGGTAGTAATCTATGGAACAACGTCAGAGATGCATTCCTGGGATGCTGAATCGCACATTTCCTACGTGTCAGCAACAATATCAATCAAAACAATTAGATATCCTTCTTACACTTTGACGTTCAATTTGATTTTCACGTTGACATTGTACCTTACAACAAACTTACAAAATGAAGTACTGCAGCTAACCTTAATGGGATTGGATAACAAACTCAATGTAGACTAATGCTTAAACATTAAATGTTACCAAATACATTTAAACATGTATGTCGTTGAGTTATATCCGATTTTCTGCGTAATGCTAATGTGGCTTCACTTATAGCATACCAGAGTTTTGAAACTTCCATTAAAATAGAGAATAAATATCAGTGTTTGAATACTAAAGAACTCGTCACATTCATGGAATAGATATTTTCTAAACAGAACCTTCCAAGTAAACCTCTCATCGATATTACAAATCTTTCGCTCTAACCATATAACCTTGAGTCGTCATTGACATACAATCTATTTGTCATGTTTAAAAGATCACAGTCATGAGATCTTCAGCGGCACAAATTGATTAATTATATAGAAAAGTAGGCAATTAACAGATAAAATGAAGTGATAACATCATACCACATTACGTTTCTGCAATTATTGTTGCTTTCGTTAGATGATTATAAATCGTAAGATCCGTAAGAAAGAATCATAGGGCAAAGCAGGTGACGAACTCAAATGGTTTCGATCATAGATATTGTTGAGTTTCATTGCAGTGATGCTAAATTGAAAAAAAGGATGACGCGGGATACTACCACTATTCTCTATTATACATATCTGGTTGTCAGTTCATGAGAAAAAATTCTTATCATAGTTCCAGTAAGGAAGTTTCCTACCGGAGCGCGGTTAATGAACACATTTTTATTGTTCGAGCGGCCGCTGCGCCTAAGATTCATTTCTCTCTGACAATTCCCGCATTCTATTATTTTCTAATATATCCTCGTAGATGATTAAATTTCAACTGCCTCAATAGCATACTGTATTATAGCTCCGGAAATGTATCAAGCTACCTCGGGTAGATAATGTAAAGCTATTGCTTTGAGAAGGTCCAAACCAGCAAGTAATATCGCAAAATTTCTGCTACGGACAAATAACTGAAACTACGCAGTAGTGTTTTAAGCCTTCTTTCATTAAATCTTCTTACTTTGAGCGGAATATTTTACGCACCGCCTCGTATCTGTGATACATGCGATTCCACTGATGGTTCTAACCGAAATAGTTATCAAGGTCTTTTGCAAAATGTCTAGGATTCTGACAGCAATTTTCATTGTACTATGGTACGGTAATTCAATGCTCGAATTCATCTACTGTTCCTTCCTCTTATGAACTACTGAATTTATGATTGTCTTCTCCAACTCTTTTATTTTAACACTATTAGTCTCCTTTAATCTCACTTAGAGTTCCTTAGAAACTTCCTTGGTTTTTTTTTCTCGGCTCTACTCTTTAGTCAACTTCCTTCTTTTATGAGAACATACGCGCTTTTGCAGCTTTTTAGAATAATCTTATTTTCTTATCTATCAATTATAAATTTATTAACTTTCTCTTAACTCTCTGCCGGATCTATTTTCTCCCCAACATGATGTTATTCACCCCTCTCATCTCAGGTATTTTTACCTCTACATTATATTCTAAATTTAATTTTATATGCTGAATTTAATTTGAATTGATGTTTATTAAAACAATACAAACATAATTTATGATAATAACCTAATCTGAGTTTTTAGAAATTAATTTGTATTACAGTTTTCGTGCTTATATGTTCTAATTTAGAAATAAATGTAAAAATAAAGTTCGTTTCATCACTGTAGTTTTGGGTACTCTTGAATTAAATGGTTAATTCCTGATCTAAAACTTACAAGCAAACAAAATTACACCAACTGGATAATTTATAATACAATTATATAAAAAAATTATATAACATTACTAACAAGTAATTGGATAAAATATAGATGAACGTGAATTCCTAAGGTTCGCTTTGCACAGACTTTGCGGCAGAAATGACATATTTACACAGCTGTTAGAAGCTTTATTGAATTTAAAATAACAAAGGAAATAAAAAAATAATATAATTAATGGATTACATTTTTAAGTTATTGGTATCATTTATTGCATTAATCGCCAAGTCATTGGATGTAATATGCAACATTTTGCTCATCATTGTGGAACAATATTTCTTGTAACCCCTCCCCCGTCCTACACCCAATTATTTTAGGTATTAATCAAAACGGTAAAATAATAAGAAACCATTACGACGCCATAACATATTTAATGTCTATACATATAGCGTAATAATTTGATATGAAAAATAATTGGAAAGAACAACTCTATTAAATACATAGCGTAGAGAGTGGAAGAGTTTTTACTATAAATTTATCTACCCTAGGGTGAAACTCTTCCTGTGAAGTCGATCATAGTATCTCAACGGAAATAAAATTCTCTTAGGTGTGAATATAGAAAACTGTATCATAAAAACTGAACACGGTTGTAAGGGCGTATTTACTTGGGAAGCCAGTTGTTCTGTTCCGTGCCTGACTCGAGGCGATTTAGCTGCAATCACTGTAAGGTTTACTACTCACTTTCCGCGTCTTATATTAAATATATGGCTCATTAATTGATAATGTTAGGGATTTGTTGTTAAACATGTCTCTGAATTTACAAATTTAATGATAAACTATTATGAATTAATTAAAAACATGGATTTTTTTCTAATGGTTTCGCGGTGAGAGAATGGCATTGCATATGTTACAAATTTCTATGAAGAGTATTTCGTATATGCTTATTTGTTATTCAGTGCTCGATACTGTCATTCTGCGTTTTGTTTTCTCTGGGTCGATTTCCTTGGGTCTTATTTAATACTTCTCCCCTCCAAGTCTATTTTACTGGCCGCGATCTGAAAACAATTAACTGTTATAAAAATAGACTTTTAATTTTTCCTCGCCTATGTGACAAACTTTCTATTCTTCATCATAAATGAGCAACTCATTATCTCTTAGTCCCGAAATGCAATTTTAACAAACCATTAAATATCAACATCATTTTGTCTTCTAACAATTGAAACAAACTACTGAACTTATCTGTATTAAATTCTGGAATTCTTGACCTTCTGCGGGAGTCCTGTATGTATCTTTTAACTCCTTAAATGCATCAACTACAATTTTTATTTTCTACCCGGTAATTTATTTTAATTAGTGGAAGTATTCTCCGTGGGTGTCGTCGCAAGCATAACAATACTATTTCTGTGGTTTCTCGTCAGGTCACTTCGCCACCTTGGCAATAGGGTCATCCACGTGGCGGCAACTCCCCTTTAATAGCATGGGTTGGGATTTCAAAGGGAGGATGCGGAAAGGTAGAAGAAGGTAGCCAAGGGTTAATTAGGGCCCCCAGATCCTACCCGGCATTCGCCTTGATGCAGGTCAAACCCTAGAAAACCTGCATCAGGTAGGTCGGGCATTTGATACATGTCCCACGCCCTTTCGATGGTGGGAGAGGGGTTTGCAGTGGGGACGGAGCATTCCCTTCTCCTGGCGTAGCCCTATTTCTTCCCAGATCTATCTGCGCACCGAATTGATCGCCCGGTTCCTTTCTGGCCGTTCAGAGGTAAACAACTGGAAACGACACGATTCCTTCCCAACAAAAAACTGAATTAAAATGAATTGTAATGTATTTTCATTATGACTTTTTATGTTTTTGATATTAAAAATAGAATAAAATATATGAAGAACAATATAATTAAGAAAGTTTAGAAAATATATATGTATTAAAAAGGCCATTAATTGTTTTAATTGAATTGAATTGTTAGCGGTACGAGTTCCCAAAGAACAACAATGGACGGTAACTCTGTGTCGGCGGAGCCTTTGTTGTGAACTGCGTTCTGTACGAGAGTGAGTCAGTCTGCAGCTAGAGGCGATACAGATCAGTCTGCGTTCGGCAAAGGTTACAGTAAAGCGAGGATGCTAATTTAAAAGTATGAATAGCGCGGTCCAAGAAGTCCAACTGCGAGATCTACAAGTTTACATAAAACGCGAGTAAACAGTTTTAACGGAGAGACTCAAATAATAATCGCAAAGTTGGAAGCAAAAGGTTCTGCTTCGCACAGACTGAACTAAATTTCAAATAGAGGCATCAAGGAGACCTAGGTCCGAGGGCTGACTGAGGGGCGGCAGATCCAAAGTTCCAGGTGACAGAGAAAGAGAACATCGACTGAGTGCATTAAAATTTTATTGTGTAGAATCAGTTTTTAGTGAGTGTTGTCCTCAAGCTCCAAGAATCAGATCTGGTACCAGAAAGACAATTCGTGAGTACAAAACTAATATTTTGAAATCTCTAAACGAGGATTAAAGGTAGAAGTCAGATTTCGTTCGTTTTTCTTTTCATTTAGTTTCTTTCATTTCGTTTATTTTCATATTGTATTAAGTTAGATTCAATGAGTTTGAATTGTTAATGTTAGTTTATTAAATTGGATTGTTTTGAATATCAAACCCAGTAATGACCCAGAGGTAAAGAGAATTTCGATTTATTTGATTGTAAAATATAAAGTTGTATTTTTCCTAGAACGCCACGAATTGCAAAATTGAAATAAAATATTCGTTTGTTAACTTGATGAAAGTCGGCGTAAAAAATAGGGATTACCATTTGTACTTTCAAAGAATAAATTTTTAAATTTTAATAATTTTGTTAATTAGTTCTTTTAATTAAGACCACCTTTTTAATTATTACATAAATTGGCTTCCACAACATGGGGCAAATTTAATTCATTTAATTTTACCTTCTACTTATTACAATATATATTTATCTACCTTAATGTTTTGATGATTATTATCAGCTGTGGCATATAAAGAAAAATTCTCCAATATTTCTGCGAAAAATACTTTAACAATTGACAAAAACAAAAATATTAAAATTATGTTGAAAACCCAATAAAACAGTCACGAAATTGTATCTTATATCTCCAAACTTTCAGATTTATTTCCCATTTTCATCTCAATTGTAGGTGAATAATTCAATTGCATTAAAAGATATCACCATTTAATAATGCAGTGCATGAGCAGATTGAGACAGGTTTTTTTAATTAAAAACCCTGAAAATACTTCTAATACGTTACAAAATCTTGTTTTTTAAAATAATTACATAAACTGTCTGGAGTGTATTTTTAAAAAAGAACTGAATAATTTGGATAGTTTAAATATTGTGCACTTCAAAAATGTAAGTATGATAAAAAACCTTTAAGGTAGGTAATTCATCAGATGATTTAATTTTGTCGTCTAAATTTAATATATGTGTTCTTAAAAACCAATCTAACAAGAATTCGCCATTAATAAATTTTAAGTTAAATTTAAATTATTTTTACGGAGTTTTAGGGAAGATAAATGAATTCCTTTATAAAGTACACCATTTCCCGTTTCTTAAATATAGGATAACTTCAATAAAAAAAAGAACTAGTTTGTAAAACATTAATTTTAGGATAGTAATCGTTGAACACTTCGATTAATTCAATAAGGTTCAGAGAATATTATTAACTTTTTCTATTCTTGGTTCTAAGATTATTGATCCGTGTAGATATTACCATAACGACAGGAAGGAATCGGTACTCGCTGAGGTTTCAGGCGGGAGGGAATCAGGCTGTGTCATTTATAACTTGAAAGAGACGGCAATAAACCGGGAAGGAATCGGGATTCGCCCGAAGAAATTCCCTAATTCACGCCCAGGTATTTTTAATATATAAAGTCAATTATAATTAATTATAACTTGGAAAGTACGCAATAAAAATGGTGAGCTACTGAAGGTAGAAAAGGGTTAACTAGGGCCCCCGACAATAGTTTAAGGATCCTACCCGGCATTCGCCTAAAATTAATGCAGGGAAAACCCTAGAAAAACTTGCATCAGGTAGGTTGGGCATTGGGTACTTGTCCCACGCCCTTCCAGTAGCGGGAGAGCAGTTTGCTGTGGGGACGCAGCATTCCTTTCTCCGTACCTGGACTTGTTTAGGAGGCAGCTGGCCGACTGTTCCAATGGGAACAGAGAACAACTCTTACCGTATGCCCAAGGTAAATTATATAATGCGTTTTATATTTGACCGAACCACTTTTCGCAGAACGGGGGATGTGAGTGAATGGGACGAAAACTTTAGTAGTTATTCCAGAGCCAGAAATCATTGGATGAAAAGAAACGAGCAGTTGTAGATGCAGGATTCATATTGGGAAAAAATTGTACCCACTGGCTGTTTCAGTTCAATATGTGGGAGGTATGTGTTGGTTTTGCTATAACAGGAATCTCAAAAAAAAAGGTTGTAGTTGTATTTTATGAGTGTCAGAATGTCGAAAACGAGAGAAATAAGAGTACAGGATGATAGCTCCGCGACTATGCATTATGACTGAAATCTTTGGCTGTTTTGAAAAGAATTTACAATATTAATTTGGGGAATCAAGCTTTATTTTTATGTCCTATTTTTCGCAAACAGGTTTATTTGGTTAAGAATAAAATAAGTATTTGATTTTTTCAATTATTGATATTCATAATTATTAAATCGCAAAATTACGTTCCATATTTCATCAGCTATTAAATTTAACGCAAATTGAATATATTAAATATATACATGAATTAGAATTTTGCAATTTATTAAAGAATTGTATTGATATATACTATTGTTTGAGCCTTTGAAACGTTCTGTGTGCACTATTTTCTGGCAGAAAATCAGTTCACAAATACGTAGCTCAAATCTTAATCTATTAATCTAGTTATATCTTCATTAAAAAAATATTTTCAGTTCAATGTGATTTCCAACTCCTAAGTTCCTTGATTGTACTAGGAGTGTGATGAGAATTGCACAACTGTTTTTATTTTGTGTGTTTAATAGAATTTGTCTAAAATTAAACATAAAATTTTTTCAGGTTTCAGTGAAATTAATGGTATATTGAAGCTATTCAAACTGTTATTTCTTCACTTCAAAATATCGCTTAATTATTCTATATTAATTAAGCAGGCGCCTTACCAGTATTTGAGGAGCCTTGTTAGACCCACTCTATTTAGATAACAATAGTGTTAATGCATTCAATTAAGTGTTATTTGATAAAATCCATAAATATGTGCTTTTTAATGTTCGACAGGTATCGATGTAATCTTTTTTACTGGAAGTTCCGTCCAATGGAAATTGAAGTTGAATTAAAACACTTTATTTATTTAATTAAGAATATAAATATTTTTTATTATTATTATTTTTAGGGCAACAGGCTACATGAGGGTAATCCACTTAGGGCAACTCCCCTTTAATAGCATAGGAAGGGATTTGAAAGGGGGGATGCGGAAGGATGGGGGAAGGTAGCCATGGGTTACTAGGGCCCCCGGGCTGTATTTTAAGGACCCTACCCGGCATTCGCCTAAAGAAATGCAGGGACAACCTTAGAAAAACCTGCATCGGGTAGGTCGGACATTGGGTACTTGTCCCACGCCCTTCCGATAGCGGGAGAGGAGTTTGCTGTGGGGACGCAGCATTCCCTTCTCCGTGCCTCGACCAGTTTAGGAGGCAGCTGGCCGACTATTCCAATGGGAATAGCGGACAACTCTTACCGTATGCCCAAGGTCTGTGACCCCGGAACATACACCTCTCAGAGCAGGCCGAAGTTAAAAAGACATCCCCAAATGTAGCCCCCCTTCGTATCTCTCCTACAAGGTTCTACCTGCGAGGGAACATGCCTCGCAGGTACTCCATTCCGAATATTAATATCTTTAACGTAGTTTTAAATCATATTTTATGTAAAGGTCAATGTTTATTTTTTAACTTTTTATTTGTAATAATTATTCTTTTCATGTAATATTACATTATGACGTATTCTATTTCCTCGACCGAAGACTTATGGAATGAATAATAAATCTAATCTAATCTAATTTAATTTCTTTTCTAATTATAAATAAAATACGTTGAATTTTTTTTTTTTAGGGCAACAGGCTACATGAGGGTGATCCACATTGGGCAACTCCCCTTTAATAGCATAGGAAGGGATTAGAAAGGGGGGATGCGGAAGGGTAGAGGAAGGTAGCCAAGGGTTACTAAGGCCCCCGGGCTATCTATGGTTTAAGGATCCTACCCGGCATTCGCCTAAAGAAATGCGGGGAAAACCCTAGAAAAACCTGCATCGGGTAGGTCGGGCATTTGGTACTTGTCCCACGCCCTTCCGATGACGGGAGAAGAGTTTGCTGTGAGGACGCAGCTTACCCCTCGCCATGCCTTGGCCTGTTTAGGAGGCAGCTGGCCGACTATTCCAATAGGAATAGCGGACAACACTTGCCGTATGCCCAAGGTCTGCGACCCCGGAACATACACCTCTCAAAAAAGACCAAGGTGCCTCGGCATGTGGGAACCTTAGTTCAAAAAAAAAAACAGAGAGATGTGAGAGCATCCCCAAAGGTAGCCCCCGCCAGAGCTCTCGGATGGGAATATATTTTGTGCAGTTGAAATATGATAAGCCGAGTAGTTTACAAAACAGCAGCAAGTAACAATTTATCAAAAGTACCCACACCACAACGTAACTTATCTTTTTTAGTTTAGCGTTCATATTCGGTTTTCTATCCATATACTTTCTTCGAAAGCGAAGTCTAATCTAGATTTAAATTTAATTTGGGTTTAATTAAAAGAATCAAAATTTACGTATCTGGCTATATATATTGGCTTGCTTAATAACTCATGTATCGTTATGGCGTTATATCTAAATTCACTACGTATATTTCCATTATTACACGATTAAAATATTATATAAAAAGTAAAGTAGACTGTTCGTGAGCGTATGTGTGTGTTTATGCATGTTCCTCATACAAATATACACTCGTGGAGCAAAAGTGACCAAATTTCGTACACGTGTTCCTTTCAAACCGAAAACACACTCTGCGTGGGTAAGACACGTCTACCACCACCCAGGAGGTGTAAATTATTAAATATACTAGAAGGGTTGATATTTACGTCGCATAAATATTTTATAGGATCAATGAGATTCATAGTGTTTCTCCAAATTTGTATCTACCCCTTTCAGTATTGGAGGTGGGATACGGGTGTTATATAAAAAAAATCGTGAAAACAGCCGAGAGTGAAGTTGTGAATGTCGCTAAGTTTAATAATGACATTCAACTTGCTGTTTAACCTCCAAGGCGGCGGGAGTGGACGGGGATGGAAAATTTAAACTATGTTAAACAGCAGATAGATAAATATTTCTATCGATGTTGTTTGTGTGTAATTTCAACCCCTTTCGGTATGGGAGTGGAGCACCTTTACGGATGAGATGGAGAGGCGATACATAAAAATAACTCGAAAACAATCGAGGTTTGAGTCAAACCCGGGGCTATGAATGACGCTGAGTTTAATTATGACAACCCGGTCAACGCCAGAGTCCAGTTAGTATAAACTAAGTAACTGTCTACTATTAGTTTTCTTGAACTACATTTCTTCCTTCATATAGACATAATTTTCATCTTTCGCGCCCTTTTTAATACTAGTTAGATTATTTTGAAATAATAGTTGCGTAAAACTAGTCCATTAATGGTTTACAGTAAACATTATTTCCCTAAAATTTGAAATTTATTTTTCTGACAATTATCAATAAAATTAAATTTTTACAATTATGTACTTTAAATTTTGAAAAATATAACATTAATTCATAAAATTCTTCATTAATTAATCAAATTATTTTCCATGAAAAGCGAATAACAGTACTGGTGCATTATTTATTTCTCCATTCCTCTCGTTTAATCAGATACCATTAGAGCTGCTAAAATGAAGAATATCTTAGTTTTTATTAACATTACCACGATATTTGGAGTGTAAAATGTCATAATATAGTTATTTTATTACGTCTTGAACGTCAGCATTTCCAATGAATTGTTGAGCATTAGAATCAGTTCCACCGAGAGCTTCCCTTTAATTATCTTGAGTGCCAAGCCCGTAGTTCCTGACAAATGAATTCTGTCTGAAGAACACATTAAGCGACACGGAACAACTTATTTACATATGCCGTGTTACAACTTGCAATAGGGTTTTCTTAATGTCGAAGGGAATTTAGCTTCATAGAGCTGGAAACGAGGTAAACGCGATATCAAGTTACATTATTATCAACAAACGTGAGTTTCATGTAGAGCCACGTGGTAGTCTTTCGACACAAGAATGCTCTTTGGATGGCATAAAATATTGATAAAACCTATTTTAGTTGAATTTTGTTTTTAAACGTGATTATTATTATAAATATTTTTAGTAATAGTAGTTTTAGAATATTAATCGTGTTCGGTAAAAAATCACTCACAATAATTTATTTAAATATTCAGAAAAAATATGTAAATTGTAACTGATTTTTTTATTACAAGTTCAAATAATATATAATATTCATCCTTTAAATTATAGTTATCAGTAACGATCAGAAATTTTTAGTCTGTTTTATGGTAGCTGAAACTGTTCTTGAGGTTATTCACTTCGAAAAACTACGGAAACTATTGTTTCATTATATTCAATAGTTTATTGCCTTACGCCCGATTTTGAACAAACTCGTTTCTTTAATTTATGTATATTATCTTTCCTGTAACCACATTTTATGAATAAGTAATTTATTTGGAATTTATAACATATTTTACATAATTTGTAGGCACGCTTTGTTAATTTGTTGATTGAAAGATTGAATTAGACTAGTGTATAACCTAACTGGCATTCTTTTTCTCGAGATGGAAGACTGAGTTTCAAAGCTAAATGAAGGTTCTTATGAAATCAACGTTTGGACTCATCGCCATAACTCTAAACAACATCCAATCTTAGAAATATCAAATCGTCTAAGACACACATATAAGCTTGTGTTTAGAGGAATGAAGCTTGCGAAAGGGAGAAGACGGTGGTCGTCTTAAATTGTATCGGTAGTTACTAAAAATTCGTTTGTCTTTCAGAAAACCTAAAATTACTCAACGAATAAACGCGTGCCTGGTCTTTTCGTGACCCGTAAGAGTTTTTAAAATGAGGATGTGTGATTTACCTGTTGCATAGTGACAAACTATAAATCGTGAATTCAGTCCTCCGATACCTTAGAGAACTATTATTCTTAAATACACTTTTCTACAGTGAAACCTAACATAACTTAACGTTGAAAGCGGTGATATAAAATTGAGAATATAAAATGTTCTATTCGTTATTACTAAGCTGGAACAAATTACCGTTTCTTTCTTTGAGTTCGTCAAGGGTTGAAAGACTTACGTTAGGATGTTGACCCATTAATAATTTCGGGGAGGTCATTTTGCAACTCGGTCGCCCGGTATGGAAGATTGTATTCATTAATAAGCGAATCCTGCGTATATAAGACGAGGTAAAATATAACGTCGGAGAGCACCCTACTGAAACGTAGCTACTGAATGTGGTAGTTTCGGTTGCGTGAACGAGTTTGAGAAACCGATTTGAAGTTGTAGCCTTATCCACGAAAAGACTTTTTTTCCGCAGGGATTCGAAGGCTCTGCTGGCAGGACTCGGGCCATTGAATCGATAAGCAGAAAGCCCCTCTCAGACGACCGTGGATTCATCTTCCTAGCAGGAAGCCACTGTTTGCTGTCCACTTCTTCACAATGTCCTACATAAGTTATGGACTGATCGTGCATTATAATAAAAGGTAGCAATCTCTATGTAATAAAATAATAAATTTAATAAATGAATTGAAAATTAATTAATAACTAATGACTCTAAATAAACAACATCCAAACTTGGATTGCTTTTAGTGGAAACTCCATTCCATCTAGATAATGTGTATTTTAATATACATAATACGAAGGAGTAAAATAAAGAAATTACAGTTCAAGAATAGAGAGAAACCTTTCACAATCTCAAGCCATACATGCAATGAAATTATATTGAAATGAAGTATGTAAAACTCCCCATCGGACCAGGAATCGAACCCGGGACCACCGCTTACCAGGGAGGAGCTCAACAACTGAACTACTTGTTCCGAGTCCAGATCCTCCATCAATTAGACCTAATGAAAACTCACCTACAATTTAAAAAAAACGAAATCACAATTCTTATGTGGACGAAATGTTTGGATCTCAAATGAAGACTGGATATTTATATATAAATTGATCAAGGGTTTTAGAATAGAGAGAAAGCTTTCACAAGCTAAAGCCATCGAGGCAATTAAATTAAATTTATTCAAATATCACGATGTATTTAACATTAAACAGCTTGAAATATATGTTGGTACAGAATCAACATAATACAACTTTTCGCAAATTATTTGAATATACATTCTGTGGCAATCCTTAAAACAATTTAACAATCCAGGTTCTCTTATATATTCACCTACGTCCGTAATTATCGTCCTTCTTCTGAATGAGTTGATAGTCAAACGATCACTTCTAGTTATCTTCAACAAAGCTCAGTCTCCAATTTTTCTGCACTTACAGGGAATTTATTTACCAGATTTCCAATGCATGTGGCAATACTGTGGACCCACTTTCCTTGAATCTGCAGTTTTAACGTCATATCCAACTTGAATATTATTTAATTTCAATTAGATAAAGAAGTAGCCAATTAACAGACAAAATTATACTATAAAAATAATAAATACCAAGTAAAGTTATTTCAATCATCGTTGCTTTCTTAAGGTGATTCAAAATCACAAGACCCGCAAGAATAAGGGGGCTAGAAAAGTAGCCTTTGAGTTCGTCGTCAACTGGATTCACGATTCTGCAATGTGTGTTTCTTGCGATTTTGAATCTCCTGACGAAAGCTACTAGTACTGCAAAATCGTTGCGTGATATTTATTTTATCACTTAATTTTGTCTGTAAATTTGCTACTTCTTTAATTAATTTTAGTATACATTTAATACAGACATTCTCTTATCTAATTTCTTCAAAACACCTTCTATTCAAGAATAATTATTAAATTAATTATCTCTAATATTTTTTTTAAAAAAACTATCAACTGTCCAATCTTCTGACATGTACGTCATATTCGTATCTTACCATATTTTTCTATTTTCTTCATACTTTCATAGAAGAAGAAAAAAATAATCTGTGATTATTGAGTAATGCATATTTTCTCAAGCAAATTTTTATTAATATTTCTCCTTTTCAAAACTCAATTCCTTTATGTCTTACAGCAATTTATTACCTGACCGTTGCTTTTTATAATGAGTATAACTGCAACAGTCTATAGGTATGTACTAAAACTTATAAAACATCATATAAATGGCCAAAGAGCACATTTCAAAGAAACAGTCGATAATGTAAGTCTAAAATCACAAATTTTATTGATCTATATATAACGAAAATCAATAAACACGTTGTGTATTTCCCGTCCGTCCTGTAGTCCAGATTTATCATCAAGAGACTTTTCCGCAACGTGAAGAAACAGCTTCATTGAAAGTGAGATGACGGCTAAAAAGGCTATTTTGAAAAGCTTATCAAAAACGTATTCCTCACCCTTGGTGAGGACCGGAAAATTGTGCATGTAATAGAGATTACTTTGTGAAGGAGAGTAGAAATTTGGAGCATATTGTTAAATTATATAATGATAAACTCTTCATTCATCCAATTTTGTATTGTAATAAATACCAATGAAAGGATTTTTATACTTTATTTAAAATTTGTATTGTCAGCGTAATATTGTAGCCCAGGTATTGTAGGCAACAATCAGCGTTGCATAAGAATGTGGAGTTTTCAGACGGTATTGACGGAAAAGTATGAGGTTGAAAGTTTTGGCGAGACTTCAGTTCAGTCGGCGCTTGGTAATGACCGAGAGTTTTCCATGTGCACTTCACACTATGCGGAACTTGGATTCCAAGACTTGACTGGTAGATCTTGGACGAAAAGGTTGTAGAAGGAACATTGAAAATGTGTCCGGTAGTTAGTTTGACCGGAAACATGGCAAAGTAAAAGTAAAGTTATTGAACATGGGTTTGAAAAGTTGATATAAGTTGATGCAAGAGGTATAACTAAGCGGCTATATAAAACTGATCCGTTTATCTGATAAAACATTCTGTAGGACTTCATTGGTTGTGGTTACGTGGAAATTTGGTTTGTTGTGCTGACGTAGGTCGTGTGAAAAGTGAAATAACATGGCCTGTTAATTAAAATCTTTTAAATAATTGGTGAAGTGAATAAGTAGTGTTATATGAGAGCTGCTCTGATGGTTGGTACGTACGAAAATTTTATCGTAAACCTAGTATAAAATTGCGTACCGTCAGATTTCTTCAAATTTCTTCAGATTTACTCATGTAAATTTAATTTAATATTTTGTTATATTTTGGTTTTTTAATTGGTAACTACAGTATATATTTATTTTTATTTTTATTTACGCCAACTACGAGATTTGTCTTAGGTTCGTCAATTATTTGGAGCTCTTCATTTAGTCGAAATCGTTTCTGAATTATAATGACCCAATTTTTAACTGGATCGGATTGCTTTGATTTTAAATGTTATTTTTCTACTTTGATATGGTCGTTTATAATGTATCAGCGTTTATTTTCTGTCTGTTCTTGTGAATACCTCACATGCAGCTTAGAATATAATTATTGGAGTGTAAATTTATAAAAGTCCATATACTCCTCACGACTGAATCAGTTAATTAAAAGCTACAAATTAGGCACATTCCTTCATTTTACTTGCTACGTTTGCTACAGATAACCGAAAAAACATTCATCGTATTTATTTAACTGTTGCAATGCCCCCGTGTTAATTTCGAATAACCCATAATTATTTGCTGCCGTCTAGAAGCGTTTGGAGTTTTATTATTAATTGACTTCCCCATATACTCGTTTTATTAATAACTTATCTGGATAACGTCACAGAGGTGGATGTGAACACCAACAAGAGGCAATGATAAGGATGGGGCTTCAACAAGGCTTTTCACTCGGAGACTCATTGTTCAATGGATACACAGGGAAGGGTTCGGGTGAAGTAAGAGGGAGGTTTTGAGAAGTAGGTGGAAAGGACATGCACAGGCATCCTTATTTTTAGAAAATGTATGAGTGATCTCTGAAAACGAAGAGGGGTTCATAAATTCTTAGCGTAATTGGAATAACTGTATATAACATAGATGTACATGAAAAGAAACTCAAATAATTTTAACAACCAGACAGTGCGAATTTAACTGTCTTGTAATCAATTGCCATTTATCTGCAACGTAATGTGCAGGATATACAAAGCCCATACATCGAACATAATTGACATAAAGTTAAAAAAAATTATGCTTAAGACGTTTTTATGATGTACTGTTCCAATGATCTGATCGTCGGAGCTGAAGGCAGATGCAAGAATGGATACAATCAAATTATGCTCTCATATCTGATATTTTTGGGCAGATATAATTTCTATTTAACAGCTCTCACAGCCAATGTGAGAAATATACATCTTATTTTACATCTTAAAAACAAATCTCCCGCCACGACGGTCATGATTCTAACCTTGTAGGAGACAAGAAGGGGCTACCTTTAGGGATGACTCTTACTCTCTCCGTTTTTGAACTAAGGTTCCCACAACCCGAGGCACCTCGGCCTGTTTTGAGAGGTGTATGTTCCGGGGTCACAGACCTTGGGCATACGGTAAAAGTTGTTCGCTGTTCCCATTGGAACAGTCGGCCAGCTGCCTCCTAAACTGGTCGAAGTACGGAGAAGGGAATGCCGCGACCCCACAGCAAATTCTTCTCCCGTTATCGGAAGGGCGTGGGACAAGTACCCAATGCCCGACCTACCTGAAGCAGGTTTTTCTAGGGTTTTCCCTGCATTACTTTTAGGCGAATGTCTGGTAGAATCCTTAAACTATAGCCCGGGGGCCCTAGTTAACCCTTGGCTACCTTCCTCTACCCTTCCGCAACCCTCTATTCTATCCCTTCCTATGCTATTAAAGGGGAGTTGCCACCACGCGGATTACCCTCATGTAGCCTGATGATACTCTAAAAAAACTTGATGTAACTAATCAATTTAGGTGTCAGTGTCGGGAATATTATATAGGCTTCTACACATCAACTGTATCATTAAGCTGCCAGAAACACGAGGCTCTCAAGAGGATTGCTTAGTAGAATACTTCCTAGAGTAACATATTTATCATCTCGATATCTGTTTATTGCTGTATATTTCTTGTTACTTATAACATACTCAATTTTATTTCTGCAGTTCCGATAGAGTTTTATCTGTTTATATTTTTTATGATATTGTTTTCGAAACATTATATTTTTGTGCAATCGGCAGTAAATGTCTTTAATGTATTATATCTGATTTCAAACCAGTTTTATCTATTTTCCAATGTTTTCATTTTAAACAAATACATTTAGTACCACGCTTTTCGTGTCTTTATTCATTCAGTGTAAGATGATTTCTCAAGATCGGTTCTTTTTTATCAGTTATAACTTCTTCATTTGAAGTAACTCTTCGTTCACAAGGACAGGAATTACTAAATTCAGTTAGGTCCTAGAGTGGCATCCGAATAGCTACTCTCTCACTGAAGAGTTTTCCCTACTGTTGGAAACATTGGAGTAGTAAATCTCTACATCCTTTTCTCAACTTCTAGACGATCTTTCATGACGTCGCTTTAAAGCAAGAAACCTAACTTGTTTATTTGGTTTCTTGTAAACTGCCTCTTTCTTTCTGTTTTTATTGTTTTCTTTGCTTATTCTTTTTTTGTTTTCACTTTTGACTTTGTTCTTGCTCAACTTTCTACTCCCTTTCCCAAACAATAGAATACCTGAAAAATCGAAATAATAAAAAATTAAATGGTTGCTCTGAACATTTACATAATAAAAGAAAGGCTATTCTTGCCACCTTTAATCGGCCAAAAGATGGCCGTAGATATGAAACACATCACATATGGTAAGTTATGGCAGACGGCCAGGATATTCTGAGGGCACGTTGCCAGTTTGGTTATATTCTATTACGTAGCACTTACAGCGTAATGCCAGCTCCTCAGTAAGTGTTTGTACAGTCAATACCATTTGGCACCTGACGTCGATATTAATTCCGTAGCGATGCACGTCAGAAACAGAGGCATCAACATCTATTCATTCAAGAACTTTCTACGGAACAGATAACAACAGGTTGGCCTAAATATTTATAAATCTAAGGTTTATTTTGCAAGTAAATAAATTATAAATAAGTGATAACGTACTTGGTGCACTATTATTTTCTCAAAATAAAGAATAATATGTAAAATCATTACAGTTAATTATTTTTTTGTTTCGTCGTTATAGTCCCATTAATATTCATGATGAATGCCGTTTCAATTTATGAATAAATTTAACGTATACAGTAAATATATGGGAACCGCTATATCTTGTAGGTATTGCAAGATATCTATTAAACTTGAAACAAGGTGATCATTAAAAGGAAACATATAATATAAAAAGTCTTCCATACAATAAGGAACAAATATATTTCAAGTTAATTTTATATTTGAGGTATATTGTTTAAAATTTAACTAGTTTAATAGTTATCAATAGATCCTTAGGTCTGTATCAGAAACTGAACAGTGGAAAGAGATGTATTATTAGGCACGAAATTGTTCGTGTGAATGTCTGCTATCAGATAGATAAGCTGATAGACTCGTCCAGTCTATGGCTCGATGACTGGGAAAAGTAGTAGGTAAAGATGGTCGTATTCAGATGAAAAAAAATGAACTATTAAAAAATAATTTTAATCCTCCGAAATGTCTCAAAATATAAGTTAACATAAAGAAATAAAAACTTTACCCTGAGACCATGGAGTTTACATGTAACTTTTAAAAAGAATTGAATCCAAATTTGAAGTTCTCCTTGATTGAGACAGACAAACTCATAACCATTGGTGGTTCGTGAGTTTACGAATTACGAGGATAACTAAATAAAGCAGTAATACTACAACAGCGATATTGTTACCAATAATCTGACACCACTAGTAATATTATACATTTTTTATTCTGTCTACATAATTTACAATAGAGTCTCATTATTAAAAGCGGATTGATTAAGAACCAAATTGACACACATTTATAACACAAAAGTATTTTTCCTGGGAACATATTTTAAATAAAAGTTAACTTTTGGGACAAGCTATGCATGATGCCAATATTGTTACTGAGGCGGTAAATCTCCGAACTATTGTGCTCTTTAACACAACATGGCCCTGTGGGTGCTTTTCAGGGACGTGGCACTAAGAAGAGACAGAGTTTTAGGAGTAGCGCAGGAGTGAAACAGAATACTGCGCATGCGCGTTTCTCATTCCAGACAGCGTGTCCTACAGCCGTGAGTAGCACAGACATGTACTTCCGACTGAACTAGCGGGAGCGAGTGCGCCGCAAAGCGGGCAGTTTAAAGTATTCGATATCAAAACACAAATTCGCACTGTTAAAACACAACTATTAACAATGATCTTAAAATTAAGGAAAACGAATTCTTCCTAAGACATGAGCACATATGCACCATCAGGCACTGCTCGTAACCATAAAAGAGAATAAAGTTAAACCAAGGTTTGCGGTAAGGAAAGTAATATAGGACGGGTAGCATTATTGTGTTTTATAATTCAGCACGTCTTATAAAAACACTATTATTTATATCAAACAATTTAATTATTAACTCAATGACATAAATCGGTGCTCTTTGACGATATTTAGCCTAATAATTCAAATTATTTATGTTTTCATTTTTTAAATTAATTATTAAAGTAACCTCTTCTGGCTCTCGGATTTCGATGAAATAGGATGAGTGTCAGAAATATTTTCCTTTAATATTGTCACTTGTTATACCACGATTTTCAAAGAAAACATGGTTGTTTCTTAATTATATTTCACTAAGAAAAAGATATATCTACGGTGACAATTGAACGTGCATTGATATGCGTAGATCATAGTAGCCTTAAACCGTGCAGCTATAGCAATAGTTAATTATAAATTAAAGTGACCTGCAAATAACTCGTGACACATTATTTTAGAAGTTAAATTTAGATTTTTCCAGATATTTATGATACATTTCTTTAACATAATAAGTGGTGGAAAGTGAATATTATTATTTGGAATGTATGCAAAAGATCATTACATGTTGTATGGCTTGTAATAGGAGACAATGAGAGTCCAGTATGCTATCGTATCCAACGTTTACTATTTTTTTCTTTCATGTAGGGGCACTGAATTTTTCTGATTAGTGTTCATATAGAATATATTCATGTATATATATTTATTTTTGTACGCGTTGTGAATTTAAAATTAATTGATTTCAATACTGAAATATTTGTTTAGACGTTCAAAATATTATTTATTTCGTTTATTATCAGAATAGTTCAATTTATTTGTAAGTGAAAAACGATTGGCCCTGTTAAATGGACTTGTTTACAGTTATAACAGCAGATTTCTTTATAGTCGTGCATATTAAATATTTTGAAAGAAACAGACCTTTATGAACTACGTTTATCAATTTCCGTACTTTCTATTTTGGTTAAAATAAATAAAAATTGGACGCCATTATTCTACGTTAATCATATATTCGTAAATCTTATTTTTTTCTAGCTCTACTTATCATAAGTGAAAATAAATCATGGCGTTAAACGGAAAAGTGGATGGATGGCTCTGTAGATTGTGAAATTGATTTATCAATGTGATAAATTTGAAGAGTGAATGTTTCAGTTGTCTTGGACATGACACGTGGTAAATTCTCCAGCTCCATGTTTGTCGGCTGGTACGGCCATCAAACTCCCATCCGGTTGGCTAATTGCGCCACGGCAAAATTACGACGAATCGGTCCGTGTTCTCCTGCCATAATGGGCTGTCTGATGGAGGAGTCCTGCCCAATATTGCGCGTTATTCCATTACAAACGGAATTTCTGGAACCTACATGGTGCTTTAGAACCGGAATTCCCCCATTCCTCATTTCAAGGACCCGTCTTCCGTATGTACGTTTGTAACTGAAGGTATTTCCACATTCTAAGTTGTTCACTATAAATTAATTATAATATTATTAAATACGCGTGTTGGGCGATATATTTGATACTGTAATTGTGTAATAAATAAAAATTAAATATTTGATAAATGCAAGCTTATTCCCCTGTGTGTCGTATATTTCCGCGTAACAATTAATTGTTGAAAAAATAAGCTAACACAATCAGACCATTATATTTTTCTAATAAAATCTTTTCAATTGTTACCATTTTTATGTATAGGCACGATTTGTTCAATCTGCAACGCAGATTTAACTCCTGGATGGCATTTATGAGGCAAATCAACATTTTTATACATAACATCCAGAATAAGATGTAACAAAACAAAATAGATCTCATAAGCCAATAAGAAAATTTAATCTATTGTATATATCTATAATCAATTATAATTTTTTCGCCACAATAATATATTGTTCTTCCAACACAAAAAATCGTAAAAGCACAAACAATAACATTAACTATATTATATAATATTGAAACACATCGTGTGCGTAACCATAAAATACTTTAAAGTAAAAAGAATCACATACTTTCCAAGTTTGCTAATTATTAGATTCTGAATTATGCACTTAAATAATCGTCACTACGTTTCTGATTTTTCAATCATAGAAAGTTTCATAAAATATTAAAAATTCTCGTCAATTACTAAGAGTCCCAATTTAACCTAAAAAATTATTTTTAAAGCTTCAAAAGTAGACATAATAGGACAACCCAGCCGAATTATATATCTTAATAGGACAGTAATATCTCAGGTTATAACTAATGGAAACGTGTTCTGAATGTTTTCCTGGCTTTGAGCGTAAATTCCTAACAGTTACACGTGAAAAGGATAGTTACCACGAAAATCATTATTGAATAAGAAATATAGCTAATTCAGACCAAAAAAAATGGTAATATAAATACCACTCAACGTTTTTCGGATCCTTGTCCCTTTAGTCAGGTGCTAAGAAGAAAATAATTATTAAAATTATATTTCCGGCAATATTTTATATATAAGCGTGACATATTAAAGGATTAGGATCGAAAACTGTCGACCGTACCTAGAATTTACTAGAACATATAGTTTCATAGGCTATATGCCTCAGATTCGTATGTGATTTTTTTCTTCTGTTCTTGCATTAAACATTATTGCATCACCAAACATTGTGAATTAAACCGGTACAATAATTGTTAATTACAGTCTTCTGAAAAAATTAATATTATATTTTCATAAAAAATACAAAATATGTTGTTTATCTATATACATTTCTATATGAATCTAGTAGATGAGTTCCCGCCGCAGCCATTCACATTTCAGACATGGCTTTTTGAATATTTATTGATTAATCCCTTCTCATCCCCCTCCCCGCATACCGAAGGGCCTTAAATAGAATGGATATTGTCAATACTCAACTCAGTTATCCAAAAATTATTAATTCAACGCTATTCTTGGTCATTTTTAAGCATTATTTACACAGGTCGATATACTCTCTAGATAATTGTATAACACTGTAGTAACTTAGTAAGAGCCATTGATTAGAACCAGAAAATTAAAAGTTTATATGTTAAAAGAGAAATATTAATTTAGTTACTATATTGCCCAATTTCCGACAACAGTCACATCAAATAAAAAATTATAAATCAGTTAAACAATCTTCCGGCAATCCTCAACATAATTTCCTACACAATTTTTATTAAGATCCCACAATGAAAACGTTCAATTTAACAGGTTATATATGATCCAATGAAGAATCTAAACGTATTAACTTATTATTAATAGTGACCAATCTAATTAAATACATATATAATCTAAATAATAATATAAAATGATTTAAAATGGTTTAATTATAAAATTAAAATCAAAATTATATTTTAAACAATTGTTAACTAAACTACTTGGTATAAAATCTCATAGATTTAACTTAAAATGTTCATAAATTTCCACATTAATGTATAAATATTATTTATTTTATTTTATATAAATATATTATACGAAAAATTTATTTATATAACATTATTTTGAATAATATTTTTGTAATAATGCGGCAATTTATACAAATTGCAAACATGACATACGTAATAAAAATTTACAGCAACTTATAATGATCCAGAAAATGATTAATACTAATATTAAAAATTTACTATTGATTATCGTGAAAAGTTCTAAGAATTTCGACTAAAATCGTTCAACTTAATTTCTTACAGAATATGTTTAGCATGTGATTATGCATAACTAGCTAAATATTTTAGTTTTTAGAATAACTCAGATGAGAGCGACGACTTTACGGGAAATAATTCTGGCGTATATATAAAATAAACTATTCAATTGGCTAAATATTTTTATTTTCGTATTCATACACATTCAACTAAGCCAAGCGTGAGATCCGATATTGATGAATCTCCGCACACTGACTTTTGAATACGGTGTTCCATATTCCGGCTTAAAGGCCATTCGGCTAACATCTCATACGGGTACTGCAATTACAACATATCCTTACAGAAGGTAAGCGTTTTAAGGCATTTATTGAAATAGTTGTTATTTGTAAACCCAAGTAACCACTATGCACGAGACGACGCCATGGAACCGTTGTGTAATAATAAATATTTAATCCGGCTGAAAACCCGATAATGATTTATTCCTATTATTCTTGTCAGTTACATACATGTTGGTAGATCTAATTTGTAAATGTTCCGGGTTTAATTTTTACGCATACTACTAGTAAACCAACATTAACT